>CM035125.1:685218-1347140 GCA_020205555.1 Panax stipuleanatus | reverse complement strand
TATATGAAACTCCTTAAGAAAACGCTTAGACCGTCTAAGATAACGCCTAGACACCGCCTCCATGATAGGCGGCCCTACATGCACCGCCTACATCCTAGTCCCGTTTTAGTTAGTGAATTGTATACGGTATGTTGGATGGTGGTTGTAGCTTACTAAGGAACCTCCTTGTTCTTTTTCCTTCCTTTTTTGTTAAGAAATACTTGATAACTTTTTTAAAATTTTTGAGCAATTAAGTAGCTTTTCACTGTGTATGTAGTGCTGCGGAAGTAGAGCCTCGAGTGAAACAATATTTGGCCAAGATACTGTGCATTGAGTTAAGCAAATTTTCCAAAATATCATACAAGGAACCCACATAACTAAGAATAAAAACCATAACCATTAGAGAGAGCAAACATAAACTAATAGAAACTTGTACAACACCAAGGTCTTTTCATATATACACATTGCACGTATACTACCTACATACTTGCATACTTAGAGATATAATAGATAAACACATTGTAAATATACATATACACATGTATATAACGAGAGATAATACATCCAAATAGTGATAGAAATTCTCAGATATCTCACTTAAACTCCACACATCATAAGCATACATTTATTAATAAAACAATAAATTTGACAGTGCACCAAGAAATTCAAAGCCATAATATGACCCTTCCAGCTATGAATCAGAAATTGAATCAAACACAAATACACCCATGGCACCTAATATCTAAACAAAGTCGGATCTTTTTGATGCAAATGGAGTGAAAGACGATAAAATTAGGGTTCGTCAAAAGATAAAAAAAACGACTGAGCTTACTCGGGTGTTGAGGGGACCAACATTGAAGCTCGAACTGATCCTTACGAAAGCTTTCTATTTCGCACTTCTAGGGTTTGAATCGGCGAGATAACTTACAGATAGAAAGGGGGAGAGACATGGGGTGTTGCAGAGAAAGATAAAGTAATCAAAATAGTGCGAAATTTTCAACGAACTGTAGGACGAGCTTAGTTTCGGACCAAGGCGTAGCTTCGAAACAAGAACCGGTTCGTTCGGATTCCAAGGCTAAGGTTCGGGTGGAGGGTGTTAACATATGACATTTTTTCTTCTAGTATATTTGGCCGACTGAAATGCAAACCTTCTAATTTGTACTATTTACGTTTCATAATAAGTATTTTTTTTAAGCTTAAATCACACGTATCAATACACAAATTAAAATAACAAAAATATCTTTAATATATTTTTTTTATTTTGTTTGAGATTTTTTTATTGCTTTTTGGTCTCTCTTTCTCTTTCTTCAACCTTTCAACTTCCCAATAAATACGCAATAAATATCATTGGTTACATAAGGGCACATATGAAAAAATATTATAAAAATTGTATTAAAATTCTAACACATCACTTATTTTGGAAAAAAATATTAAACCTAAAAAATCACTTATTGTAAAACGAAAGTAGTACTATTTTTTGTAAAACTCACCCTCTAACTTTTATTTTTGCTAAACTCTTCCTCCAAGATGAATTAATCATGCAAAACTCACCCTTCACATATTTTTTTATTAAAAATCCTCACATAGTCAAATTATTTCATCGAAATCATCACTTAAAAAGTTTAACTTTATAATAGTCCTTTTATTTCACTCAAACAACTTCCGATTATAAAAAAAAATTATAACAATATCATCTGATTTGGAACACTGGATTGCTTAATGCATATATCTCACTCTATACATTTTGTTATATCTCAATTAATTATTATTTTATTTTGGTAAATGTCTCGCACACAGGACCCGTAGTAAAATATCAATCTTATTCTCGGTGTGTTGTACGTGTCATTATCATTAAACACTACAATAAAATGAATTAAATAGATTATTATAAACACGTGCTGATCAAATTTTCTCTTTAGTAGAGAGGTAGAGAGTAAGATACATGAAAGGCGATTTAAGGTTTCAAATATATATGTTATATCCCAAAGGCACCAAAAAGATTTAAAAGGGGTTGAATAGATACTTTAAAATTTTCTTTAAAATAATTATTACCAACTTGTAAATTAAGCAGGTTAATTTATAATTTTGCACAACAGATTAATAATTTGGAAAACCCCTTCAAATATTATAAATAATTCTCAATTTTGAATTTAGCAAATAAATTGAATTAAGTCATAAACGAATTTAAAAACTTGGCAGAAAAAGTAAGTGCAAAATATAAAGGAAACATTAATTTTAAGTGATTCGGAGCACAAGGATCTCCTTGTCCACTCGTGTTTGAGTATGTATAATTTACTAAAGATGGGTTATGACAAATATATGTCCACACATAACAGTTGCACTCAATAAATCACAAAGATTTATTCAAGTCACAAAGACTTTGATATAATATATCACTAAGATTTATTCAAGACACTAAGATTTGGTTACAGATGGTAACTGAGACCTAAACTTCATTAAGAGAAAGTATGATTTGTGATGCTGCTAAGTATCTTGAAGTTCAATAATGAAAGACTTTAGTAGCAAAATAAGTTGTTATAGATCGCAGAGTATAGCTCTTTTGAGTTTGACAGCAATTCAACTTTTCTCAATCTTGATTGTTGCTGTTGTATTGAATTTGTTTGCCTTTTATAGACCTTCCTCAAGATTTGTCCGTTGAAAAGTTATTGTTGCTCATCTAATGCTATATTCTTAGAATATATGTGATTGTTGACTTTTACAGATGATGTGTCAGCTTGCTTTCGGTTGTGATATGTCCTATCAGAATTGCTATATCGACATTCACGTGGGTGTTATCACTTCACCAAACTAGATTTCAGACACAATTCGATTTAACCTTCTCTTTATAACCTTAAAATATTAAGCGAACTTCATTGGAATCTTCATTTTACGAATCTAAACATTGTCATAACTTTTATACTATACGTTTTCCTAATCGTAAAATTTCATAATGGTCGTAAAAGTATATGGCTAGGCGAAATTTACAAAACTTTAGTGAACTATACGATGCTTCTTTAAATTTTGTCTCTTCAAAATATCTTTAACCTTGGTTTAATATTTTGATTATTGTTTGCACTTGTAGGATATTGAGGAATTACTTCATGATTCTACAGACTTGTATCACTAAAAGTTGTCGTTCTACAATCAGTAAACTTTATTATCCTCGGTAGATTTTACGATTTTCCACATATTTTGCGATCTTCACTACTGTACTTTACGATATTTGAGTAGAGTGATATACGATATTTGGCAAACCATGCGAACTCGACTAGTATGCTCTACGATATCTAGTAAATTTTACGACCGTCTAATTACTTAAAGTTTATACATTATATTTACTTGACGAAATAGATAAACTTTCAAAGTTTGATCTTCTAACCTCAGTCCTTTTACATAATTTTTTATTATAAGAATTTTATAAAAGATACTAGTTAAAAATATACATTACATCATCATAAAATCAAAATATATGCATTGTACTAATAATATCTATTGGCATTGTGAGATTTTTTTTGCTAATTGAAAGTCGTATGAGTGAAATAAAATGAGTACTCTAATGGTAAGATTCTCAATTGATGAATTAGAGTGAAATAATTTGAGTATACAAGGGTTTTTAACAAAAAAGTACATAAAGGGTGAATTTTACTCAATTGATACATCATAGAGAGAAGTTTTGCAAAAATAAAAGCTGGAATGTGCGTTTTGCAAAAGAGTACAAACTGGAGGATTAAGTTTGCATTCTAGTCTATTTGGCCTCAATGACATCTTTTCTTCTTGCAAAGACTAAGGTTAGGAGCCTCAATTTTTTTTCTTCAAGTGGTTATCAAATGATATGATAATAAATATTTTAATGATAATTTATAACATAGTTAATCACATGAGATTTACTCAATATTATGATAACATATCATTTGAAACACATTTTAAAATAAAAATTTTGAGACACCTAATATCAGCCTTTTGAAAAATACAAAGTATGATTCTTTTTAATTGAGTTTTTAGTGGAGTTGATTAAGAGTACATTTGAGATTGTTTAAATAATATGATTATTGATTTCAATTACTGTTTTTGTTTTTAAATTGTTTTAAAAAACGGTTTGAATTTAGCCAAAAAAAAAATGATATTAAAAAAGCTACTTATTTTAAGTGCAAATTACTATAAAATTGTGACTACTTGAAATAAAATTGGGCGTCAGTCAAGCTAAGTTTAGACATAATTTTAAGATAAAATGAAATTTGGATATAAGTCATTTGGTCCATTATAGGTCGAACCGAATACTAATGTTAAAAAAATAATTTTGTTTTATAAGAAATGGATCTTGATATTTAGAAAAAAAAAGAAAAAAGAAAAAAAAATGGACCTTGATTCGAATGTCCTCGGTTACATTTGTCACCCAATGCCTCCTAAAGTCCTAATATATATTCGATGACAATTTGGCTCATCATTTATACTTGTTTCATCAAACAGAATATTGATTGGTCGAATTTTGCAACAATCGATTATTCGACTGCTAAAATCACAACAACTACTAGTTAATTTCGAGTTTATAGAAAGATTGCTCGTTAGTTAGGTCATTTTCAATAAAGATATTTGTATTAACTGATAAAATAAAAAAAACTTTTTTTTTTTATCAAGATGTGAAGATTTGAAACTCTATACAATGAGCCTTTCTTTTCAGATGACAACTACATATTATTGTTATAACTTAAGGGTGTTCCACAAAACCAAACTGCCCCGTCACTCGATTAAGTACCCGTTATTTCGTTGGTAGGCCCACTTAGGCTAGAAAATATTGTCCCTCAATTCTTACTAATTTCCTATGTGTGATTAACATCTTGTTAGGTTCAACTATTGATTTTGCTGTCAACTTTTTATTTGGGTGTGTATATATATATATACATGTGATTTTAAGTTAATCATATTACATAACAGTGTTGAATAATGAAAAATAATGTATTATTATTTATTTGTAATTATAAATTAAATTAAATGTTATCATAGTCCAAAAATAAGTAATGAAAAATAATACTAATGCGTAAGAAAATAATAAAATAGAGGGATGAGTAGGAGGAAAAAGAAATAATAAAATGACACATGGCTAATGTGTGCGGTATATTTTTGGGAGCGTTATAAACCCCCAAAGAGGAGCAGCGGCTGCAGCTGTAGCTGTGGAGAGGAAGTTCAAACTCGCACATACACAGACACAGCGAGGAGAGAGAGAGAGAGGGAGGGAGGGAGAGAGAGAGAGAGAGAGAGAGAGAGAGAGAGAGAGAGAGAGAGAGAGAGAGAGAGAGAGAGAGAGAGAGAGAGAGAGAATGGTGGGGGAAGAAAAGAGGCATCAGATGATGCAAAATCTATTCGGAGACCAGTCAGAGGAAGAAGAGGAAGAAGTTGAATCAGAGCACGAATCTAATCGACAACCCGATTATGCCTCCGTACGATGTTCTTTACCGAATTCCTTCTTTTATTTCACTTTTTATTATCCAATTCATAGGTTTTATACAACCATTTGTTCTTAATTTATTATAATTCATTCAATTGCTGTTTTTTATATACAATTGGGTTATTTGTAAGTTTTATCGGGTGAAATTTGAGAACAGAGCATCAATTTGCTAGATTTAATTGAAAATTATACCATTGCAGTGGTTATTTTTCGAATATATTAATGAGGCGAGCTTAAGTAAATTCTCTACCTTTTATTTATTAAATTTTCGTTCGAGGCCTTTTTTTTGGTGGCAGTGTTTTGTTTGGGGGATGGGCTGGAGATGGATGAAGGAGCTTAATTTTGTTAAATGCTTCAAGTCCTTTTGTTTTCTGAGGCTATATGGAATTTCTCTATCATTCTTTGGTTGGTTTTAGCCATAGACTGAAAAAAGGAGCAAACCTTAGATCAGGGTTTGACTGGAGCTGGTATAGTTATTATGTGCAACAGGGTTGGAATTAACAGTCATAATTTTTTTATCATTTGTGGGTGTCATACAATTAGATGGAAGGAATTGTTGAATGTAGTTCTGATTCTGATGGGGATAATTATTGGGAACCACAACGGAAATTTGATATTTCCACAGGTCTCTCACTAAAATGAATGTGGGTCCCATTAATTATTCATGTGAGGAGGAATCTTGCTGAGAATTAATTTCCCATGTGGAAATATTAATTCCCTAATTATTTATATATTGTTTTACAAGGATCATCCTGGAGAGGTTCTTCTTGTTCTAATGCTCTTTGTTCTATTGTGCCTCAGATTATGTCAGTATGCTGTGCCATAATGTCTGACAAGAGCTTATGTAAAATATGTACTTTGTCATATTTTCTGTTTTATGAAGGTTAATGGTAAATGTGTAGTTTACGTTTACCGTACTAATTGGTGGATGAAATGATGCTTTAAGGTCTATAGTGTTTTGGAAGTAATGTATCCTTTCATCATCTCTCTACAATGCGCTGTCGAACTGTTTAATTCTGACATTGTAATTGTTGTAACAATACCTGACCAGGATGATGGGGATGGAGGGATGGAGCCGGAGGTTGAAGGTGAGGCTGAAGTAGAAGGTCAAGGGGAAGTGGAGGTAGAAATGGAGAGTGATGGTGAATTACATGATGCAGATCCCGTTCATGGAGAGAGCGAGGGTGAAAGGGAACAAAGTTCCAAAGAGGTGGAAGTTGGTGATCAAAGGGAAGAAAGTGAAGGAAAAGATTCAGAGAGCGATGAGAAAGAAGACTATGGTCATAGAGTTGTAACAAGTAGGAGAAGGGATGTTATTGAAAGTGGATCAGAAAGATCTGAAGAGAACCGCTATGTTGACAATGAAGACGAGGAAGTTGATCAGGCTAGAAGTCCGAGGTATCATGCCAACTTCTCTCTGTTTATTTCTTTATCCCATCCCAATCGAAAGCATTTATTGCAAATCTCTATGCTCTGTAACTTCTGTTGCTTATACAGTAGTTCAATTAGGTTTACGAGGGTTCTCACCTTCCATGCATGTGCAACTGTACTAATTCTTCATTTCAACTCTTGTTTATCACTGTTCATTGGCATGCTGCATGAGTTAAGACATTCTCATGTTAATGAGTGCGTAGAGAATTACATTCCAAAATTAACACGTATAAATTATGTCGAAAATTATATTGCAGATAGATCACAATTTCAACCAAAAGATTGTACCAACACCCCTCCCCCCACCCTTTCTTTACTGTTGTAACTAAAACCAAAATTTACCTGAAAAAAGAACAAAGAAAAATGTAGGCATTCCATGACTTGTTGTGTGAAGAAACAAACTGTTTTGGTGCTTTCAGTTCCTTGATGTTACACTGAACTTTACTTTCTGGTTACCCGACCTCGAGTCCTGAACATATTTCTTTGTTTAGCTGAGAAGTTTTGTTAGATAGAAAGAGAGTAGAGGGAGGGAGGACGACGTGTCCTCCAAAGAATTACAATAGGGAAAATAAGAAAAAAGCTAGTGGAGCACAGCCCACCAATCTCTATTAGCATATGAAATAGCAACAGCTCTAAAAGCTCTCATGGCTGAAATCCACAACTATGCCAGAAATGATACTTTATCCCATAGAAGGGATAGAGAGATGGATACCATTGAAGATTCTAGCATTCATTTCAATCCAAATGCCCCATAGAAAGACAAATAAAACTTAAATTCCACAGGGATTTTTTTTGTTAAGTGGTTTCATAGAAATAGTTTGCAATGTTATATACTACATTAAATCTTATACTAATAGAGGTAGTACAAAAAGTGATTTCATAGGGATAGTTTGCAATGTTATATACTATATTAAATCTTATACTAATAGAGGTAGTACAAAATTTGGCGAATTCCACATCTTTCTCTGGAATAAATGCTCATCCAGCAGATTGTACAGTTTCGGAGTCATAGGGATCCTGGAATTCTATTTAGTTAATCAGGAGAATCGAGATTGCATTACCTGATTGAATTTGTAAATTTAACTCCACAGGAAGGGCCAAAGGGCCAGTTTTTGATATCCACATTCCACTCCATCTTTCTTTATTATCATTGAAACAAATGGAAACAGCGGATAACTTGTTTTTTTGTTCTGATGCACACTTATATAATTTCTAGTATGCTGACCAATTTTGGAATCTTGACTTTAGCCATAGATCACCGGGCGAGGAAGATGATGAGGCTCATATTTCACACTTGGCGCCTGAGATTCGTGATGTATTTGGGGACTCTGATGATGAAGAACCAGCCGAATATGCAGTTGAGAATCACGTTGAGCATGATTCTAATGTTCGTAATTTTTTTAAAATTTTATTTATGGTGCTGCCCATGTTGTACTACAGTAATGAAGTATATAAGCATATTGTTAAATTGCTATAGAGATCCCCTATAGACGAGGAAGGAAGTTATGAGAAAGATCTCAGACCAGAGGATATGCTAGCTGATGAAGAGGGTCGGTACGAATCTGAAGAGGAGAATATAGAGGCTAAACACAAGGAGAAGCCAGTTGGCCCACCTTTGGAGCTAGAGATTCCTCTGCGTCCACCTCCAGCCCTTCCTGAGAAGGTTTTCTCCCACTTTGTTTCTATGTAAAGCTTTAATTCCACATATATTTCATTACTGATCTTGGTACACTGTTATAGTTGAAAATATATTGAAATATTTTGAGAATATGAAAAAATAAATGTAAAATGCAATGTGCAAATATATTTTGACACTTCTTAAAACAACACCAAATTCACTAAAAATGACACTTATTATGAATCGGAGGGAGTAGTATCTAGAAGTTGATTTCCCCCCCCAAAAAATAAATACCTACAAGTTTTTTGTAGTATAGTTGTGATCTTATTTCCCCCGCCCCCGCCCCCCGCCCCCCCTGGCACCCCCCCAAAAAAAAAAGAAAAAAGAAAGAAAGGATTTTTGAGAGGTATGCAGTAGTTTACTTAGATTACGGTTGCATTTTAGTTTTTTGTTTTAACAAGTAAAAAGTGGTCGTATTAGGCTTGTGTTACTTAAATATTGAGTTCACTGGTAACTTGTTATGGAAATTTCAATTCTGTCCTATATTCTTGCAGATGAACATGATTAAAGTCTCTAATATAATGGGTATTGACCCTAAACCATTTGATCCCAAGACATATGTTGAAGAGGATGTATTTGTGACGGATGAATCTGGATCCAAGAAACGTATTCGCTTGGACAACAATATTGTGCGATGGAGGACTATGAGGAAACCTGATGGCACAATTTCTGTAAGTGAACATGTGGATGCATATTTTACCTATTCATTCCTTGTGCACATATAATAAACTTGTGAAACTATACATACAACGTTTTGTGGAATGCACAATACTATTGCGGAACATATTGTTATCGTTGAAAAATTTTCAAGTAGTTGCAAAATAATGAAAATATAATTTCAGTTAAGTTTATTATTTTTAGTAATTTCTAGCAAAATTCCACCAAAGAACACATTTTTTATGTTCTAGACAACAATTTTTTTTTATAAGTGTGTTGCAGGCAACAATTTTGCACATCTTTCAAACGTAAAGTATCTTGTTGTGCAGCGTGAAAGCAATGCCCGCTTTGTGAGATGGTCTGACGGCAGCTTACAATTATTGATTGGGAATGAAGTTCTTGACATATCCGTGCAAGATGCGCAGCATGATCAAGCACACCTTTTTCTTAGACATGAGAAGGTGAGATCCTACATTAGTTTGATTCATAATTATGGAGTATCCTATATTTAGAGGCTGAGCTTTATTTATACTGGTACCCGGTGCGTTGCGTGTGTAAATTATGTGGGTAAAATAGAAATTTTATAAAATTTGAAGGACTAAATAGAAAGATAGAAAAAATAATATTAAAAAGGACAAAATTGGAATTACCTTAAAAGTTGGAGGGCACTTTCGGAAGCCAAAAAGGCTTCAGAAATTTGTTAACCCCAAAAGCCGGCCTCCGGCTTTATATATTATATACTTGCTTTTTATCCCAACTTTTTTTTGCCTGCTTTGTCCTTCTATTGCATTGTATTTTTTCTTTTATTTCTAATAAAATCTTCTTCTTTTATCACTATTTTTTTTCATTCATGCCTGCTATATAATTAAGAGAAGCTTGAATAAAATACATATTAATACATGAAGGGCTGCTCTATCTCTGTCGCTCTCTTTCACTGAAATGCTGATATAAGATTGATCTCTCACTTGTCAATAGAACTGAGGGTCAGTGTTCTAAAAATCCCCGCCTAGGCCCACTTGGCACCACGCCTAAGTGCTAGGCCTCCCTGGCACCTCGCCTAGGCGTTAGGTCTCCCTGACACGTCACTTAGGGGTTAAGCCCCCCTGGCGCCTCACCTAGGTCCAAGGTGACAAAAAAATTCCTTTAGGAAATTAGGCAGGTCCTAGACGGATATGTTTTTTTGTATTTTAATAATTATCCAAACCAGATCTTGATATATTTATTTTTCTAATGATTTATTATATTTATAATACAAGTTGTAGCATATCAAATCACAACAAGAAGTGAACAAGATCAAGTAAAAATGGATAATTTTATTATAATTGTAATTTTTTGAACTTGTACCAACTTCAAATTATATAAATGATGATACATTTGTAATATTTAATTTAATTCAATATAATTGTTAAATTTATGTTTAGTTTCTTAAGTTTTAATATTGAATTGAATTCTTGAAATTTTAAATTTTATTATTTAATAGCAATTTTGTTTATGAATAAAACTAATACGTTAAAGATATGTTTGAACTTTGAATAATTGCATGTTTGTGTTTGAACTTTGACATTGACAATATGAATGTGTTTGAACTCTAAGTAAAGGCCTTTATTATTTTTATTATAGATTGTTTTGCTTTATATTATTGTTTTGTTTGGATAAATGTAAGATAAAATATTAAAATTGGCTTAAAATAAAAAATCCCGCCTAGGCCCCTAGACGCTAGGCCCCCGGCCGCCCGACTCCCGCCTAGCGCCTTTTAAAACATTACTGAGGGTTATCTCATTCATTTCAAGTTTCAGGAAAGTGATGACTAGCAACTTTTGGTTAAATATGGAAGAGAAAATTGCATTTCATCTGCATAGCAAGCACATTTAATCTTCTTTACTATAGTCTATAGCATTTTCAACATCACTTTCCTTGGGTTCTACATAGACTGCATATGCTATTAAGGATCACAATATTGATCCTAGCTGATGTACCCTTCGATTGGATGTTGAAAAATATTTAATTTAAGTGATGCATATTGAAGTTCTTGTAAATTTCTTCAAGTTGTTATCTTCAATCGAGCTCAAGGGGAGTGTATTCTTAATATTGATAACATTGGGACTTGGATTTGACCTTGAAACTGTAATCTGGTTTTATGGGCCGCTTTTCTTATTCTTTTCATGTCTCATTGGCCCTTGAAACTGTATCAAGGCATATGGGATGTTTTTTTCTTGAATCTTTACTTATCAAAAAAAAAAGAAAAAAGAAAAGAAAAAGGAAATAGGGGATGAATGATCATGTAAAGTCCAATCTACGATCATGATGTAGCTAAATATCTTATTTCATGTATCCGCTTCTATTTTTGTTTGCTGCTAGAACATGCGATGAACTTAATTGATAATTGCTCTACCCCACTATGCAGGGGATTCTCCAATCGCAAGGAAGAATTTTACAGAAGATGAGGTTTATGCCTTCATCCTTATCATCTAACTCTCACAGATTATTGACCGCCCTTGTTGATTCACGGCATAAAAAGGTTTACAAGGTCAAGAACTGTGTCACTGACATTGACCCTGAGAGGGAAAAGGAGCAAAAAGAGAGGGTAATCATTTAATAGTGTGATTTTGTTTGGACTTCACATTTTCGATATTCAATTTATTATGTTTTCCATTTTGCAGGCTGAAAGCCAAACAATTAGAGCTAATGAGCTTCTTAATAGGAAGAAGGAAAAGGTTAATAGGAAGTATACCCAAACTGTACGCAGGGAGCGCCAACTTTCCCCTGGTTTCTTGGAGGATGCACTTGATGAGGCAGGCTTTAATTTTCTATTTTCTTTCCGGACTTTGTTTTAAAAATGCCATATATCTTTCTCAGTGATATCCTGATTTTGTCTCCCTGTTGGACATTATTAATTAACATTTAAAGTAGATTTTGTCTTAAAAACTTGGCAGACTAATTATACGACTTTCTGTCCCTCTATAAGTAAAATTGACACACATTCACACTCAGAACGGTACTTCTTCTAATCGAGTCCATTGTCTTTTCTTTCAGGCTGACATATAGAACTCATATCTTGTCCTGCAATTATAGTTGCTTTTCTGCTTGCATGTTATTCTAAATCCTAACCATTCTTCATTGTCCATACTTTATTAGGATGATGAACCCGATTATTATGAATCTAGACGTTCTGCTCCTCGAAGACGCTTTGATGATGACATGGAAATGGAAGCTCGAGCAGAGAAGCGGATTATTAATGCAAAGAAGGCATGCTATTTGAACTATAAGCACAAGTCACATTTTTAATACAAGAAAATAATTTTCTGTTTAAATCAAATTCCTATTTGTATATTTACTCTCAGGGGCACAAAGATATACCTCGCAAGTCATCATTGCCAGCTGCAAAATCATCTCGACGCCCAGTTGATTTTTCTGAAAGTGAGAAAGAGGAGTCTGAGTATGAAAGTGATGGGGAGGAGGAGGAAGGGTCACCTCCACGTAGGATGGCTGAGGAGACAGAACTGGACGATGAAGAAGATGAGGATGAACGCTATGAAGAGGAGGTAGCTGCTGATGAAGCATCAGATGAAGAGGTTGAGGTATGAATAAACTGATGAACATTTGAATTAATTTGCGGACTTCAAAAAAATGGTTCCAGTTCTCTTGCTCAAGTGGCCATTTCCATTCATTGTTAGCAGATAGGTGGTGGATTTCAGTTTTGTATTTCATATAGTTGATACTCCTATTTTATAAGTCATTTACTTGTTCAGTTGGTTGATAATTGGTATGAAAATCTTAAATATTTTGTGGATTGAATTCGATCAGCCTTTTCTACAGGCTATCAGTTTCAATAAAATATGTACAAAAAATGGAGTTATTTGAATAATTATGAAGATCATCGTGGTAAAGTTTGGTGGAGGCTTTTGATGGGCTCATGGGTTTTAGAAGTCCATCTAAAGAAGTAAAAGATGTTTGGTGAATTAATTTTGGCAATCTTCTGGAAGAAGCTCATTTCCTAATTCCTATATGTCCTTGCTGGATTAGCTTCCTGAGAGTTTTATGAGCGAAGTCAGAGTCGTCTTTTAAGTGATAACATTGAATTAATGATGTTGTTGCTATTTTATGTCCTATATTTCCATCAAATCACCCCTATTCTTGGGAAAAAATGATTTGTAAAATGTGTTACCTTTAATTGGGTGAAGTTACATTGGACAAGCGGTATAGGTCTGGATTCTCTTCCTATATGCTAAACCTCTAATACAAATTGTATTCTATTGGGTAATAGGTAAAGCTTGACCTCAAGTGGGATATTGCAACTGGATTCCTCTTGTACTCTAGATGTCTCTCTATCTATATATTATATTGTTCTTCAATTATGTGGCTTCACACACAGTTTCTTATTTTTTCTCATTCATCAAATTCTTGTTCCAGCTCATGGTAACGTATTACATATTCTATAAAACTATATCCGAGAAGTTAAATTTTGTTTTGAAAAACAATATTCCTTACATCCCGCTTTAGTTGCTTCCTCTTCTTTTTTGGGATGTCCCAAAAGTTAGTTTTCTCTAGTTTTTTCTTATATGGAGGATACCTATTTTCCTTTTTCTTGTTTACTCTTTGGTAGGGGTCCTTTAGGAAATATACTGTTGGAACTTCGTTCAAAAATTACAGCCGCCCAACTTTCGTACTATGCGTATAAAAAGTAAAGAAAGCAACTGAAGTGGGACAAAGGGAGTAATTTTGAACCACCATCAACATATCTTTTCTAAAACATACTCGCCAGAACAACTTCATTTCTTGAAGTTACTTGTGAGAAGTGCAAACACATGCTTGAACTTGTTAATTTAAAATCCAAGCCCCCTGTAGGCTTGGAGGGTACTATGATTACAACTTTTAAAACACGGACACAAGCAATAGGCATATAAGACCCAACATGGAAATATCAACAAGATAAGTTCTAAAAGCACGTAGACTTGTTTGTGCAATGTGCAAGATCAAACCGAGAGGCAACAATGAAACCACTTTTGTAATGATGGGAAGTATGTAAGGACCAAAAACATGCATGCACCTTTTCCCTAATATCTCGCTACTTCAACATGGGTGTTGCTGGATTACTTTTACTTATAGGACCCACATGGTGCGTGCCTTGTTGCATAAGAGTGTAATAGTTTTGATAGTTTCTTACACATGATGATGGGATATGTTTGTCAAAAACACTCTTCCTCTTGCCTATTAAATACTTTAGAAGTAGAACAATGATATGTCAATAATAGGACATCAGATTGAATATATTATATTAATCTTCATGCATTACATTTACACGTGTACTTATTAATACCTTTTCCATTCTTTTTATTACTTTTGTGACGGTAGGTTTAGTTTGGTATTTTTGTTTCCTCCCCTAGTTTTTCCATGCTAAAAGAGAATCATAGTGATGCAATACAGCTAAGGCTTGCCAACTGTGTCTTGGTTAGTATTCAAGAGAGTTGGACTATTATCAAGATTTAAGAAGTCTATTTAATGAATTATGGATTTTTTGTACACGTGTTTGACAGTGTTCCTGAATTGTCAGTGGTGCCTAATATGTGTCCAACATAGATACCACAAGCGTTCACGCATCATACAGTAATCCATTTGTGTTGAATGTCTTACGATCTTTTTTGGGCATCTGTAAGCATAGAATTTATTATAATATTCTTTTTGGACAAGTATATACTTTGTTATCATTAATTGTTTTTCTATAATCAGAAATTATACCGTGGTTCACGTATTCAGATGTTTCCTATTTTGACAGTTGTCAGTAATTAACAAGTTATTTTCTCTTGTTTTTTGGGAAATTAATGTAGGAGCCAAAGCAAAAGGCTAACGAATCCCAAAGAAATGTCAAGCGCAAGGAGATAGAGTCAGATGAAGACTCCCCTAAAAGAAAACCTACAGCACATCGTCGCTTGGCAGTTGTGTATGATAGTGATGAAGAATGAAAATGTGCTTCACAGAAGTACAAGGTAAGTAAGTTAACGCGACCTCTTTTAGCAATGCAGCTAGCTATAATCTTTATAAATTTGCAACTTCTTCTAGTCTTTATATTTGTTTACAGTTTATCTGTCAGTCCCAAGAAAAGATTCTTATTTAGAAGTCAAGCCTCTGAGAAACATTACTTTTTTGTTGATTATAATCATCACATGTGGTTGCTGAGTAAAAATGTTCAGCTGAGATTATTTTTGGAGTATCAATGTTGGGGAGTAAAATCCACAATGAAGGCCTAAATACACGTCGGACTTAACGAAAAGGTTAAGCCATTAGTTATCGGGCCCACTCAGTTTTTAGCATTCAAGTTCATTCTAACTTATCGATGTGAGATTGCACTATCTCAAATCCTTGACAAATACCACCCCCTCCCTCTTCACCAATGACTTCCTACATCATCTACCCTTGATTGCGAACATTTGCTCTCAATAACTCATACTTCCATTGCTCCAACAAGAACCAACTCTTTCCCCACCTCAATTGAGAGGCTATCAAGCTGTTTGCGGCACTAAGAGCAACCATTCTTCAATCAGGCCTGAACATCTGCTGTAGCTAACTGGTGTATGCACATATTAATTTGATAATTTTCCAGATTTGTCAGCCTGAATCTGATCCTACTTGTTGAGGAGACAGGAATCTACACTGACGGGCTTAGTGCACATGTGGGTCCCAACCTGTCCTAAAAGCTTAAGCAATCTGGTACATTGAGCCTTCCAAGTTTACACAAACTTATTTCGTGGGATAGAACCAAATCACATGCGACTCTAATATAACATTTAGTAGCTTAGCTTTTAGAAATGGATTCTAATTTTGATAGACGAAACATACGAGAAAGGAATTTGGGAGGAAGGATTATCAAGTTTTCCAAAATGCATGTAAGTTGAATCTTTTCCATTATAGTATAGTAACTCGTACTTATTTAGCATGACCAATATGAGAAGGGGGAATACATAAGTTTTTATAGAGCATAAAACTCTACTTCTAAGACAACCTATGTTAATAAGGAAAATTTAATAATTATCTAATACAAATAAAAGATGTAGAACAATACATACCGCAACTAAAATGTAACATCCGAAATCAAAATTCCACTTGTCCCAATGTGTACCATGGATCCTACAGCCCACCACAGGCCCGATCTAAAAATAATGAATGTTAGGTACACATGAGTAGTGAGTTTGGCTTTATAAGGATCTATACTCTTTTTATTGACATCGATGTGGGATGTTACATAAAAGATATACTTTAGATACAATTACTTTATCCATAAATTATAACATAAAATAATTATTAATAATCCTTGAATTTTCATATCTTGTTTGATATCAATATGAAAACTCTGTTCATGAAGAAATTTCCTTGTATAATAATTTTTTCATTTTATATATAAGTTGTATCCACATCATAAAAGGAATTCGGCCTTTAATATACTATTCCTTATATGAAATCTGAAGCATACAATTTGAAATATGAAGTTATGGTTTTACCTAAAAAAATGAAATAGAATGAAGCTATGGGTGCCATATATCTACTTGATATTTTCGGTCCGCTGAGAAATGGTTGAAACCTGTGAATTGTATAGCATTGCCCACTTGGTTTGTGATTTTTAAAAAAATTGTGTATTATCTTAATCTTTCTAATTATCAAGTATTTTGAAAGATTGAATCAATTTTTGAACGGTAATATTTCAAACTTATCATGTTATATAAAAGCATGGATTGTATGTATTCGTGGAATGGCAAGTGTAATTATATGGATACGTCGATGCTATGCACTTGTTTTGGATAATTATTCTTAGGGGTGGGTAAATAATTCGGTAAATTACCGAGCTGGTTCAGTACAATATATTTGATATATTTTTGACCCGATTCGGTATGGGTAAAAAAATTCGGTAAATACCGGTTGTTTGGTATCGATAGCGGGATGTAATTTAATACATTCGGTACTTACCGTACTGAACTGGTAATACCAGTTCATTTTACTTATCCTATATAATTATTTGTTATATGTATATTCTTTTAGTTATGAAGTTTATTCTTTTACTTATTCTTTTACCCAAGCAAGAATTCCATACTTCTCTGTTCTGTTTTCTTTATCTTCTACTCGGCATGCACTCTACTCATCATCTTCCTTCGGCAAATTGGCGGTACTATCTTTATTTCAACATAATAAGTTCTTTAGTTTAGCAAAACTAATTCATTGAATTTTCCTTTCTCTACATCTATATATTTTTATTTCTTTCACCTAGTTGAATATCTTGATGCGTGTAGTGAGTATGATCTATTGATCACTTGGATTTTTTAATCCTTTCGTTTAATCAGTCTCCCAAAAAGAGAATAAATTGATTTGTTATTCCGTTTATTAGTTTACGGGAAGAAAATAAAATGATTTGTTCTAATTTTGAGATCTATTGATCTGGGCTCAATTTGTGTTCATTATTCTCAATTTATTTGATTAATTAAAGGTGGTTGATTACCCAGGTGATGAAAAAGATGAAGCGATGCAAGTTTTTTGAAAGAAAAAAAAATTGAAAAAAAATTCGGTATATAAGCAGTAAATACTGGTATCGTATTTATACCGAACCGGCACACACGGTACAATGTACTGGTATTTTGGTACCAGTTTCGGTATTAATTTTTGATGATAATTGGTAAGGTTCGGTATATGCCGGTTTGGTACTGCTTTTTACCGTTGCACACCCCTAATTACTCTTTTATACCTAATCATTTAGTTTTGTCTTGAATTTTATTATTATACATCGTCATTTGTCGTGTTTCTTCTAAAAATTATACTCCATCCGTCCCCAAAATGATGACTTGGTAAAAAATCTTGTTCTCAAAAGGATGACAAAAGTACTACATAAATTTTTACCTGGACAAAATTACCCTTGATTTACTATCATATTTTACTTACCTCAATAGTCAACCACTCACATAACTAATTCTCTCTCTACCCAAAATCCAATTAAATATATTAACCTATACAAATATCAACTCATCACACTACTCGAGGACAAGGGTAGATTGGAAAAAAAATATACTCTCTCCTAATTTTTTCACTACCTTAATTTGTGTGAAAATTGTACTTCCGTCATCCACGGGGAGGGAGTACTTTTTTAACATGTCAAAAGTATTTTCTGTCTGGTTTCTTGAACATGTTGAGACAAGTGTATGCAATCGTCGGACATGTTCTTGGCACCAAGGAAGAATTTTAATTTGAGAAAATCGGACACTTAAAAGAAGTGTATGTATGACATAAGCCAGACATGGACACATCTACTTGTGAACATCTAAGATGCTCGGTATTAGTAGATAAATGAAAAATTTTAGATCATTAAATTTTTATATAGGAGTATGGAATGATAAAATTGCTGAAAGGTACAAGACTCTGAGCTCTTGAGCGTGCTTGATATCTCTATCTCTAGTAGGCGTTTCCTGTATCAATGTTTTGTATTATGCCTTTAGCCAATAATTGTATTATCTGGTACTGGCAAGGATAGAGGATCATTGAGGTGGAAGTTATAGCCAACACTTTGACCAGGAGAACAAATCTTGTATTTATTTTTTGATTTAAAATATTACAAGCCCACTTTGTCTGTATATATAATTAGCATGGATTTCTCATCTTAACATGCAGATTTATTTATTTTTTGCAGGGGAAGCACGTCTCTTCCTTGGATTGACGGAAAATGCTGAACATGGGAGTTATGACTGTTTCTATTATTTATTTATTTTTAAATTTTATGGAAAGCAATTGAACGATTAGAAGGGGGGAAAAGTCATAGTCCAGGAATTTCTCTGCTGGAATACTTATGTTTTGCTTGTAGTTGCGTACTGATAACTTTTGATTTTACGATTGAGAATGAATTTAGTTTTTGTGTTTTTCACAAGTCATAATCATCTTTCTCAATGTATAGTTGTTGTTAATTATGGGGATTGGGTACATTGCAAGAGCACTGATGTATGTATGTCTATAAGGTCCTCTTCTGTATACGGGCGACATGTTTGGCCAGCAGAAGTTCAGCAGCATCCGGATGGCAAGAAAGCATCCAAACTGTGGAGCATAGTTAGTCCTTTGCCTCTTAATTTTAACATAATAATGTAATGTTCATATAATTTCAACACAAGTGAACCTCAACTTTCTATTTATTATTATTTTTTATTCTGTCTCTGTATATATATGATTTATAATGTACTCTTGAACATACTAAATTTGTTACTAATATATTAAGGAAGGTTATATAAGATATATTTGGATAAATAACATGACTTTCTAACACTATATTTTAAAGTCCAAAAATTTATTACTCTCTCCGTTCTAAAATTAGAAATACAATTTGACTTTTGAGGTCAAACGATGATATATTAAATTTCAAAATTGATATAACTCATAAAAGTTTATAATGAAATAAATTTTTTGATTTATAGTTTTTGTTATATATTATATAATTATAATAATTGTATCAACAAAAATTAAATATATTCACATCAATTTGAAATTTAATGTCGCTGATAGACCTTAAAAGTCAAATTATCTCTAATTTGAAACGGAGGGACTATCAATGTTTGGCCTATACTAAACGTACAGAAAACATTCTTTCCTTTAAAAATAAAATCTCAAATTTTTGATAAAACTTGTTGATAAATGTAAAAAATTCCTAGACACCGGTGTCCTTCAAACTTCTAGGCTTCTATTTATTTATTTAAAAGAAGACGGAAGTGAATAAATTTTAAACACAATAATTTGGATCGAGTAAAACTATAAAGATAATTACATTATTTATCTCACAAAATAAAATTTATATACCTGCACGGTAACACATATATTTCTCCAAGTACATGACTTTTTTCAAACTAATTTCAGATTTAGTCCTTAAGTTTATAATCTTCACGTTTACCCCCTGAAACTTAATACTATTCTATCTCATGGTTCAAACAAAAAACTAAATGCACACAAAATATAATAATAGGACTCTGGCCTGGCTGGCTCTTGGAAACCTTGCAGGTTTTAAGAAGCCATTGTCTAAACCATCTTTCTTTTCATAATATCACTCTCCTCTCCAAGGCGCTGACCAACAAGAGATTCTTGGTAGTACTTGCAAAATCATAAAGAAAAAATACCTTACCTTTGAATAAGTCTTGCCTGTTTGGCTGTTTCATTCATAAAGTTAAAAGTACCTATTTTTTTACGTACTGTTTTTTTAAAAAAAAGTAAAAAAGAAGAAGAAGAGGGTATTTGTCGAAAGACCGTACGTACGGATACCAAAACTTACCGGTTCTTGCGCGGGAATGTCCCCAGACAGTTATTTTTAACCAACAGTATTTTTCGCGCACTGCCAAATCATCATCGTCTACCTCCATCAAAATGCTGTAAAAAACCTCCAATAATGGCATCCCAAAACCCCAATTCCACTCGAACCCCAATGTACCCCCAAATCATCGATGATCCAAATCCTAGCCCTAACCCAAATATTAATAAATCATCACCATCATCTTCGCTTTACCCTAAGGTCGACATGAAAGATCTCGTGGAGAATCTCTTCCCAGAAAGCCCTAGCCCTAGTTCCCCCTCTGCCCCACCCGAATCCATTGAAGAAATCATCATCACCGTCCCCGGCGCTATTCTCCATTTGATCGACAAGCAATACAGCGTCGAGCTCGCTTGCGGCGATTTCTCAGTAATCCGGCTTATGCAGGGTGATAATGCCGTGGCGGTTCTCGCAAGAATTGCCGACGAGATTCAGTGGCCTTTGACGAAAGATGAAGCCGCCGTGAAGCTCGACCATTCCCATTACTTCTTCTCGTTCCGTGCCCCTAAGGAAAGTGCCGATGATTGCGAGATGTTATTGAATTATGGGTTGACAATTGCGTCGAAAGGGCAAGATAATTTATTGAAGAAATTAGATGACGTTTTGGAGAAATACAGTAGCTTTTCGGAACATGAAGTGAAGAAGAAGAAGGGAAATGAGAAGGAGATGGAGGTTTTGGATGGATCGGTGGAGGTGGCGAAGGAGTTATCGCCGGCGGATTTGAAATCCGAGAATAAAAAGGAAGTGATGGAGCACAAGTGTCAAGCTTTTTGGACTACTTTGGCCCCCAATGTGGAGGATTATAGTGGGATTGCGGCAAAATTGATTGCTGCTGGGTCAGGGCAGCTGATTAAAGGGATTTTGTGGTGTGGTGATGTGACTGTGGACAGGTTGAAATGGGGGAATGAGGTTATGAAAAAGAGGATGACCCCTGGTTCGAGTACCGAGATCAGTCCCGAGACCTTGAAGAGGATTAAGAGGTGTTTGTGCTTGGTTGTAGTTATATTTATTCAATATTGTGGTGGTGTTTTGCTGTAGCTATTTAACTTTATTCTTTATTTAATTGTTTCTGGTGATATTTATTGCATTCACCAGAGTTTACTACCGTAGGGATGAAATTCAAAAAGATTTTTTTAGTCCATTTGACTTTGATTCTGATTTTAGTTTTGTAAGATCACATTTTTAGATTTCATTGATGGTCCTGTGATGCAAAGAGGTTTTTGTGCTTTGCTGTTGTAATCTTTATTCAAGATAATGTTGGGTTTTTGAGTCTCTTCTTTATTTAAATTTTTGTAATGGGTTTTTTAAGGGAAAGGACTTTGGCATTAGATTCATGAGTCTGTGGTATTATTTATAGATGGAATGTTGAAAATGGTTTCTGATTCTGGTTCATTGCACTTAGATTTGGTTGATTGGTTCTGTTTCTGTTGTTTTGAAGTTACATATACATATATATATGATGCTGTGCTTGGCTTGGTGATTCTTGTAGGGTAAAGAGGGTGACAAAGATGACAGAAAAAGTAGCGGTGGGAGTCCTCTCTGGGGTTATCAAGGTTTCTGGATTCTTCACTAGTTCTGTTACAAACTCTAAAGCGGGAAAGAAGTTTTTTGGTCTGTTGCCCGGGGAAATGGTCCTTGCTTCCCTGGATGGATTTAGTATGTCAATGAGCAAACTCTCTTTCTCGCGAACACACCAACACATGCACCTAAGACTACATGCATACATGCACATGCAAATTTGAAATATGACTGGATGATAACAAGAGTTTCAATCTAGCTACTTGCTGTTACTTTCTTCATGCTGGACCTTTTTTTTCTCTTGCTAACTCAACTGCCTTCATTATTTAATTAATTTCTTGCATGTTATTGTATATTTGGATGCTAATTTTGATTAACAAGCGATAGATATAGTGAATGAATCAATATCCAAAATTACATGTGATTCAAATTCGAACAAGGCAATGAAAATTAACAACAGCTTTTTCCTCTAAAAAATATAAAGAGAAATGATCAACTTGTGAAACATAATTGTTAGTGTCTTTAAAATTTCAAAAACTCCAACAGTTTTGGATTGGCATATTTCAAAATAAGTACTCCACAGATTGATAATATTATATGACATAACCGAGAAAATAATGTCTGTCATGATTAAAGTCGTAAACTGTGCTGATCGTAAAACACTGGTCTTTGTAATTTAGGAAACATTCAACCATCCATCTAGTGGAGATTTTGTTATACTTACTGCTAATGTTAATATATATTTGGAAAGTGAGTTGTATTGCCCATTCCATCATGCAACATTGAACACCTGAAGATGAAATGTTTCTTTTCATTCATTTTATAGCACTCTTTTTATATATAAAAACTAATCTACAAAGTCTTCATGTGAATAGACAAGGTCTGTGATGCCGTTGAAGTAGCTGGGAAGAATGTAATGTCTACATCATCCACTGTTACCACTGAACTTGTCTCCCAAAAGTAAGTCATACGTGTACGATATTTAAGCTTGTGCTGTAAAGTAGTGAAACAAAAAAAGAGAGAGAAAAAGCATACATCATGACAAACTGACAATTATCTTATAGCTATGTGGTTCAACATCTCGTCTTCCATCTACACAATGAAGAAGACTGCCTTCATATAATATTTTTCATGATCCTTTTAATTTTTTAAATCAGTATTTATTTTTATTTGTGTGTGGATGGCTTGGGGGTGGGGGGGGGGGGGGGGTCTTGGTCCATATAGGTAGGTGGACTACTTGCATAATGTATGTATAAGTTTTTAAGCAATTTTTATGGTTGAGATTGATTACGCACAAGAGCACATTTCCTATCCTGGTAGATTGACTTGCCTATATAAAGTGATGACAAAAAACCACCGAGGACTTTCACCAGGGTGTTGGCGTTCCATTCTCTTTCCCAAAGTGTTCGTAGCAGGCTGAGCCAGCCATTCCCTTGCCTTTGGTCAATGCATTAGTATAACATACAGATTATGCGGCTATAATGTGAAACTATGAGCTTAGAGGATTGCCTTTGTCCTTGTGCAGGTATGGGCAACAGGCAGCTAAGGCAACAAATGAGGGGCTTGAAGCTGCAGGGCATGCGATAGGAACTGCATGGACTGTTTTTAAAATTAGAAAGGGAATCAACCCAAAAAGCGTCATAAAGCCTTCTACTCTGGCCAAATCTGCTGCTAAAACAGCCGCTGCTGGGATGAAGGCTAAGAGTTCCAAGTGAGGATGCTGGGCATTGTTAGTTTAGTTCTTGGATTCAACTTAGAGATCTGACAATTGTTTTTTGAGTCATACATTGTAATTTATATTGCCCCTCACAAGTCACATAAGAAAATTAGGTTCTTTATTCGTTTCTGGAGATACTGCTGCCATACAAGGAAGAGTTTGTTGGCAGCGGATACTTTTTTCTTTTTATCAAATGTATTGATGGTAGAGCTAGGTGACACAGATTGTAGCTGAAATTGCAGCGTCAGGAGATATTTGAATGTATTATTTTGTTTATCATTAAAAACACAGCTACCATTTGTTCTCTAATTGCTTGTGCAATCAGTTGAAGTCTAATTTTAGTTCTTCCATCTCATCCTGAGTAGGTTTGTAAGGCAAGTAACCTAGCTATAAACGGCAGCAGATAAATCATTCTGAGTGCACGTGTGATTGATAAGGGCAGTCTGCAGATGCAGAGATAGTTAATTATTCTGTGGATGGAGCTTGGAAGCATATATGCTTGAATATGACTGGGTTTTGTTTTAAAAATTGTTCATTCAGGCATCAAAGTCACTTCAATGCTTTCCCGGTTGGGTTGGATTTGGACAAGGCCTTGGCGTTTTACCATGCATGCATCTGGGTGTCCTCAAAGAGCTTTTCAAGTAAGTCGCTGATGGCCCCTCAATCATATTACGATATGAAAGTTGAGGTTTTAAGATTTAACAGTGTAAGTTATTGATTGTCCTGTTTCAATTGCTTTGATATTGATAGATGAATACATGGCGGGTGGCTATTTTGGTGTTTAATATCAGGCTTTTATATATATATATATATATATGATAAAGAAAGAAAGAAAGAAGGAAAGAAAGAAAGATGGAAAGAAAGAAAGAAAGAAAGAAAGAAAGAAAGAAATTGGTGGTAGCTGTGGGAAGTGAGGAGAATAAAGGCGGCGGAATAAATGATATGCTTTCTAATCCTTTTCTATTTGTCTTTGATGATGATAAGCAATTGGAATGGGGACAGAGAGTGGACATTTATTCGCATCAATTCATGCTGGTTTATGATAAACCACTAGTTTTAGGTACAAAATAATTAGTGGGTTTAGTGGAAGGATTTGGCACACATTCTGATATATTCACACAGGAATGCCACTCTTGCCTCTCACTTTGTTTTTTTGTTTTTTTAATTTCTGCAAAGTTATCATTTTTATAATAAATTAAAATAAAAATGGGGAATTAGTGGGCTAGGGTGGTTAAGTAAGTAAGATGGTTATGAATTATGATGATGGAGGTGGGTGGAGGAGTCACTAATGCGGTGGTGAAGCACAAACACCCCCCAAGTGATCAATCCCTTTACTTAGTGCAGCCCCCCCCCCCCCCCCCCCCCCCCCCCCCCCTCCCCCGTGTTGGCATATGCACTTGGACTAATACCAAAGACTAATAATACTATTAGTGAGAGATAGAAAGTACGTCCCCATTTATTTAATCTTAAAAAACACAAACTTAATGATGATATCCAAATCTGGCTTGTGTAAGCGTGCCGCGTGTTGTTGTTAATTAAGTTAATGTAACAATCATGGGAACTTTAACTTACACCTTTTCACTCAATTTGGGTACATATTTTGCACCCTTTGGATGGATGGATTAAGTAAATTATTTAGCTAAACCGCCCCATAAGAACACTAAACATAACTGTGACAAGTCACATTTACCCCAAACGTGGATCTTTAAAAACATGGGGTTCAAGACTCGAAAGTTCTTAGGCTATGGTGGATGGAGGAGAGTTTAGTAATTTTCTTTTGGCTGCTTTATTTATTTTACCCCAAGGGATAATAACGGTCAAATGTCGGAAAGACAGTTGAAAATGGAGGGAAATGTGGATGAGGAATAAGTGAATATCAACGCCACACCTCCCCACCACTTTTCTCTATATTAACTATTAATTAGATGTGCTGTGCTGTGCCTCTAAATAGTGGAAATACTTGTGTTGCCACTATTCAAACAAACATATCGGGCTGGCTGGCTGACGGTTTGATATTGGTATGAACGGTTAGATATGTATTTGTCCCGATAGTGAATATTTGCTATGTATCACTCTCCGCTCCATCTATATCTATATCTATATATATACATATAATAATAATAAGTATGTTTTTTTAACTTGGTTCTTGCTGATGTTTTTTACGAACTCATCTTACTACTACTACTTCGTAATCTGCAGGAGAATAAAATGGCTGGGAAAGCAAACAGAACCCCCTCTGAATCTTCAGCAGCTCCAACCAATCCAATGAGATCTTTGCTGACAATTCCTGGGTTTTCCAATTCTTGGGGAAGTAATAACACTACACAATCTCCTCGAAGCAGAACAACTTTCCATAGAGATGTCGAACAAGAAGAATTTCAGTGCGCAACCACCCATTGTCTCTCTTCATACTACAGCGTTTTCGTCGCCCGCCTTGCCATGATGGTATGTGAATTCTTCTTCACTCGATTCTAATGATCCTCCCCTCCCTTGCTATTTTGTATTGTTTCAAATTAAATTTGATGTGAAATTAAAGCTCAACTACGTACGGAAATCAAATCAAATGGTGCTCTTCAATGGTGGATTGAGCTTTGATCCAGGTTTGGACTGCCCTGGCCTGGTCGTTAGTGGTATCAGAGTAGTGGCCCTTGGTGTTGTGGCAGTAGCAAAGACTTGGAAATTTTATTAGCTTTCAGTTTTAGATGTATTACTAAATATTAATTCATAGGCGGATAGGCCTCTCATTCTGACCTATATGTAATGATTGGAAAAAGATTTAGTTACCAGAAATTCCCAAGTCAATACATAGCCGCCTGCCTTGAAATCTATCCTGGCAAACCCACATGGATCTTCCTCTTTCAGCAATTTAGAAATTGGCTAAAACTTGGCTTCATGTGAATGGCATTTTGCAGGTCATGTTAGCAATACTAATAGGGCTTTTAACCTTACTGACTTGGCACTTTACAAGGGTCTACACAAAGAAATCACTAGACACTTTAGCATATGGCCTTCGCTACGAACTTCTACAACGCCCAATATTGCGAATGTGGAACATCTTGAATTCTACTGTAGAAATAACAACGGCTCAGGTTAAGCTGTCAGAGTATGTGATCAAAAAGTACAGCAAGCCTGTCAATCAAGCTCAGCAAGTCGAGGTTACTTTTTACCCACAAAATATTTGATTTATGTTATTTATTTGATGAATTGTTTGTTCTAATCATTAACATTTAGGATTTTGACTCCCAGCTATATCAAGTAATGAAGGACGTAACGTGGGCACTCTTTGCAAGTCACAGAGCTCTGAATTCCATAACCATAAATTACAGAAATGGATTTGTCCAGGCTTTTCATAGAGATCATACAAGTAACAATACATTCTACATATACTCGGATTTAGTCAATTATTCCATCAGTGGGTCTTGTGATATCAACATGCTTTCATCTCGTCAAGGGTGGAATGATCAATTTGTACACAATAATATCTCAGCAAGTTGGTTCCGAGAACCACTAGATCCTCTCACTGGTGAAAAGATTGGAAAATCAAGTCCAATCCCACCGGATGATCTGATCAATATTGCAGGGATTTCACAAGTTCCCGATGGTGCAGCTTCGTGGCATGTAGCAGTAAGCAAGTATACAGATTCGCCATTGCTTTCTGCAGCATTGCCAGTTTTAGACTCGTCCAAGGAAAGTATAGTGGCTGTTGTGGGTGTTACTACAGCACTTTATAGTGTCG
This sequence comes from Panax stipuleanatus, assembly GCA_020205555.1. NCBI lineage: Eukaryota > Viridiplantae > Streptophyta > Magnoliopsida > Apiales > Araliaceae > Panax > Panax stipuleanatus. The sequence goes on along the minus strand of CM035125.1, from coordinate 1,319,667 downwards.
GTCAGTTGATGAAAGAACTTGTTGAATTCCACACCGGACACATTTATTTGACATCTCAAGAGGGTTGGTTGCTCTCTACTTCCACAAATACTCCTGTCTTGATGAATTCAACAACAGGGCCAAAACTTATGATGGCTGCTGATTCTGAGGACCAGGTGATACGCTCAGGAGCTGAGTTGTTACAGAAAACCTATGGCAACTGGACTCCCACAAATCAGGAGGTTCACATAGAGAATGCCAGGCTTGGACACCAGCTCTATTACATTGACTCATTCTTCCTAAACTTAAAGAGACTTCCCATGGTAATTAAGTTTCTATATTATTCGTCTAGTCTTATCTTAGAATCCCATGTTTCACAGTTTTAAGAACTTCTGATAGATATGCAGGAGGCCACCTAGAGACAAGTGGAGAGCTCTACATTATGTTTTTCCAAAGCCTAAATTCCGAGATTCTATTGCTTATAATTATATTATGCGGAGGTAGTATCACGTAAACTAGACAACTGATTTCACTATTTACATGTTTACAGGTGGGGGTTATTATCATTCCAAGGAAATACATAATGGGGAAGGTGGATGAGAGAGCCATTAAAACATTGTTAATATTGATATCCGCTTCTCTGTGTATACTAGTCATTGGTTGTGCTTGTATTTTCATATTGACAAATGGAGTGTCAAAGGAGATGAAACTAAGAGCAGAACTGATAAGCCATTTAGATGCAAGAAGGAAGGCAGAGGCATCAAGCAATTACAAAAGCCAGTTTCTAGCAAACATGAGGTGAGTATCAATTTCAACTCTGAGGGGGAAGGGGCTTTGGTAAGGCAAGGATTCAACCCATTTTGTACCCTCACCATGTTCAAACCAAGAAGAGGAAAACACAAAAAAAATTCAGCTTCAAAATTTATGTATTTATACATTATACAAGGTTGATGTAATCTACTCCGTTTCTGCAATTTGACATTTTGGAATGATAACCAAAACTGATAGGACCATAATTTCTACGTTAATTTACATTATTATACTGTACATTAAGTTGAAGACGTTTGGATAAATAGGTTACTTGCAAATTATATAGGCAGCTACGACAGCAACCGACAATATAGCACAGAGTTAGAACTGCTCTCCTGTGTTCATCTGATGTTGTTCATTTTGAATCACTGCCTGTGGTAGCACCCAAAAAAGCAGAAAATAATTTAAAGTGGCATTTTGTAACTAACATCCCAAGTCCCTTTATTTTGATATTCTATCTGTAGCCATGTGATGAGTACAATCTGTGTCGTGATCTTGTAATAATTTCATAGACCAATACGATAAGCATTTTTCCATAAGTTGACCAAAGAACTTAATATCTTAGAATTTTTGTCTGTAACTAATAATAATTAATTGCTCTTTTTCTGGTGCAACAGTCATGAACTGCGAACACCTATGGCTGCAGTTATTGGATTGCTGGACATTCTTATGTGTGATGATCGTCTCACAAATGAGCAATATTCAACGATTACCCAGATCCGTAGATGTTCAACTGCTTTACTAAGGCTTCTTAACAACATTTTGGATCTCAGTAAGGTGCCAAATATTATGAAATAAGTGTCTCGTTTATGTATTATTAGCAGTGCCATAACATACAAAATCAGCTGTTAACAGACACGTAGCAAAGCAAGATTTACTTTAGATGCCAGTACAGGATACTAGTTGTGGATATGATTCCAACAATCAATTACCTTCAGTGTTAAACCTAAAGTTCATATTACACCTAATTGAATTGATCATGTACTTTTTTAGACTAGTATTTCTTCAACTGATGTTCTATCATTTAAAATTGTAAAACTACTAAAATTAGCTGCAACAAGCCAAAGCACCTTAAGACTATGAGTTTATAGCCAAAGCAACTGATGTTTCTAGCAGGAATATTAAATTTTATACAATTGCATGAAAATATTATGCAGGTCGAATCTGGAAAGCTGGTGCTGGAAGTAGCTGAGTTTGACTTGGGGCGAGAACTTGAAGGGCTTGTAGATATGTTCTCTGTCCAGTGCATTAACCACAATGTCGAGACTGTTCTAGGATCTTTTTGGTATGACCATAATATATTCTTCATTCTGTGTAGTTAATGCTAAAGAACTAAGCCAACTTTTGAAGTCTCAACTTTGTGGTCTAGTTATACGTTCATTCTCCTTGCGCAGATGATATCCCAAAATTAGTTCAAGGCGACTCTGGTAGAGTTGTGCAGATTTTTGCAAACCTTATCAGCAATTCTATCAAGTTTACAACATGTAAGTGCAACTTCCCCATTAATTTTTTAGTCTATATTAAATCAGCTTGAGTAGAGCTAACAATTCATCACTATTGTCAAGGATCAAAATCCATAATGTTATCATTATATTACCATATAATGTGCAATTTAAGTATCATGGAACGTAATTTCGGTGTCTGTTTATTCATATGAAATCATTCCGAATTATGTGCTATTCCAAACTTCCTTGTTAGAATAAAAGTAAAGCAATGATATTTATGTGATATGAGCAGTTTCTTTTAAAAGTTTATGTAGCTTGTAACACTTGAGTTTTCCAATGGCATACAGCGGGGTACATTGTTCTGCGAGGATGGTGTGAGAATCCAAATACCTTTAGTAACACCAGGAAGTTTTCCCTTGGTCAAAAGGATCAAAGATCTACACCCAACACAAAGTTTAAGCGACAATGGAGCCATGACAAAAGATTCTGCAAGAAAGACAACAAAATGATTCTTTATTTCGAAGTTGAGGACACTGGCTGTGGTATGAACCTTAGCTTAGCAACTCTTAACACAACATAACTTTATTTCCAAGTACTTCAAATCATCTTTGGTTCTTTTTTCTTATTTTCCTTTTTCTTTACTTCTTTTTCCTAGGAATTGATCCAAGAAAATGGGAGAGTGTATTCGAAAGCTTTGAGCAGGCGGACCCCTCAACAACTCGATTGTAAGCAGTTTATACGAACTCGATTACCTTACATGAGCATTCTGTGATTTATGCAGCAACATTTGCCGAAGGTTCCAGAGAGTTATACTGAAACTTTTTATTATTTTCAGGCATGGTGGAACTGGACTTGGTTTATGCATTGTACGAACCTTGGTGAGCAAAACTTTTTTCCTTACGAAATTCCAAGTAAACGATTTTGCATTGCCAAAAGTTGAATCACTGTAACAAAAGAAACAGTTTGTATCAGATTCCATGAAAAACAACATACCAACTTGTCTATGTGGCACAGATTTGCCAGACTCTACGGGGTTCAAAGATCACAATCCATTAGCCTCAGTTAATTAAATTTTCAAATCAGATTAGCCTGTTTGCAAAGGCTACAGACATACAATCAACTATTTCCCGTTAGACGTCTATAAAAATGCATGCACACATTCTAAGGCTTGTTATGTGTGAGCTAACTCATCATTCATTCGCATAGGAGCTTCTTTTACACTCCGCGGAGATTGGCTTACAAAACTCTGAAATGAAGACAAACATTTATTTTAGATTCTCTAGTAACTTTGCATCTTATATTCTTATTCAAAGTATCAACATGCTCTTATGATAAAAGGGGGATGCTTGCAGGTGAATCAGATGGGTGGAGAAATTAGAGTTGTGAAGAAAAATGGACCAGGCACTCTCATGCAACTATATCTGCTTCTCAGCGCCCCTGTAGATGGAACAAGAGAGTACTGCAGTTTAAACTTTGATGAACATAAGCTGACAGTAAGTGCAACTATTCTTCAACCTGCGGACTTTTTGCTAATATACCCTCTTCATAAGTACCAGAATAGGCTTTACATATTTTTAGGCAGTGGCGGAGCCAGGATGGACCAAAGGGGGGGGGGGGGGGGAGGGCGGACACCGGCGAGAGGGGGGCGGCGGTGGGAATGATGTGGGGAAGGAGGTATAATATACACTGAAAATTTTCCGGCCAGAGGGGGCGGCCGCCCACCCGTGCCCCCCCTTGGCTCCGCCACTGTTTTTAGGGCATTCTTTTCATAGTGGACACTAACGTGCCAAATTATACTTACAAAGAAAAAGAAGAAGAGAATATGACAAATTATTGCAACAAGCAACTGTTTAAATGCCAATCTCACAAACCAGACTGTTTTACAGTACCATTTCCGATTTTGCTTAAAAAAACCGAGTCAAAATACGAGATTAAGCCCCATGCAGAACATTCTTTTCATTTTCGGTTCATCGGTTTTAAACAGAAATGCTAAACATATGTGAAACTTGAATGCAGATAGTGCTTGCACTCAGTGGAAGAATGGGTAGATTGACTATGTCAAAGTGGCTAGAAAGACATGGGGTGCATACCTATGAAGCATCTGAGTGGAATGAACTAACACAAATTCTTCAGGAACTGTTTCAAGGTGGAACTTATGCTCAAAATTCACCAAGTAAATGTTCAAAAGCTGAAGAATCGAATACAGAAGACATGAGAGCCTCAATTTGCGTCATAGTTATTGATATAGTGCTACTTGAGTTGAGCACAGATATATGGAAGGAACAGCTTAATTTCTTGGATAGATATTGTAGGAGAGCAAAGTTTGCATGGATATTGAACCATGACACCTCCAACAACATTAAGATGGAGCTTCGTAGAAAAGGGCATCTACTGATGGTTAATCGACCTGTGTACAAATCAAAAATGATCCAGATAATGGAATCTGCCATAAGAGAGAGCGATCTTGAACTACAAAGGAAAATGAGTCCTTTGAGATGTACAGTTGTTGAAGGTGAGATGCACGAATGTGTTGAAATGAAAAACATTCACTCCGATACTGAGAGCTCCAATGACTCTGATAAGCCAGAAATGGGAAGTTCGCAATTGGGAGAAAAGCAACAAAAACATTTCAGTACACCCAGTTTGTCACAATATGAAGCAGTTAATAATTGCTTTGTTGAGTTAACCGAAGTTCAGTCAGAAGAAAACGAGTTGAGCAGAAACGAACAAAATCTGACTGGAACTTCTTACAACAATTCAAGTGCTACTTATTCAAAGAGGGCAGCAGCAGATGGAGAGATTTCTCTTGAAGGTCTACGCATACTTCTGGCAGAAGATACGCTGCTACTCCAGAGAGTTGCAACCATAATGCTTGAAAAATTGGGTGCCACAGTTGTAGCCGTGGGAGATGGGTTGCAGGCAGTAGATGCTCTAAAGTTCATGCTTAGTCCAGATGAGTATCAAAGGGCAAATGGCAACCCAAGTAATCAAACAAAGAGATGCGATTCCCAGACATATGACTTGATCCTTATGGATTGTCAGGTAAATTTGTGTGCTTTTTTTTTTTGGAGTTTTATTTTCAGCATGATTTTCTAGGTAATGCAAAATGAGAAGAAATGCTTGATAGGCTAGTAATTTGGAAGAACTCGTTTACTTACAAGAAGCAAATATCATAGCCACTGCAAGAAAGATCAGTAATCTTTCTCCCAGCATGCTGCTAACAAAAAGGAACTTGCATACTCAATGAGAGTTATTTCAACATATTCTTTTGGACATTAAAATGAGAGTTGTTTTACTCTTTTGCTGATATAGAACATATTATAACAAGTTTATCGTCTGTCAGTCAGTCTTTTTACTCGTCTCATTAACTCGTTTCTAAATTAAAATTGAATGAATTATATAGCGTCTAATTAAATTTTTTCCCACACCAGATGCCAAAGATGGATGGTTATGAAGCAACAAAAGCTATACGAAGATCAGAGTTGGGGAGGGGTGTACACATCCCAATTGTTGCACTAACAGCGCACGCAATGTCATCGGATGAAGCTAAATGCTTGAAAGTTGGCATGGATGCCTATCTAACGAAGCCGATTGACCGTAAGTTGATGGTTTCCACCATTCTCTCATTGACAAGTAGAAGAAGAACTACTTAATTCTTACTTGTTCAAGCAGTCATGCATCATGATTTCACACCACTTCACCTCAATGTAAATATTTATAAAGCATAAACTGTATAACACTGATCAGAAAAACTATATGTCTTCCTCCATTTTTGGTAGTTTTGTGGAGAATATCTATCTATAGAAGCAAATTCCTCGACTAACTTTAAATATCAAAGTCCTTTTGATTAATTGTCTTTCGTTTGCAAAGAAAGCTACATTATACCTCTTCCTCCGGTGTACAAAATAATCCATCCATCCACGAGGCATTCTAACTCCATAGAAAATATATAATCGAGATTCCATTTCAATTGAGTTTCAAGCAATCTGTAATACAGATTTGATACTTATGGATTAATTTAAAATATGACATGCAACAACTCAGTCTCACATCGAAAGATATCAGAAAAATTTGTGATGCATATAAAGAATTAAGTTAATAACAATAATATTTCGTTACGTAGACACACAAAGTAAGTAAGTAAGAAGGCTCTATCAAAAATGACAAAATAATGACATCCTTAATAATAGACCAAGTATTGTCTATCTATCTATCTATTCTAGTATTTGAGTTTCATCATTATTAATAAATAAATTATTTTGTAAATCCCATTTGTTATGCTCATTTGCTTAGTTTTCTTGAATATTTGTTACAATTGAATTATTTTAATGATATAATTTTTTTATATTTAAATTTTATTCAATGAAAGAATTCTCCATCGTTTTGAAAAGTAATTAAAATAAATTTTAAACTCTGCCCGTATCGTATCGTATCGTATCGTATGTATGGGTGTTGCCTTGTTGCCTAAGACGAGATCGTCTTCTCACTCCCTTTTTAGTCTTCTCTCTCCTCTCGCAACACAACACAACACACAGAAAGCAGATCAAAGAAAAAAAATCCACTGGCTGACATATAAAGAGTAAAATGGCGAGATACGACAGAGCTATCACGGTCTTTTCGCCAGACGGCCATCTCTTCCAGGTTGAATATGCGCTCGAAGCCGTCCGTAAAGGTAACGCCGCCGTCGGCGTTAGAGGCACCGATACCATCGTTCTCGGCGTTGAGAAGAAGTCTACTGTCAAGCTTCAAGACTCCAGGTCCCCTTTCCTTCTCCTCTATTTGTTTAAATAGGTGTATTGTTCTTTCTCCAGGTTTTGTTTTTTGATTTAGGGGTTTTGCATATCTTTCAAATTGTTCGTGTGGGATATCTGAAGCTTAGATTTACTAGATTGGAAGCAAAGGTTTATGGGTTCCTGGGATTGTACAAGTTAGAGTTTTATTTTTGTAATGAATCAAAAGGGTTTTATTGGGATTCCCTTTTTGAATTGCCTTGCAAACAAAAAAAATTCAATTTTTTTTATTCATACACGACCTGACTAGGAATGGTGCTCACATTGCTTGCAACTAGTAATCACTAGCTTGGAAGCATGTTTTCATGGGGTCATATGAGTCATATGGATGGATCATGGATGAAAATTTAAATTACTTATAGATGTTTTTTGTAAGTATTGCATGATATTGGTATAGCTTTTGGGGTTCATGTCTAGTTTAGAAAGCTCAGCTTTTTCTCTTTGTTTTTAATAGTTTTTGTTGTTTATCCTGCCTAATTAGTAATAGTTGTCACACTGTGTGAGCCCTAGAGAAAATTTGGTGGGTTCATTTGAATGCTGTAACAGTTTAAAGGAATAGTGTTACTTGTATGCTAATTACATATTCCTAAAAGAGGTAAGACTTGCTTAGTTTTCTGATAGACTCCACGGCACGCTTGCGTGAGGTGGTCGTCGCCCCGATCGTTTCTAGCAAAGTTGTTGGGTGAATTGCTTGCAACACCTTAACCCCTCGCCTATATGTAGACGGTAATCTTGGTACAATTGCTCGCGTTGGAAAATCTGCGTTGAATGGACACCAACGACACCTTGACCCCTCGCTTATATTGAAGCGGTAATCTCGGTACAATCGACGATTGATGCGGTAGAAGACGCCACACACAACTATGTATTGTTGTATGATAAGTCAAAGTTGAATCTCAAAGAAAACTAAGAAAATAACTTAGGAATTCTTCAAAGAACCAAAAGTAGAGAATAACCTCACAACTATATTGAATAATGAATAATGTCTAATACAATAGAAGTAACCCTTATTTATACTAGTTGCAAAAATTCTAATCCTAATAGCAATAGTAACAAATTATCCTAATCTTTATAGGAATAGTAACAACTTATTATAATTCTAATAATAAAAGAAATAACAATCCAATTTAAAATTGGAATTGAAATTCTAACTAAATAAAATCCTAATTACATTAGAATTATAAAGACTAAAAATCCTTGTATCTGCGTGGTTCCTTTTCCATTGCTAAATTGGAATGTAGTATAATATGCCACTTATTGGGCTTGTATTAAATTGACACAAACTTGTGTCTCATATTCATTGGTCTTCTCTTTGGGTTTTCTTGCATTAGTTTCAGCCCAAACATCTTGGATCAATCCAGTGAGGTCTTGTTTGAACCTCTTAGTTCTAGCCTTGCTTGATCCCCACGTCCCTTTAGTCTTGTTTGAGTCCACGCATGCCATGTCCTCATCATTCCTCTCCTCTTGAAAAGGATTTGTCCTCAAATCATCACCTACATCAAACGGACTTAGATCAGTAACGTTAAATGTGGCACTAACATTATACTCACCTGGCAAATCCAATTTATAGGCATTGTCATTGATACGCTCGAGAACTTGGAATGGACCATCTCCTCTTGGAAGCAATTTCGAACGTCTTTGAATTGAGAATCTTTCTTTCCTCATATGTAACCACACCCAATCTCCGGGCTCAAAGATCACTTGACGTCGTCTCCTGTTCGCGTGCTTAATGTATTGTTCTGTTCTCCTTTCAATGTTGAGTCTGGCTTTTTCATGAATCTGCTTAACAAGATCAGCCTTTTTCTCTCCATCCATGTTAGTATACTCAGAAACAGGCAATGGTGATAAATCCAATGGTGTCAAGGGATTAAAACCATATACAATTTCAAATGGAGAAAAATTAGTAGCAGAATGAACAGCATGGTTATATGCAAACTCAACATGTGGTAAACATTCTTCCCATTGCTTGATATTCTTTTTAATGATAGCCCGTAACAATGCCGACAAAGTCCTATTTACTACTTCAGTTTGACCGTCAGTTTGTGGATGACAAGTAGTTGAAAATAACAGTTTAGTACCCAATTTACACCACAATGTCTTCCAAAAGTAACTCAAGAACTTTGTATCTCTATCAGAAACAATAGTTTTAGGCATACCATGCAATCGCACAATCTCTCTAAAGAATAAATCAGCTACATGAGATGCATCATCAGTTTTGTGACATGGAATAAAATGTGCCATTTTTGAAAATCTATCCACGACCACAAATATTGAATCATATCCATGCTTAGACCTAGGTAAACCCAACACAAAGTCCATAGACAAATCAATCCAAGGTTCATTAGGAATAGGCAATGGTGTATACAATCCATGGGGTTGAACACGAGATTTAGCTTGGCGACAAGTAATACATCTATCACATATTCTTTTCACATCTCGTTTCATATGAGGCCAATAAAAATGTTCTTTCAAAACAGCAAAAGTTTTATCAACACCAAAATGTCCCATTAAACCACCCCCATATGATTCCCTAACCAACAACTCACGTAAAGAACATGCAGGTATACATAGTTTATTTTCACGAAACAAGAACCCATCAATTCTAAAGTATTTACCCACAACATTTTTTTCACAAGTTTTAAACTCTTCACCGAAATCAAGGTCATTAGCATATAACTCTTTGATTCGTTCAAACCCAAGTAATTTTGTATCAAGAGTATTTAACAAAACATACCTACGAGACAAAGCATCTGCAACGACGTTCTCCTTACAAGGATTTTTAGTCTTTATCATTCTAATGTAATTAGGATTTTATTTAGTTAGAATTTCAATTCCAATTTTAAATGGGATTGTTATTTCTTTTATTATTAGAATTATAATAAGTTGTTACTATTCCTATAAAGATTAGGATAATTTGTTACTATTGCTATGAATTGAAATTCTAACTAAATAAAATCCTAATTACATTAGAATTATAAAGACTAAAAATCCTTGTATCTGCGTGGTTCCTTTTCCATTGCTAAATTGGAATGTAGTATAATATGCCACTTATTGGGCTTGTATTAAATTGACACAAACTTGTGTCTCATATTCATTGGTCTTTTCTTTGGGTTTTCTTGCATTAGTTTCAGCCCAAACATCTTGGATCAATCCAGTGAGGTCTTGTTTGAACCTCTTAGTTCTAGCCTTGCTTGATCCCCACGTCCCTTTAGTCTTGTTTGAGTCCACGCATGCCATGTCCTCATCATTTTCTGAGGCTGATTATCACTTATACTAGTCCCTTATCTCGACTAGACTTGTCTAGTACCACGGTACGTTAGCAGCTCCATTTCCTTGTGCTCTTTAACATATCCTACATACAATGTACTGTTTTCTGACTATTATATTTTTTCTCCTCTGCAGATCTGTCAGGAAGATTGTAAATCTTGATGATCACATTGCTTTGGCCTGTGCTGGTCTTAAAGCAGATGCTCGTGTTCTTATAAACAGGGCACGCATTGAGTGTCAAAGCCATAAGCTAACTGTTGAAGATCCTGTTACTGTTGAGTATATAACTCGTTACATTGCTGGTCTTCAACAGAAGTACACACAAAGTGGTGGTGTTAGGCCATTTGGCCTTTCAACTTTGATTGTGGGTTTTGACCCATATACTGGCGTGCCAGCACTATATCAGACTGATCCTTCTGGGACTTTTTCTGCCTGGAAAGCTAATGCTACTGGGAGAAACTCCAATTCGATGAGGGAGTTTTTGGAAAAGAATTATAAAGAAACGTCAGGCCAAGAAACTATAAAGCTTGCTATCCGCGCGCTGCTTGAAGTAAGTATATGCTACCTTTATTCCACTATTTTTTTTAATGTTCTCTATACACTCTTGTTTGCAGTCTCTCCACTTCCACATATTTGTTTAGGGTAGGGTTGGAATTTCCTTTAAATGATTCTATGCATGTCATCTGCCAAAGTATTAGTTTCGGTTTACTTGTTAGGTGCTAATCCACAATGTTACATTTTATACTGTTACCTAATTCTTTCTAAGGTGTATATTCAGAGAGTGACATCAATATTTGTTATCATCTAAAGCAAAGAAGAAAGTTGTGTTTGGGATCTTTAAACATGAATCACTTCCTGGTTCTCTTTGACGTACTAACCACCTAGTTAAGGCTATTTTTTGCATATGTTTGTCTACATATCTGCTTCTTTTTTTGTTCCGCATTGTAGTGAGAAATAATAAACTTGCCTGAAGAGATTGCTAGTCATGTCCACTTCAGTCCATTACCACTTATTTATTTTTGAAGTCACTGTAAATCTGCCCTATATTTTTCTTTTCAAATTCTTTCTCAAGGGGAAATCTTTTTCTTTTTTTAAAATTTCCGGTGTTCCATGTTCTTCTTGTTGTGAGGATCAGTAGACATGTGTCACCATGCTTAAAGGCTAAAGGTAATATCTTCGTTGTGGTATCTGATTCTCACTTCTCATGATCTCATCAGTTAAATAGTATTATGAAACACTATGGATCAGTTATTTTCTAGTCGTGGCTTATTAAGGTCTGATGGTCTCATGATTAATTGCATTGTTTTATATTTATTCCTTCACATTTCCGTTCTATCCTTCCTCCCCCAAGTTCTTCCCGATCCTTTTCTTCGGGTTACATTTCCTTTCCTTGATATACACCTGGTTACATAACTAAAGTTATTCTTAATCATTGAAAAGGTAGATACCAATCTAATTTCTCTGCTAGATTTATGCATTTAGTCTTCCCGTATTTGGATTGATTTTCTTTTTCTCATTACATGAGAGATACTTCAAAGTTTTCTATTTCATACATTTGGCTAACAGACAACTTTTTCAATATGTGCATCATAAGACTATGGAATTGGTCACATCCTGAGTAAGTTGTGGGGTGTTATATTCTATAATTGGGAAAACAGAACCTCTTTTTTCTGGGACTGGCATTCACTTGGGTCCAGTCTCTCATATCAACAGCCAAAGCTGAGTGGTGATTAGATCTAGCATTTAGTTTGCTTTCTAATTTGATTTCAATTTGCTAGTGGCTACAATTATGATGTGATTGAGGCGAAGACATAGATGGCAACAAAAATGGCGAAACACATTGATGATTTCCTTCGTCTTTTATCTATATAGCTAGAATTTGTCTGAAGAGAACTAATTATACTAAATACCGCAAGGGTATTTGGAATCTAAATAGCTCTATTCACCAAATCCAGTAGACCAAAACAAAGGAGAATGATGAAAGAAATGGAGATGGAATCTAACCATTGTTAGGGTACTCTTGTAACATCGCAAACGGGTTAATTGATGTTTTGGTTATTGTATTAGGGGTCGATTTTCATTTTGGTTACTGATTTTTTTTTGTTACAAAGATATTACTATACTCAACAAAATATTACAAATTAGTCATTACTTGCATTACGTCCAAAAAAATGACGTAAGTGTTGAATAGACTAACGCTTAACAACTGTCATTTGAAGTACTTGAATATGTGGCAGGTGGGACCCTATTACGTGAAGGGTTAATTGATGATTTTCATTTTGGTTACTAATTTTTTTATATTACAAAGTCATTTCTATACTCAAAAAATGTTACAAACTAATCACTACTCAACATTTTGTCCAAAATATTGACAGAAATGTTGAACCGTGCAGATCACGTGAGCAAAAAAAAGTTGATGTGTGAGTTAGTTATTGATGATGTGACATATTTTATCATGTGTAATATCATGTATATTGTTGTTGGTAAAGAAGAAACGAACCAGATATCATGTGCCACATCATCAATAACTAACTCATATGTCAATTAAGTAATGTTAAGTAATGACTAGTTTGTAATATTTTTGAGTATAGTAATGTCTTTGTAACAAAAAAAGATTTAGCAACCAAAATGAAAATTGATCCTAGTACAGTAACCAAAATGTCAATTAACCTTTCACGTAACAAGGACCCACTTGTCACATATTCAAGTGCCCCACATGACAATTGTTAAACATTAGTCTATTCAACACTTTCCGTCAATGTTTTGAACGGAATGTTAAGTAATGTTTTTGTAATCTCAGTAACCAGAATGAAAATTGATTCTTAGTACAAAAACCAAAACATCAATTAACCCCTCGCTAATGAAACAAGCATCTTTGGGTTTCAATTAAAATGTTTGTTTTTTCTATTTGGTGTAAATAGTTCGTGAAGCCTTTTTTAAGCTTCCCTAAAATAAATAAGTTGATGAGATTTGTTACTAGGCTCTATGAAAGAACACTGAAGTTTCTGTTTTTCACTTGGGCAACGTAGGCTGTTGTTGGGTTTCCAGGCTATCCCACTTTAGCTGTTGAGCATATTGTCATGATGTGTTAATGATTTTGTTCGTCTTATGTTCTTTAACAGATCTTGAATGTGGTCTTTATCTTACATGTAGGTTGTTGAGAGTGGAGGAAAGAACATAGAAGTTGCTGTCATGACAAAGGATCAAGGTCTTCGACAGCTTGATGAAGCTGAAATTGATGCCATTGTTGCTGAGATTGAAGCAGAGAAAGCGGCTGCAGAGGCTGCAAAGAAAGGACCTTCCAGGGAGACATAAGCCTGATTTTCTTTTTCCCTTGTTCCCATTAATGGCATTCCATGTGAAACATGTAATCTCGACTTATTTGAGTGTTGGGGCTTCTTGCGTGGTTTAGAGTTGGTAATATTTCAATGATTTATGCTTGCAAGACAATATATGAACAAGTTTATTTGCGAATCTTATGAAAGTTGCTAGCAATCTTCTTATCATCGACTCAGACCGATCAAACATATCCCCAGTTTATCTTCTCTTCGTCTGCAGTCTCCGTAGTTAAAATTTTGTTCTTTTAAATTTTTCTCCCCTTTTATCTAATTAAAAAGCTAAATATTGATTTGAAAAATATGTAACTATTCATGTCATAGACACGGGCGGGTTCAATTGAGTGTGTGTGACTATAATGCGAGTCTGATCATTTAATTGGAAAAAAATTAGTAATCGACTACTGTGAAAAAAGATTAGAAGTTCAAAATTTATTTTGATATTGAAGCCTAAAAAAATTGAAGAATTGAAGAAATGATGGATAAATAAATGATAGAAGCAGATAAAAATGAAAGAAATGGGAAAGTGGAGTGTAAAATTTGGAATGGCTGGAAAGTGGAGGGTCAAAAATAACAAGAAAAAAAACTTAGCTGATTTTGCTTGTTACAAGTATCCTGTAATATATAATTCGCATCAAACAAAATAAAAATAGACGAGAGGAGAGAAAAAAGAGGGAGGTATTGATCGAGGATGAACGTGGAAGAGCGCAGAAACGGAGCAAAACGAGAAGACTACGAGGTATCTTCCAATTTCCCTTCTACATAATATATAATCAAAACTTTTGATCGTTCATTCAGCTTTTTTTTCTAAAACCATTTTCTAAAATTTATTTCTATGTTCAAAATTCTATACATTTTTCCTGAATAAATACTTGTGACAAATTAATTTGGTGATTGAGCGATACTTAAAGATTTAAAAGTCTCTTTTGATCAGTTGTTGTTAACAGATTTACACAATATTGTTTGTTTATTTTATATAAAAAACATTTCTTGCATCCCGATAAATTCTGCAGCTCTTGGTTTCAATACAATCGCTTATCTAAGCACTTTTTTTTTTATATCAAATTCTGTTCTTGATGGATGCAAATGTGATTTGAAGCTATTCTATTGAGCTGTTCACTGATTTGAAATTCTTTTGGAAGATAACTATCAATGCCCTAAAAGTTTTAGCTTTAAAATCACCCCAAAAAAATGCGGAGTCTTAAAAAATTGTGCTTTTAGTGAGAAAAACATTCATATAGACTAGACTGTTTTTGACAGAATTTTTTGTTTGATTCTTCTTATATTAATTATCTGGACCAAATGCTTATGTTATGAAGAGTTGCTTCTATCCAATTTTTTTCCAGTGTTCTTTTGTGAATCAGCTCAATTCCACTTCTCCTTAACTGTTGCCTCCTTGGCTGATTTCTACTCAGGCGCTATTAAAAATCTGTAGAGGGCTATCAATTGATTTGAAATTTCTCTTTTGCGTTTAGAAGTTAGAAATTAGGTGCTTTGGATTCTTAGCACCTTGATAAGCTAAAGAAAATTTCAAATGTTGTAGAAGCCATTGGAAAGAAAGGAGTCCGTTACCTCTAGACTTCATATTTCTCGTTGCTTCTAAACTTTTGAGTGGTAACTGATAACTAGGTCTGGCAAAAAAATGGTTATGGGTTGGTTTTGGTTTTCAAAATATGATTATGGTTCCATTTAAGAACTAAAACCATATTAACTATTTTTAATATGGGTTGTGTGGGTTGGAACCATATAATTATGGTTCAAATATAGGTCAACCCATATTTTAAATTTCAAACTTACCATTATTATAATCCAATTAAATAAATTATTATTAGATATATCATATATACATAATCACTAAATATTTTATTTTTATTTTTATTTTTATTTTTTTAGGGGTGGATGGTATATACATAATCACTTAGTATTATTTTTTTTGGGTGGGGGTGGGGGTGGGGGTGGGGGTGGGGTGGGGGAGTGAGGGTTGGGGGTGTATACATAATCACTGAATATTTTTTTTGGGAGGGGAGGGGAGGGGAGGGGAGGGGGACGGGATGGTGTGGGGGGTGGACGGGGTTGGTGGGATGGGCGGTGTATACATAATTACTAAATATTTTTTTTTGGGAGGGGGGGGTGGGGGAGGGGGGGGGTGGGGGGTGGGGGTGAGGGTGGGGGTGCATACATAATCATTGATTTTTTTTGGGGGGGGTAGGGTGTATACATAATTGCTGAATATTATGTAATTAATTGATATTCGTAAATTAAAATTAACTAGAGAAACAAAACCCTGAGAAGTTGAACTTCTTGAATATGTAAATATCGGTGGAAAGAACTTTTGATTTGGATTTAGAATAAAATATGGGTCGAAAAATGGTTAACCGGGTTGAACTAATATTTTTTTAAAAAAATATTGGTTCCAAACTTTATCCAACCCAAATAAATAAAAATAGTTAACCAACCCATTTGGTTCCAGTTAATATGGGTTGACCCGACAGTTAACCAACTGTATTGTCAGGTCTACTGATACCCGACATGTCTGCCTCCAGTTGTTGCTTGTTTTTGTTAGAAGAATCATCTAAATTCTTTGGTCTTTATCATCCTTCTAATTGTTAAAGCGTGAAATAAAACTGCAGATTGAAGGAAAGAAGCAAGCTGCTGCAGATGTTCTGTTCAATTATTCGACATTTGTTATGACATGTATTGGAAATCAGGTGCGGCCTTGTGACTTGAGGATGCATCTAATGAAGGTAGTCTAGATATTCTTGCTCGATATTTTTTTATTTTTTAAATTAGCAAGACTGGCAATTATATGTTTTTCTTTTACCTCTATTTATTCTCTTAACAAATCTATCTGAAGAGATATTCCTTGAATAAGAAAGGTGGTAGCAAGGAGCTAATTAGGCTTGGAAAAACAAAAACTGTGCTGTGTTGCCATTTTTACAGTTTTTACCAATGAACTACGTAATCTTAGATCTAGGATATGGCATGGAAAACACTAGTGTATAAACTGTGTGCCACTTTGATGGATTTTCCTTCTGGATAGTTCATATTCCAGGGGACTAGTCCAAAAAAAATAAATGACGTTCTATATAGTAGGGGGCCTTCAACTGGTTGCTGATGTGACTGATGGTTTGTATTGGTGGCCTTACTATAATTTGTTACGGGGATTACAGATCTAGCATTTAATAACCCTATAATCTGTTTCGGTGAATAGATATGTAACAATGTTGTTTATTTGTTTTTTGCTTTGGCCATAATTCAGGAGATTTCTGGTATGCCAACTTCTCTGAAGAAGGAATCATCACAAAATGCTGGTTCCCCTGAAGCAGGAACTGCATCAAGCTCAGGCATGAGACTAGATAAAAATGAGAGTTTTCGGGCACTATTGGCTTGAGGTGTGGTTTCTTGACATTTGTCATGCAAGATGATCAGCACATAGCCGTGGTTCTATTACTCTCATATTATTTGTTTTTTTTAAAACCATTAATATATTTTCTTTTACAGCATATTATTCAATATAATGTTGGTAGTGGATTATGTTTTCTTAAGTTGTCAGCATCTATGATATAGAGGTGTAATATAAACAGCTTTTTAAGTATGCCATATTTGCAGTTAAACCACAGTTTAGTGAATCAAATATTTACAAAATCCATCTGTCCGCCTGCATGTTGGATGATTGTTTATTTAAATCTATTACCGTCAAAAAGACAACAGGTGAATGACTGTTTAATGGATGAGAACTATATGATATAGACAGAATTCCATACATGAAGCATTCCTAGTATGCTTACGGGTCTTTCTTTCCCAGCTTCCCTCGAAGTGAAGAAAGCTCGAGGTTTAGCTCATTATATTGCTCGAGGTCTCTCAGTAACGGCCATCCCTCGAGTTTCTCTTTAGATTTTTGTTTGTCTAGCGGGTTGTAAGGTGTGGTTTGTTGGTATTTGGGTTTTTTGCTTGTATGTATAGCAGGTTTTGGGTGGGATATTTATTTAACACGATCGTTTATGGTTGTGGCTACGCTTGTAATAGTTTGTACTCTGTGTTTTTGTCAAAAAGAAAAACCAAACTATTTTAATAATATATGATTTATTAGTTTTAATATTAATAATATTCTTATTACTCAAATAATCATCATTATTTTATTTTATTTTATTTTATTTGCATAGAAAATTTCAAACCTGTAGAGCACAAGTAATTTCCCAACTCAAATATACTTTGTATATGTAGATTCATTTTCACCATACTTAATTAGCTTGGGATAAAAAGGCTTTGTTGAAATGAATTTAGAGGGGAAATAAATATATATAGTAGACACATTTCAAAAACTTAATTATCAATTCATATATATATATATATATATATATATATATATATGTGTGTGTGTGTGTGTGTTGGAAAAATTTCTTTAGTGAATCAATAAAAAGAAGGTTATAGCGATGGTTTTCTGGGCTATAGCGATGGTTCGAACTGTCGTTTTAGATATAATCGGCTATAGCGACGGTTTTATATGTTATAACGACGAAAAAACCCGTTGCTATATAGTCAGTTATTTTTGGTCCACTTTTTTTGGCTCACTGGACAATCCCTTCCTATCTATCTATATATATATAACTTTTTGATAAGGGAGTGAGAGGGTGTATATGAAAGACAAGAATCAATTTTAGGCAAATTTATCTTATGAATTAATTACCAAAAAAAAAATTATCTTATGAATAGGCTAAGCATAGAAATTCAATGCACGTTTATATTTATTATCATATGGTAGAAATTGTCTTTTACTAGTATTAACCTTTGACCCTTTAATTTTATGATAGAAATAAATTTGTCCGTGCAAATGATAAAGTATTATTTACTTATCATGTACTTGAAAATTAAAAGTAATAATTTATTAATATCAAATCAATAAAATTTGTAGGCATTATTTAAAAAAAAATTAAAGTTACAATTGTTTGTGACTTGTGTGTATAAATCACATTGTGTAGATCAGAGGCCGAAGACGAAAAATGAGCTATTATTTATCTACATATATACAACTAACTAGATCTAGGTTTTTGGCAGTTGCAAAAATGAAAATTAATCTTAAGTTCTTGTTTCGATACGATAAAAATACGAGAGCATTTTATTGATTATAACTTTCTTTGGACATTCGCGAAAGCTTTCATGGGAGAAAATTACTTAAATGGGAAGATCGATTTCTCTCTCACTCCAAAATGTATTGTCAGGTAATTTCAATTTAATTTTCTTATTAAGATTGAACCTAAATTTGTCTCTAGATATAGGTTATCAATGAAATAATAAGAGATATATATGCAGTTTTTAGAAGACACAGACATAATTAAAAGTTTGATCTATGATATGATGCGAAAATTTGATAGCAAGTTTTTCCCCTTTTCATTTGAAGTAAATCCATCCAATTAACCAATAATCCTATTTTTATAATGATAACATAATTACTCATAAAAGAATGCTAAGCCAGTTTTTGAGGTAGGGGTACACAATGTGTGTTTGTACAGGATGTGAATGCAGAAGTTTACTGCTAAACTATAAAACTTCACTAAAATAGAAGGACTATTCATGCAAATTTTCCCTTTTAGTTTTATCCGGCAATACGCAACGGCTAGTCCGTAAAACGGTAACCTGCAACGGTCGATTAATTCAAAAATTAATAATTATTGAATACTTACCTAAAGTACTCCCCCCGTTCTACTATATCTTTCTCTCCTTTTTCTTCAGTGTTCACTCTTCTCCGAGTAATCTTCTTCCCATTCCGCATTTCTTCATCATCTCTGCCTTTTCACAGAAAAAAAAAAGGAAGAAAAAGCCCCAAAATTGGAAAATGTCACAAGAAATGTGGAATGCTCCTCCTGGGTTTAGACCCACTAAATCTGCTCCTTGTTCACCAGCTAAACCTCTTGGGGTTTCCCGAACTAGATCTGAATCTTTTCATGTGACTCACAAAGTCCCAGTTGGTGACACTCCTTACGTTAGAGCCAAAAATGTTCAAGTAAGCATCTTTGGATTTCTTAGTATTTGCATAATTCTCTTGATATTTGGCGATAATCAGTCATCATTTATCTGGTTATCTTTGATTTTGGTGGTCATTTTTTTCTTTTTTTTAAGAAAATGGATATACTTTATTTGGATTTATTTTTGTAATTCCTTGATTCTGAATACTGGGTACTCCTGGTTATGAATTATTATGGTGATCTAAATCTACATCTATTGATGGGTGTATGAATTAATATTTGCACAGTTGTCTAGATTTTGGCTCGAAAATTTAATTTTTCTGGGGGTATGTTTAGTTTAATTTAGTGATCTTTTACTTTATTAAGAAATGGGTAGTCTTGCTTTTGCTTTATTTTGTAAATTTCCTTGTTTGAATTGATGGGGGTATTCTGGTTACGATGTTGTTGATCTGTAATTTTTCTGGGTGTCTTTGCATTTAGTGCTCTTTCTTTTTTATGAAATGGTTACTCTTGATTATATATCTGGTTTGATCTCCTTGTTTGGAATTATGATACTTGTGGTTATTATGTTATAAATTGATCCTCTATAATTTTAATGGGCGTTTCTTGTTTTTTTATCAGTTGGTGGAAAAGGATCCGGAAAAGGCGATACCTCTATTCTGGGCAGCCATAAATGCAGGAGATAGAGTGGATAGTGCTCTGAAAGATATGGCTATTGTAATGAAGCAACAGAATAGAGCAGAGGAAGCCATTGAGGCCATCAAGTCATTGCGAAGCCGGTGTTCAGAACAATCTCAAGAGTCCCTTGATAACATCCTGTTGGATCTTTACAAGGTACTTGAAAGATTAAAACTTTCTTCTTGCTGAATTCTTTTTTAGTGTTTAGTAAAAATCCTTTTTAGCGTTTAGTTAAAATCCTGATGGACTTTGATTTGTACAGAGATGTGGGAGATTGGATGACCAAATTGGCTTGTTGAGACGCAAATTGTTCTTGATTCATCAAGGGATGGCTTTCAATGGGAAGCGCACAAAGACAGCACGATCTCAAGGGAAGAAATTCCAGGTTTCTGTGGAACAAGAAGCGACTCGATTATTGGTAAGAATATTATCATAAAGACACTTTCTTTTCTTTTTTGTGTGGAAAATTGTAGTGTCTAATCATGATTGTTTTTCAGGGGAATTTGGGATGGGCACTTATGCAGCAGAACAACTACATTGAAGCTGAGGATGCTTATAGAAGGGCACTAGTGATTGCAGCAGACAATAACAAGATGTGCAATTTGGGCATCTGTTTGATGAAACAAGGCAGAATTTCCGAGGCAAAGGAGACACTGAGGAGAGTTAAGCCAGCAGTAGCAGATGGCCCAAGAGGCGTTGATTCCCATCTCAAGGCCTATGAGAGAGCACAACAGATGCTCCGGGACCTTGAATCCGAAATGATGAACAAGGGAGTTGATAGAATCGAACAGCGTAAACTGTTTGATGCATTCTTGGGTTCTTCTGCAATTTGGCAGCCTCAGCCTTGTAGAGAACTTAATACTACTGCCCCAATTTCTTTAGCCAGGCCCCAAGATGATTTTGCTGATGAGAATGTTAATTCAAACATCATAGCAAACCCCACTCGTTTTCCGGGGCCGAAAATTGATAAGCCAGTACTCCCTTTTGGGAATTCACTCAATATTGATAAACCAGATATCCCTTTTGGGAATTCACTTAACATTGCTGCACCCCCATTTTATTCATCAAAATTTGTGACGGAACCAATGAGTAGTAACCATTTGACAGAGAGGCTTAAGAGAACAAGGTCTGGGAATGCTGCTAACTTGAACAGAGGAAACAATATCGGAGATTCTTGGATGATGGAGACTAGAAGCCAGCCAAATTCACCAAAGGAAACCGGGGAGAACAAGTGGAGAGATTTGCTGCTACCGGATAGCAAGGACTTTGAGGATGCTATTCTTGCTGCAGTTTTGGGTTCGAGCAGCGAATCTGGAAAGATTGGTGAGATCATGGTAATAAGCAGCAGCAGTAGCAGCAGTGGCGGTGGTGGTGGTGGTGGTGATGCTGGGAAAATAGTTCAGAGAAAGATTGAAAAGAGGCTCAAGGTTTTTCAAGAGATTGCGCCTTCTCTGAGTCCAAGGGCTTGATATTCAAGAACCTGGGGTGGGTTGGTTGGTTGGCTAACTTAATTTATTTATTTAGGATGGAGATGATCTTGTTCTCCTTGACTTGACTGACTCCTCACTCCTCACTATGGGAGTTTGTGCAGTATGGTGGTAGTTCCGTTCCACCACCAATAAAAATCATCAATGAATTATTATTGTTCTATTTAAGTTTTAGTCCAGTACTGAAATATCCCCATAGTTTTTATATTTGTAAGAAACCATGCAAATTGTGTTTGACATTATTACTCAATGAGGTGTTTGATCAATCATAAATTATTATATGTTCTCATTAATTATTTTACTAGTTTTAAAAGAGAGAAAATAAATGAAAAGCGAACAAGAGAACAAAGAAGGGAAAGATTTGCATGATTTTTCCATTTCACAAGAAGCTCATTCATTTCTCTCCCAAGGTGAGATAGAAAATATTGTTGAAGTAAACGCGTGATACTAAAATCCCACACCTAAAATACAAAAAAAAATATTAAGGACATATATGTTTTAATAGACCATAAACTTAAGTACTTAATAGGTCAGATTGACTCTTATAATGAATTTCATGGCTGACTCTCTGAACAAGTGGGTGTGGGCTCGCACAGATGTGATGGACTAGGCAAGCTCAATAAATTATGGATGCTTGTGGATTATTTACTATTTTCGTAAGACTCTTGATTGTACCCTAAAGTAAAGTCAAGTTAACCTTTTGGATATTGTATCAAATGAGCATAGACAACACTTGTTTTCTCTTCTCCAAATTCATAGACACATTTTCATTTGAAAAATAAATAGCGCAATAATTAACAAAGTAATTTGTGAAAATAGATCCCTAATATAAAGGGTTAAATGGATTTGTGATCGGTCATTAATGTCCGAAGGACAAGCAAACATGATGTTGAATTAATGTGGGTAGAAGAAAAACAAGGAGGCCTAAAAACTCTTGAGCCTTAATACGAACATAGATCTAAAAGCATGTTTATGAGGTTTGCCGCAATATTAAATTATAGACGAAACTTTTCAGTTTTCTGGACTTCTCAATTTCCCAGTTATCATCTATTGTCGGACGACGTCCTTTGGATAGACAAGCATCCGCAATATTAAATTGCATACATGACTTCTCACTTTCTCAGTTGCTAAACAATGTCGTTTTACGAGCTATAAATACTTGGCGTTCGCAGTTTAATAATGCGGACGAACACTTGTACACAGAGAGGTGTTTAGGACATTTGTCATGTCCGCATTATTAAACTGCGGAATACTGAAAACTAAACTGCGAACGGGAACTCTATTAAACCATTAGATCATTGGATGGATGCTCACGATCTGTTGTAAAGATAACTTTAATTTGACAACGTTACCTAATTATGGATCATTCCCATATGGGGACCGATCCATAGCCAACGTTGTCAATTTAAGGTTATTCTTATAACACATCGTGAGCGTCCATTCCGATAATCTAACGGTTTAATAGAGAATTCGTCCACAATTTAGTTTTCAATATTTTGCAGTTTAACGATCCATGTAAAAATCTCTCGTAAGCTGCGGACGTTAAGTATTTTTGGGCAATTGAAAAATTTATTTATTTTTAGTTTTCTATACTCCGCAGTATTAAACTGCGAAATGCCAAATAATCTACGATTTCATTGATTCACTCTACGATTGTGAATCATTGAAAACTACAATAAAAAAACATGTTTACTTTTTCTCTCTAAACTCATAAATCTTTCAAATGGCTCTTGAAACTCTGAATTCACCATTTTGTGCCGTTCTTCTTCTTTTTCTTCAGATCAGGAACATAGATTATAATTATAATTATAATTTTTTTATTTATATATTATATACAGAATTCTGTGTACGTATTATAATTGTCTGCTTACTGTTTACATATAAGATTTAATTTTGAACAATTTTTTGAAAAAGGTATTATACTGCAGTGAGTGATGTATGTCGGAGAGATGAATGTCTTCGGATTCAAGCGACGATAACGAATGTCTTCGGGTTCGGGAATATTTAGGAGTTTGGCTTCAGAACGGATGACTTCGGGAGTTTAACGGATGTTTTCGATTTCGGAACGAATGACTTCGGATTCGGATGGCGGAAAGAAGAATCCTATTGGTGCATACTAACTGGTCCTGAATGATAATGATAAGGAAGAATCCATTGGTGCAGACCAAAAAACTGGAATTAAAACAACAAACTAATCAATTCATCATTTATTAGTTGTTGATAATAATCAATATCTATTACGTCAAAATAAAGAAAAAGTTAAAGTCGCATGACTCCCTGAATTTTGATTAGTCTGTGACGTTTCTCTTACTAGATGATCCAAATCCAAGGTGAAAAGATAAAATTCTATGATATAAATCAATACATGATGATTATTGTCATGATTTGAGGCATTACAATAGATGAATCTATATCGGATTGGCTTTAGCCACATATACAGTAATGCTTTTTTGATATTCTGGGTACTATATGCAAGTGAGAGGCGTCACCGGAAAGTAAACATGTTTTTTTTAGTTTTTCATTGATTCACAATCGTAGAGTGAATCAATGAAATTATAGAGTGAAATCAATTGTTTGGCATCCGTAATTTAATTTTGCGGAGCCTAGGAAACTAAATAAAAATTTTAATTTGGCCAATACGATATCGATTCTCAATTAGGCAGCAATACTTAGCGTCCACAGTTTAATACTATGAACGATATTTATTTAAAAACGACGTCTTTTTTCCAGTTGGCCAACCATACTTAGCGTGCGCAGTTTAATACTAGCGGACGGGGAACTTTTACAAGGAGGGGTATTTTAAACATTTGTCCCTCCTCAATATTAAATTGCGTAGGAGAGCTATATTAATTGTTAGATTTTCGGATGAGCGACCATAATTTGTTGTAAGGCTACATTCTTTTTTACAATATTAACTATGGATCGGTCCCCACCCCACCCCACCCCACCCCACCCCACATATATATAACAACATAATAATAACGTAATAATAAATATCAGTTGTATATAGTATGCAAATTATATGTAAGAGTGGTTGTTATTGTTAATTTTGATAGATAAACGTTGCTAGTGTAAATTGAGTGATATTTGGATTTTAGAGAGACGAAAATATATTTAACTCAATAATGTTTTAGTAATTTTTACCATAATTTACAAGTTATTATCATTCTCACACCTTCACAGTTTGTGGTAATCTAATTTTTAACTGACATATCAAACTAATTACAAATTCTTTTACTTATAAGATAAAATTTAAAATTTAAAATTTAAAATTTAAAATATCAGTTATTGGCGAACAGGACCCTTAAGGGCATGATTGGCTCACTAAATGATTTGACCATTTAAACACCTGACAATCAATTTGGGATTGGCCTGATTGAAAATTTGGCAAACAGAGAGTTAGAATCGTATCGGTCCTCAGTTCACCTACCTCTCTCAAAACTCCCTTCTTCCCATGCCCACCAACTAAAACTCGACGCCATGTTAAAGCTAAAGAGCTAATCCCATTCTTCCTCGCCAAACCAGACTTTCTCTCTCTAACCAATTAAATCCTATGGCCGCCTCTTCCTCTTTCTCTCCCTACCTAAACCAAGCCCTCTCTCTTCCCACTCACCATCACCGCCAACAACTCAACTCTTCATTCTCCCAAGTCGATTACTCCCTCCGGTGCCGGAGCTTCGACTCTCTCACTCTCCGGTTGTCTCTTTCTATAGCTCCCATTTGTCGAATTGATTACAGCCGAGTGCGATTGAGGGTATGTGCGAGTTCGGCCACTCAAGTGATGGATCAATCCTCTAGTAAAGCGAGTTCAACTGTTCCTACTATCGTGGAGGTTGATTTGGGCAACCGGAGCTACCCGATTTATATTGGACCCGGCCTTCTCGATCAACCCGATCTTCTTCAGAGGTACCACCATTTGATTTTTATCCCTGTGAATAAATATCCTGACACCCCTATGGTATTACTAAAGTTAATTGAGGTTTTTTCAGTGATCCATAGTTCTATTTGTTTGTTTTCCTTCCTCTGTAACCTTGAATGTTTACATTACTAGTTACGCGTATATCTTTCTGTGGTAGGAGATCATTTGCTCCTTGTTTTGTATTTCAATCTCGCTTTCTACTTGTTTTGTTTCCCTAGTAATGAAAGACAATGCTAAGTCATAATCTATCTATGAAGTTACTTATAACATGAGCTCTAATTAAATGTTCATAAGGTAAAACTAGGAAGAATAATAATTAGTCTCATAAGAATTATCGTAGCTAGGGAGAGATTTTAGATAGATACTCATCAGTTTGCCATAGCTAGGGAAGTAATAGCAAGAAATTTTAGAAAATGTACCACATAAGGAGATAAGATATACATATCCTGAACTAAACAAAAATTAAAACAAGAAATGTAACTACATAAACACTCAAAAACCAAAACATACTGTGACTTCAGTCATTTACTATCTTTGGAGTATGGACAGCCATAATAAATAAGTTTGCTTTTGTCTGTTGGAGTTTAACTATGCCATATTCCCATTCAATAATAGAATCTGGCAAGGAGGAATCGGTGAAATATTTAGAACTCAGCAATAATCATGGTCCAAGGTGCTGAAGGATATTGGTGTTCTACACTCTCCTATCTTTCTATCAAAATCTCCTTTATGGTTAAAAGTATCTGTTATTCATTATACAAATCTGATTATCTAAATTTGGATTCCTTATGTCATTTTTTTGGGGGTTATTGATACCCTTAATTTCCCAAGTAGCTATATTGATCAATTAACAGCAGAACATCCTGTTGGTTGTGATTGTAGTTACTGTACATATAATCATATATTTGTGTGCATGAATAATGTATACTTTCTGAAGCTGAAAAAAATGAAAGCATTAGGTTGTCAAGTTTGTCTTTTTTACTTGTCTGAATATAAGAAATAAAATTTCCTTTTCCTTTGGCATGTTTTTATTGAGAATCTTACAAATGCTTTGGAATCTAAACTGCTATGTAAAAAATGATTTTCTTTGTTGTTTTTGTCTACTTTTTAATTCTTTTTTATGCATTGATATTTTATAGGCATGTTCATGGAAAGAGAGTTCTTGTGGTCACTAACACGACAATTGCGCCACTCTATCTTGATAAAGTTGTTAGTGCTTTAACAGTTGGAAATCCTAATGTTTCAGTTGAAAGTGTGATTCTACCAGATGGAGAACAATATAAGAACATGGTAAGTACCTTCATTTTCTTCTAAAGCACTCACCTCTTACATATATATCAATTGGTAGTGGCTTATATGAATTTCATACTATTTTTTGGCCTGATAGGATACACTGATGAAAGTATTCGACAAGGCAATCGAGTCACGGTTAGATCGGCGTTGTACATTTGTTGCCCTCGGAGGTGGTGTTATTGGCGATATGTGTGGGTATGCTGCTGCATCCTTCCTCCGTGGCGTTAATTTCATTCAGATCCCCACAACTGTTATGGCACAGGTCTGCTATAGCGTGTAGATACTTCCATTCACTTCTGCTTTTTGTTTCATATGACATATGAAAATTAATATTTTTGTTTACTTGCTTTCATCTATCAGGTGGATTCTTCAGTTGGGGGTAAAACTGGAATTAACCACCGGCTTGGGAAGAATTTGATCGGTGCATTCTACCAACCACAATGTGTTTTAATTGATACAGACACATTGAACACATTACCAGAGAGAGAATTAGCTTCAGGGTTTGCAGAGGTCATAAAATATGGCCTTATTAGAGATGCTGAATTTTTTGAGTGGCAAGAGAATAACATGCAGGCTTTAATGGCAAGGTGAACTAATTTTAATTTTATTATCCATTGCTTTCAGATGGAAATACTTCAGTTCTGAATTCTTATTTGTGAAAGTTGTTTGTACGATCTCATAACTTTTGTATAAGTTGTTTTTTTATTAGAAGTCATTCTTCTGAAACTCAACGATATTACCTACAAGATGTTAAGTGAAATGTCTTTACCATCCACAAACTTATAATACCACTTTAGGCATTAAGAATTTGTCGAGCTTCATTTCCACTTATTAACCCTGTATGACATTGATGACATGAACGGACCAATGAGTTATTAATAATTCCTTAATTTTAATGTTACTATAATTATCTGAAGAAATTTAACCCATGAATCTAAGGGATACTGTTTTGCAGGCACCCCAGTGCACTGGCTTATGCTATCAAGCGTTCATGTGAGAACAAGGCCGAAGTTGTATCCCTAGATGAGAAGGAAACTGGACTGAGAGCAACATTGAACTTGGGTCATACTTTTGGCCATGTAAGTTTTCGATTTTGCAATTGAAAAACTTCCTTGGTTGGTATATATTATATTGAAAATTTATCATTTGCGAGGATTTGTTGAAGCATTGAAGCTTGCATCAACTTCATTATCACATAATCATGGGAGTGATTAAGGTTGTCAGTACCTTGAATGTGGTGATGTATGTAATTGAAGAAACTGTTGTACTGGAAGTATAAGTGCTTGAACATAACCTTATAATAATGAGATTACATTATTACGCTGTGTAAACTAGCCTTGCATCTTAGGATTCTTAGCTCTATCAGGTTAGCCATTAAAAGTTAAAATTTTATGAAAGCTTCAGCCTTCGTTTTTCAATTGAAGAATCAACATATTACTAGTTGTGCTTGGTCTGACAAGTATTTTATTCCCCTTTGGAACCAACTCTTTATATGTTTTTTTTGGCATCATTATAACTGTTTCCATCTTGCTTTCCTCCATTGGTTATTGTCCTTAATTACGTTGAGATCTCGAACTTTATCACTTGTTAAGCGGGTCTTTCCTTATAATATAGGGGATGATCTTAATTCTGCTCATGTTTTCTTGATGTATTAGTTACATACTTGTAACAAGGGGTTAAATGCTTTTTTCATCATTGCACTGGAAGTATAAGTGCTTGAACATAACCTTATAATAATGAGATTACATTATTACGCTGTGTAAACTAGCCTTGCATCTTAGGATTCTTAGCTCTATCAGGTTAGCCATTAAAAGTTAAAATTTTATGAAAGCTTCAGCCTTTGTTTTTCTATTGAAGAACCAACATATTACTAGTTGTGCTTGGTCTGACAAGTATTTTATTGCCCTTTGGAACCAACTCTTTATATGTTTTTTTTGGCATCACTATAACTTTCCATCTTGCTTTCCTCCATTGGTTATTGTCCTTAATTTCGTTGAGATCTAGAACTTTATCACTTGTTAAGCGGGTTCTTTCCTTATAATATAGGGGATGATCTTAATTCAACTCATGTTTTCTTGATGTATTAGTTACATACTTGAAACAAGGGGTTAAATGTTTTTTTCATCATTGTACTTTAGGTCAATTTACAAACGACTAACTAAACGTTTTTTTTTCTTACAGTCAACTCACTGAACTTTAGTTTTCTTACAAAAATTTGAAAAATCGTCTAGACCGTTAATTGACTAACTAGAGTAATGATGTGACAGTGGTGACATGGTGCTCACTTCTGATGTAGTCATTCTTAAATGAAAATGAAGGAAATTTGGGGGTTGATAGTATACAAATTAAAATAAATCAGGAAATTTAGGAAAAGTTGGGAAATTGTTTTTATTTTAAAATTTAGAAACTAAAATTATTATTATATAACGAATCTAATAATTGTAAAGATTAATTATTATTTTAAAATTTTAAAACTAAAATTATTATATAATGAATTCATTAAATCAATTACCCATAAACAAATCATTTTCAAACAAATAAACAATTAAAGATGGAAGCTCCATCACCATATCCTTTCCAAACACAACGGATCATCTAGTAAAATCGATGGAAGCTTCAAACCATATCCATGTCCAGTTCATCGCCCATATAATAATGAATCTAATAATTATAAAGATTAATTATTATTTTAAATTTTAAAAAGTAAAATTGTTATATAATGAATTCATTAAATCAACTACCCATAAACAAATCATTTTCAAACAATTAAAGATGGAAGCTCCATCACCATATCCTTTCCAAACACAACGTATTATCTAGTAAAATCGATGGAAATCCATGTCCAGTTCATCACCCATCGAGCCTCCATGGTGCTGCCCAGATCTATGGCGAAATACGAAGGAGACAAGAGTTAGGTGGATCATTGAATATCTACATACTAGGTGGTGGGACAACAAATCTAGGCGCGACACAACATATCTAAGTGAAAAAATGAGCTGCGGTAATCAGTGATGGCTTCTATTTCTGATGGGTTGCTACGATACCTAACCGTAACTGAAGAAGATGAAGTGTTAGAGCTCCTACGACGCCGATCAACAATGTTGTCGCTCTAGAACCCAACCCATCTCGATATTATTGTGAGAAATTCTTCGATTTTTCACAAACGGAAAGTTGTTTGGTGAGAGATAGTCGGTCGTAACAGATCTAGATTTGTGATGGCGGTAAAGGTGGAGCAGAGGGCTGAAAGGAGATGGTTTTTCCGGTGCAAATGATCTTTTTTTTTCTTTCTTGACCAGAAATTGAGCTTGTTCATATTTTTAGACTTTCATGGTGGATTAAATTGTTCATATCCACATAATGAAGGCTACATGGGATGATCCGTACCACATAAGAAAATTTTTACAGGTTTACAGCTGATGTGTTCCTTTCCGTTTAAAGTCAAAAGACTTAACGGATGTTTTGTAAGAAAATTAAAGTTCAGTGAGTTGATTGTAAGAAAAAAAGTTTAGTTAGTCGTTTGTAAGTTGACCTAAAGTACAGTGATGAAAAAAACGTTTAACCCTTGAAACATGAGATTAAATTTTCCTGAGGTTCTTATTGTGAATAAACTTTGTAGTATTTAATAAATTTTGGTAAGGTATGCTAATGAGGTTATTAACTGCAATAATCATTTAATTGCCCTTGGTTAAGGCACTGTTAGAAATATTAAATATTTTCTTTGCCCTTCTCCAAGTAATCATTTTTAAGACATAAGAGACTAGTCAGATATCCAAAAAAGGTAAAAGAAAAGAAGAGACTAGTCAGAGTTGCGTTCATATGGAGATTAGCTACGGAAATATAGACCTTTCTTTAAAACATAGAATTGTACACTTCCTTTGCTAATTATTATTGATTCTGAGGTTTCTATCTTACACGGGCTTGCCTTGTGGATCAATTATTACAATAGTATGTTTGGCGAAAACTCTACTTTTGTTCATTTAATGTCATTTGCAGGCAATAGAAACTGGATGTGGCTACGGGCAGTGGCTTCATGGGGAAGCTGTTGCAGCTGGCACGGTACTGTGTCTGCTACTTGTTCTATTTGACCCTCCAACTCCCTCCCTGGTAGTAGGAGGGAGGAAGGGAGATGCCGAGGTTTCTCTGCAACCTGTTCATGCTGAAGATGGTTTTTTTTTTTCTTCCTTCAGGTTATGGCTGTTGACATGTCATACCGTCTTGGTTGGATTGACGATTCATTAGTGCAACGAGCTAACAAGATCTTAGAACAGGCTAAGCTACCGACTTCCCCTCCTGAAACTGTGACTGTGGAGATGTTCAAGTCTGTCATGGCGGTAAGAGTGAAGATATGCAAAAATTGGTTTTGAATTTGATGGTTGTACACCACAGTTAGCATTTAATAAAATGTCATCAGTATTCATTTACTGGTAAAATAATTGAAAGGAAAAAGAAGTGTTGTCTGACCTTAGAGGAATCTTTGTTGATGGGGCAGGTTGATAAAAAGGTGGCAGATGGCTTGTTAAGGCTCATCCTTCTGAAAGGTCCCTTGGGAAATTGTGTTTTTACAGGAGACTATGACAGGAAGGCACTCGAGGAAACACTCCATGCATTTTGCAAATCCTGATCCCCCCCTCCCCCCGGGTGGGGATGATGTTGTTCCCCCCACCAGATGATTTGTATTGAAAATTTGTATGTTATAGTATTTTAGAAGTTTTTGGCATAATTAATTGTACAAACCTTACTATTATTAGTGAGCACTGCTGCCCTGCTCAATAAGACTCTTTGATTTTACTTTTGTACCTAAATAAATGCCGATGTAAGAGTGATGAGTGTGAGAAGCTGCAATAAAAGAGGTCTGTGCTGTTTCATATGTATATATATATATATGTATATGTATATTTTAATGTTATTATTATTAGTATTAGTATTTGATTGATGGATGGTGTGTTGGTTGCATTTATTTATTTATCTTGTATGTATGTATGTATGTATGTATATTTTGATAGCAGAGTTTTTGGTGGCGTTATCAATGACACTCTGTTATTATTACCTAAATTCATCCTCCCTCCATGTCAATAAATTTCTTATAATACTCGTAAAGGAGGAAAAGTAGATTAAAGAAAGAATGGTATGAGCAACGATAACAATTTTTCTAAAGAAGTAATAATAATAATAATATACTCCTACTATGTAATATTTTTTTTTTATCACTTGCATGCATGCATACATGTGAATGAATGAATGAATGATCATACATGTGAGTGAATGTCTTCTTGTTCTACCATTTTTTTATTTTTATTTTCTTTTTTCACATGGTTTTTTTTGTGTGTGTTTTGTAGTAGTTTGTAGTATTGTTTTGTGGACACTAGTCATCTTTCCTATCCTTTCCATTGGGTGGAAGGGAGGGACTTCACCACCATCCATATTCGGTAGCTGACCTGGCTGATCCCGTCATTCACGAACCTGGAAATTGGTGGGCCAGCCCACCGTTGGATGATTTGGACCCCTTTCCAACCCCTCACTCACACCATCAGTCATTACTCCTCTCTCTCTCTCTCTCTCTCTCTCTCAATGGAACATCTATTAATGTATGTATGTATGTATGTATGTCAAGTCTCTGCGTCAAAAGCGTTAGAAGGAGTTGGCCTGCCTATACGGCTTCGTTGGCAGAAGAAAGAGGTTTGTTGGGTTGGGCATCCTCAGCGAACGCTTCAACGGCATTGTTTCCCGGCTTCAAAGGGATACCCTACACGTTCAACCTATACATACATATAACTCTCTCTCTGTATCTCTCTTTCTCTCTCTCTAGACCTTGATCCCCCATTTCATTCATTCTCCTCTCCCTTATTCTCTCTTCTCACATTTAATCTTTCTCTCACTTCTCATTTCTCGAATTACTACTGGCCCTAGGGTTTCTATCCAACCTACTCCTCCTTCTTCGTCATGCTCTCGCATTTCACGGCTATGTCCAATTGAAAGCAATTGGTAAAAGATCATAAATCAGGTCTTCTGAAGAAGATCTGAGCCCAACTGGATCTTCAAATCTACCTCTTTTAGAAAATGAGCGCTTCCAGGTTCATAAAGTGTGTCACGGTCGGCGATGGCGCTGTCGGCAAAACTTGTTTGTTGATTTCTTACACCAGCAACACCTTCCCCACGGTCTCTCTCTCTCTTTCTCTTTATTTTCTCATTCTTACCAATATTATCAAAGCCAATTGCTTTATGCTGTTTTATTTTATTCTCAGCTTCTTTTGGGGAATTCATCCAAAGATTGTTATTATATGTTTCATCATAGTTTCATATGAGCTTACCACTCCAATAGAAAGATTAAATGAAGATATCTATAACTTTGCTGTGGTAGCTGTTTTTGGGTGCTTAACCAATTTCGTTAGTGTCAATTCTAACATTTACTTAATCTCAACTCCATAGTTTTGGGACTCCCACATCCAACTAGCTGTGATTATCTCACACATTTTTCCCACCCACCCACACACAAACATATTATATACGTGTACAGATTTCAGAAATTATTGAATCAATATTGTTTTTATAGCATTATCTAACTGTCATTTCATTATGGTAATGATTGCTCGGGTTAACCAGAAAAAGGATCTGCATCTATCCTTTATTTTTGGCTTCAATTGCAAAATGCTTTTATATTTGAACTTTATGCACTTTTTAGCTACATTGATCGGTTGATTGTTTTAATTTTGTAATTAATTTCACCTTACTTTATCAATTTGTTGGATGATTCTCTGCATTTTCTGAATATAATTTTGTGTTTGTGGGTATGGTTGTGAAAAAAAATCATTAAGTAAAAGAATTAATGGAGGATTTCTATTGATTGTTATCTACTTCTTTTTATACACATGTACGAGCATATGAAGATTTGGATTTTGGGATATGGGATTCGGAAATATGCGCTCTAAGAATTTTACTTGTAAATTTGGTGAATGTAATGGTTAATTTAATTTCAACTTATCTCTCCTTGTTTGGTTTATTTGAGGTTACTAGCGTATTAAATTTTCATTTGGATATTGTTTTATGTACACTAATTTTGCGCAGTCTTACCTTATTGGAAAATGCTTCCCTTGTATCTTTGTGCTATTCATAATCTCTTGTTTTTGGACTACAATTTTAATCTTTGCAAAACAGGACTATGTGCCAACAGTGTTTGACAATTTCAGCGCAAATGTGGTCGTCAATGGAGCCACTGTTAACTTAGGCTTATGGGACACTGCTGGTAAATTTTTTGAAATGTCCTTGCATTCTTGATGTTATGTGTTACATCTAGACATTCATCTAGCTATGGTTTAGTGGGCCTCAAATGCTTATTTTGTAAAACAGGACAGGAGGATTACAATAGGTTAAGACCTTTGAGTTATCGTGGGGCAGATGTTTTTATTTTGGCATTTTCTCTCATTAGCAAGGCTAGCTATGAAAACGTTTCAAAGAAGGTGAGACTTTACTGGGTTTTTTATTAATTTTTTGCACAAGTTTTTCTCTGTTTTTTGCGTTGAGTTAAATTTTTCATCATGTGGCATTGATCGTCACTTTATATAAGTGATTACACTTGTTTTTCTTTCCCTTCCCCCCCCTAACTTTTTCCTGGCGCCATTTTCAGTGGATTCCTGAGTTGAAGCATTATGCCCCTGGTGTCCCAATAGTTCTTGTGGGAACTAAACTTGGTGAGTTTCCCTCGTCTCACTGAGTTCCTTTATTTCATGGTGTGGCTTCATGATACGTAACCAAAAACTGTGTTACCTTCCTCTGTTTTTGTTTGGGGTAGGGATGGGAAAAGGGGATGAATCTGCTTTCTTAATTTGGACGACGAAGTATATGAAGTTTTTTTTTTCTTTCAGAAATTATGTTTCTTTCTCATCAGAATTCATTACGGGACTATGCACAGTTCCATAAATAACATTTTAAGTGCTTGCTAGATCACCCAAGAAATATTTGCATTTTGGTTAGAGTTATGATATATGAATATCTTATTATAGGTGAGACATGCGTTGTCCACATGACATGTGCTCATTGTAGATCTCGCAGTTTCATTTAAACTCAATTCTTATTCTCCCATTGTTGCACTTTAGATATAGACAACAGTCAGAAAACAACCTGCAAGCATAACTAATTAGTAACTGATGTTGTTGGAGAGTTTATATGCCCTTGTGAATCCATCAACTTTCAGAACCAAAATCATGGGGCATTTAGTCTAACAAATACCTTTGTTTTACTTTTACTATTTTATAAAAATATGAGGTTAATCTGAGCTGAATTTTGGATAAATTCCTTCAAAAAGTTTTTATGTATTGCTATTTGGGAGGTGTTTGGTTATTGCATTTGTTTCCAAAGGAAAAAAATAAATATACATGAAGTGGTATTTATTTATTTTGTTTTCCTTGAATGTATTACAACTCCGTCCAAGTTTACTTGTCCTAATTTCTTTTTTGGTTTGTCCAAATCTATTTGTCCTCTTTCTATTTTAATACTATTTTTGATCTTCTTTTCCAATTCTACACTCATTTAATTTTATTAAAAAAATTCATTGAAAATAACATTACATACATTGGAAAACGTGACGTGATTAATTTGGACATTGAAGTACAACTACACTCCTTTTTTCCCTTGTCTCTCTATTTTATTATTCCAAGAAAGAGTTAGGATATTAATTAAAACAACCAAGATGATATATTAGTTAATATGGATAATTTGGAGATATTTTTTTTTGAATAAGCATGTATTTTCAAACTAGGGCAAGTAAAAGTAGACATTCCTCTTTTTATGATATCCCCCCTTTAACAGTAGTTTCATAATTAAAAAACAACATAATAGCTCGCTCCTTTTTGTTCGCATTTGAATCATAAATTAGAAAATGTGTAATTATAGCTAAGATAAACACAAGTAACAAAATTGTTCAATCTTCTATTTTTGTTATTTGTAAAACAAAAAGAAAAGAAAAGGAAATTGTAATAACCTTTCTAATCGCGTGCATTGCGCATGTCTCATCACTAGTACTGGTAACGAGAGGTAACTTTTGTGTTATCTTTCTTTTTCAGACCATAACTTGTCCTCAAGTTTGCTATTTTGGTTTTTTGTTGTTTGAATTGCCCAATCACTTTCATTAGGATCACTATCAACATTATTTTATAATGTTGTTCGTTCTCTATGAAGACGTTTCTTGTGTATTTGATTGAAATTTCTTTTTCGATTGGTTATTTGCATCTGTTGCATATTTGCTATAACATTAATTTATGGAGGCATGTAAAACATTATTTTTGTTTTCCATATTGATTCTGTTTAGACAACTATATATTGAGCTTTGATCTCACACTTATTAAATCAAGACGAGGCATTTCATGAAGCAGTAGATCAGTAGCTTTATTGCTCTCGTTGTTTTTTCTTTTGTTGGTATACCCACATAACCATATTTAATTGGAGCGCAAGGAATGCCCGGCCCGGGTTATTATATATCTCTGAAATACTTGTTACAGTTGTCTTTTTAGATTTTGTTCTTTTCTTTTTAAGCTTTATAAAGTAGTAGTATATACTGTCAGTCGTATCTTTATAAAGTAGATCCGTGACTTTTGATGATAAATGAATTCAGATCTTCGGGACGATAAGCAATTCTTTGTAGACCATCCTGGTGCTGTGCCCATCACTGCAGCTCAGGTAAAAACTGCTTCTGAATTTAATTCAGAGGTGGATCAACAGAAAATATCTTCTCATTCTAAAATTTTAAATATTTTGTTTTCAAGGGAGAGGAGTTAAGGAAGATGATAGGAGCACCTTCTTACATTGAATGTAGTTCAAAAACACAGCAGGTATGCAAAGCAAACACTTTAGAGGGACATTCATTAGTCCATTTTTTTCTGTTATGTTAAATTGTTTTCATCATTTGTGAACGGTTTGTCACAAGTCCCTTTACCTTCTGTAGAATGTAAAGGGTGTTTTTGATGCTGCCATTAAAGTTGTGCTCCAGCCTCCCAAGACAAAGAAAAAGAAGGGGAAGGGTCAAAAGGCTTGCTCAATATTGTAATCATGGATAGGATCAGAAAGATAGCTGTTCATTCATTCTCGTTGTTTAGGCCATCTTGCCCTTTGTCTCGAAGGAAGTTAGAGGGGTCGTGATATAATGTCTCTGCTTGAAGTTAATAGTGATCGTTGTGAAGAATCCGGTGGCTTTCTTGAACGAGTATTGTTCTGATCTCTAATCTTTTCGAGTAACACTACCTTGTAGGGCACCTCAGTTTCTCCTCCCGGTTTTGATTTGTTTCAAATATTAAATGACCCGAGATCCACTTAGGAAACAAGTTTACAAGTTTGTCTTTATTGCATTTAATATTATTTACTTTATTTCAATCTGAACACTTGGAGATGTTTGTAATGCCCCACTTTCTAAAATTGTAGTTGGTCAAGAAACTGTTTCTCATGCTCTTAATTCTTCCTGCATCTGTTATGCATATGATCAGCTTCGTAAAACTACAACTAGTTTCTTTCTACTGCAACCTAAATTAGCTGCAAAAGCTGGATTTTGTAGGCTCTTTTGCTACTACAGGAGAAGGGTTTGATTTGGAGAAATGAATGTGTATTTTTTTTTCCTTTTCTAGTTTTGCTAATAATCATCAAGTGCAGAAACTGCTGCATTATATGTATGAATGTTTTGTCAAAGGTGTGGATCAAAAAGCACTTTTCCCTCCTAATTGTCACCCAAAACTACCCCATTCTATTATCAAATAAAGAATCTACTCGTTGATTCTTGTATAAACTTCCTTTTTTAAAGTACTGGTTCTTGCAGACTTTGTTTCAAAATCTTATTTTTCCTTAAAATAACCGCTTAAGTCGAGCCGAATTCTTGTCCGGGTTAAGCTTGAATAGCTCCTGGGTAGTTCAACAAATTTACATGCCCGACTGTTGTACACTACCTCTTGATGCAAAGATTGACAACTGCAATACCTCTGAATAAAACTTAAAGCTCATTAATAACTCTGGCAAACGAAAAACTAAAGACTGGTTGCTATCTGGTAAAAGGCAATAAAACAAACCTCAAGCTAAAGTAACTGAATGAAATAAATAACGTTGGGAGATCACAGTAAAACAGACGATCACTTTTCAATGTTCGAGCAAAAGTTGAACTAAGTTAACTTTGTGAGGTCAAATTCAAAGCCGTGACGGTAGTTTGAGAATACAGATTTTTCCTCGGATGTAGGAAGTTCGCCTATCTAGAGTGATACTGCTGCACACATGGTAGCTTCCTTAACTAGGAATATAACATCCCCTCGAATCCTTTAATTTTTAAGAATTCCATGATCAAAAAATTATTCTTCCTAACCTCCAAACAAGCAAATCTTGTATGTGGCTGTTACACCAAGAATGCTCCTCAAGGGATCCAGTCATTTAGAAATTTCACGCCTTAATGGACCCGTATTTTTCACTCACTGCACCACCTTTGTCCTTCTGGAACTGGATATACCGCATCGTACTGGCAAAGAAAGCATCTGCAGCTGGATCTGGTGTCATGTTATCACTATGCATTTCATTTGTGATCAATTCAATCAGGTCTTGAATTGAAGCGACCGTAATCTGTGGGTTCCCCTT
The DNA here is from genome assembly GCA_020205555.1 of Panax stipuleanatus. Lineage (NCBI taxonomy): Eukaryota > Viridiplantae > Streptophyta > Magnoliopsida > Apiales > Araliaceae > Panax > Panax stipuleanatus. The sequence goes on along the minus strand of CM035125.1, from coordinate 1,281,106 downwards.
CTCGAAGAAATAGAGATATCTGTTATTAAATAAGGTAAGTCTTTTTCCATGTTTGACAAAATGGATCTGAGAATAGATAAAAAAATGATTAGGAAGACTGAAATTATTTACTTGTTCAGTATCTCAATAAAGAGCATGACTGATCCGCTGCTACCTCGTGTTGCATTAGCCATTTGTTGAACAGCATTTGCAATTCTCAAGGCACGCTTTAAGCAAAACATGACCCTGGATCAAGGAGAAATTAAATGAATAGCAAAGGATCGCTCAAATGAAAAAAACAAGCAGCAAACAATTATATCTTTCATCCACGACCCATGAAAATTTCAGAAATCCAGATTCAGCCAACAAAACTTGAAGGGCTCGTGGAAAAAACAGCCAGCTCTAATTCCATAAAATTATTCTTCCCATTCTTAAAACAACCACATGACATGCAGGTGATGATGTAAATTAAAGGACTTTCGTAAAATGCTTAAGGTATAGTGATGCACCTCTCCCCATCCTTGATGTTATCTTGATCATCGACCCAAAAGAGATGCGAGCAAGCATAAACAGCTCTACATTGATCAGGCTTTTTCAAAAGCTTTGCAGAATACTACAAAAAGAAACGAACTAAAAATCAGAACCTGTGAGAATCAGGCTAAAAAACTCTAAAATACAATATGGTACAAATATTACCCCTGTAGCCTTGTGTGTTAACGTATCCCTGTTCTCGACACCAAAGACATGCAACCTTTGCAGAGAACCTATTATTAGGTGTATTGCTGTCACCTGTGCTTTGGAATCCTATCGAAATTAAGCAAGGAGAAATGATAAACATAACTGTACACATCTCATTGCACACTTGTGAAGGGCTCTATCATAATTAATTAGTTTCTCAGGAAAAGATAGAACAGGGGCAGAACCAATTACCGAAATTTCTTCTTCATATAGTATATATGCTTGGGTGAAAAACTCATAGGCTACAGGTTCTAGATCACAGTCATTGGCAGCCTGGGTATTCACAAAACAAGGGAAGAGTAAGTCAGGAGGAACACAAGTTCAGCATATGGTAATGTTCCAAAGGGAATATGTTGTCTGTACCTCAGCACATTGGAGGTATAACCGTAGTGCCAGTTCAGGTACGGGAATGATAGAGAGAGCCTCAATTGTCTGCATAAGCATTACCAAGTAAACTAAGAAAGACTGTAGATAACTGCATGAAAATATTAGGCTTTATTTCAAACATGGCATGAACAAACAAAAGACCATGATCTAGTGAATGTTAGATGGAAGAACATATAGCTGGCATGAATAGGAATAGAAAAGGAGCAGGGGGGAAAAATCAAACAAATTTTTACAAAAATGATCACAGTAAAGCTGAGGTCAAGCAAAAGACAACCAATAGATTTAAGATTCATCAGTGATGCGTCACAGAGTTGGGTTACTGAAAAAATCCTAGTAAATATCTCAAATAATAACTCCATGATAGCAGTCAAAACACAATGCCTCTTCCACAGAAGACACCATACATAATCCTCAATTTATAAGAGCCACCTGGTTCAGTATCTGAAAAATTTTCTTTGGTGTCACTGATGTCTCTGCCTCTTCTTCACTGACATTTTCATCCTGGCCTTGCAATCGCCTAACCAACTGCACGAGGATAATTCAAGTTGTCAGTATTGTGCAATTATGATACTAGCCTGAAAAGACAGAAAGTGCAGCTGGGGCTCTTAGTTGGCAGAACTCTAAGAAAGCATGGGCATATCACAATTGAATGAAATCCTCATACATGGTAATTTTATTTAACCTAAAGCATGTATTCCAACAACATTAAAAACTCTGATGCTGTAAGCTTTAATTCCTTTTCTCCCTTTCTCATTGGGGTGGGGAGGAGGGGCATGTTGGTTGGAGTTGAGAGGGGAAGTTCCTTCATTCAAAATGCAACAGCTCTTAACAACAAGAACATATAGTTAATGTATATGTAAATTACTCAAGATCAGTGTAACATAACACCATTACAATTAATTTCCGCTGACCAAAAGTAAATCTAGGTTACAGAGAGAGCTTAAGCATGACTCTCCAGGCTTGAGCTTATCAGATCGATGGATTGAGCCAGCCCTTTGAAAAAGGAAGTCTTCAATGTTGGTGGTCACTTTAACATCCAGTGTGGACCAAGATTGAAGTTCTTCAACCAATACAAGCTTAGGGGTCAAAGTGACGTGAAATTCAATTATCAAATTGCCATTATAGACAAGAATTCTGAAATATTCAGGTCTTTAAAAGGTCAAACAAATTCAGATAGAATGAACTTAATTTTAGTAATAAGAGTTACAATTGGTTTAACGAATTGCCAAGCGTTCGTTTGTTTTAGAGATAAAATAGATTTACTAAATATTGTTGTTATTTTATTAAAAAGAGTACTAAAACCTTATATATAAACTACTAGTTGAGTAGTGGCCAAGTATGTGTGGACACCAAACATACTTGACGACCAAGTAATAATAATCATAATATACTCTAATACTCTCCCTCAAGTTGAAAGTCTTATATCATGACTTACAACTGTTACATAACAAAATAAAAAACTCAAAATCAACTACGAAGGACTCCTTACCTAATAATAATATACTTTAATACTCCCCCTCAAGTTGGAAGTCCTATATCACGATTTACAACTTATTAAATAACGTAATTTTAAAAATAAATGACTTAAACAAACTACAAAAATTTGAGACCATCTTAAGATTGATTTTTTTTACGTCCAAAGTTAGATTTCTCACCCTCGGTATATAACTTCACACATTCATTTTCTAAGAATATCATGTGTAGGCAATAACGAAAAATACTCGTCTCCCATTACAAATGTGAAGGACTCTCTATCCTTCAAAAACAATTACAAAGGACTCCTTGCCTTCCTGAAATAACAGAGGACTCTCTAGCTTCCCACAAAATCAAAGGACACATTCCTTCTTGAAATCTTGGCCTCATGCAATCCTTGCTTTCTAATCAACCATTTACATATTTCAACTCAAGAAATTAACTGCTCTGAACATATTACCCTTGTTAAGAAAAAAAAATATAACATACAACAAGGAACCTACATCTTCGGAAAGAAACCTCAAATCTGGGCAACGGAGTACTAGAACACCAACTTTAGCAACGCATGACAAAATTCAAACTCTAGCTCCAACAAAAGAACTAAAACTGAAATTTAACAACCTAATTTTTTCTTTAAGATGAAGTCAAACAATAAAAGTAAACGATGTGAGCCGCCGACTATGTGCCACCGGTGGAAGCAAGAATTTTTATTTGATTGCCAAGATCAACCTACCTTTAATCTAGATGTACTAAACATTGTTGTTATTTTATTGCAAAGATGTACTAAATATTGTTGAGTAGTGGTCAAGTATGTGTAGACACCAAACATACTTGGCCACCAAGTAACAATAATAATATACTTTAATAGTTTGGCAACTATTTTTATTTTTATGTTTCTACTCCTAATTCTTTTTTCAATATGTTAATGCTTTCACTTACTTTCACAAATGAAAATATAAATCAGAAAACACTGTTTGGTAACTATATTTAAATTTTAAATTTTATATTATTCTATATAGAAATGAAGTTCTAAATTTTGATGTTAATAAGATTAGATATTTGGACCTCATTATAGTTAGAATGGCTTCATGTGTTACCACAATTGAAAAAAAGCAGTTTTTGGTGTTTTCATTTTTTTTCCTGCTAAAAATGGTGTTTTGCTTCCACTTTTTCAGAAGCAAAAACAGTTGGCAAACAACATTTTCTGCTACTGATTTCAAACAAAGTAGAAGCAAAAGCAGAAGCAAAAAATTGGAAGCAGAAGAAATTACCAAACGATCCCTAAACATTTATTTTTCTGTTATTTTGTTCGGATACTCATTAGTCCACGCATCCTAATGATGAAAGTATTGAATACTGGCCCTAGGCCATATCATACTTTCCTCAAGCTTTAACAGCAAACAACTAGATTTTAGTCTATAATCATCTATAGCACATGGTAAAATACAGTGCCACACTCTACTGAAAACAAGTGCCACATTCTAATTTCTACGTACAACCATTCTGCATACACAAACACATCAGCACAACCACCCACCCACTCAAAATCAGAAAGCTATTTTGGCCTTTCTCTCCCAGTAACCACACCATTAGTTTCTATGTCTCAAGACATTATAAACAATTATCATAAGCTTGCATGTTCCAAAACAGATTTTAATTTCAAATATCATGAGTTTGCATGTTCCAACACAGATTTGAATATACTCTATACTAGATCCCTGAATAACGCATGTTGTATTGATTGGAATTATGAGTTCCAATCATGGTTCAAAGAATCGGCCGTTACGGCGAAATATTGGCGTATTATCGGTTGGTGCCGAACCGCAACCTAAACCCGAATGGCAAAATTAGTAAGTATTCATGTAAAGAATATTTTCGGTAAAATTTCGGTAACTCAGTATAACGTAGAGGTTTCGGACCAAATAAAGGAAAATTTTCGGCATAACGTAACCGTTTCTAACCAAATAAAGGAGAAATCACGGTGTAAAGGAAAAAACGGCACCCAAAAAAATATTCAAATATGCTAAAAGCTATAAAGGTAGACGACAAAAAAGAACGAACTTTTCTCTATAAATTATACCTATGTAATACTTAGTTAAGTATACCTTTCAAAAATATAAAAAAATTATGTTCTTAACATATAATTAATTAAGTTAAATTATACTTAAATTGTACCTATATGGTTCCTAGTTAAGTACAACTTAAAAAAATAGCACTTAATAGTTAAGTTAAATTATATTTAAATTATGCAGATCATGTGTGCTTAAACATTTGAACTAAGACAACATCAATATCAACTTTATTTATTCAAATATAAAATTAATTAAACATATCTGCAAGACGTCTGTTTTATAATTTGGACAATGTTGTGTGCACTAAATAGTATTTTTTTTAAACTTAATTGATTCCTCTTATTGCTTTTATTATTTAGATTTTTTTCATAACTTTTTTATTATTTTTGAAGCTCCTAACTAGCTAACGGTGCGTATCGCCCGATACCTATACCGAAACCGATACCGAGTCAAAAATGACCTTTCGGCCTACTGCGACTTTGAACCATGGTTCCAATAGTGTAGAAACTGCTTTACACAACATTTTTTTAAAACAATTGGGTCCAAAGATCACACGGCAATATGTACAGAAGCTGAAAAGTAAATTCATACCTTAAGAGAACTAAAAATAAGGGGAGGAACAGTGAAGGGAAGCCGCTTTGCTCCACCAGTCAAGATGTGCTTTCTCACAGTACATATGATCTGGAACCCAACATTATAATAGCAGTCAACATCAATAAAAGCAGGAGAAACGATGCATTGACATTCATTAATGCTGTAAGCAGAATTTGCATCAAGACAGCAGCAACGTATCCAGAACCAATGGCCTGACCTATTGTCTATCCAACAAGCATAAAGATCAAACAGTGCTCTCCCTCCTTTCAAGATCAACAACCAAAAATTCTTCACCTTTAAAACATGGTTCTTTGCTTGGCAGATATACGATTGGTTGTTAAGTTGATTGCTTGTTGTTGGTTGGTAGAGATAATACATAGTAAACCAACAACCTTGGCAGGATAAGGAAAAGAAAAGGAGCGAGAAGACTTGGTTACTAGGTACAAAAAGTCATCATATCACGTGTTTTAGACTTTTCAAAATAACCCTCAGCAGGTGCTCCGAACCACTAAAATATAAAGATGTGCATGTGTAGCTACACCCACCCACACACATATACATACATACATATATGCATACATATATATCTGTGTATATATATATATATATCAAGCACCAAGTTCAAAATCTTCAAAGAAGAACTTGAGTATTACCTTTAACATCTCTTCTGGATCATCATTATATAGCAGCTGAATAAGGCGTGCAACTGAATTCTGCTCCTCCTTGAAATCCTCCTCATCAAACTAAATATTGGGGGAAAATATGCTTTTAGGTAATACAAATATTTAACTGAGAAACTCCAAGCCTTCAAAAGCAACTGAGAAGTCTTGAATCTTCATGTATAATGCTAAGCAATAAGATAACTAACTAGAGAAGGATTCAAATCACCTCCTCGTCAAGATTTTCATCCAAATCTTTAATAAGTCCTTTTATTAGTTCAAAGAGCGCCTCAACCTACAGAAACCCAGAAATCATATTATTAAGAAGTAAACTTCAAAGAAGGAACAACATATGAAAGGTAAGACCGACCTTGTCCGCAGTAGAGATGCAAGTCTTGTTTTTCATGATGCTTTGAATTATAACATTAGCCATCACTTTATTTGTTCCTTGGTCTAGAAACTCCAATACACGAGGATAGTTAGAAAGTTTCAGTGCAGTGTCTATATCATTATATTTCTCCAAAGGAGCACTTAGAAGAGCGACAATCTGTTTTGTGGCTTTATTATCTTCAAGCTTTCCTTTGACAGAAAGTTTACCTACACATGCACCCTGAAGGAACAAAGAACAATCTAATCAGTGCTGATGGCCCAAAAAAATGAGAAACATACACATCAATAAAATTAAATGTTACTCCACATAAGAGAAAAACATTAGATTTTCTTAAAACAACTCCAATGTATGAAACCATGACAAGATCTTCCTTGCACAGTTGTATACTTCTTGTTTGTACATCAACCTATATGATAAAGGACTTCATAGGAACCAGGGCAAAGAAGATGGTGAGAGGACTTTTCTTTTCTGAAATAGAGAGCTTGACAGGCAATCACTTATGTGAAGTTGCTGATTTTTTTATTTTATTTTTCTGTTCCTCGAGTCTTAGTTTACCTTTAGATAAAGGAAAAGACACACCAGCAGCAGCACTAAAGAGTTACTAATCTTAGCTTAGTAATGCGCTAACATTACATCCTCAGGAATGATCCTTGTGATGCAATTCAACAAATTTCACAATTTTGCATGAAATAGAACAGTGTCATATAACTTGATATTTCATGCCATGTACCATTATATGCAAAGACACATGCAATGTCTTACATTCACATCAGATCTTCAAACTTGATTAGTTTTGCTTAAAAGAGATCAACTGTTCAAATCAACTTAAAGTTTGTTGAGATGAGTTGAGTAAGCTTGACCAAAATACTGATTCAAGACAATAATTAGAGGAGCGAAGACCATTCCTCCAAACAACAAAGATTCTTATGCATATTATTTCTTTATTATTTATGTTAATTGGAGAAAATACAGAGAATATGCCAGCAGTTAAAGGACTCGTGAACTAAAATCTAAAGTTCAAATATTAAACTTTACGAGGCTAACACGGAGATTACATGTTTGATATTAATGTAATCTGATGAGGAAACATACCAATATTTGATCCACATAGTCAAGACGGTCATGGTGGACATGAAGAGTAAATGTCAGCAGAGATGAATATAAAGTTATAACTCCAGCAATAGGCATGTCAACCTGAGCTTCTATCACCTACATCAACACAGAAGTTAAGTGATAAATAAAATATATACTGGAGAAAAATAAGAATAACTATTTCCAAAGTAGCAGTAAAAAAAATCACTTTTTATGTAAAAAAATTCACAATACTGATCAAAGGAAATATCTCCAACACTATTTAAATAGCGAAACAAATCAAATTGATGCAACCAAAAACAAAATGTAGAAACACATCCTATTGCACAAAATTTTGTACTAATGTTTACGCACAACCCTATTTGCAACATTGATCCAGTTTGTCTCAACAAAATTGGCCTCCAGAAGTTTGCCATTCAAGCCACGTCAAATATAAAGTAAAGAGCATCAGTTTTTATTTGTTACCCATTGGGTTGGAGATACAGTAATACGTATTACAAGGATGATGGATGAGACTGAAAGGCTGGGAACTCCAATAGGTTACCATCTTTAAGAGAATTTCCATAATATTGATGTCTTAATATGGTTGACTGAACATTTGAATGAAAACAATAAAACCAAGTGAAGAGTAAGTGCGAAACCTTTTCTGAATGATGAAAAAGTATTCAACTGAAATTTTATATACAGACTCTTCAAGGCAACTACTGAAAATTTACCTTTCCTATGGCATTGCTCAGTTTTGCAAAGGCTTCTACTTGGAAGAACTCGGGTAAAACCTGTAAAATCATCAGCCATTATAGAATTTAAATATAAGCCCTGGTAAATAGCACAAGTTACTCACTTCTGTACTTGAAGCGGCATAATTTGAAAGCCTCTCCATTAATCGAGAAAGGACTGTTTTGATGTCAACAGTTGGCTGAAACACACAAAGGGGCAAAAAAAGTAGATAGCTTAGTAATTTAATATTTATAATCATATCTAGGATTATAGCACAAAATCAGACTTTCACAATTTAAAACAACTGATAATACCAATTCCAATATAGCTATAGATAATGCCATTCTACTTAGCAAAGTACTTCGCCAATGGAGCTAGAAACATATTAAATGATTCTTTACCAAGTAAAGATTATATTATTATCGTGTTAGTCCTAGCAGGAGTTAGGCCATTTAAATTAATAATAATTCTGCCACTATCACATGTATGCAAGGAATTGCTTATAAACCTCTGCAACCCGTGTAAAAGTTCAGAAAATGCCAACAATTGTTTCTATTTGTAGAGATCTTGTTCTACACGTGTAATCATATTTCAATATACTTCTCAATTCTTCGAACGCATTACAACTATGGTAAAAAGTCGTGTGAAACAGATTATTCAATCCACCTGAAGCTGGGGGCAGGCACCTAATATACTCTCAAGAGTCTGCAAGTGATACTCATCAGGAAATACTTGAATTATGCAATCCATCAAATAATATTGGGCGAGCTCATCTTTACAATTCACAACCTGCAAAATACATTTGTGATACAAATCCATCAGAAGATGGTCACTGTGTCAATTCAGATATCTTACAATTGCAATAACTCGAACAATATCAAATATAGATAAAAAGATCACCTGCTCCAAGACTCTGGGAAGCACAGTATCTCTATACATTTCAAGGTCAACACCCTCGATCTGACTGAGAACATGCAAGTTCTTCCCTACCTAATGAATATGTGAGGGACAGAACAGTACGCCCTTTGATTAGTGGATTATTGTACACTTAAATGCTGAATTGAAGTGATATAAATAATCCAAGAATAGATTACTGATAATTACAAGATCACGAAGCTCGCTCCTTTCCTTTTCCCGTTTCTCCTTCTCCCGCGTGGGACCCTGCAGACCAGAAAGGCCGAATGCAAGCCTCAACTCAAGATCAGCAAAGAGTATGAATGATTCACAAGCACAACAACACCTGCATGACCACAAATCATGCTTTCATGATTTATTTTTACCTTCGGCGACATGCAAGCATTGTGGCCTCATGCATGTCTAAGATTGAGAGCAGATAACAGAATCCAGAAATTTCAACTAACCTGATGTTGCATTCGAACCCACAGTTTGTTCATTTCTGTGAAATTCTGAAGTACAAACTCTACAGCATCAATGACAGTGTCAGCATCCCTGCAGGAATCATGTAAGTCATCTAGATATCAGGTCACTTCCTCATAACTCCTCAAAAGGTAAAATACATAACGGATAAATAATATTGGTTGGGGAGACTGGGGAGTCCACAACGAAGGCCTTAACACCAATAGAACCACATGATTTCAACATATTTGAGAAGTAAACTTTGAACCATAAACAGTTAAATCTCTTCCTTATTTTACAATGGAGAAATCAATAGGACTTGATGTCCTTACCCTTCATACTCGGAACCAATATCAGGTAACTTATCCCTACTGACTTGGGAAAGATAACTCCTAAGGAAAAGTCCACGTAGAGGATGCTGTATCCCACGGCACATCTCCACAAGGTCTTTTAAAACATCCTTAGCAGGAGCCTCCTTAGACCTTATGTACACAGATCCTACTGTACAAAGGAGGTACCTGAGGAACACAAAGAAGGAACCAGAGATTTATCTTGCATTGAACCTGATATATTTTAAGCTAATACTATCTATTGGATCATCCAACATGCACCTCCTGAAGAAAGCACGAGAGACACTCAAAATGTTTACTAAGACATACAATTTGTAAAACAAAGAAAAAGATCCTATAATGAGATCTTTATCCACCTATATTGCAAAGTCTGCATAGTATACTACTTTTAAATGATAAGTTAAGATCATCAAGAATCGAGTCAACATGGGTTAAAGCTAAATTATGTGGTTATCAACAAAGTACAGAAGATTAATATTACTTGATAGGGCTGAGCAAGGAACAAAATTACCTCTTAAACCGCACCAAAAACCGCTCAAACCGCAGCAATTAAAACCGCACTAACGGTTCCGGCGTATGTGACGGTTTTAAGTGGATTGAAAAAACGAATTTACGATTTGAGTTTGATTACTGGCCAAAACCGCATGCATAAAACCGAAACCGCACCATGCTTCTTTTGAGTTTTGTCAACATGGAGCATATCAAGAAGCATTATTATGGAAGCCACCCTTAAGTTAATCCATTTGGAATTATCTTTCATGTAATTAACTAATTCTCTCTTTTAAAAATTTTCATATGTAAGCAGGTTCTATTTAGCTTTTGTTTAGACAAAACATTAAAAGTAAGGTTGTGTGTGTTATCAACGTGATATTTAATATTGTGTGATGATAAATTGTTAATTTAAATTGCATAAAATTTTGTTGTTTCAATTGATTTTGGAATTAAAACCGCGCCAAATGAAACTGCACCGCATGGTTCAAAACCGCACCACACTAATCACAAGTGGTTTCATGTGCGGTTTCGGATTTGTTAAATCGCACCTAAGCGATTTTGTGTGCGATTTGGACTTCAAACCGCACCATGCTCACCCCTATTCCTTGAGGCCATTTCAAAAGTAAATTTTCACGATAATCAAGTATCAAATGATTAGGGGACATTTTCCGTTAAGTGAAAATTGGAAAATTTAGTCTACTAGAGAATCCATCATTTAAACATCATGCAACTATAAAAATATGAATTCCCAATTTAACCTCTAAAATCAATTTAAATAGCAATATTGAAAATCAAACTAAAAGGCTATGTCTACCAACTTTTCCGTTAAGTTTAAAATTGGAATCTTTTGGGAAGTACAATAATGGAGAGATAACTCACATTTTGTGGTAGAGGGAGATGGGGGGTGTATTTAATTAGTCCATGGCCGCGAATGAGAGTGTCCAACTTTTGTTATTAATATTTTCTCAATATTAGAGCTTACTTGTTAATAAATTTTTGTATTCAAATTTCAATATCGTCCAAAAACATTGTGTCAACAAGACTCTCTTTTCCGAAAACGTAGATTCAAATGAAGAACCTAAATTATTAATCTGGTACAGTATAAAATGGCTGAAGCAACAAGGTATATCAAAAAAAGGTGAACCAATAATACATTTATGCATGTACATATGAATTCATCACAGCATCTGAAAGTATATATCAACAATGGAGCCAATTTTACAACAGCTTAAACCCAAAAAAGAATGACTTAAATATAATTTCAAACTTACAGCCTGGGCAATATGTTCCCAGCATGCTGCACGAGTTCATAGAGCTCGATGGTGGAGCAACCACGCTTAGCCTCCTCCTTGAAAAACATCTCCAGTTTTCTCAGTTCATCGAATGCTCGCATATCTGAGCAATTAAACAACCCAGATAAAAAGGTAATCACTCCGAGCTAATCATAAATAAAAAAGAAAAGGAATTTAAATCAATCAAGGAAAGATAAGATCGGATCAGTGAGGGAGGGAGTACAGAGTTCGTAGTATTTGTGAGGGGAAAGCCTGGAAGTGCGAAGCTCCGATAGCATCTGAGCGGAGTATTTGAGAGCGTCCCTCAAATTGTTAGAGTCCTGACAAATTAAAGATCCAACCATCACTGATAAAATTAGGGATTCCATTTGGGATTATACATACAGCGAGAAAGAGAGAGATGGAGATAGAAGAGATACGAGAGCTCGATGCATGTAAAAGGCATTCTGCTGAAGGCCGGCGATCCCAGCGGCCAGATATTTCTCTTCGTCTTCAACTCCGTCAGCAATCATTTTCTCTCTCTCTAAAACTCTCTTCTGAAGTGCAATTTGTAAAATATGCGTCTTTCTTTGGTCGGGGTTTTGACTTGTTGATTTCTCCCTTTCTTTTTTTCCCTCTATTCTCAACACTCTTTGTTACCTCACTCCATCCCTCGTTAATACATTTTTTTCAAGTATATTAAAAAAAATTAGAAAATATTTAAATTAAATTTATTTATAACACATTATATAAAGTTAGGACAATAAAAGGAAGAAATGTGGCCTTTACTTTCTTTTGTTTAATAAGATGGTAGTAATTTTTAACTCTCTTCGATAATTTAAGAAATAAATTTTCTCTACTCTTTTTCTTTGTAATGTTTAATAGTATATAGTAGTAGTCCATTGATAGTGTAAATATAATTGTGATCCGACATTTCCAACAAAAATGATGCAACCCACATTCAGCACTCTCAACAAATTAGCTATCACAATATTTTTGCCTCTTTATTAGTATTATGATTATTAATTAACACCCCCACACCACACCACACTAAATGGATATGAGTAACAATTCAACATCAACATCAAAAAGCTCTCAGTAACCTTGAATGAATGAATGAACGAACGAACGAACGAGTAAAAAGCAAAGCAAAATGGTGCTCTCTATTCTTTCCATGCTTCTATCATCTCTCGTCATCTTGGCACCTCTTGTTTTTGTGCCTTCATATATTATCATGCTTCTTCTTTTTCATATTATCAAATCCCTTTTTTTCCTCCTCATTTTTGTCCCACTTTTTCCTTTCCTCTCCTACATGGAACCTGACAAACTATCAACCAACCCAGTCTCAACCACCTCCACACACACCCTCCAACAACAACATTATCAAATATACCCTACAACTACTGCAAGGATGATGTGTAATTTCTTGATCCCACAAATCTTATATACTTTATCCGCGACATAAGATCTCAGTCAATAGTAACATCATCAGAGTCCAAGGAGGAGGTGGAATGAAATATTACAAAATCACAACAGGAGGGGGAAAAAACCCTTCATTGTATCAGATACGAGCAACATAAGAGTTGGTCTGAGTGACATATCTCACCCAGCGATAAGCATTGTAGGTTTTGGACTTCTTTGCTATCTGCAAGTATTGCACCTATACCACAGCATCATATAACAGAAGTAGTTATTCGAAAGCTATATATGAAAGGAACAAATTAGCTAATAATACTCGACATAATAGCAAGAGCAAAAAGGAGAATCTCCCTGGCTATCAGGCTTCCTGTTTTGTTTTTGTTTCATTAATTTTGTGTCATATTGCCTGAATCAACATCAACAGTAGTAAATAAGTGAGCTTCATCAATGATGAAAATCGCACCGTAAATTCACTGAAACCTTTCGACAGAGAATTATAACTTTCAACAACTTAATCATAAAGTATTGACAAAATCATACCATGTGATTCCTGCGAAAAAGTTAGCTTGTCACGCAGTGTATGTTCAGATCCACCAACAATCTGTTGAGCACTGCACCTATAAGTAGCTTTAAAAAAAGATGGAAAATTCCAGAAAAGAAACTAAATTCTACACTGAACAATCTAAATACAACATGGAAAACATGACAGCATCAGGAAAAGAATTGCCTTCTTTAGACCCCATTCAAGTCTCTTATTTGACTCCTTGAAATCAGTTGTCTGTGCAAGTGCTCCAGGTTCCAACTCAAAACTAACTCTGAGAATCATCAAGTTCATATTAATTCAATGAAAATCAATTCCAAGTAAGCTTATGTAAAATCTTTTTAACAAAGTAGACCATAATTAAAACTGTCTTTTAATTAAACGATAAAAGAACTCCAGCCAAGATTACCTGCAACGAAATTTACCAATAATTCTTACAGCTTTCCAGTTTACCAAATAAACTATGGCACTACCCTTCTTTTCTCTCTTTTATTTATATCACTGAGGGCAATGTTAGTCCCATTACAGTATTTCATGTTCCTTCAGTACTACAAAATAGATCTAGAACTCTCATAGATTTCAGCATTTGTGATATCAAACAATTTTACAGCACTCTCCTATGGAATTGTTGTAGTGAGTAGTGACCCTCCTCTCTTTTGCTCATGCTGACAGCAAAGTTGACTACTTTTCAGTAATTTTATATTATCTCTGAGGAAGGACATCCAAAATAATAATATGATTTAGTAATATTTGCTGAACTATCTTCTCGCATGGCAGCATTTTAAACAAGGTCATACTCCTTATGTAGTAACATTTTAAACAAGGTCATACTCTTCTTAAATTAAGACAACCCCGGCCCAGTTAACCTGGGAAAGGGCGGAAAAAACTGCGGTGGTTTCTAATATGAGCTATTTATCCTTATAGTAAGCTTCCGATATAAAATTAGGCACTGGATAATGTCCATATGCTTTCCTGGGTGAGAACGGATATGCGTCTTCATCTAGAAGTATTAAATATCTTATTTTGGAAGCAATATCTAACTATTGGATTCCAAGTACACTACAGAATAAAGAGAAGGTTTTTTTTTGGTGGGTAGAATAAAGAGAAGTTGATTCTAATAAAAATACCTGGTTGTAAATGTTGGCAGTGGCATCTGTATTGCAATTGTGTTTGGTGTGATGCTTGGGGAGAACTCAGCACGTATTTTCCGAATCACTTCAGCCTTCAAACAGCAGAGAAAAGTATAATATAGACTAGAGCATTATTACTGTAGAAAATTCACAAGCCAAGGCAGCCAGCTTTGACGGCAAAAGCTACTAGCCATTTTAAATCCCCAAGCAATGTATGGATTACCAAAAGAACATTAATACCTTGAGCAATCCAGCTTCTTCAATGAGAGTGTTAATTCGAAAAGGAGGCTTGAATTCTTGTGTTATACAATAATTCATGACAGGAAATTCACCATCTGAGCATAAGCAAATTGAAACATCCAATTTTAACAAAGCAGGCAATCTAACAGGTCATTTCACTAAATACAAAATACGGTGTTGTCTTATACTCCGTTCGATCCACAAAAAGAATCCAATTTTGACTTTTTGAAATCAATTTGCTAAATCCTCATTTAGTTAACACACTATACAATTGTAAATTCGTAATTATTATAATCTATCTAAAAATACTACTAGTTACAAACTTATATGAATCACTTCAATTTTAGGATTGAAATCAATTTGCGAAATCCTAATTTAGTTAACACACTGTACAATTGTAAACTCGTAATTATTATAATCTATCTAAGAAGTACTACTAGTTACAAATTTATATGAATCACTTCAATTTTAGGATTTTGCAAATTGACTTCCAAAAAGTTAAAATGGGACTTCTGTGGAATGGAGGTAGTATTAAATACTTACTAGACTCAGTGTCCTGTCAACTTCAAAACTATCTAGATGAACAGATTCACGGAAATTATAATCGTCTAGTATTACTGCTCCTGACCCAGACGAAACACTATAATCTGTTACAGAAAGCAGCATTTGATGAGGGTGTGAAAGAGAATATATAAAGGCCAATAAAGCATAACAGAAAACCAAGGTTTTTAACGGATAATATCAGAACACTCAACCACATAAGCCAATCCAATTTCCTAAACAAACTTCAGCCTTAACAACTAAACCATGAAAATACCATAAACTGATATTCCGCCTCTTCCTATGCTCAGATCCTTATTTAGAGCTAATCGGAATTCTGGATTGCCAGTAAGATAACTCTTCATTTGAATGGTTCCATCAATCTCAGAGGTCAGTATGTATCCCTGTTTAACAAAAAATTGAGTCCATCAACAAAATATGTAGGTCATGACTGCATATTAAATTGAGAAAACAATACTGAAAGACTAATGATCATAAAAAGAGAGTAACTTGATAAGAGGCAAGTAATCAAGTTCATAAAAAGAGAAGGGAAAAGCAGTTGAAGCAAAAGAAGTATAGTCAAACTTCACTAATATATTTAACTTCACTAACTTATCTCACACCATATTTGTTTTCAAACTTCTACGCAAACCTCTATTCTAGAATTCACTACACTTGGGTTTCATCAGCACAGAACTTAGCAAATACTATTAAACCTTATTACCACCTTGTATTTGATGAAAGGGTACTTCATGGAAATTGTCACTGTTGAACAAATATGCACAGACAATAATTTGTGTGGATTGAAAATAAGAAACTAACCACATAACATGTAGCACATGGAACTTGCAGAGACATAGTATTGGTTGTGTGAAACAGATGAAACACGCACATCTGTTGTACTAGAAACTCAACCATAATAAACATCATTCACTCAACACCACCCATCCAAATTAAAGGTTTTCAAGTAAAGTTTCCCCCTAACTAGCGATGAAACAACCCGGTTCAAATCCCGAGTTCGGAACAAATCTCGAGTCAAACTCCAAATTTGAATCGAATCAAATCCATCCAAACAATGCCTTAAATCACTAGCACAATAGTATCTTTTTGGGTCATTTACTCATCTTAGCTCACCACAGGCTCACTCAAAAGGTCATGAATTGTTAGTAACTTAATTCCTTACATTCAGACAAAAAAAAAAATTCACATGTTTCGATGTGGGACTGGGATGTTACAACAGTTGATGTCTAAACTAAGTTCCTTTATTCTATTATTTTTACTTATTATGAGTAGGAATTTAATTCTATAAGAAATCAACGTACCAGGGATTCTCAACATAGAGACACGTTAAAGAATTTGCACAGTTGCATTGCAAACAGTTTGCTTTCTGTCAAATCCCTCTTTAATGCATCTCATTAACAAACTTCAACATGTCAAAGCAACCTAACAAACCTCAGCAGTTTTTGCCTGTTAGACCCATAATTGCTCAACAATTGATAGCTCAACAATTGTTTCACTAATATACGTTCTCTTGCAAATACTACACAGCCATGACACTTAGTTGCAACTCAACAAGTAATGCATTTTCTGCTAATTCACAACTCCCTCCATCCCAGTAAAAAGTTGTTCCCTGTTATGTGTGTCTCGAATTAAAGTTCAGGATCCAACATTTGACTCAACAAGTATTTCACCGATTGTATTCTTCACATTCTTATTAGTGAATATCTTCTAGCACTCGCACGTAATTTCCCACGATTTGGGTTTTGCACGTAAATCTTAGTAAAAATCTTGGATTATTGTCATTAACTTTCGTTGATTGCTATAGTGACCATAGTTTGTTGCAGCATTCTCACTTAAGTTGCATACATTTTATGAAAGCAATGATATTAGTGTGAAATGTTTTGTATTTGAACTTTACCAACCCAATGTTTCTTCTTTTTTCCGAAAAATACTTTAATAACACCAATACTTACAATATAAGTTGACCTTTTTAAAAAAAAAGACAACTAATTTGGGACGGAGGAAGTATTAACTTGATAATGTACATTGAAGAAATGCCGGAATTTCACATACAACAGCAAAGACTCAATTTTCAGTTGAAATAGAAGAGAAAAAACAGTTGGACGATAATGAGGTAAAACCCAGCTCAGTAAGCAAAAATAAACTAAACAAAACAAAACAAATTAAACCCCAATATCAATGCCAATTGATTAAACAAAGAGGTAAAGAAACATGAAACTCGTGCAACGTAAAAGAAGGGAAAAAATCAATTGTTATACCTGTAATTAAGAGATCAAAGGGAATTCATATCAGAAGCAAAAAAAAAAGCATGTAATGAAGAGCTCACAGCCGCGAAAAACGATGTTATCGCCGCTATGGGACAGCACAAAGAACTGAGAAATCATGACCCCGATTTTTTCGCCGAACTGCCGCCGGTTGTCGACGGTCACTAAGCTCAGAGTAAGATCGTGCGAGGAGGGAGAATAGTTGAGATAGTTAGATCATGTGAATCTTTTGGGCTATCAATCTTGGACTCGTACCCGTTATATCTAAACGGGCCAACTTGGTATTGGCTTCTTGGGTCGATGATACTACGTTTTATATTTTAAGAAGAAAAAAAAATTTAATGTAAATACCACGTCATCGTGACTGCAACAAATTAAAAAGAGTAGAATTATATCCACAAATTATATATCTATATTATTAATTAAAAGACAAATTACATATTCTTTTTAATTTTTTTTGCTTATATATATTTTTTCTTTTATTTTCACATATGTAATGGTGTTATGCACAAATAATATATACAAAAAATAAAATTAAAAAACGAGGCTTATGGATTGTTACACACTTTTATTGATACAATCCAGTTATGCGATTGGGCCTTGAGCAGCCGTGGGTTTGGCTATTCTTAAATTGGTTGAGTTGGTTTGACTTGAGCTACAAATCACCCATTCATATCCATAACATGAAATATTTCATTCGGCTAATAATTAAAGTCTCATTTTGAAACATTGATTGAAAAAGAATCAAAATGTTGTAAATTTTTCATTTAACAACTTTTGATTGAGCACATAATTAAATTATCATGTTACTCGCACAACAAATTACAAACAAAGTATGTTTTCTATAACGTAAGCATCATGCATGCATGATCAGAAGAATCTTGTGATTATAATTATTGTTTAATCAATCAATTAATAAATCATAAGCAAGTATAAGTTGCACATTTATTAGTATAACGACCTAACTAAACCCGCGAAATTGTGGAATTAATCCTCAATATCATTAAAATAGAGAACAAATTAATTTGCTACAATTAATGATATATATTATCTCTTACAACCATTATTAATTATATATATATATATATATATATATATATATAAGAACACAAACAAATTAACCCCGACATTGCCAAAGGAAAAGAAAAAGAAACATCACATGACTGATTTAAATATAATAAATTAAACTTGATGGTACATGATTGATTTTCTTGGTTATTCACAAAGAGATTGTGGGGGGTGGGGGTAGGGGAGGGGTGGGCGTGGAAGTGGGAATAGATACATGTAGTGCATACCTAGTGCTAGTGGTCCACTACTCTTTAAGATGGTAGATAGCTAGCTACTGTTCAATTATTGACCCGCATGCATGCTTTGAAGTGTGGATTAATTAATGGAATTACCTGTCTTTGAAGCCAAATACAATAATTGGTCTTGCATGGCCACTATCATGCACTATGGTAATGGAACCTCCACAATTCATACTCCATTTATTGTTAGTTTTCTAATATATATGGAACCTCAACAATAGTACTCCATTAATTAGTTTCCTAATATAAACTACTACATATAACTTGTAGCTAGGTGCATATATATATAATTAAGAATCAGCTAGCAAAAAGTTACTTAGTAGTAATTACTAGTAGTTTAAAATGAAAACCGTATATACTTTTTGGTTAATTTCCAGCATCACATTCCAACACCAATTTGTTGTTTATTGCAACAATTATATTAATTATATATATACTAGTAGTAATATATATATACTACTCCACTGTATGTAGTAGGAGTAGTTACCAAACACCCATGCATGCCAAAGTTTTTCTTGGTTGTCATACATAAAATGTACGGAGTACATTATTTTTATTAAACACAAACTATATATATATATATATATATATATATATATATATATATATATATATATATATATATATCTAGCACGTTAATGGCATTATCTTAAGCGCGATTGTATTCATTTAGCTAGAAAACTGCATGAATGCTCCTAAGAAGTAATTAAGAAGGAGAATATAATTTTATTATTGGTACTGTACGATAGACATTCATATGTTTCCACTTTTATATTAATTAAGCATACTTTTGGCATATATATGTATACATACATATATATATATATATATATTCTTTTGGTACAAAAAGATGAAGCATGCATATATGTAAGAGGAAGATGATCATATATATATATATATACGAACCACGAATAAATATATAATATTGTTGATTCATGTCAAGTTAATTATTGACTTAATTGTCTCAACCAACCGCTGTAATGGACATTTTAGCTAGCTAGCCAGCCAAACAGATCTCTTAATTCATGAGCAACAACAAAATAAGTACTCATGACTCTCAAACGATAGCTAGCTAGCTTTGATATATATATATGGAGTAATAAACAATTTCTTAAAAATAATTAATTATTAATTCTTCCGGAACAAGACGTTGCTTTCGCCCTTATAACCCCTAATTTACTTGATCAGTGGAAGAGGTACAATGGTTAAT
The DNA here is from genome assembly GCA_020205555.1 of Panax stipuleanatus. Taxonomy (NCBI): domain Eukaryota; kingdom Viridiplantae; phylum Streptophyta; class Magnoliopsida; order Apiales; family Araliaceae; genus Panax; species Panax stipuleanatus. The sequence continues at coordinate 1,260,863 of CM035125.1, read as the reverse complement.
TAACCTGCATGGTCAACCTTCAACAATCTGCATGTATTGTCTTGATTGAGTACTTAGGCTTCTTTATTTTTTAGCAAATGTTAAAATAATTTTTATTTCTGAGACATATTAAAAGTGAACCCGCAACCAATTTCAAATTTTTTCAACCAACATTTTGATAGAAACTTTAATTAATATATGAAGATATTAAAATTTTAAATTTATTTGTATCTTGTAAGATGCATGGACTGAATTAAGTGTACATGAAAAGCTAGCTAGATAGTCCTTTACACAGGTCGCCTCGTTTACGAGTCCCGACTTGCAAGTAGGGCTCTCAATGAAAGCATTAAATGATATAAACCTTAGCTCATTTGACCCACCTTGAAAAGCTAGCTATCCAAGAGGAGAGATTAAGGCCTATATCAACCCAAATCAAGTTGCATTTGCAGCCGATGTGAGACTATTCCTTGCAGTATAGTATGGAGTTCGCATCATGAGATCTTCTATTTCATGATTCGTTAGACATTATATATATATATACACACGTGGAATAATTCGTAACAAGTATTTGTTATGAATTAAAAATGGGCAAACATCATCATTAACGTCAATACAAGAACAAACGATCAATATTTTAACTGAAAAATTTACTTCCGCTACTATTAATAGCGGACGATGAGTTACGTCCGCTACTAATAATAGCAGATGAGCAGATGACAGACGTCGTTCGGTACTAATAATGACAAATATCGTTAAAAATATTAGTGTCTTCCTCACTACATTTGAATTTTGATATGAACTTGGTTCGAGGTGAGGTAGTTACATTATTTGTCTTAACGGAAGTAATAAATATAGAGTATTTCTCATTTAATATTACACCTATTTGGGAATGGTAATCACCTGCTAGCTAGCTAGAACATGATTTTATAAAACTATATGTTTATTAACTTCGAAAACATGAAACTGCGGTTTTCCTTTCCTTTCCTTTTCCATCCACTGGCAATGTAGTTACTAATTTATAAGGAATTACTATAATTCATCAATTAGATTACGTACATTGACAGGAAGGATAAATATGTAAATTTATTTTAAGAATAATTGTCGTACATATATAGTGTAACTAATTAAACATATTATTTTAAAATATAATGTAAAGAATATCTTTTAATTAATGATTATGGAGTAACATGGAACAAGAAATTTCGGTTCTATTACCGCCTGTCTTGCTACAAAAGTCATTTATTGACTTCAACAGGAAAATGTTTATTTAAATAAATTAATTTTGTAAAATTATTTTTTAACTTATTGATTTTAAAATTTAAATAAAAATATAAAAATTTAAGTGAGATTCACGAGAGATTTGGAACGAAAAGGATTGGGTTATCTTGATTCTAAACCGTAGTTTCCAATGTTAGAATACGGCGCCGTGCAGTGAAGTTCCCAAAATGCCCGGCTGAGGAGACAGAAGCGACCGATGAGTGATGAAGTGGCAGGGACACGTGCCAGTGGAATCTTGTTTGTCTCGTCAAGTCTGATGGACCCCACGTGACAGTTGCCAGAGAATGAATCCTGGTACAAATGCCCCCACCGTTTTATGTTGAACTTTAATGACCAAATTACCCTTCTTTACTCCTTAAACTTTAACCCGACACTTGATAGATTTTAGTATTTGATTGCATCTCATTACGTGTATATCTATATATATTTTAGGACTTTAGTAATTATGGTGGAGAAGTTTAGGGGGTTAGAATGTATAAAAATTTGTGAGGACATTTTTAGCGAAAGATAATCGCAATTCTTCGATTTTATAATTTAAATTGGACTATGACTTGAAACAACGAAATTAACTCGATTGTATATTTACGTACGAAAAATTATGACTAAACCCAAATTTAATTTATTTTTGTCGATAATTCGATGCTAACTTGGGAGAACTCAACTAAATAAAAAAATCATCTATGATTATAGTTGAAATAAATTATTCTTTACGAATTTTTTTGACATAATATCTACAAACAAAGAAAATGATGCTCTCTATAAACCAACTTTTTGTTTTTATTATCAGTGAAAAAGAATTAAGATACAATAATAAAATTATGTGTTAAATGTAAAAAAATTGCAGTATTTATATTATTGGGTTCAAATTTATAATATTATTTTTATTAAAAAATATTACTTTATATTATTATCTTATAAAAAGAAGTACAATTTTTTTTTTACATTTAAGGATATGTAGTCAATTTTCATCAATTCTCCCTCTTTAAAGAATAGAAGAAAAAATGTATTTATGTATAATAGGGTTGGTGTTGCGTGTGCAATTAACATTAGGATATAATAATTATTTTTTTTATTAAATTTAGGAAATGTGATTAAAACATAATTAAACGGACCAAATTTTTTGGGGCAAAAGAGGAAAAAAGTAATACTTTTCTTTAAGGCCATGTCAGAGGGCTTTGTTTGTGGCACATGCGTTGCATATGCAATTAACATTAAAAAAAAATATAATTGTTTATTAAATTTAGAAAATATAATTAGAACATAATAAAAAAACTAAACTAAAGAGGACGAAAGTATAAGATTACCAAATTTTTCGGGGCAAAAAAAGTAAAAAAAAATTGATACTTTTCTTGAGGCTATGTCAAATGACCTCCTCACCCTTTATAATATAATATGAAAACGAAGTTAATTTTTTGATTATCAAATATATAAATAAATATTAATTATATATATATATATATAATAAATATATAATAAATAGGTAACCACCAGCTTTTAGGTTGATAGATAAAAATGTATGTATTCCTCTGAATGTACGTACCAGTATTTCAAGAGTCAACCAGGTCCACTGGTCCATCATCATTCCATCTTCTCGTCCCGTCGTCCGTGACGGTCGTTGGCAACTTGGTAATAAGAAGTAATCAACGAGGGCCTTTTAGTTAAACTCTCACTCACCCGCACTAAATTAAATAGTTGCAGCACTGTCCTTGCACAACCAAACATGAGATAGATAAAGAGACGGAGCTCTGCAAAAACAGAGCTTGAGACAAATTACACCGAAGCCGCGAGAAGTTGTTCCTGCTTTTAGGGAGGGAAAGAGGAGTCAGAGAGATTTTGTGCGAATTCGTCCAAATTCTATACGGAGGAAAAGGAAATCTCCTTCGATCGAAGACAGAACTCTCCCGTCTTTTCTGCTCTCCATTTAAACATTGTTTTCGCCCGTCAACCATATTTCTGAAAACAATAAAACCAAAACTTCATTTCTATGTCAGAAGGTTAATATACTCGTTAACATTTCCACTTTGTCTTTGTCTTTGTCTCTACGATATACGCTACATTGTATTTATGTTTGTATGTTTAGTATATATGTGTTTGGTTCTTATTTCTTATTACTAAACTGGTACAAAAATGTTTAACTTGAACTTGTGTCAAATTGAAGCGACTGCCTTTTCAGATTTCTCCTGGTAAGCTTGTTGAGCTCTAATCTTAATTACGCTTTATTACTTTTGTTTTGATTTTTTTGCTTTCTTTGGGTTAAAGAGGGTTAGTCAAGCAAAATCTTACTTTTTTTAAGTGTTTGCTTTAATTTTCTTTACTAAAGATGAAGGTTGGAAGCATAAGGAATAATATTTGAGAATTGAGATTATGGTGGTTGACTGATTGAGCATTTGATTCATTTGCAGTTCAATTTCAATTACATGAAGTTTCTCAAGAAATCTAATGTGTAAGATCTGGAGTTCAACTCATTTTTCTTCAAAGATCTGTTGAAGCCGCTTGAAATTGAATGCTGTATTGTTGCCATCTTGATAAAGCTTTGGATTTAGTGTACTTCGAAAATCTGATACAACTGAAGTGGTGACTAAAGTGAAAGTTCCCAAATCCCCACAGTTTCCTGGGAAATTGCTCATCCGACCAAAAAAATTACTAGAACTATTTTAGGGAAGGCTTAGTAAAAAAGATGATGATTTGGTGACCGTTTTGTTGATTGGAGTATGGGTATGTTTTTGGAGTTGATATACGTGGGTGACAGGGTGAGTGAATAGGAGGGGTTGAAAGATGGCATTATCGTGGGAACATTTTGGGGAAATTGCGAATGTGGCCCAGCTAACTGGCCTTGATGCGGTGCGTCTAATTGGGATGATTGTCAAAGCAGCGAGTACAGCTCGAATGCACAAGAAGAACTGCAGGCAATTTGCTATGCATCTGAAGTTGATTGGGAATTTATTAGAGCAGCTTAAAATTCCAGAGCTAAAAAGGTACCCGGAAACCCGCGAGCCTTTGGAGCAACTTGAGGATGCATTGAGGAGGTCTTACATTTTGGTCAATAGTTGTCAAGATCGGAGCTATTTTTACTTGCTTGCCATGGGTTGGAACATTGTGTATCAATTCAGGAGGGCTCAAAGTGAAATTGACCAATACTTGAAAATCATCCCTCTCATCACTCTTGTGGATAATGCTCGAGTCAGGGTATTCTCGAGTTCCTCTTGTTCTTAATTTTTTCTTGTTGGGTTATTTTCTCAGGTTTCAAATTAATGCTATTAACTATTTTTTGTTTCATGCCTTTCCAAATGCATTCTTGTTTTATACTAAATTGACCCAAAGTTATCAAAGCAATGTGCATGTCTTTGATGGACAAAAACCTTACTGACCCAAGTTTTTATCCTTTCGATTGCTGGAATCTCATTCGTATGCTCTGAGATTTTTTGGAATGTTCAATTTAATAGAAAATAGAGCCTTAACATGGATAACATCATATTCCCCTTTGACTCCAGATAATTTGATAAAGTGAAATAATTTAAAGTTTGCCTTCTTGGCATCTTTATAATACCCCAAATGCAGTATATTTATCATATATACTAATCGGTTTTTCGAAAAGTTGCTTCAAGTTTAGGATTTCCATATAAGACATCAAGCCTGTGTTTTCTTGTGACCCTCTCAGTTGATAAGACAGTCCTACTGTCAGAGATAAATATTTGAGAATTTAAATAATTACTTTTTTACAAGTTCATATCACCATATTGATAATTTTCTTGGTAAACTAAACTGTTATTAACTTATTAGAAGAAAAAAGCTGGAAAAGGAACTGGTGGAAGTGGTCTTGGGAACATTTGGTCTCACTCTGCAGCGTGCTAGTACACACACACATACATATTTAAATGTTCTAGTATTCCAGATGACACAACTGAGTCTAGACTGCTTGGAAGTGCTTTGCATATTGAAATACTTGTTGGGTTTTCCTGATCAGGTTAAAAACTGGTGTAGAAAAAATAACAAACAGGGACCATTAGTTGGACAGATCTTCTATTTAATGAGTATCAGTCATTGATTTCAGTACTTTCAGGATTGTTCACAAGTACTGGATTGGAATTCAAGGATTGTGAATATACTCATGTTGGGAAGTTTTTCTTTCTATGTTGTTTATTCATAGGCTCACATTTCAGCCAGCTTTCTGTATCTTTTTGTGGAAAGTAGAACTTTAGTGTGTAGTATTGTTATGCAACATGGTAAGTCTGACAGGGTAATAGAACCTTCTAGTAGAATATAAAGTATAGAACTAGTTTCTTCCTTTTGGCCGGTTAGTTTAGTGCAATAATATTGTCTATTCTTCATGCGGTGGCTATTCCTGTGTCATTCTTTTTCTGCATCATCGCTTAGAGGAATAAGTAATCAAATGAATTTTAAAAAAAATTATGTGACATGACCTATACCTTTATGTTGGTAGGAGTATATATACCTATATATATTCAACTAGATTGTCTTTTTTTCTTTCTTTTTTGTTTTCTAAATTTTTTTATTGCATAGGTGCCAAACTTATTATTGTATCTTCTTCTAAGGTGGTTATTATCTCCCTCTAAAAGGAACTCCCTTATCAAAAATATATACTTGCTCCAATTTGCAGGAGAGATTGGAAGTAATTCACACGGATCAACGTGAATATACATTGGATGAGGAAGACAGAAAGGTTCAAGATGTTATTCTGAAGCCAGAACCCTCGAAAAATGACACTGTCATTCTGAAGAAAACCCTTTCCTGTTCCTACCCAAACTTGCCTTTTAAGGAGGCAATCCAAAAAGAAAATGAAAAGCTTCAACTAGAACTACAACATTCTCAAGCTCATTTGGACGTAAGCCAATGCGAAGTAATTCAGCATCTGATTGATGTCACTGAAGCAGTTGCAGTAAATTCTCTACCAGAGAAGAATTCACCTGTCAGAAATTCTAAGAAGTTGGAGCCTAATTATTCAAACGTCAGTAGTGCCAAAGACCATTATGATGAAACCTATACTAAGAAAAATGAGACACGCTCAACTTCAAGGTTGGTTATCTGTGCTTATGAAGTTGGATGAAGATTGTATAAATCTTTTAACAGCTGTCATCACTTGTGTTGGTCCTTATACTGCATAAGTGCGAAGAGAGGTCATGAGGACAAATAACCTAGCGGTTGACCAGCCACGGTTAATTGCTTCAAATTAAAGATGTGTCGGATAACATTCATCTAGATGGCTAATAAATGTATTGTACTAACAAACAATACTTTCATACGTGGTTTGGTAGCATGCGACGCAATTTTACAATGTAACCTATAAGTTGCCTAATTGTGTGCAAAAAATGTTAAGCTAGATACTGGTCTTCAGCTGCAGAGTGTTGAAAAGTTAAATCTACATCAAACTTCTTATTTATAGTTGCTTCTTGACAATTCCATATGATGTTGAATATGAGACATTAGGTTCACTTCATCTATAAGCCGTAAACTTTGGATTCATATGATACCATGTGGTATTGTGCAGAAACACTTCTTCAGTCTCATCTGGTCATGATTTGCTGTCTACCAGAGGTTCACATCGACATGAAGAATGGAATTCGGATTTACTTGGCTGTTGTCAAGAGCCTGCTCTGTGTATGTCCAATCATTTATTTTAATACTCACTTACAAGACATGATAATAGTAGTTACTGCTTTGCTTTCCCTGGTCCATTGGTTTTTAAAATATATTTATGGAGTTTAATTTTTTAAAATGTATTTTTTTTTGTTTTCTGTGGTTGGGTGTGTTTGTTTTGTGTATTTGGGGGGGGGGGGGGTTGATGTGGGTTGACCTCAACATTAAATTTCATGAATGAACTGTGGAAAGGATTGGCTTAATATGGCTTGTGGATTGCACCATGGCGTTTAAGATTCAGATATTTTAAATTGACGTCAGTAGTAAATTTCATGAATTACCAATGGAATGGATTGCACTAAGGGCATTTAAGATGCAATATCATCATTTTCAGATGAACGCTCACTTTTCTATATCTCTAAGAGATTATTTGCTATTGTGTTATGCTGCATTGAGCTCGAGATGTTGATTATTCTTGGTCTTCATGTACTGGTATTGGTGTTGTAATCTTTGGACATGCTTCATCTAACTTCACTTTGGCATCTTGCCTTCTCACATAAGCATTTTGATGATGTGCACAACTAGTTGAAACTTGGTAGGCAGAGTTGGGTTTTTTTTTAATAAATAAAGCACTATTGATTTTGAAGGGAACAATGAAAACGAGCAAGGGCTCTTTAGTGGCGTTGTATTTGGATATACTTTCTATAAGCTCCCTTTGGAACTAACCTTAAACACTTCCCATGCAAATTCAAGTAACCCTCTGGCTGCAATGCTTTTTCTTCTTACCTTTACTTTGGATGGTATAAACCCGCTGGTCACCTCATTGAACCAGCTGATACTTCACTTGTATGGCTTTTGGAGCATTAGTTTGGACTATAGACTATGAAGCACTTTATTTTCCATAACTGAATATGAGCAGATTACTCGAGCATCAATCCCGCGGTACCTATTGTCCTATTACTCAATAATTTTGGACTAGTATATGTTGCATCATATTACTTTATACATGTATTTCATGTAAAGTTTTGTCCTATGTTTGAGATGAGAGTCAGATAACATTAGTTCTGATGGATACTTCAAGCAAGGACTTGTAGGCAGTGTTTATATCTGTTTCTTCGCAAGGAAATTCTATTGCGTGGGTAGAAAATAAGCAGCCAAGGTTGCTCAAACTTTTGTCATATTGCGTAATTTGAAATTCTGTCCGCTCTTGGGATAGTTAAACTTTTAGATGGATTCCTCACGATAAATATACAAGTTGATTCTAAAATCTAACTAATTCTACTCTGTAATTTCAAATGACTGCATGACCTATTCCTGACCATTGCATTTCCAATGCATATGTCTTCGACAACTGTATACCAATCGTTCTGTCCTTGATTGAGTGGTGAGCTTTAGTTTATCTCAATTTTATTCTTTATTGGCCTGGTACCTTTGCTCATTAAAAGTCCTAAACAAGCATGCCACAAATTTGTTAACCATGTACTTGATTGTATTCTAAGCATGTTATTTTTACTTTGCAGGTATGAAAACCTTTTTCTTTCCTTGTGGCACATTTTCAAGGATTGCTAGTGTGGCAACTCAAAGGCACATGTGTAAGTAGCATGCATACAAGTCAAAACTTAAATTTAGTGTATAGTACTTGTGATTTTATAATAATTAGCCACTGGGCAATCAGTTTAATCTTGATGCTTTAATATAGGAGTATATATATGGGGAGTGTGATCCCCAACAAACGTTTACTATGGACATTATTCGGACCGATGCATCTCTGGCCATCCAAAGAAGAAATGGACATGCCAAATTCAAAAAAAAATAAAGATCATCCGCTACTAATAGGGCGGATACCGCCAGTATGACTGGCGGGTAGCTTTATATTGTGAAATTACCTCAACGCCCTAAAATATTTATATTTAATCCTATCTACCCCAAATAGGAGTGGATTTAGTCTTTCTGCATATATTACACTATTGCTGAAAATAAAAACAGCCAAAAGTCTGTGAGGTACACATGTAAGGGTATACATAAAAGCAACGGGTATCGAGATAGAAACTTACTATTACTGGTGAACCATCCAAAATATATGTTCCTTTCATACCAGAGACGAAATCAACAATTGAGTGAGGTACGAAGGACTCATAGCAGTCACTTGTCTAAAAACTAAAGTACTCGTGGCAATTTGAACAGAAACTCGACATCCCCATAGTGACTAATACATAAAATAAGGGGTTTACATATTCCTTTGTTTCTTTGGCTAAGGAGTATTGTGCCTACTCAGAGACACTATACTTCATCATATCGTGTGTAGTCATTGTGTTTAATTTTTTTGGCTTTGCTCGAAGCTATGACAGGCCTTTTTAGAGTGCATTGCTTTCATTAAAAACGAATTCCTTGCTTTTTATTTTTGTTGTTGATTATTCCTTGCTTCTTTCAGCTTGAACTGCAGCACTCCCACTTTTATTTATCTTTTTATATTTAGTTATGCCTTTTGGGGTCTACAAAACTAACTTTGGTGTCTCTGATGATCAGCTTCGGCAGAATCCTGTAACGAAATGATGGCTTATTCCTTGATATTGTCGTGTTGCTGTTATACTTGTTGCGTCAGAAGAAAGCTTCGGGAAATGCTAAACATCACGGTAGTTATATCTTTGAACTCTGATGCAATATAATATTCTTATTTGAGACCTGAACTTGGCGAATCCCTTCGCGCCAAGATATAAATTATTATTATTTTAAAAGAGCATCCGCACTCTTCCTCTCATCTTTTGCACAAGCTATACTCTATCTCCACACAGTTTGAGTTTTCTAGGAAGGAATTTAAAGATTTTTTAACTTACGGAAATGAGTGGGAAGTCACTTTCCTCAGTTTTGTTTTTGAGTTTAGTAAGGAAAATACCATAGTTTTCCCATCTTAAGTTTGTGATGTGGTAAGGAAAACATACCATTGTACCCTTAATAATTGTGAGAGAGTTGAGACGTATATGCATGAGTAACATGTGGTCAAAAATTGTTTGTTTTAATAGATAAAGGCAGTTATAGAATAAAGGTAAATTCATTAAGTCCATTTTCCTTTGGTTTCTCACAAACATGGGATTTCTAAAGAAAGTTACGACTTTCCTTAGCTTTCCTATCGTTTCCTTAGTTTTTTAAACCCACAAATAAGTTATTAGTGCTAGATGAGGTACACTGCTCTGAAACTTGAACCTATTCATTAATAGAACAACAATTGGTGAATCTTTTTATCAATAGATCAACACTTCTTTGATTGGGGGGGGGGGGGGGGGGGTCTGGTTTGATATTTGGTTAGGAAATTGATATTTCCACAAAACTTTTTGATATTTCCACAACACTTTTTGATATTTCCACATGAAAAGTGTCGCTATAGATGTATCTATAGCGACGGTTTTCATATTAGATGAAGTGAACTTGCCAAGTCAGGCTTAAAATAATAATTAATTAAAGTTTGTTCAGAAATAGGCATCAGTTGTTGATTCTATCATATATATATATATATAACAATTTGCACTCTTTTTACATCTGGTCTAAGTAGCTGGATACTAGTATTGTTGTATTTACAAGCCTAGTTGAGCCTTGGATTCAAAATTACCCCAAGTTTGATCGTCACAATCAACATTTTCTTGATGTTATATTGTGATTCCTTGGAAATGCTACATCTTTTTGTGGAAATAATTCCAAATAATGTTCTAATCTTTTTCCTTTGCACAAAAATGGTAAAAACAAAGGAAATGCTGCGTCTTATAGCCACTTTATCTTTCTTTGTAGGGAGGGTTCTTTGATGATTTTCTCTCGCATTTAATGTGTTGCTGCTGTGCCCTTGTCCAAGAATGGCGAGAAGTAGAGAGTCGTGGGATTCATGGTACGTGCGTCCTAAGTAAGGGGGTAATGGATATGCATTCAAAACCTAGTATAATATCCTTTAAAACATATTAAGAAGGTGTTGTTCTAAAACCTTGCATGTGTTGTATTTGTTATGTTTCACTTGATGAGTTCATTTGTGATCTTGTAGAATCAATTGGGTATGATGTTAATTCTGAGCTGCTACAATTCAGGCACCGAACTATCAATGTTTTTCAGCATGTGTGATTTGAATCTTATTAACATTGCAGGCCCTGAGAAGACCAAAACGAGTCCCCCACCCTCTCAATACATGGAATCCTAAGTGGTAGGAAAGGAAAGGAAAAGGAAAATGTTTAGGCTTTTTAAATATTGAATGTTTTGAAGCTTTATAGGAGGGTGTACGGGTTGTTGCCCTCCCTACCTCGTACCTGTCTGTATTGGCTATTTTTTCTGCAATTGGATTTACCTTTGTATAAAGTTGTTCTTTTGTACTTCCAGAGTTAACATTTGTATTATAGAAAATTATTGTGTTGCACTTTAATTACTCCATGTGTTGTTTGCACTTTAATTATTGGCTGTTTTGTTTACAAGACATTAAGGTTAAACAAAGTAGGAACAATTACATATTCTATTACATTTTTTAAAATAATTACAACAATAGTGCACTTATAAAATATTTACACAATTAATACATTTTTCATATTTATTTATAATATTAGTGCAATTAGGATTCTTTAATTTAAGGAATTAGTAAGCAATTAGGATTCTTTAATTTAGGGAATTAGTATTAATTTACTTATTAAATTAAGTAATTAATAAGTAAACCATATAGCACCTCCACCACCTAAGCCTCCACCCCCACCTCCACCTCCACCTCATCCAGCACCTCCACCAAATCCTCCACCTTTCCCACCTCCAAGTCCGCCGCCACCCTCCTCATCCACGCTCCGGCAAGGGCGAGAAGAGTTCCGCCAACTGGAAGGAAGGCGACAACAGTTAGGACATGGGTTTCTAGGGCGAGATTTCTACAAAAAGGGAAAATGGATTGGGATTTGAGGAGAGAGAAACGGCCATGGGAGGACGGAGAGAGAAAGAGTTAATGAATAAGGGTTAGAGAAATGGATTTTAGGGAGACACGTGGGTTACATGTGACGTGTTGGTTATAGTAACGATCGTTTTCGAAACAGTAGGTTAGAAATATGATCCTTCCAAGAGCAAGTACCAACGCATAAATATGATCTGTCGCCGCTCTGTTTCTGCAGTTTTTTCATTGTGCAGTTGGTAGCCAAACCTTCATACCAAGGTAACCAATTCTGTTTTATTAAGTTACCAATTGATTTTGAATGTAATGCAGTTGGTAACCAAACTTTCATGCAGTTGGTTGCCAAACTTTCATACCAAGGTAACCAATTCATACTGCAGGTGTGGAGGTAGATTGGTTACCTTGATATAAAGGTTTGGTTACCTTGGTATAAACGTTTGGTTACCTTGGTACGAAAGTTTGGTTATCAACATTACATTACACATCACTCTCTTATCTCTCTTTTTCCTATGCAGTGTTCTTATTTTTTTTTTGACATGAAATTGGGTCTCACCGGCGAAGGGGAGGAGGAAGATGACGTTGCCAAACTTTGAATATTTGAATTTGAATTATTATTTTTGAATTTGAATTTGTTTTTGTTGTTAGATCCAAGATATTTGTATTTAAATTATTAATTATGTCAGTTATTTCTCCTTGATTTTAGGTTTCCTTATTATTATGAATTAAATCATGTACTAATTCCCTAAATTAAGGAATCCTAATTGCACTAATATTGTAAATTAATATAGAAAGTGTATTAATTGTGTAAATATTTTATGAGTGCACTATTGTTGTAATTACTTACTAAATATTGTATATTATTGTAAAGGACCCCAAAGTAATACATTAACATTAGCCCTTTAACAATTACTAGTATTAAATACTACCTATGTTTCTCAAAAAACAAAAATAGTCTATTTTGAAGTCAATTTGTAGAATTTTAAAATTACAAACATACGAGTTGATTTGATTTTAGTTTATACAATAGTAATTATTGTGAGTTTATAACGTATTACTATTTTTAAAAGTGACATGAATTCTAAATTTTGAATACAAATTAATGTCAAAATGATTCTTTCTCTCCTCAACAAAAAGAGTCTTATTTGTTTTTAATTTCTTTTCCCACAATACCATTTCAATTGATTGATTGTATTACAAAGTGACACAATTTCTTTAAGCTTTAAAAATATTTTATTAATGACGAGTTGGCAAGTGTTATTTTTAAATTTCTATTATTAACGAAGAGTAATATAATAATTTTGTTTGCGAAGTATATTTAATTCGATAGAATTTCCATTAGGATTGGTAACTTGAAAGGCTTCAAAAACCGATTAGAATTCTAATTACTATTAACTCTGAAGGAGAAGAGGACTCTCGTGATAAATAAGAGATGATCTAACACATTCAAAATAAACAATAATCTAAGGAATTTCTTAACATATGCCCTAAGGGCACATGCTAAGTGTAAGACCCCAACTTTTATCAATAAAGATTTAATTTTCTTTATATATTATTTCGAAATATTAAGGTGTTGTTTTGATAAATATGAAAAGTTATGGGTGAAATGTGCAAATATTTCAAAATGAGCAAGTGGTTATAAAATATTCTTGTTGTCGGGGAATATTCGTTTGGTCATGGAATATTCTTGTTGTCGGAAAATATTCATATGACGGTGCAGCTATTTGTGGACCCCACAACGGAATAACTGTCGGATATAGAAAGCGACAGAAATAACCTTTTTAACGGCGTAGTTGTTACCGTTAGTACTGTTGAAATACCCGGTGGTTAAAGTACAGTAATACGCGGTGTTGTACGGTAGCACACGGTATTGCATAGTAGCACACGGTATTGCACAGTAATTTTAATTATTGATTCTTACGTGAGAAGTCATTACTCAATAATTATTACAGTAATTACTGTTCAATATTTTATATTATTGATTCAATAATTGCATGATATTTTATTGATTCAATAATTGCTACGTTGATATTTTATATCAATAATTGCTACGTTACTATTTTATATGATTGATTCAATAATTGCTACAGTTGATATTTTGTATTATTGATTCAATAATTGTCACTACACAGTATTTCACATTATCAACTCAATAATTCATATTATTTGAATAATATTATTAGATAGCATTATTGACAATGTCTAAGGAAGTTCTGTCTAGGAGGGGTTATTTAATTGCGCGTCAGTAAGGAGAAGTCCTTATCGAAAGACACCCTCTTTCCTAGGAACGATCTGGTTGTCAATATTGTAGTTCTGTAATATTATTTGTGAATAATTAATTATTGATTTATATGATAAGAAAATATTTATTTTGTGGATATAAAAGAAGGAATTAGTGCTGATGTGTTTTTATCAGTATTTTGATGTGGAAAATCATCCATTTATGGATTTCGAATAATTTATGTTTGGAATTTGGAAAAACTTCCTTCTACAAAGTTGTAGAGAATTAAATTTCCTATGAAAAGACATAGAATTTATATTTTTCTGACAAAAGGGCTATTTATTATGAATTATTGAAGTTTTAAAAAATAAATATTTTTTTAAATAAAATGGTGGGCCCCACTTTTGGTTGTTGTGGAAAAATTCTGAATTTTCTTTCCCACGAGGCGGCTGAGGCGGCTAAATTTTTTTTTATTATTTTATTACTTTAGTCTTCTTTGGCATCCTAAGTTTTTTCTATAAATAGGGTGCTTAGGTTAGAATTGAAAATCACATCAGAATCAGAAGTTCTCTCTCTATAGTATCGAGCGTATTTTTGTGAGTATTTAGATACTTTGAGTGTTACTATTCAGTGCAAGTTTCCTTCGGTATTATATCCGATATTTCAGTCAGAGGTACTATTCTTTTGAGGTAAGGGATGTTATTTTTTTTCGTAAATGATGTTATTCTTCTCAATATCATTATACCAAAATATTGGCATGAATTTTATTATGAAATTCTTATTTTTTCCATCGGGATTACTATTCACGTATACGGCACTATTCACGAAAAAAAATTTAAAAAATTTTATTTGTCCAAATTGTCTGTTATAGTTACTATCTTTGATTGAATCTAAGTTTTGAGCTTCATTCTTGAATTTTGCACCACAAGGTATTATTATGGAATATTCTTGAACTTGAATAAATTAAAATACGAATCCTTAATCTTATCTTTTATTTCACTGGATTCGTTATTTATATTATTTTTCATCATCCTCAGTCCTAAGTGGTGATATAACTGAATATCTTTGGCCTGTAGGGCAAAGATGAATGATTACCTGATGAATATCTTTGGCCGTAGTGCAAAGATGACAGGTGTTGAGATGAACATGACCACTGATGATACAAATGAATATCTTTGGCCTGTAGTGCAAAGATAAATATTGATTGATGTTACAGGGATAAAATATTGATGATGGACTTTTAAATCATAGAAGATAGTAGACTTCATTCTCTACTTAACTCTTCTAATGATTTGTTATTTCCGCTGCGAATATTGATCTAAAATTGGTTGTCCATTATATTTTATCTGATTTATTGAAGGCTAACGATAATTTATTTTCCATTATCTTAGTCATAATATTCTTTACTGGGCTAGTTGAGCTCACCCTTTTCATCTATTATCCTCTTCAGGAAATGAAAACGTTGCTGGAATTAGTCGGGGGACAGAGTGATGGTCCGAGTTAGAGCAGTAGTAGTCTTCGCTATTTTTATA
Source organism: Panax stipuleanatus (assembly GCA_020205555.1). Lineage (NCBI taxonomy): Eukaryota > Viridiplantae > Streptophyta > Magnoliopsida > Apiales > Araliaceae > Panax > Panax stipuleanatus. The sequence goes on along the minus strand of CM035125.1, from coordinate 1,245,364 downwards.
AAATAGTTGGATAATAATTGTAATAAATAAAGAATGAATTTGAATGTTAATATTTCGTATTATATACGATTTGTATTGACACTCACAGTTGTGTGGTCGTATTTTACACGATCGTGTGATATAAAGTTTGTATTTGAATTCTGTACCATCTATTTGGCAACTCAAAATGGGTTCGGTTGACTGGATCTATTCTGGGGGCGTCACACCAAGCACACAATTCAAGAAAATATTCTCTTGAATTGTGTGTATATTTTCTTGAACTTGATGCAAATGCAGAAATCAAGGGAATATGCACACAATTCAAAAAAATATTCTCTTGAATTATGTGCTTAACATATGCCCTTAGAACACATATTAAGAAAATCCATAATCTAAAACCAACTTATAATAATTCTATCTCTTCATATATTTATTATAGTAAGTGTTAACGCCAAGATTCGTCCACGCGCTCCAATCACTAAGCGCGTCCAATCCTGCACAAAAACGGGTAAACACCAAAGCTTGACGGCTTGGGCCGCCGGGGGATAGCTCCGGTGTGAGAGTAGGTACAGGCTGACAAGGTTTAACAATGGAGGGATAAATTACTCTATTGCTGGAATAATAAAGTGTTGTGTACCTTATGAGGGTCGAGCCATATATTTATAGGTTCTCACATCCCTGCTTGAATCCACTTCCTCCTAGGATTAGGGTTCCCCCGTGTATCCTTTTCCTCCTAGGATAATTCCAAATCTCCCAAGATATAGGAAGTCCAATCAATGCATGATTCTTCCTTTCATAAATAGAATCTCCATATAATTAGGAGTGTCCTTCGACATGGACCAACCGGACCCCCCATGGCCCAACCATAACCTTAACCGAGGTCCAACCCACCCCGGATCTTGAGTCTTCAAATATTCGGGCCCCAACATTGCCCCCCAGTCTTTCATAAAATGGAACATTTAATGGAAGAGTATATAGCCCTACCATGCAAGCTGCCTACCCCACCGGCTAAAATTTGATACTCTTTGTAACCCAAGGACTGATACTTTATGACCCAGCCCAGCCCATGAGACCAATTTAACCAACACCGGCCCAACATTCTTTAATCTGTCCACGCAAGGAACCGGTGCACTCAAACAGCCCCCCTATCTCCAACCCTTCACCTCCTCACGTGCCTCATCATTTCCCCTCATTAACGCGCCGTCCTTTGGGATTCGGGACCAACTGCCAAAAAGACATATCAAGACCCCCAAACATCCCAATCATTCCTTTTACCAATCTCAAGATATTGCATCCTCCTTCCCTACTCTTTCTCACCTGCGAAGACAACCATCCTTCCCCTCCCGAATTTTTGAATCTCCAAAATGTCCTCCTCTAACAACTTCTCCGGTCCCGAATTCAACACCTCCGGCCCCATTCCTGCCATTCCGCTCTCAACCATTCCGGCTCCCACCATGCCCCTTACCACTCAAGCCACTATCCCTGTGGCTATCGCCACCAATTCCACCACTACAACAACCACCTCATCAGAGACTGACGCAGAGAAAGCTCAACGCCAGTATTCCGACACCTCCACATACCCCATTTCCAACACACGCTCGAAATTTCAAGAGGAAGACATGGAGGTCATCCGCCAATCCTTCCAGATTCCAGCCACCCATTCTCTAAAAGCCCCTTCCCCTACCGAGCGAATGTACCACTCCAACAATGGTTGGGTCGCCGTACCCCTTACCTTGCTGGAAAAGGGAATTCGATTTCCCCTGCACGCCTTCATTCTAACCCTCCTGGGATTCATCGGCATCGGCTTCAGTCAGCTGGTGCCGAACTCCTATATCCATATACTGTCTTTTATTGCCTTCTGCGTGGAAGCCGAAGTGGAACCTTCGGTCGATCTCTTTTTTGCTCTCTTCAAATTGACTGGTTCTCGAGAAGAAGGTTTTAAACAACTGAACAAAATAGCAAATAGGCCGAACGCAAAAATTGCGAGACGTCAACTGATGGACACCCCTTCTAGCAACAAGGGATGGCACTCCGAATGGTTTTTCGTCCGAGGACCTGAAACCAATCAACTACCAAACTGGGCGTCGCACAAAAGACCGAACCCCCCATTCGGTGACCTTTCCTCCGGACGAGCCGTCGAAATCGCCAGAGTGATCGAGAAGATGCCGAAGACGGAATGGAGCCACACCATACTTACCAAGCAAGCATGGCTCTTTGATCATCAATGTAAGTTTTTGAATCTTAACTTGCTAAACAGGGTACATTCTTTGCTGACCCTTCTACACCCATTTAATAATGCAGTATCCCTTATCAAGCCTACGTCCTCCGAACGCCGAGATTTGGAACTATATCTTTCTGGTCATCGTCCCTCCCAAACTGCCGAGGCCGCAACAATTCAGAACCCAACAGCCGAAGTTCCCACCGACTCCATCCTTTCTGCCGAAGTCCCTGCATCATATATACCAAACGAAGAACCCATTCCCACTGTTACCACCGAACCTGAAGCCTCCACGAAGGCTCGTCATAAGAAGAGGGCTTCAAAGAAATCTTCGAAGCGAAAAGCTAGTCCCTCCTTTCCCATTCCAGGAAACATCATAGACCTCAGCGAGAAAGAAAGAGCACAAATTCTTCGCTTCAAAACCAAACGGGCCAAGGTAACCCCGTTATCCACTGAAGAACTAAGGGTCCCTTCTTCTTCAACAATCGCCCCTTCATCCAATACTACCCCTGACCATCCGACCCATATATCTCCCCCAACCGAAGACCGAAACCCCGAACCACCAACCGTAGAACGGCAGGACGAACACCCCTCCACTTCAGCCGTACCTTCATCTTCATCAAGACCAACACTAATCCGTAAAACATTCTTTTCTAACGACCCAAAAGACTATCCCATGGAGGCATACCAATCCTTCGTCTTACCGGCCGATGACAACCGATTTCAAGGCATACCGTTTCAGGCCCTTGTAGTAGATGGCCTCATTGAGCAGGGCCGGGTAATCCTTCTATGCCTCTTTAAGTTTTATTTTGATTATCCTACTATATCTCCTTACTTTATATAACAAGATACGCCTTCTGCAGACCAATGCTATATGGGGACGCGTTGTTAACCGATGGAGAGAACGGGAGGCTGAGATTAAGGGCCTTGCCGAGGAGGTGAGAACCCTCCAAACATCTTTGCATCAAGAAAAAGCAGCCCACTCCCGGTCCAACCGTACCAATCTACAACTTCAGCATGAAGCCACTGTACTTCAAGCTGAGGTTACAGAACATATCAAGCGGTCGGCCCAAAGCGATGCTAAGTGTCGAGCGGTGATGGAGAAGTCCGATGCCGATCAATTCCTGATTCAACAGCTGAAACAGAATATCCTTGCCCTTCAACAGGAAAACTCACACTTGAAGAGGAAAGAAGAAGACTCTCACCGGACACGCACTGCACTTGAAGAGGAGATAGTAGAACTTAAGGCTTCCAGACCTATACTCACCGAAGATCTTCGTCTTCAAGTTATCAAAGAGTACAAGGAGTCGGCCGAGCTCAATGAAAAAATACTGAAGATGTACTCTGAAGGCTACGAAGCCTGTCGGGCCAAAGGGAAAGCGAAAATGCTCAAACATTGTGTGAACCCAGCTTTATTTGAAACCGAGTCTGAAGATGACACAGATGAAGATACAGACGATAATCCTTCGGCTTCCGAGTAGGGGTCTTCTCCGTTTAATATCGAGACTTTCCTGTAACCTTCAAACTATTAATCAATGAAAAAAGCATCCGTTTTATCTTCAGTTCCAACTTGCATTTTCTTTAAGCACATATATCATTTGTCTCTAAAAATAATCACAGATAATTAAAAATTGTCAAAGTCTTCAACGCCACCAAGGCTAAGTAAATCCAACCTTAAACCTCTGAAGTCCTTCTCTCCGAGAGCCGAAGGAACAACATGAGAAATATTCGCACCGCCCCGAAGAGGCGAAGGAATCCCACCATAGTTACTCCGATGTATCCTCTCTCCGAGAGCCAAAGATACACCGAGAAAATTTGCTTCTAAGAGAAGCCCACCATAGTCACTCCGATGTGCCTTCTCTCCGAGAGCCGAAGGCACACCAGGAAAAATATTGCTTACACATGAAGCCCTCCATAGCCCCACCGATGACCTTCTCTCCGAGAGCCGAAGGCACATCAGGAATGTTCCAAGACGCTCCGAAGAGGCGCTGGAACCCAACCTTTAGACACTCCGATGTACCATCTCTCCGAGAGCCGAGGGTACACCAGGAAAAGTTGCTTCTATCGCGAAGCCCACCAAAGCCCCACTGATGACCTTTTCTCCGAGAGCCGAAGGAACATCAGGAATAAGACTTCACTTCGCTACAGAGAGACGAAGGAATTCTGTCGCGGATCCTCCAATGACCTTCTCTCCGAGAGCCGAAGGTACACTGGGAAAAATAAAAGCTCCGCTCATATGAGACGAAGGGTCTTCCCCCCTTAGCACCAAAGACCGATCCGCTGATCGGTTAAGCAGGTTTTGGTCCGTTGATAGACAAACATGAACACAGAATAAAGTTCAAACGGAGAAAAAATGTTTCTTTTATTGATGAATCCCTGGCACTATTACAGACGCTTGACTCTGAACTCGGGATAACCGAATACCTTATGATACGGAGGATTCTTCTTACTGAAAATATTTTCTAAGTCTGCCGGCATGCCAGGTATTCTGGACATCGGTGCCATCCAATGCCCGGAGGCGGTAAGTGCCAGGCTTTGGTACTCCTGTGATCTCATAAGGTCCTTCCCAACTTGGCATTAGTTTTCCTTGATTTTTGGGCATGGAGGCCTCTACTTCCCGCAGAACAAAATCTCCGACTTCGAACCTTCTCAATTTTACTCCCCTGTTATAGTGTCTAGCCACCCTGCGTTGGTAAGCAGTGAGCTTCACCAAGGCAGCCTCTCTTACTTCATCAAGCAGATCCATATTGGCCCGAAGTCCGTCTTCGTTATATATCTCTTTGTACTGGCTAACCCGAAGGGAAGTGGAACCGATCTCTACCGGCACTAAAGCATCTGTCCCATAGGCGAGCCTGAAGGGGGACTCACCAGTGGTGGATCGAGGTGTGGTTCGATAGGCCCACAAAACACTGAGCAGTTCTTCCGGCCATCTTCCCTTCGCTTCGTCGAGTCTTCGTTTGATTCCATTCAGTAGAGTTCTGTTAGTGACTTCGACCTGCCCGTTAGACTGAGGATGTGCCACTGAGGTCTTTCTGTGCTGTATACCGAGGTCGGCCAAGAATGACTCGAATTTAGACCCCACGAATTGTCGGCCGTTGTCTGAAACTACCGCCATAGGTATGCCGAATCGAAACACAACACATTCCTTTAGGAATTTCAGGCACTCTTGTTCCGTGATCAACTTGAGTGGTTTGGCCTCTACCCATTTTGTCATATAGTCAATTGCCACAATGACAAAGCTCACTTGCCCCTTTGCTTTTGGTAATGGCCCTAGTATATCAACCCCCCAAACGGCGAAAGGAATGGGTGATAATACCGAGTACAATTCTTCTGGCGGTTGATGTGTGATAGGGCTATTCAACTGGCACTTCAGGCACTTCTTTACGTACTCAGAAGCTTCCTTGAAAATGGTGGGCCAATAATATCCTTGCCGAAGTACTTTGTAGGCTAAGGACTTGGCTGCCATATGATCCCCACATATCCCCTCATGAACCTCCCGGAGGGCATATTCTGCTTCGGAGGGCATTAGGCACTTTAGCAATGGGGATGAATAGGCCCTTCGATACAAATCTCCATCTATTAACACAAAATTTGCACTTCTGTGTTTGACCTTTTTGGCCAGCAACCGATCCGAGGGCAGTACACCATCTGCGAGATAGTCCAGGTACGGAGCTATCCAGCTGGTTGAACGCTCTATACACATCACCTCAGTATGCTGAACACTTGGTTTATTCAGTGTTTCCAGGTAGACCGAACCGCTGAAGGTACTGGCTTCGGTTGTGGCCAATCTGGCTAATGCATCTGCTATGGTATTGTCTGCCCGATCTACCCCCTGAAAATCAAAGAACTCGAGCCTCTGCAACCAATCCTTGGTTTCCGCCAAATATTTCACCATTCTGGATCCCCGGGCCTCATACTCCCCAGATACCTGTTTAACGATCAATTGAGAATCACTAAAGATAACCAGTCTATGCACTTCCAGGCTCTTTGCAAGCCGAAGCCCCGCCAGAACTGCTTCATATTCAGCCTCATTGTTCGTTGCTTTGAATCCGAATCTGATCGCCTGTTGAATTTTGAACCCTTCGGGGCTCGTCAAGATGACCCCGGCTCCACTGATATCCGAAGTCGTTGATCCGTCCGTATACAAGGTCCAAGTATTCTGCCCTGGCAGAATAGCGGCCACCATTTTTTCAACCCCCTCAGCTTTCTTCGAGCTACCGTCTGCTTCCGAGAAGGAGCATTCCACCACGAAATCTGTTAAGGCTTGTCCCTTGATTGCTGTTCGAGGGTGGTATTCTAGCATGAATTGGGACAATTCCATAGTCCAAGCTGCAAGTCTCCCAGAGACCTCTGGTCGTCCCAAAACTTTCTTCAAAGGCTGATCTGTATAGATTACTATCAACCGTCCCTGGAAATACTGTCGGAGCTTCCTGCTTGCTATTACTAAGGCATAGGCGAATTTTTCCAGGTTCGGATACCTTGTTTCTGCATCCCTGAGGGAGTGGTTTATGTAATAAACCGGGTGCTGCTTACCCCCAATCTCCCGCACCAGTACAGCCCCTACTGCCAAAGAACTTGCCGCCAAATACAAGTATAAGGGCTCTGTAGGAGCAGGTTTCACCAGCAAAGGTGCCGAAGATAAATATCTTTTTATCTCTTGAAACGAATCTTCACATTCTGTTGTCCACTGAAAACTCTTTGCGTTCTTCGGCCCCTTCAGCGTATCAAAAAACGGCAGACATCTCTCTGCTGATTTGGACATGAATCGCCTCATAGCTGCTATCCTCCCGGTTAGACGCTGAACGTCTTTAAACGATTGTGGGGACTTCATATCCAGGATAGCCTTAATTTTTTCGGGATTGGCTTCTATCCCCCTTTGACTGATCATGTAACCCAAGAATTTTCCGGCTCCCAGCCCAAAAGTACACTTTGTAGGATTCAATCTTAGGTTATAATGCCGAACTGTCTGGAAGCAATTCTCCAAGTCATCCAAATGCCCTCGGACTGACATACTTTTCACGATCATATCATCTACGTATACTTCCATAGTTTTTCCCAGCTGGCTCCGGAAGACATAGTTCATCATTCTTTGGTAAGTGGCCCCGGCGTTTAATAAGCCGAATGTCATCTTCTTATAAGCATATACCGATCGATGGGTTATAAAGGCCGTCTTCGTTATATCTTCCTTGCACATTGAGATCTGGTGATAGCCTGAGAATGCGTCCATGAAACTAAGCAGTGCATACCCCGAAGTGGCGTCGATTAGCTGGTCGATATGTGGCAGAGGATAGAAGTCTTTCGGGCATGCTCTGTTTAGATCAGTGTAGTCGATGCAAACCCGCCATTTGCCATTCTGCTTCTGAACTAAGACTACGTTCGCCATCCACTCCGGGTAGTCTATTTCAAATATGAAATCTGCCGCTAATAGTTTTGCTATTTCCTCATCAATTATCCTCTGTCTCTCGGGGGCGAAGATTCTTCTCTTTTGTCGAACTGGTTTCTTTGCTGGGTCTACATGAAGTTTGTGTTCGGCCACTTTTAAATCCACCCCCGGCATGTCGCTGGGGGCCCACGCGAAGATGTCAGCATAGCCCTGCAATAGCTCTATCAGATGGGTCCGAAAAGACGCTGGTAGCCCCATCCCGATTTTTACTATTTTGTCTGGCTTTCCTGGTATCAACTCTACGTCCTCGGTCTCTCCGGCCGGGGTGACTAATGGCTCCTGACTACTTTCGGTAAAGGGCTCGATCTCTATTGCCATAGTTTGCTTCTGCTTGCTGACCCCCACGCCCGAGGTGATCAGGGAATTCCGGTAACACCTCTTCGCCAGATCGAGGTCCCCTGCTACTTCTCCAATCCCATGCGGGGTAGGGAACTTTATTTTGTAATGGGGTATGGAAGTTACCGCCTGGAGGGCCGTCAATGTGGGTCTCCCAAGGATAGCGTTGTAAGCCGAGTCAACATGTACCACATAGAATCGGCATCGGATTTCCGCCTGTCGAGGAGCTGTGCCGAAGATAACCGGCAACTCAATGGTCCCTGCCACTTTAACTGGTTCGTTGCTGAAGCCGTAGAGGGGAGATTCTTGCCCGATCTCCATCTTCCTTCCATCCAAACTCATCCTCTGGTAGGCATGAGCGTACAAAATATCTACTGATGATCCGTTGTCTATCATCATTCTTTTCATATCCACTGATCCTACTTGTGCCGTGATCACCAATGCTCCTTCATGCGGTTCGATCAGCTCGGTAGAGAAGTCCTCGTCCGTGAAGGATATGACCGAACCTGGGAAAGTCTTCTCCTGTCTCGCGGGTTGGTCTGCCACAGACATCACCGCATCTAGATAATTGCGTCGCTTTTGTCCCAAAAGTTTCCCCATCATGCCTCCGGTTATGACATCGACCACATGGCGAGCCCCCTGTGTTGGGTTCGGCTGAGGCTGCTGATCGGCTTGAGTTGAGGTAGTTGTCTTCCGAGTCTGTTCTTCTCTTCCCGAAACGAATCGTATCAGGCCTCCGTGCTGTACGTTTGTTTCAATCAAATCTTTTAACGCCAAACAATCTTCGGTGTAATGTCCCATGCACTCGTGGTAATCACAGTACCTGCCGGAATACTCTTTCTTAGGCTTGTAGCCGTCATCTGGCTTCTGGTAACCCGGCTGTTTCTTTAAGTGCTCCAGGATGTCGGGTCGAGGGGTGTTAAGTAGAGTGTAGACCCTTCCTTCTTGATCTCTTGGCAGAGGGGGCCGGGTTCCCCTCGACCCTTTGTTGTTGTCATACCGCTTTGGGTAGCCTCCCGATCTATCGCCTCCATATCGCCTTGAATTTCCCTCGGGTTTGCTCTTCTCCTTTTCTTTGGATCTCTCTGTCGAGCCTCGTTTCAGACTTTCCATGGCTTCTTCCATAGTTATGAAGCTTTCTGCTTTTTCAAAGGCTTCGGCTAAACTCCTCGGATGGTTGAACATCAGTTTCTTCATTAATTTTTCGGACCTAACCAGATCCAAACCATTCTGGAAGAGTCCTACGGCCTGTAGATCATTAAGTTCGGTTACCTGCCCGACCGCTTCCCTGAATCTCTTCACGTACTGAGAGAGCGTCTCGTTAGAATGTTGTCTGACTTGGGCCAACGACCCTGTAGGCTTCCCTCTCTTTCTATTACTCCCAAATCGGGCGTGGAATTTATCACACAGTTCTTCCCATGACGAGACTGAGTTTGGGGCCAGTGTGTTCATCCATTGTCGGGCGTCTCCCCTTAGAGAGGTGATGAAGGTGTTACATTTTGCCGCATCAGTGTAGTCGTAATAATCTAACAGCCTGTCATATGTCTGGCTGTGCTCATAGGGGTCGCCCGTCCCGTCATAACTCTCGATGTACGACAGTCTTTTATTGAGGTCACCCTTTTCCCGAAGGATTTCTTCGGAGAATGGGGAGGCTTTCTTCCCCGAAGTTACCTTTTCCTGCTGGCTCGCGATCAACTGTTTCTGCATGTCTTCTAGCTTCCTTGTCAACACCTCTACGGCCGCCAGAGCTGGGTCCGAACTCTTCTTCGGGGACAACTTTTCTCTCAGGTCTCTCCGGTTCTGAGGGCTTCTGCAGTCTCTGTCTTGATCATGCCGAGGACTGCCTTGGAGACCATCTTTCGGATGGTGCATTGATGTTTGGGCCTCCTGATGAGACCGTTTCCCATGGGGACTGTCGTGTCTTCGGTCCTGGCGATGACCTTCTTGATGGCTCCGGTTATCGTCCCGAGAACTGTTAGTGCAGCGTATTCTCGAACGTCTCCTGGTTCGACGATCTCCGGATCTGCTTCTTTCCCGAGAGCGGCTCCGAAGCCTCTTCTCGGTGTCTTTGGTGTGGTTGTCATGCCCTTGGGATCCTCGGCGTGGAGACCTACCTCTCCCCAAGTGTTTAGGGTGGCTGGAAGCCTCATCTTCGACTATATTCAACACCTGTCTGGCGAGCTCTTCCTTTTGCACCCGGAGGACTTTTAGGGCCTGTTCTGTGTCCTCTATCTCTTTCATCTTTCTAGCTATGGCCGCTTCACGATCTTCGAAGGGGTGGGTTCGAGGCTGGGCGCCTTCAACCTGTATCCAATCTCTTTTTTCCTAGCTGGTGGTGCGGAACAGTCTTCGTTGGGCAGCGGGGTGGCCCCCTACTTGGGAGCCAACCGAATTGTTCTGAGGGCCAAGTCGTGAGTGGATGCTAGATGGCCCTAACCTATCTTTCACCGAGCCTCTTTGTGTTGATGCTGCCGCCGACGGCTGTCTTTTACCAGAAACTTCTCTGCTATTCACCATGTTTTATGGTTAACCGTTGGTTGTGATTGAAAAGCCCCTCATTCTAGCGCCAATGTTAACGCCAAGATTCGTCCACGCGCTTCAATCACTAAGCGCGTCCAATCCTGCACAAAAACGGGTAAACACCAAAGCTTGACGGCTTGGGCCGCCGGGGGATAGCTCCGGTGTGAGAGTAAGTACAGGCTGACAAGGTTTAACAATGGAGGGATAAATTACTCTATTGCTGGAATAATAAAGTGTTGTGTACCTTATGAGGGTCGAGCCATATATTTATAGGTTCTCACATCCCTGCTTGAATCCACTTCCTCCTAGGATTAGGGTTCCCCCGTGTATCCTTTTCCTCCTAGGATAATTCCAAATCTCCCAAGATATAGGAAGTCCAATCAATGCATGATTCTTCCTTTCATAAATAGAATCTCCATATAATTAGGAGTGTCCTTCGACATGGACCAACCGGACCCCCCATGGCCCAACCATAACTTTAACCGAGGTCCAACCCACCCCGAATCTTGAGTCTTCAAATATTCGGGCCCCAAGAGTAAGTATCAAGTCCTCGTAACTCTAGTAGTGTACTTTTTTTTTCTCTTTTTTTTTACATAATTTCCAAGGAGATGAAGACCATCAAGCGATAATCAAAATTAAAATTCGTAAGTTGACCAAACTAGACTGGAGCCATCAGCATCAAATCTATTATCCAAAAGTGTAACTGGCGGCGGCTTGCCTCCCCTAAAACTGCAATACCTGCTTAGAATTTAGATTAGAGTTTTGTCAAAAACCGCATGTATGCATGCATGCAACAGATGGCTTCTCCCAAATTCTAACACGTAATTGCTACTTTCTACTTACGTCTGTCTATTGCGCAAAACTCCAACGACTCTTTTTATTTTTTTGACAACAATTAGATTAGAAATACAGATATCTTACTTAGATATCCCTGCTTACAATTATATATATATATATATATATATATTATTTATTAAGAAAATATTCATAGGGATAAAAAGAATATATAAAAATACGTGTAATGTTACATACATAATTGGAGGTTGTAAAATAATATTTATAGAGTATTATTATTATAAGAAAAAATAGAGGTGCACAATTGTTTTAAATTTACACAGTCTACGATCGTAGAGTTAAGTCATCCTACGATCATACACTGTTTTTATAGGTAGAAACGTAGAGTAAAGTGCATATCGTAGTAAGGTGACTACTCTACGATCGTAGAGTGACTTAATTCTCACAACGCAAACTGTGTGCATTTAAGAATCTGTACAATTGTGCAACTCTATTTGCCACGTAAATTTGCAAAATATCTTAAACAATTTTTCTATTTTTAATTGTTAACTTTTAACACTCTTAAACATTTTTTTTTAATTTTTATAAAAATTTTGTAACTCAATGAGTTGATTAAAAAAAAATTTGAGTTTCGGTTTAGCTGGCAAAAAATTATTTAACTCGCTCACAGTGAGTCATGTTTTACACGCTCTATAAAATCGGAGTCTCACCTTCCTTATCTCTCACTGTTTTGCTCTCTCTCTCTCTCTCTGTCTGAGTAAAATAAAGTAGCGTAAAGTGGGGGATTTTGAGGTCTGAACTTTAATGGCGTCCACGAAGAAGATCACCTTGAAGAGCTCCGATGGCGAATCCTTCGAAGTCGACGAGACGGTGGCCAATCAATCGCAGACGATTTATCATATGATCCTAGACGGCTGTGCCGACAGCGTCATCCCCCTCCCAAATGTCACCAGCAAGATCTTGGCCAAGGTCATCGAGTACTGCAAGAAGCACGTTGATACTTCTTCCAAACCCGATGATCGCACCGCCACGGATGACCTCAAGGCTTGGGATGCTGACTTCGTCAAGGTCGATCAGCCCACTCTCTTTGATCTCATTCTGGTAACTCTCTCTCTCCATCTCTCCTTATTTATTCAAAAAGTTAGGTGTTTATTTGTTCTGCTCTGATTTTTATATTCATAAATTTGGGATCTTTAGTTTAGACTGGGTTTTAGGGTTTTTAAATGAGCTATATATATATATATATATATATATAATCTGTTACTCGTTTTTGAATTGATTTATTTATTCTTAATATACACACATAAGTGTGTTTAATTTGGTATTTATCTGCTGTATTGATGCATTGGAATTTAGAGCCTTTTTTTTTTGGATTGTTTGAATCGGACTATGATTACTTGTTGCTCGTGTTACAGATTATGCTTGTTTGCAAATTAAGGGTTGTGGTAGTGGGTGGTGCGCCTCTTTTTGGGATATTATGTTATCCCCAGATTACATTCTGATTATGATCCGATTCTGCTAAATAGTTTTTTAAAGTAAACATTGCCTTGAGTTGATGTTTATTTGAAGGCTTTATTTATTTTTCTTTCCCCCTTGTTATCGGTCTTATTATTGGTCTGTACTTCATCATGTTTGGTGAGAAGTATGTAATTTAAAAAAAATGATTTGAGTTAGTAATTTTTGTGATGGGTGTTACTTCCTCCATTCCACAAAAGAGTCCCATTTACTAAAAAATTTCCACAAAAGATTTCAATTTTTAGTGATAATAGTAATGTCCTCAAGTTTGCAATCATAATATTACTATCATACCATACTATTAAACTAAGACCTTGAGGTTTTTATGGAACTAAAATATATCCTTAATATTTGCAAATTTTGCAAATGGGACTCTTTTTGTGGAATAAAGGAATATAAGATAAGAGTACTCCTAGGCCCTCTGCTTGGAATGCTGGTATGTTTATTAGTGTTGGTTGTTATTGGTAATGGATTCTCATGTCTCTATTTTGGTTTGGATTATACCTTTTGTTGTGCTTAGTTAGGTGCTTGTTATATTTTGGCATTGTCATAATCTCAACCTTCCATCAAATTTTACAGTAGTATGGATTCTAATTTTAACTTTTGTCATATTCAGGCTGCCAACTATCTTGACATAAAGAGTCTGCTGGACCTGACATGCCAGACGGTGGCTGACATGATAAAAGGAAAGACGCCTGAAGAGATCCGCAAGACTTTCAACATCAAGAATGACTTCACCCCTGAGGAAGAGGAAGAGGTTCGCAGGGAGAACCAGTGGGCTTTTGAGTGAGGATATATGAAAAATAATTGAGCCTAGGAATAGAAATCAATGAACATGGTAGTATGGTAGGTATTATGAGGTTTTATATGACCTGTTGTGGGTGCTTAATGACACTATCTTGCTCTTAAGTACTCTCTCGTCTCTCTCTCTCTCTCTCTCTCTCTCTCTCTGGTAAGATGTAAACTACAGCAAGCATGTTGTGGCCTTGTGGGCTTATCCTTCTTGCAATATAAATTATGAGTTGTTAACTTTTGTGCTATTTTAGGTTGATGATGATATGGTCATGGGGATGTCTGGATGTGCATACATTGACAAATTGACATGGTCATGCACTTTATAGTTATTGCATATTTTTTATTTGTACTGGTCTTGTTGATCGAGGAGACCTCTGTACATCTTATCTGGTAGTAAGCTGCATGTTACACAGCATATCTGAAGTTTTGGGTAGGTGGTATTAAGCTGACGTGAATAGCTATCTCATGGTAGTTCCAGTGACCCTGAAATGAGCAGTCTGATTTGCTTTAAGTTCTAGACTTGTTGGTTGCAAAGTTATTTGTGCATCTAAATATGGTTTTAGTTTACAGTTGGTATACAGCAAATGAGGTGGTATATTTCACGAATTATGATGATTGCTATTTTGAATAATTTTAATCATACAAGTCCGCAAAGTGCTTTTACATGGATTGTGTTTTCTTTGCTTAGCCGAACTTTTAAGTTGACATTCCTGCTTATTTCCTATTTACTTGGCAACACTTGAATGGTATTATGTTTGTTTCATAATTCCTAACGGTTGATGCTTTGACGGACAAGTCATTAGGATTTGGTATGAAATGACTGAGATCCCAGAAGTAGGAGCTTGTTCTAAGTTCACATTAATAACAAGTGTGAAAACGCTGTTGAAGTGTATAACAAGCAGTTTGATCCAACCCCTGCGACTATGTTGCTTGGATAGTGCAACAATAGTAGTTAATACACAAGTCTTGTGCTCAATTGAGAATTGCATTAGGGGTCTATGAAGAAATTATTAGGCTGTTGAGTCCTTTGGTTGGCCAGGTGCGCATCTGTTAATAACTACGTATCCTGGTGGATCAAGACACAAGATGCACCATTTTGGGTGCTTTAAGAAGAATGCACCTAGCATGAATAATAAATACTCCAATAGTTGGTTGCTTTGTGTTTTATTATTCTATTTTTGTCCCCTCTTTGTAAGAGGAAAATACTTTTGTCATTGCAGTTTATGGGGAGAGGAGGCCAGAGTGTAGGTTGCAATTGTTCTTTACTTTTCCCTCACCTGCTAGTGATTCAAGCATCCCTGTCCCTTGAAATCTGGAATGAGTAGAACCAAAACCAGATGCTTATGTTCTATTGTTTTCTTACTACCCTTTGCAGCACTCTACTCATTTCACTTGTCGCCACTACATTTTTAATTCATCATTCTCATGCTTCTCAAATCAAAGTGCTCAAAAGGATGCTCTTGTCAAGGCCTTGACTATGTATACTAGGACAGTAGATGTGAAAATTTCAATCAATATTCAACTGTAGTCGTGTAGTAAGATTCCAATGAAGTGTGTTTGACAACAACAGAGGCTTCCAGCAAAAAAAGGAATAAATAGCCTAGTAGGAAAGAGGAGAACAGAGCAGGGTTCATCACCTTTTAGACTCACTTACAGAGGGATGATAGATTGATAGGTTAGATTTTGGAACAGAAGTCCTGAATTAATAAACAAAAGATAAGGCCCATAACGCTCAAACATACAAGGCATTATCTTTAGATGCCTGCACTCTCAACAAATCCAGCATATTATTGACCTCTTAGTAACTCAATGTTTGACTAAAACTGAAGATAACTGTTTAAAATCAAGGTGTTCTATGTGACAAATATCAAAGCCGAAATACATTTCTCTACGAAGAAGACTTGCAATCTGCAAAAATAGGACCCTACTAAACAGTTCCAAGTTTTCTCAGGAATTGTATCTTAAAGAGAGGAACACAAATTTTCCACAAGTTGGGTCTTTAGGACCAGTTGTCAACACTCATCCAGCAACCTTCTGGCAGTAGCCTCCAAGCCAAAAAGAATAACTTCAGTCATCCTTATTTGCATATCATTTCAGGCCCTCTAATACACCACCCAATGGTGAACTCTTTATCTGTGACTGTTAAGAACTTGAATCATCCGTACTTGCATATTATTTCATCCCCTCCACTACATCTAACTGATGGTGAACTCTTTATTCATGGACACTATCAACTGCTGGGGTCATCTTAGTTACATCTCTCAAAGTGAATTATCATCTCAATCTTTGGGATGGTTGTAGGTAACCAACAATTTTATAACATTGTTGAGGACCAGAACCATACATGGGATGGTTCTTTTCTTTTCAGGTACAGGATCTAACTTTAAGTTTATGCCTTGTGCATAGTGGGGGCTATTGAAATTTGTGGTCAATTGCCATGTTGATATCCTGTATATTTTGTATCCATTCATCTCCCACTTTAAGGTTGTGAACAATTTCTTTCAAGCCTGCGAGGCTACAGCCCAGCATTCTCTGAAGTCCCCTATCCTTCATTATATCCTTCGTCCTAGCAACGTCCTCCCATTGCCCTGCCACAGCATATATATTTAGAAGCAGTGCATAATATGATTCATTCAGCGGATCATGTTCAATTAAAGATTTTGCAATTTGTTCTCCCAATGCTATGTCCCCTTTAAAACGGCATAATCCAAGTATGACTGCCCATAACGAGGATTCTGGAGGCAACTCAGCAACTTGTGGCATGTTCCTTAAGGTTTCCACAGCTTCTTGCACTAGACCAACACTAGCAAGAAGATTAGCCATGCACCAATAATGTGCAAAAGTGGGCCCTATGCCAAAAACATCGGTCATTTGGCTGAAGTAGCTTCTTCCCTCTGTTAAAAGCCCTTCGCGCACACAAGCACATAAAACTCCTACAAACGTAATTTCATCAGGGAACACTCCTTTATCTAGCTTTATACCATAACCAGAATCAATTCCTCCATGTATTAGCCTAGTTTTACAGGGTATTTCAGCAAATAAATTCAATCCATCTTCTGGATTCCCATGTAGGCAATGCCCCAAAATCATAGCATTCCAACAAACCAAATTCCTCACCGGCATCCTATCAAAAATTATTCGAGCAATATCTGCTCTTCGGCACTTGCTATACATATCTATCAACGCTGTATCAATAATCAAACTCAGATTCAAAAATGTCCTTACAAGAGATCCGTGAACAGATTTTCCTTCCTTCAGTCTAGCTGACCTACCGCAAGCAGTAACCACAGTCACCATGGTCGTATCATTACCTTTAATCCCCATCCCAACCATTTGTCGAAAAAACTTTAACCCACACCCTGGGTTCCCATTCAAGTACCCCGCAATCAAAACATTCCAAGAAATCACATTTCTGTAAGGCATTAAATCAAACAGCTTATGTGCAACACTCAAATCACCAAACTTAACAAAGGCATCAACCATAGAATTCCAAGACACCAAATCCCTCACTGACATTTCAGCAAATACCTGCCTAGCAATCTCAATCAACCCACAAGAAGAATACATATGAATCATAGAATTCTCCACTGGCAACACCCCATCAACACCATTTTTGACAGCCTGCCCATGACATTTTTGCCCTAAGCCCAAACACCCTATTTTAGCGCAAGAGCTAAAAAGCGAAGAAAAAGTAAAACTATTAGGCAAGAATCCATTTTTAAGCATTTCAAAGTAAAAAACTACCGCTTGATTTGGTACAGAACTCAAAGCATAGGCCTTTATAACAGTATTTATACAAAAAGTATCGGGTAAAGCAATACATCGAAAAATCAATATAGTGTAATCGAGGTCACCGAAATCTGCAGAAAGCTTCAAAATTCGGCCTGCGAAAGATGGGTTTTGGAAGAGACCAGACGTGAGCAGCTGAGCTTGGATTTGGAACAGTTGGGCCATGTTTTGACATGTTTTGAGGAGGTTTAGGGTATGGTGGACAGAGACGGTATTAGGATCCAAATTAAAATCGGAAGACGAAGAAGAAAAGAAGAACGGTAATGACGAACAAGAGAGGTTGTTGGGTCTGGATGGGATTAGAGTGGGATGAGAGACAAAAGGGTTCCTGAATCTAAGGAGTTCTTTAATGGAGGCTCTTGCCAAGTTGCCATTCATCTGCAAGTTGTTTGAGTTTTGATTTTTGAACACGATACTCTTTCCGCCAGTAAAGCATTCATTCCTCTCTATAGACTAAATTGCAAATCTGATCCTCGTCATATTTTTATTAAACTGTTTTCTAAATTTATTTTTTAGTATAACTGTTGAGTTAGTCATGACGTTTCTCCAATATTTTTTTTTTTAACATAACTGTTTTTAATATATGCGTTAATCATACAAATGTGTGTATTCAATTTTTTTCACCTATTAAAAATTAATTTTTTCTCTCCTATCTCATCTCTTTCTCCCATCTGTCCTCATTTTTTATTTTTTATTTTTAAAATTCGTGTAAAAAGTACTCTTCTTCTTTTTATTTATTTATTTATTTTTATATTGACATTTTGAATTCAATATAAAATATCTCTAAATTTAAAATTAGTATAAATTAATTAATGTTAGACAATATAATTACCAACATAATAAATCTTATTATTTTTTTATTTTATCTAAATGGTACTAATAATTGTATAATTTATTTTAAAATTGAATATATCTCAAATTGATTTAAACAAATCAAACTTGGTCCTATATTTTGAACAAAAAAATATAAATTTGAAAATTTTCATCATACGACTATTATTAAAAGTTGAATTCAGTATTTATAAAGACAAACAAATAAAATTTTAAAAATACTGAGTTCAACTTTTAATAATAGTCGTATGATGAAAATTTTAAAAATATTTTTAAACAAATTTTAAAAATAAAAAATAAAAAAAATGAGGAGAGGAGAGGGAGAGAGGAGAGAGGAGAGAAAATCAATTTTTAATAGGTGAAAAAAAAATTGGAGGAATATATTTACATGACTAATGCATCTATGAGGAACAGTTGTGCTAAAAAAAATTAGAGAACATTGGAGGAACACCTTTGCATGACTAACACATCTATGAGAAACAGTTGTGTTAAAAAAAAAATTTAAGGAACAATTTAACAAAAACATGACAAATAGGAGTGTCAAATTTACAATTTAGTCCTCTCTTTCATACACAATTACACACCGATTAAAACGTTTTGAGTTTTTGTTATACACGCTAAAATACACTTGGGTGCGTCAAGTTCGCACACTCTTTCACTCTAGTACATAAGTTTCAATATAAACACATCACGCAATATCCAACCAAATTAAATGGTTAATCAAAGATACTTTTGAGATGAAAAATGATTTCATATTATTCATTTGAAAATAGTAAACTTAAAAATAAAGCAAATGGGTTAATAAATAACTTTCTCCCATTTAAATTGATCTACTCATTTCGTTTCAAAATTAGAAATATATTTGTAAAATGACGATTTTAAGGATAATATTATGTTCTCAAATACAGCCTTAGTGGCTAGGAGTTCGAATGTGGTGGTAATATTGAAAATGATAGTGAAAAAACAATGACAAATTAGGAACATCATGTCACTTTATAGTCTTAAAATAGAAATGTATCTTTAATTTTGGAACAAAGACTAAAATGACAAATGTATCTCTTATTTTGAAATAATTTTTTTTTAATATTTTTACAAATAAATTTAATAATTCTATCGTAGATCTCACTAATGGAAGGTTGAGATAGGTTCTCATTATTTTCCTCCTCCAATAGCCAAATTAAATTTGAATACTCCTATACTGTCTAATCAACAAATTCAGTGGTTATGGCATCTCAAAAAGTCATTTTACATGCATCTGTCAGTCTAGAAACGTCAGTCCAAACTTGAAATCAAGGTCAAATGAATATATTTTTCTTGGATATGAAGATGGAGTCAAGGGATACTTGTTATGGGATCAAGTATTTAAGAAAAAGGTTATCAGTAGAGATTTGGTGTTCAATGAGCAATACAAGTTGAACAAGTGAGTTGTAGAATCATATATACAGTTGAGGTAGAGATTTTAGAAGAGAGTTGAAGAATCTACGACAAGTGAGTTGTAGAATCATAGATACAGTTGAGGTAGAGATTTTAGAAGAAACAAAAGTGATTGAAGATGATTATCCTTCAAATCACCAGGAGGTGTCCTATAATCTTATTAGAGATTAGAAAAAGGCGAGTCAACAAACCAATACAGAGATATAGGTTTGAGGACATGGCTTGATTGTTCGTAGTAGAGATCCAACTAGCTATCAATAGGTTATTTAGTCTGAGGATAATTAATGATAAATGAGCAATATCGATGACAGAAGAATCAGAGTCTCTACCAAAGAACCAGACTTAGGAGTTAGTTAAACTTCCGAAGCGATCTAAGGCTATAAGATGTTGGATGCAAATGGCTGTTTAGAAAAAAGGAAAATTAATCAGACAAAGAAGGTAAAAGATTCAAGGTCAGATTGATGATAAAGGGATTTTTTTCAAAGAGACGGAATCGACTATAATGAGATCTTTTCACCAGTTGTAAAACACATATCGATTCGGTTGATATTGCCTATTGTAACGTCACAAGATATGGAGTTAGAGCAACTTAATGTAAAAATAACTTTTTTTCATGGTGATTTAGAAGAAAAGATATACATGAAGCAACCAGAGGGGTTTATTGAACCGGAGAAAGAGGGCATAGTTTGTAGTTTAAAAAAAGTCTATCTATGGTTTAAAGTAGTCCACGAGACAGTGGCACCTACTCTCGTTCGGAGTATGACCCATGTGTGTATTTCAGATGGTTCTCTAGTATTGCTGACGGCGTATGTAGATGACATGCTAATAGCAAAGAAAAAAGTCAGATATTCTTCAGTTGAAGAATTTGTTGAGTAGTGAATTTGACATGAAAGATCTTGGATCAGCTAAGAAGATCCTAGGGATGGAAATTCATAGAGATCGCCAGGAAGAAAAATTATAGTTAACTCAGAAAGGTTATATGCAGAAGGTTCTTAAGAATTTTAACATGCACAATGCTAAACCAGTTAGTACTCCGTTGCTAACACATTTCAAGTTATCTTCACAGTTAGGCCCACAGGCACAAGATAAGGGGGAATATATGTCCAAAGTAGGATATACAAATTCGGTAGGTTGTCTTATGTATGTCATGGTATGTAAAAGGTCATATATCTCACATGCAGTTAGTGTCGTTAATAGATATATAACAAATTCAGGAAAAAAACCATTAGAATGTTGTCAAATGAATTTTTCGTTATCTTGCAGGTACAAACAATTACGATTTTATGTTTGACCGTGATATCGCAAGGAGTGAGGTTACAGGGTTTGTTGATTCGGATTATGCTGGAGACCAAGACTCAAGGAGATCTACAACAGGGTTTGTTTACACCTTTTGTGGAGGATGTATATATGTTGAAGGTTAGTATTACAGTATACAGTAACATTATCAACAACAGGGGCTGAGTATATGACGTTAACAGATGCGGACAAGGAGGTTTTGTGGCTGAAATGACTAGTTGAAGGACTAGGGTTTAAGTAGGGTAATATTTAGATAGAGTGTGATAGTCAGAGTGTGATAGTCAGAGTCTAATTCAGTTAACAAAGAACTAGGTGATTAATGCCAGGTCCAAATATATAGATGTTCGGTATCACAAGATTCGTAAGTGGCTGAACAATGATGACAGTGCAGTTTGCAAAGTTCACACAAAATAGAATATCGCAAATATGCTCACATAGTCAGTTTCCACATAAAAGCTTGAACTTAATTCACTTCGTTGATTGTTAAATTCGTAGTGGATTATCCGAAGAGAGGGATACATCTACAGTGAGAAAGAAATTCACAATATACAGTATTTAGAGAACATAAAGCCAATGTTGAGATTGTTGAAGTTGGCTTCAATTTTTTGGATGACTTATCATCAGATTTCTAAAAGAATTGCAAGATTTTGCAATCTTCTATGTCCGTTCTTTGTGGCAAATTTTGGAAGAAGAAAAGGATCATGCGTCCTTTATTTTGACAGTAAATAAGCATAGGCAAACGTGATGGATGAAAGCTACTGAGGAAGGGCAATGTTGACGGAATAGTTGAGAAAATAGGGTCATATAAGTGGATGAAAGGAGAATATAAACCAACCGGATAACGGCCATAATATTTTCAAGGACTTAGCCACTTATTGCAGGTTTTGGATGGATTGGTGGCATCTATCGTAGTAGTCGCCGGCCGTGACATTTGCACTTGTGTTTATCTTTTGTTCAATGGTAGCTAATTCGACGAGGATCCTAATTCCTTATGTATATACATATCAAAATATTCATTCAATAATAGCCAGGTTGAGTTCTGTAACGAACCGGAAGTTCAGAACTGGGAATTAACTAAGAAGTTGAGAGAATAGGTGCAACATCGGGTGAGAGCAGAGAAGTTAGAGTAAGAAGGAAGAAAAGAGCAAGCAATAGAGGGAGGCAGCAATGAGCACATGCTCCCTTTCTCAAACTAAAATACTCCACGTTCTAACAGAAAATAAAGGAAAAGACGGATATAACCCGACTGCTGCAATTAAAAAGACTATAGTACCCATCACTAATCTGAACTTGCTTTACTGCTCTAAGTTGTTATATACATATCAAAATATTTCATTCACTCAATTGAAGATCCCAAATAAAGTTGAGAAAAGGAAAGGAAGTAACAAATGAGTAATGGGCAACACATTCTCTGAGATACTGGTCTGTCCTCCATCGAAACAACGTACCCTTGAGGTCAGTCCTACTCTTTTAAATGGATTTCCTTGTACCATGATCATTTTGTTTGGTTTTTCTAGGTTTTGTGTGAAATTAATTCACTAATCAGTGAGGCTATCGGAGTGAGTATCGTATCCTATCCTATCCTATCCTGTGACTTACATACTATATATATATATACCTGGATTCAAATTGCAATCTTAGTGTTTATAAATTTAGACCGTGGTATTAGCTAGAACAGCTTCAATAATCAAATAATATGCACTCTAACAATCTTCTTCTTGTTGTTGAGTTTTATCTGGCTAATTTGCAATTGTTCATCAAATTCAACACATTCTTATTAATAATTCGAGTAGTAGATAGTATGATACACCAAACTTTATATAGAATTCCCTAAATGGAGCTAAGAAACTAGCTAGGATCAAGAATTTCTCCGTCTGATCTTTCCAATTCCCAAGCTGCAATATTCGAATTAATTATACCATCTCTGATAAGGAATCAAGGTGCTTCATCATTTTCTTATCATCATCAGCATCAGCAGCCACTTCTTCAACATCATAAGAAGGTTCCAAGATACATAATTTATTGCAAGAATGATCGCCATATTCTTTGATTGTGTACGCATAGAAAAGAAGCGCACTCCCCACTGCAGAAATAACATAGAGAAATATGGCAGGTACAAGTCCGAAAAAGGGTAAAAACTCGGAAACAAGGCCAAACATGATTGCGGTATAGAACATCCATATGGCGCATTTTGGCAAGTCTCTGCGCCATGATTTTTCATGTCGGAGCAACCAGTGATGCAGTAACAAGCCGTATAACAACCCAAAGAAGCAGAGGCAAGCGAGAAGGGTGAAAGCTACCAAGGCAGGGTAATCTCGACGGTATATTTGACAAAATATGGTAATACAAGCGGATGAAATGAGAATACAAGTATAAGCCGGATGAGGGGCATAATAGCTCTTCCGTGGACTTTGGCAGCAGGTTTTGGATGGTGCCATTTTCCGTTGATAAAGCCTGCACTTGTGTGTTGATGGTGGATCATCAGAACCGAATTGTTATATATCAAGGCGAAGGCGAAGGATTTTGAGAAAATTCCCAGAAGGAAATTCATTAGCAGAAGGGTTTTCCTAGAAAGAATCAAGCATCAAAAGGCGAAAGTCATTGTGAATTGCTTAGAAAAGTCTTGCAAGCTTCCTTTCCCATTTGTTTCATCTCAAGTGGGACCCAGTTTGCTGGAGTGGACCCCATCCTAAGAAAAAAATGTTTTACTTGCAAATTCTTTAGACACTGTACATTTTTTGTTTCATATTTATTCCTAAAATAAAAAAAAATACTCTTTTAATGAAACAAATATTATTTTTTGTTACGTCTTTGTTAAATGGAGGAAATGTTTCTTAAATTTCAATATATACCCACCCCACCCCACCCCACTCCCCACTAATAGTCATCCAGGAGTGCATTGTTCCTATTTTCTCTATTTTTTTTAAACCCGATTTTTTGTGTATAATTTGTATTCATAGTAACTCAATTTCTAAAGGTTTTTGTTTTCTTTTTGAAGTCTCATTATTGTTGGGAAGTACAATATAATTTTATAATCAAATATACTCCAACATATCGTAAAAACCAATCAAATCTCACTAGAAGAGAAATAAATAAATTTACAAACAAGTCTCATATAAAATAAAAAAAACACACCTTAGAGTATCTCCAACAGTTGGGATACTCAAAAAACAGGTGATCCGCATCAGAAAAATTATTTCTAACGGCCTCTCCATCCTTAGTCATCAAATCTGCAACTTCAATCTCTCTCTTCACAACTTGTAAGTTGACCTTGTCTCTTCAAAATATTTATTTTATTTTGGGAGAATCACAATCATATGAAAAATGTTAAAAACATTTCTTTTATTTGATGGGTTTGATGTATAGTTCATTTTAAAAAATAAATATTATTAATTATTTCAAATATTATCAATTATTATTATTTTAAGTCAAATATTGCATTCAAATTATCGCGCAGGTCAACAAATTTCAATTTAAATTTTTTTTATTATTATTATTGGAGATGCTCTCGCATAGAAAAAAATAAATTAATCTAAATGAAAATTGAATATAAGACATAAATGTCAGGTACCAAAATCATAACTACTAGCCTAACACCTCGGGGACATTAAAGGTTTTTATGGAATTGTGTCCATTTAGCTGCTCTATGTTTGTATGGATAGAGAAATAACAAAGCGCAAAATAGTAGACTAGTAGTAGCAGTTCCCATAGGGGACGTTTGGATTCCTTTGTAACATTAGAGTCTAACATTGAAAGATATGGAAAAAAATTTATTTGTGCATAAAGAATTAAGTTATTAACAATAGTACCTTGAGTTATGAGTTTTTGAGTGAGACCCGAGAATTATTTCATATGGTATAAAACCCGACTCTAGAAAGTTCGGATTTGGTCATCCGATCCGATTACCGGAGGTAGGGACACAAAGCTCGGGTTGGGTTGGGCCACAATGGTGACATTAGAAGTTTAAGTGGAGAGTACGTAACACCTTAATTCCATATCAAAAAATATGATACAAATTGTGTTTAAGATACTTATTTTACACTCTCCCTCTCCTTCTGATCTCTATATTAACATTTTCTATCACTTAATTTCTAGCTACATTCGCTTTAAAGAACACCTGCAGATCGACACCAACGCAAAATGAAACAAGGAGGAATTAATTTCTTCTTCAAAGTTCGATCAGACGATCGATCGATCGAGATTTCCTCCGATCAAACATGGCACTGATTATTGAGGGTTGCAGAATTGCAGTAGTAGTTCTGTGATATGCATGTGGTGGTGGAATGATGCCATCTAGATTCAGTACTGTGATAACTGATATGCATGTGGCTCGTACGTGAAAAGAACATATATATATATATCCAGCAGACATACAGAGAGATGATGGGGAGGACAACATTATCCATGAGTGGATGAATTAATTACAAATTAAGTTGAACAACAGAGAGATTGATCGAACAAGGACCGATCGATGCCGATGCCGCTAAATCATGCATGCTGAGATGGTCACTGCTGCAACTCATCATCTATGCACGATTGCCATGACAAATGAATTAGTCTCCGGAATTTCGTTACCAAAATATCAACCATCTCCTGATGCATGCATGCATCTCAGAGAGAGAATTTATATCTGCTTCCTGGTTTTATATCTGAGAATGATCGGGATTAATTGTTGCACAACCATTTATTTACTTCACTTGGGGACGGAAAGTTTCCAGTTGCATACTTATATATATATTTATATACCAAAATATATTTTACTCCATCCATTATATAGTAGCTGGCTGGTTGGCTCTCTATCTATATCTTTCCAATCACTTTCCTTTACTAGCTACTTGCTCATGGATCTATCCATCCATCATCCAATTCAATGTTTACATAGAAATTATTTATATATCGTAGCTATGGAACACGTACAATATAATTCTCTCTTTGAACTTAATTGTTTGGAATGATGATGCCTGTCTGTCTGCCTGCCTGCCTGCCAGCCAGCCAGCCATAAAATAAATAAATTCTGTTGTTTGTGAGAGAATAAGTTGTCAAAATGGAGCAGTTGACGTTCGCTGAAGAGTGTGCTGCTTTGTTAGTTCAACACCTGCTCCTACACATAGCTACAACATCCCCAAAATATATATATATATATATGTAGATGTGATTAATTATTTATAGTCAACAACACAAGCAATTTTTTTACATATATATATATATAGAGAGAGAGAAATGTAGAAGTCAATTTAAAGTATACATAAAAAGTTCAAAGCTCAATTTGGAAATTAAAATGACTTTGATATGATTACAATATTCCATAAGACAAAAGGTAAAAAAAGGAGGGCTTTGATATATATATATATACCTGTTGTTGCTGTTTTTTGAGCCTGGCATTTTCTTCCATTAAACTGGCAACTTCTACCTCTAGCTTATTTGTATATGCCTGTAAAATTCACCGAAATGAAAAAAGGAAAAACATGAGAAAGAGGGAGGAGAATAGCAGATGCACCAAAAGAATCAGCAAATTAATGAGCCAAACAAACTAGAATGTCATACATGCATATATACATACATATATGAGACACCTGTAGTTCTGTAGATACATTCTTAAAGAGAAAATAAATTACACATCACATCTTATATATATTTGAAAGATGTACTTAATTTAAACATTTTTTACCGGACAATTATTTATATACATATATATATATATATATATATTTAATAATTCAGTCATCTATTATGAGCAGGAAGAAGTCATTTTTAACAAATATTATGAATCTTAAAAAAAAACTAAAAATTTCCTTAAAACTTGGTTGTTTTATAAATGAAGAAGAACATATAGCCATTAGCCATATACTATAAGGAGTAGCGCATATACAGTAGACCTAACTGACAAGTAAGGTCATAAAATAAATTTTACAGTTTGGATTCCATTCATATTTGTTCGATTAAAAATTCGATTCGAACTCCACTCGAAATATAAATTATTTAAATTTGAATAAATTTTAAAGTTTGATAAATTACTTAAATCTCTTCAAATTATAATTTTTAGATTATATTCGTTCGAAAAATTCAAATTGCTCAAACTCGATTCGATATTGTGTTCGATTTGATAACTAAACGAATCTCAATCAAACTTTATTTCATACTCAATAAATCTTATGAACCAAGCCCGCTCAATTGGGTAAGGCCCCTTTTAATAAAGTTCCTATAAAATAAGAGCACTTTATCAAAGGTATATACTAGTATTTGAATGGAACTTTGGAATTCACTAACTGAATCCGGTTGTATGTAAGTTCATACTTAATACAGTGATCAAACACAGGTGGAAAGATAATTTCTATGCCTCAATACTGCATTGGTCATGGAGTGAACTTATCATGCAGTTTAATTCATGTTAACCACTCTCAGATTTTTAATATATACATTTATTAATATAATAAAAATTTATAAATTTATAAATATAATATTTTTTATTATTCATATAATAAAAAATTATAAAATTTATTACGGATATTCACATATATACAATGATGCTTACTGCTATCACTATATGAAATAGTTGTAAGGTAGGATATCAAATCAAATCAAATCAAATTCCCTATTTTTATCTCAACTTAGGAGTGACATTCATTACGGGACAAGCCAAAAGCAAGTAAAAAGGAGAGTTACATTCCTGTTTTTTATCCCTTGACCGAGCAGCCGACTCCCGGTTCTTGATCATACGCTTGTGTCGCCGGTCGCCGCCTCCGGTGTTCTCATCGGGAAACGGGAACCTTTTCTTTCCACTACCAGGAGCATTTGCATTGAAAGAAGAAGAAACATTTGAAATGGGTACCACTTGAGATTGAGGCTCAAAGTGGAAGCCGCCGGGGCCGGAGTTTAAGCTCCAGACGGTGGCCGGAAGTGGCGCGGGAGGGGAGAGGTTAGTTATTGTGGGGGTATGGGAAAAGGGTCGGGCCAAAAAGTCTTGGAGATTGTAGTTGTTGAGGTGGGGAGGATCGTCGTGGAGATCAGAGGAGGGATGAATGTCTTTCCAAATTTCTTCCATTGTTCTTCGCTCTCGAGCTTGGATTAATAGTACTGAAGCTGAAGAAGTTGAAGATGGGACTAGTCTTTTGTTGCGATCTGAAGACCACATTGGATCGATTAAAAGCGATATATAATTAAGTTCTAGAGAGATCAGAAAATAAATGGATGAATTGTAGAACAGGTACAGTTGGAGAAGATCTAGAGAGAGATTAGATTTATATATGGATATACAAATATATATATATATATATATATATATATATATAGAGAGAGAGAGAGAGAGAGAGAGAGAGAGAGAGAGAGAGAGAGAGAGAGAGTGTGTGTATATGAGAAGAACGGTCATAATTTTATGTTGGAGTTTTGATTGACAAGTGTCAAAGAAAAGCATGATGGAGAGAGGGGGGTTTGGAGAAGATGAATCTTGCACATATTTGTTTGTACGATGTGCACACAATTTAATTTGGAGCTATCCTACTATACTCACTCAGTTATACTTTCGACTTTTTTTCAAGTGGATAACACACACTTTTAATCTTCTTTTCATTCTTCTACTGAATTTATACTTTTGCCTTTTAGTGAAGAATTTCTATTGACGCCGGTATCTTGGTTTTAATCCAAGTCATTGATTATTACAACCGAAGATAAAGATGTTATTTATTAATTTTTGATTCATAATAAATATATGTTATAAATTATTGTCATAGATATATTGCGATATTTGTAGTAGAATTGAATTATCCATCTCACATTAATTTATCTCTAATATCAAGCAAATTTATGTAGATTGGTCCAACAAATATGTTGGATCACTTCTACCATATTTATTAAATTATATACACTCTTGAATTTATTTAATATGAGATTCATGTAAAATATCTCAACAATCTCCACTCCAAATCTCTCTAGGGTAACAAGTAGTACGAATAACTTCACTCCAAAATGACTTATGCAACTTAGTCATTCTCAACAAGTATCGAACTCGCTCAATAATAGTGTGGTTCATCCTATCAACCACACCATTATGTTGTGGGGTGTCAAGAACTCTCTGCTCATGCAGAATACCATGATTATCACAATCTGTGAAGGCGCTTCAATAATTTTTTCAGTATTCCAAAAATGCTGAAATACATGGTATTTTGTTTTCAACAAAAACACTCACACCTTACATGAAACATCATCAATAAAAATTACAAAATATCTATTGTCATCCAAAAACTCAACCTTAATTGTACCACATACATCATAATATACTCTCTCAAGTAACTTAAATTTTCTTTTAGAGAAACTATTAAAAAAAATTCTATCATGCTTACTAAACAAACAATAATCATAAGGGTTTAATACAAATCTTTAGCAAAAGAAATAAGGGAACTTTTTGTTAACATTTACAAACCTTTTCTCACTATTGTGCTTGGAGCCATTTATGTTATAAATTCTATGATACCCTGAAATTCGGGTACCTCTACCTCAAATCTGGTGCTCACGATATTCCTCTATTCACAATCATCTAGCTATAAACATAACTTAAAGACATAAAATAAATACAATTATTTACGATACATGTCTTACACTAGTCTCAAGTTTCTAAAAACCTTTCATATATAAAACATAATACTACTAAATGTTACATCATTTATAATATTATAATACATAAATTAATACTAGTGTTGAACTTTTCCTTTTCCTTTTCCTTTTCCTTTTCCTTTTATCCTTGTTCCAGGGGAACCTTCAGTGATGTTCAACACTTGTTTAAAACTCAACTTAATTTTATTAGATTTTATAAGTAATCATTCGTATGCTCAATGTCTCAATTTTGTGTTACTGTTCTGATGCGACACTAATACTCAATTTTGAATATAAACACCTTCCACGCGACCCAATAAAAGAAAAAGGAAACAAGAAAGAAAAGGCCAATAATATTTTAATAGCAGATCTCAGTACATAGTAGGGACAGGGGTGGCGTGGGGTGGGGTGGCGCGGCGAGGGAAGGGTCAGGTAGGGTAGGGTAGGGTAGGGGAGGGGAAAGGGGGGTTGGGGGCGCGCAATAGAACAGAACACTCTTTTGTTGTTTAATAGCTGTAGAACAGTGGAAGTACCTGAATATATATATATATATATATATATATATATAATCCAAATAATCCAAGTCCCTACCTGCAACTTTCACCTACCCCGTCCTCCTTCGACCCTGAAATAACAAAGATAATGTGGGGGTGATCTGTCTTTGATTTGATGGAGAACACTCCATCAATCCATCCGTCTAACAATAGTAAAAATAAAATGATGTTACTATTACATAAAAAATAATAATATAAAATTCACATACAAATATATATATACTGTAAGTCTTATATGACAGACGGGATCCACAAATATGTGTACATATATAAATTTTATGTGATTATTTTTATGTGATAATAATATTGTTGATAAAAATAATCCCTCGTCTTACAAATTTGTTTTTCTCTTTTGTCCATGCAGAGAAAGAAATAGTTACTAAATATACAAAAATTAAGAGATTTCAATCCGATATTTTATTCTTGTTATTTATTATAAAAAGTTTTTAATTGTAACGTATGTACATATTGAGATATATAAAATTAAGAAAGATGTCGTTTTAATATATTCTATCTTATTATATACATTTATTCAATTTGATCTAATAATTATAGACATTATGTACTATATCATTTCATCTAAATTATTAAAGTATAGATAAGAAAGGGCACGCGTGGCCCATTGGTAATTCGGTAGATAAAATCCATACGTACATATCAGCCCGAGTTCGCAAGCCCACTGTCACTTCCAGAGAACCACTCAAATCAAAGTTTAAGCAGTAGTATACTGTCAAATTCATCTTAAATGCGTAGCTAGCAAATTGACATGTCCAACTTAACCTACGCATCTCTAATTAAGTTACAAATTCACAACTCGTGATCAATGGAAGTATATGAGCAAGATATTCAAAAATGTGAATTCCACAGGGAACACATACCACAAAAATAATACTAAAAACAGAGTCATATCACATCATCAGATGCCACCACCACCGTAGCACGATCAACTTTTAACCTACCCACCCACCCACCCACCCTGCCACAAGAAGAGATTTACGGCCTTCATCTGCTTAAACACACCGGCAGCAGCAGCAGCAGCAGCAGCTTCCAACACCCTTTTCATAGATAGATAAATGGGAGGATTATGGCCCCTGAGATTTTTAAAAACAAGCTGAGGGGTACTCGACATCAACCAATACACAACATGAAAACAACATTAACGGTCCCAACAACCATACACATCCAAAAATCTCATTACCACTACCGTAAAAGTCATTATAATTTCTTTGGTTTTTGTTTCTTTTATTCAAGTCTATGTTTCTTCTTTTTTTCCTCCCATTTTATTTTTATTTTTAATTTTACTTTTATTATTATTATTATTTTGTCTATTTGCCTCTCCAAGACACGAGTAAATGTATGCTTGCCACTGTCGTTGAGCTCCTCTCTCCATCTCTTGCCCCGTCTATCATTTACTCGGACTTCCAGCCAGTGCCTTGCGTTCAAAACCAGCTTGAACACTGCCCTCGCCTCCGGATTGTTGCAACTGCCTATTAAATTCTCCAGATGAAGAAGATCTATTAAACATCTCAGTATGGCCATGCCTAGTCTTCTCATCCAATGTAATGCCTTGGAATTGGCCTGCCAGCATATCATGACTATACCTTGCAAGGGACTGAGGGCTTGATACAGGAGAAAATGGTCCAGGAGGCATGATCCATTTCATCCACTCATTTCGCTTCCTTATTTTGTCATTCTGCAAAAGAAATGGATTAGATAGATAGTTAGACACGCATGACTGCAACAATAAAATGACACATCAAAAGCAAGTAGATTTTGTACGGCTACGTTTCTTGTTTCAAGTATTAGTAAATTCAAGGGTAACTATAAAAGACGTGGATCAAGGAAAATGGAGAAAAGCAACGTGATTTATTTGCCTAACAAGTAAACCTCAAAAAACAAGCCCAAGTCGTTTGGCCAGGAGGAGTGTCACAAGAAATGCTTGAATTTGTTCGCCCAAGCCAAGTTTTTTATATACTAAACCAGTAAGAAGAGAAAAAGAAACTAATCTGAATGTCTGAAATACCTGCACTTCCACAACAGTTGATGCTTGAACGGCATTCAGTATGAACTGAATATTGTCAGTCAAATGCATAACCTGCAAAAGTACAAATGAATGATCTCATACTAGCATCACAAACTCCTACGAGCAAGGGTGGCGCACGGCATGCTTAAAGAGCATATTCGCATTATAACTATAGCAGAGCAAGAGTAAATTAGTATTTGAAATCAAGATAAGACATCGAAATAGTTTGGATTGTCACAGCTTTTTACCAAGTTCTGAGACAAATATACTAAAATTTCAATCTGAAAACCTGAAACATATGTTGGTTAGCTTCATCCGAGAAATTCCTCCAGAATAATTTAGACTCGCCAGAAAAGAATTTGCTCTATCCTAACTAACCTAACAAACATTGCAACAAAAACTAAACCAGTTAAATTTGAAAATTTTGTCCAATCATTGTCGTGTGGAAAATCCCTTACAGTTGGGCACTCTGGTCAACCTCCACCGTATGATGCATTACAAGTCTTGCTTGGATGCTAAGTAATAGATTCAGTTGGGGAGATGGCAAAATACACACATAAAAATGAATTCTATACAAACCAAACAGAATAGAAAAAATTAGCTATAAAAAAAACAGAGTACAATGGGAAAAGTGGCATTGCAATCAATAAAGAACCGACGCACAATCACCATGTGTGGAGAGAAACAGAGGCAAGTAGAAAAGAAGTTTGAGGGGGGACAAGAAACCAAGGGGGTGGCACCCATGTACAACCAATGGTTCAAGAGAGCAAGAAACACCAACCTCATCAAGGCAACCATACAAAATCATGTGCAAAAGTTAAACTTCAATAATAGCAATAACTGAACCCTAACAAACCTCATTTTAAATCTCATTTTGCCAAAATAATAGAAGAGTCAAAATTAAATATTTAGCATGCTACTAAATCTGATTATTTTAAGTCGTCATAATATGCTACTAAATACATAGCTGAATAAGTCATCATAATGCTAGATAATCTGTTTACTTAACTACGAATCACAATGCCTACACAGTGTCAGAAAACAAGTTAAATATCAATTTTCTGTATTCTAGACCATCAATTGCAAAATACTAAGCGATCTATACCATCAATTGTAGCCTCCTCCTCCAATTAAGTCTCTCCCTTCTATTTATATCTTCTTTTTTTTAATTCTCTTTTCTTGCCCAAAAAAAGGCTATTTTGCAAAATAATATGGGGTTATGCTGCCCAACTCTTTCCAGAAAATTTGTAGTACTTTACTACACTACCATTCCGGTGTTTACTTACTTATTAAATAATTAAATGAGTATATAAATTGTTTTTTTAATACTTAAATATGCATTTATATTGTTATTTAGCGTTTACAACTTATACATATATATATGTATGTATATATATATGTAAGATTGTAAGTATTTAACTATTTACTTATGTAGAATGTAACTATGATATGATTATATCAGTGTATCAATATACTACATAGGAATGCTCCTTGAACTTGTTAAAGCAACTTTTTGAACATGCTTAGAAGTTTGTAAAATTATTTAATGGTTGATAAATTTGATACCTAAATGATTAAATGCTGTGTGTGTGTATATATATATATTTAAAATATGTGCGTCTCACTTCGATGAAGCACGCACCTAGCCTCACCTCACGTCTAGGCCCCAAGGAGACCTTTGCGCCTCGCGCATTAAATAACAATGCTGAGGGTTGAAGACAAAATCTCTTCCGTGAACTCCCAAGTGAGCAATAAGTACTAATTTCCATACTGGGAACGAATTGTATCGTTCAAAGCTCCAAATATTGGTAGATAACTAAAAACTAGTAGTGAATGAAATATGAATTCACTAAAATGTGCAAGGAAAATTAAAAGAATAGTGGCTTCAAGCCTTTACCAGTAAGGAGCAACATACTATCAAGAAGCAAACTGTGACACAAAGTTCAGGCGTGAAATGAAAGCTAGATAGAGCTCAAGTAAGAGGCAACAAAAATAACATTGAAGATAATGGGCGTTAATAGTTGGGTAATACAATTGTAAAAAGTTAGTTAATGATGGAAAATGATTCATCTAGTGTATTATACATAAAATGTTGTTAGTCTCATTAAGCTATCATTTTTCTTACCTCAAGGCCATTACTTTTGCACTTACCTATTCCCAAACGATTTATTAAGAACAAAATAAAAATGTTATGGTGCAGAGTCTTTAGAAAATCAAACAATGAGATAATAAAGCTTTCTATGCAAATATATTTAACATGTGTATACGTAGCAAAGACACACAACTACATCTTATGTAGTTTATGAAGTCAACGGTCCATTAAGAAAAGCAGAAGGATCCAAGTTTGAAACTTGAAATCCCATATGAAGTGAACAGCACCCAACTCCAAACATATATACATTAACTTTTTAAACAAAACTTATATAAGAATAACAAGGTAGAACCTCTTCTACAAAAGCACATCATAAGAACAATAACAATGGTAATGTATCATAAATTGATTAAGTGCTTTAATTACAACAATGCAGTAGACAAATATCTTAAAACTGACAGCAAAATCAAGAATAAATAAATTTGCAAGACTAAAAAACACCTCTTATTATTAAATTAAGAAAAAGAATCAATAAACAAATAATAGGAACAAAGGCATATAATCCTTTAACTAGAAACTAACTCCAATTTAAATAATCCATAAGCATATAACATATCCTAGGAAGTATGGTACTAAAAGGGACAAAGATCATGGTAGTATCCTGCTCTTAAAATATTCCTCCTTCCAGCAATAGAGGATAAACAAGTTCACATCAAAGTTCTGTCAATTATTAATAGCACCGACTATATGAAGAAAGTAGCAATATTGCACTCTAAAACCCTCAAAAAAGTTATATTGCTAACAAATTAACCTGCAAATATTCAATATAGAGGCAATATGTAATAAACAAAATGCGATGCCCTCAATGTGTCCTTTATCGTATATGGTGACAAGAACATAGATTATGACATTGCATATATCTCCAAGAACTGCAACAATTAACAACTATGGTTTGTCCAAGAGAGAGAGAAGCTCAAGTGAATTAATATGCATAACACAACGATTAAAGCAAATCATCCACAACCGTGAGAAAGAAATCAAAGTTCATATGCACAAAACCACAATATTATTTCCTAACAACTCACTTTCTTGAAGCCTGCTATTAGTTGAATAGGAACCCATCCCTGGTCATCCATGTTTTGTCGCAAGAATGTATCTTTAATTAAATTGTCATTACTGCAAAAGCATCGAGTAAGAGTATAATAGCTGTTAATTTCCCAACAATAATAAAAGATACTTAATTGGCCTTGATTACCTCTATGAAGAACACCAAACAATGAAAGAAGTACCTGAAATAATAATCTATCTGGTTCACTATCTTAGCATGTAACTGGGGATCCGGAACAGGAGGAAAATACATAGGATGAGAAGGCGCCATGAAAGGCACACCTCTAAGAGATTCTGGAGTTGGACCTGGAACATAAATTAAAGATGGTGGAACATCTGCAATAGGATAAAAACGTCAGTTGCAGGGGCTCAAAACATACAATGAAAGTAACTTAAATAGCAAAATATCTCACCAGGGTAAACCATGGGGTTGCCAAAAGGGCGCACATGGACAGGTGGAGGAGGGATAAACGCAGGAGAAGTATGTTGGCCTCGTGCAAAGGCCCCTAGGAACAACTCTCTGTGGCTGCATGTGGTTGTCCCTGCTGCCAAAATTTCGGTGAGGATGACTTCCAATCCTGATTCCCCCGATCCTGATCGCGCCTGCCCCCATAATTGTGATGGTAAGAACCATCTCCACGTGGATGCTGCCCACCACTTCCCCTCCTATTAAACGAATTACTACGTAGGGGTTGGTGATCACTCCCAAATCCTCCCCTTTGTCCACCCTCCTTGTGTGAGGACTCTCCTGTGGTGTTACCAGGTTTTCCAGGAGGCATTTCCACAGCTGGGCCCTGTGATTGTAGTGGTGGTGATGGCTGAATAAACCCGCCATTGGTTGGCCCGCGTTTCATAGACCTCTGGCGTGTGGGTGTTACATGATTTGGGGTTGAATTGGGGTTTGCATTACTAGCTATTACTGTTTCATTTGAAGATAAGGATGCAACTCCACTTCCCTAAATACATAAACACATAAATATAGAAGTGTTCGGAAATATGAATATATGCATATACAAGTAAGCTGATAGCATAATATTTAAAAATAAAAACTAATTGCTACACAAAACAAAATGTGAAATCCTTATTAAAAGGATAAAAAAAACAAACCTGAGATGGAAGCAATGATCCTTCAGAAAGAGCTTTTAAAGAATCCGAAGAAGCCGACTTTGGAGACGCCTTAGTGCACGCTGAGAGAGCAGGCCACAACGCAGTATCCATAACCGGACTGACGTCGACCCCCGTACTACCGTTTCCATTCCCATTCCCATTCGAAGGCTTTTTCCAAGCTTGCTTTTTAGCAGCATTGTTATGAGAGCTCTCCGGCTGAGCCTCAGCAGCGGAATCATCCTCCGCAGACCATGAAGGAGAAGTAGCCGGTGCCGGCGGCTTGGACGTCGGCCAATCGGATGAAGAACTCGGGATATGCTCTAAAACAGCGTCAGACGGAGACGAAGGGGCCGGCCCCAGCACAGTCTCGCCGGGTTCAGGTTCGGCGCCGCGTACAATCTGCGTCCACGGCGGTGACGAGACCCCACGCCGGGATTGGGGACTGGAGAGGGCACCCTCGACAGAACTCCGAGGAGAGAGAATGTTGGTTGCCATCAAAATTTAGGGTTTCTTAAGCGATTTTTTTAGGGTTTCAAAATAGAGGTTCGCAAAATTGGAAGTCGACAAGTTGATCGACAATAACTCTCACCAACTTCACCCAATCAACTAACACAAATATAAATTTTCTTCAGTAAATCGATCAAAATTTTGGTAGAGGGAGGAAAAAAGAAAGAAAATTGAAAAGAGAGGGGTTGATCAGTAGATAGAAATTGATCAATATAGAATGTGACTCGATTTTCCAAAGATTAATAGCCGGATCACGGAGGATCCGATCGGCGCTCACCCGCAGAGCTTACAGAAAAAGAGATACCAAAGCCTTTTAATTTCTCTCTTTCTTTTTCTCACTCTCCGTTTGTTTCTCTCTCCTCTTTTTCTCCCCCCCCCCCCCCCTATACTTTTTCCTTCCTTGGCATCATAGATACCTGGTTTTTCGTTATGACGGAATTACCCTTCAGTTTTTTCTAACTTTTACCCTAGACTAGAATACGAGGG
Organism: Panax stipuleanatus; assembly: GCA_020205555.1. Lineage (NCBI taxonomy): Eukaryota > Viridiplantae > Streptophyta > Magnoliopsida > Apiales > Araliaceae > Panax > Panax stipuleanatus. Next base: position 1,207,951 of record CM035125.1, on the reverse strand, counting down.
TTAATATGTGAACGTCTGCCAGCAATGAGCGTAGGTAGGTCAAGGACATAGCCTGGTTGGGCCAGCGTGGCACACTTTTAGTGTAAGTGAGTCACAGTCACAGAAATCTAAGTGCAAGTGTAACACTAACACACACCCTCCGGCCTCCCCTTGGTTAATCGTTGGCTTTAAATTTATTCAATTAATCGATTGAATTTTTAAAAATTATTGATTAAATCCTTTCGTTAAATTAATGGGACAGTTGAAAAATAAGAAGAAATCAAAATATATTAATTACATGGCTAAAAAAATATGAAAATGAAAATGACAAAACTTCCAAATCATTTTCTCTTATAATTTTGATTTTCTGTTGTTTTTTTTAGAATCTTTTTTCTTCTCTCTAGAACTAAGGAAGTAAGGAACAATAGGTATCCTTTTTTAGTAGTAAATGTTCTGAAATTTTACTTAATTCATGGGTTCCATTAAGAGAAGAAAAAGTAGAATAAATTGAATGAGTAATCATTTGTACTTCACGAAGAAGAACGAATGAACAAACCCCCATTTTTGACCATAACGCATATCCAGATGAAACTCTTTTTTTTTTTTTGGAACTTCCAAACCTTTTTCTTTTCTTTTTTAATACGATACGATGTGGCTACCATGCACCTTTTCTTTTATTTCACTTGGTCTTCTCTTTTATATTACAAGTCATTTCTGTTTATTTATTATATATTCACGTAGGGACGAGGTTAAATGTTTTAAAATAAATGTGCCTATTAACCTCCTAACCAAAAAAATGTGTGGGAATGTAGGTGCTCGTTCTTATGAGATGGAAAAAATTGTGTTTAGTTGTTCTATTAGAATAAAAAATGAATTATTCTCAATTATTCCAAACATGTGTTAGTGTCTTGTGTACACGGAGACTCCCTAATTATCCCATAACAACTGGTATCAAAAGTTACCAAAGATTTATGTGATTGTGGTTCGGAAATTAATCTTCGGACAACCTCTTCAAAAAGACACGAGATAATGTTGAATTCCCGATGACGGATTGATAATTTTTCAAAAGTGACGTTAGAATGTTCAATTCTTGATGGAAGTTGACTTGTGTATGTGTGAGGGGGAGTCATATGTACATGTTAAAAATGGATCCCTTTAATTTCAAAGCATGGGAAAAATAATCCATAGAAAGAAAAGAAAACCATTTTCAATGGTCATAATCCATACATTGCTTTGAATAGAGCAAAGTTAGTTAGGACTTGGGACCACATACATCACACTACTTCATGAAAAGCTCGAAACAGTATGCTTAATTAGTTGTAAGTAACACGTGCACAAAATAATAGTGTACTCTGTTAGATTTGTGACTCATATTCCCCGCCGGGGCGGGGAGATGAAGGGGGCAACATCCGCCGGGGAGGAAGATAACTCTGTTGGACAGAGAGGAGCCCCGCTGGGGCAGGGCAATAAGCCTGAAGGGCCCCGCTGGGGCGGGTAGGCGGAACGCGAATTGACGCGAGCAATTTCCTGTTGCGACTTAGCTTTAAGTTGGGGGATATTATGGAGATAATATATCATAATATGTTATAGGGTTAGAATAGGATTGTGGGCTATAAATAATACCTATTGTAAACTCTATGTAACGGACTCATTCTGAATAAGAAAAAGAACGTCTCTCCCGTGGACGTACTCAAATTGAAAAATCACGTAAATATGTTGTGTTGTGTGATTTTCTCTATAATCGTGTGCGTGTGTGTGATCCAATAATTTTAACATACTCATTCCACTGTAAACAGAGTATTCATGTTTCACTTCTGATTGCGGTCAAAATTTATATTATTATAATGAAATTGACTGTTGCATAGGTCATTGCTGTTATATTTTCTCTTTTTTTTTCTTCCAATTTCATATATACACCAAACATTTATGGAAACATCTTTGTTAGCAATGATCTAAATTTATTAATTAATACTACTTTATAATACGTACTAAGGATCATTTGTGTGTGATTTCAATTATTTAAAACATTTAATTTTAATAAATCAATTCCTTGGTGTGTACAGAAACGAGAGATGACAGACAATTCCTATATATGTTTGTCTTGGTCAACATTCAATTATTTGTCTTTTTCAGACAAAAATGATTACATTACTCCCTGTGTTCTTCTATTCTATTCTATATATATATATATACTCCAAGAAGTTCCAACTCTTCCTATTTACTTGGTATTCACCTTGCAAGTAAGTAAATACTCACTCTCCTAGCTACCTACCTACCAAATAAGAATATAAGAATTTTGAATTTGACCCACATTTCTTAGGCTACTGTAACCCACTACAAGCCTTTTGAATAAGAAAATCATGATCACAAGTATATAGTATCTATCTATCCAGTCCTTCTTCTCCGCAGCATTCATTCGCTTTTAATGACATTGGTATGCATGCATGTGTGTATCTATCCATATATGTTGTTTTAATTATATTGGACGTACGGCTCTCATGTTTCAAGTGTGTGTGTGTGTATCTATTTTGAATTCATTCATGTTTTAAGTGTATGCGTCTCTACCCCTTACTTTTTATTACATGACCTACGTCTCAGTGTTCCATAATGAAAAGATACCCACAGCTGTTATTTCAGCTCCATACTTGTTTAATTTACCAGAGCAACAGCAGAGATAATAGACCCACTCAGACGACGTACGGAAGAAATAATTAATAATAGACTGTGTGCTTAATTTGTCAAGGAGCTCAAGAATTAATCTGGTATATATATAATCTAATTTACATGCATATATATATACATATATATATATATATATATATGCCCTTAAAATTAATTAACTCCTTGGAATTAATAGCAGGAGGAACTTCCTTCCTTCCTTCCTGCCAGAAACTTATATATATCTGATGGTAGGTGAGAAGAAGAACATGCATGCATGATTCATCCACTAAAATGTGTGTAACAGGTTCGTTAATTTCACACTACAATAATATTGCTTGTGAGACGATATGCATAATTAATGAAGATTGATTATAATAAACATTTTGTTCATCTCTAAATGCATGCATGCATGCAGTTGTAAGTATTGTATTGTATACTATCCACAGATAATATATATATCAAATGCATGCGTGCATGCTAACAAACTTAACTTTAACCACATGATGATTTGGCGCATCAATTCCAATTCCAGTCGCCTGACACAAATACTTTAAGTTTGTAATTGAATACTCCTCGACTAACAAATTAATTCCCTAGACAATACGAAAACAGATAAGGCAATTACAAATACAGTCCTCTTAACATGTGCTCTTAAGCACACAGTTCAAGAGAATATTTTTTTGAATTGTGTGCATATTCTCTTGATTTCTGCATTTGCATCAAGTTCAAGGGAATATACACACAATTCAAGAGAATATTCCCTTAAACTGTGTATTTAGCATGTGCCCTTAGGACATATATTAAGAAATTCCTTCAAAATATAAAGGTATGGATCAGTAAATATAAAAGGCTTATATAATTACTCCTTTAATTCTGATCAGGGGAGATTGGCGAAGATATATAGAAATTAAGGCTACGAGGGTTGAGCTTCGGTTCAGCTGTAGCCTGTATCTGTATGTATATACAGACCAGACCACCCAAGCTTGGATGTTTCAGCAGGAGGTATATGTATATATGATGCAATGTGCAATATAGGATAAAATTAGATGCGTAAACAGACATATTTGTATACGGATACAATCATATCCGTATTCGAAATATATATATTTTATTTATATTCGTATTCAATATTCAACGAATTTCTTTTATTCGAATTCGAATATTATTTGTTTTCGAATAACTATCTGAATTCATTGACATACTTAATTAAAATTAGTAAATAAATAACTTAAAATTTATTTTTTATTATTATGATATTAATATAAAATAGCACAATCATCAATCATATGATTAAATTATATAATTCAAAAGAAAAAAAAATCACTCTAGCTATTTAATAAAATATCTTTATAGAAGATATTATAAAATTATAGTAACACTCATTCTTTGCTCGGAATTATGATATAAGATAAAAATGTTAGCATAAAAAGAAACGAATACGAATATACATGCATTCATATTCGTATCTGTTTATCTGCGAATATCTCTAATCAAATACGAATAATATATGTTTAAGTCGAACACGAATAAAATTCACTTTAAACGAATACGAACGCAAACAAATATTTTATTTTTCGATAAATATTTTCAATCTTAGTAAAAATGATGAATACAAAGTGCATTTAATTTAACTTTTTTTAGTGTAAACAATTTTATAAAATCCTTTTATCTTCTAAATTTAAAAACAGTTACATTTTAAACTCAAAAACTTAGAGTTTCTCCTATTATTTCAACTTCGTTTTTTAATTCCTATTTTCTGTCCGATATTTTCTCATTCAATCATATTGGGCCAGTCCAATATATTCAAAGAAGAGTCCTTTACAGAACTATACAACAATTAGAAAGTAATTACACTATTAGTGCATCCACAAAATAATTATAAAAAAAATGCAAAAAATTCAAACCATTCAATTTCACATTAAATAAGAAAACCTAAAATCAAGGAGAACTAATAATTCAAATTCAAATATTTTGGATCTAACAACATTTTCAAATCCATAATTCAAATTCAAATTCAAATCAAAACGAGAAAATTAAAAACAAAAAATTATGAAGGAGTTACTGTTCATCAACCTCCTCACCCGCCTCCCGCCGACGTTATATCGCCGCCGCCAGAGTTGCTATTCTCAATTTTTTTTGACGATTTGGTTATCCCACAAAAATTAAAATGGTTACCTTTATACGAAGTTTGGCTACCAACTGCATCACATTCAAAATAAAATTGGTAATCAAATAAAACTGAATTGGTTATCTTATCGAAAGGTTTGGTAACCAATTGCATGAAGTTTGGTTACCAACTGCATCACATTCAAAATAATTGGTAACCTAATAAAACTGAATTGGTTACCTTCATACCAAGGTAACCAAACCTTCATAACAAGATAACCAAACATTCACATTAAGGCTCGGTTATCTTGGTATGAAGGTTTGGTTACCTTGGTATGAAAGGTTTGGTTATCTTGGTATGAATATTTGGTTACCTTTATATAAATGTTTGGTTACCTTTGTATGAAAATTTGGTTACCTTGATATGACTGTTTGGTTACCAACGTATGAAGTTTGGTTACCTGTGGAGGTGGAGAATGGACCGATGGTAGAGGGAAGGCAACGGGTGGTGGATGAGACTGAACTGGTGGTGGTGGGGAATGAACCGGAGGTGGTGGAGATTTAACCGGAGGCGATAGTCGTCGAGGAGGAGGAGGAGAAAGGAGGGCGGGAGGAGGGGGAGGCAGGAGGGAGGGGAGGGGGTGACGTGGGAGCGGGAGCGGGGGCGGGAGGAGGAGAAAGGGGGGCGGGAGGAGGGGAGGGCGGTGGGAGGTGGAGGGAGGAGAAAGGTGTAAGACCCCAACTTTTATGAATAAAGATTTAATTTTCTTTATATATTATTTCGAATAATAAGGTGTTGATTTGATAAATATGAAAGTTATAGGGTGAAATGTGCAAATATTTTTAAAATGAGCAAGTGGTTATAAATATTCTTGTTGTCGGGGAATATTCGTTTGGTCGTGGAATATTCTTGTTGTCGGGGAATATTCGTACGACGGCGCGGCTATTTGTGGGCCCCACAACGGAATAACTGTCGGATATAGAAAGCGACAGAAATAACCTTTTTACAAAATAACGGCGTAGTTGTTACTGTTAGTACTGTTGAAATACCCGGTGGTTAAAATACAGTAGCACACGGTATTGCACAGTATTTTGAATTATTGAGTCTTACGTGAGAAGGCACTTACTCAATTATTGTTACAGTAATTACTGTTCAATATTTTATATTATTGACTCAATAATTGCTACGTTGATATTTTATATTATTGACTCAATAATTGTTACATTAATATTTTATTGACTCAATAATTGCTACGTTGTCATTTTATATAATTGATTCAATAATGGCTACAGTTGATATTTTGGTATTATTGATTCAATAATTGTCACTGCACAGTATTTCACATTAGCAACTCAATAATTCATATTATTTGAATAATATTATTAGATAGCATTATTGACAATGTCTAAGGAAGTTCTGTCTAGGAGGGGTTATTTAATTGCGCGCCAATAAGGAGAAGTCCTTATCGGAAGGTCCCCTCTTTCCTGGGAACGACCTGGTTGTCAATATTGTAGTTCTGTAATATTATTTGTGAATAATTAATTATTGATTTATATGATAAGAAAATATTTATTTTGTGGATATTAAAGAAGGAATTAGCACTGATGTGTTTTTATCAGTATTTTGGTGTGAAAAATCATCTGTTTATGGATTTCGGATAATTTATGTTTGGAATTTGAAAAAACTTCCTTCTACAAAGTTGTAGAGAATTAAATTTCCTATAAAAGGGACACATCATTTGTATTTTTCTGACAAGGGACTATTTATTATGAATTATTGAAGTTTCGAAAAATAAATATTTTTTTTTATAAAAAGGTAGGCCCCACTTTTGTTGGTTTGTTGAAAATCTGATGTTTTGAAGCAGCCGGCGGCTGGAGGATTTTTTTTTTAAAAAATATTATTTTATTCATTTAGTCTCCTTTGACATCCTAAGCTTTTCGTATAAATAGGGTACTTAGGTTAGAATTGAAAATCACACCAGAATCATAAGTTTTCTCTCTCTATAATATCGAGCGTATTTTGTGAGTATTTCGATACTTTGAGTATTAGTATTCAGCGCAAGTTTCCTTCGATATTATATCCGATAGTCAGAGGTACTATTCTTTTGAGGTAAGGGATGTTATTTTCTTTCGTAAATGATGTTATTCTTTTCAATATCATTATACCGAAATATTGGCATGGATTTTGTTATGAAATTCTTACTTTTTTCGTCGGGATTACTATTCACGTATACGGCACTATTCACGGAAAAACTAATTTTTTTTTATTTGTCCAAATTACTTGTTAAAGTTCTTATCTTTGGTTGTATCCAAGTTTTGAGCTCTATTCTTGAATTTTGCTCCATAATTGATTATTACGAGGTATTTTTGAATTGGATATACTAAGATACGAATCCTTAGTCTTTGTCTTTTATCTCACTGGATTCATTTTTTTAAAATATTTTTCATCATCCTTAGTCCTAAAAGGTGATATGACTGAATATCTTTGGCTTGTAGAACAAAGATGAATGATTACTTGATGAATATCTTTGGCCTGTAGTACAAAGATGACAGGTGTTGAGATGAACCTGACCACTGATGATACAAATGAATATCTTTGGCCGTAGTGCGAAGATGAATATTTGATTTGAGATATATATTGATTGATGTTACAGGGATAAAATATTGATGATGGACTTTTAAATCATAGAAGATAGTAGACTTCATTCTCTACTTAACTCTTCTAATGAATTGTTATTTTCGCTGCGAATATTGATCTAAGATTGATTGTCCATTATATTTTATCTGATTTATTGAAGGCTAACGATAATTTATTTTCCATTATCTTAGTCATAATATTCTTTACTGGGCTAGTTGAGCTCACCCTTTTCATCTGTTGTCCTCTTCAGGAAATGAGAATGTCGCAGGAATTAGTCGGGGGACAGAGTGATGGTCCGAGTTAGAGCAGTAGTAGTCCTCACTATTTCTGATAAATAGTGTGATAATAATTGTAATGAGGACTTAGTTTGAATCTTAATATTTTCTACATATTTGTATTGACACTCACAGTTGTGTGGTCGTATTTTGCACGACCGTATGATATAAAGTTGTATTTAAATTCTGTACCATGTATTTGACGACTCTGAATGGGTTGGGTTGACTGGACCTATTCTGAGGGCGTCACAAAAGGGGCGGGAGGAAAGGGCTGGGGTGGGGCGTGGGCAAGGGGAGGAGAAAGGGGGGCGGTAGGAGCGGTAGGCGGAGGGAGGGGAGGAGGTGGGGGTGGGAGTGGGGGTGGGGGTGGGGGTGGGGCGGGGGCGGGGGCGGGAGGAGGAGAAAGGGGGGGCGGGAGGAGGAGAAGGGAGGTGGTGATGATTGAATTACAGTGACGTTGAAATGGAGTGGGAGAGAATTGTGAGAGAGATAATAAAATAATAATTAATAAAAAGAGATAAGGGAGAGAATCATGAATCATAATTAAAAGAATAAAAATATAATTTTTTTATAATTAAATATTATGTATACACTAATTTTATAAATATTTTATTTATATATTTTATTAAAATGTACTGTAATATATAATTTATCCTTCAAAGAAAGCACATCTAAGCTTCCCGTTCCGTCTGTGATAACGGTTTGTCAACCCGATCCATTAAAAGCCCGCATTTCATCGTCTAGGGCTTAAGCGTTCTACAGAGGAGTAACTAATTAACTAAACCCATATTCGACCATTGCAAATCTTTCATCATCAACCTCTGTTGCGGCTTTCTGCTAATTTGCGCAAGGAGGACTAAGTGTACACTTCCATGGGTTCCAAAAACAAGAAGAAACATTCGAAGAGAGAGAATAACGGCGCCGACTGGTGCTCACGGTAACGGCGGCGGCGCCAGCCATGGGAACAACCAGAACGTGATAACGGACCCTCGGTTCGCGTCCGTACATTCGGATCCTAGGTTTCAGAATCCTCCGAAGCACAAGTCTAAGGTGGCAATTGATTCTCGTTTCAATCGCATGTTCACCGATAAAAGCTTTACTTCTTCGTCGATTCGTATTGATAAGCGAGGCAAAACTAAGAAGGATTCTTCTTCTCAGAATCCTCTTAAACATTATTACCGCCTGGATGAAGATGAAGAAGAAGTGAAAAAACGTAGAGCAGATGTCCACAGCGATGAAGAAGAGAACGACGAGAGTGATAATGAGAGTGAGAATGAGAAACTGAAAAAAATACTTGAGGAATCGTCTGATTCGGAATTGCAAAGTGAATCTGAACCGTCGAATTCGGAGGAAGAAGATGAACATGTTAGTGATGTGGACGGCGATACTTCCTCAACTGGTTCAGATTCGGATGACGGGGTTTATTCGGAGGAAGAAGAGACTCTCGCGCAGGTAAAATTGTAAGCTTATTATAAATATATTCTTCATTTTATTACCAATTGAATACTGGAATTAGGGGGAAGAAAATGAAAATGGTTTAAAGATGTGACCTTTACCTGAAGCAGGAGGAGAATGTACCGGAAATTGAGGAAGAAACTCGCAGACTTGCAGTTGTTAATATGGATTGGAACCAAGTGAAGGTGAGTTATCTGAAAATTTCTTCGTTTAAGGAAAAGATGATCAAATTTTATTTCCGGATGTTATTAATTTAATAGAGCTATAATATGCAAGCAAACTTGCTAGCTGTTAGATGTTAGTGATTCAATGTTCATTAATGTCTCAATAACATGTGTCATTTTGTTAGGTCAGATTCTTTCTGAACCATTTTGCTCTCTATAACAGGGTGTTGGATTTTACAAAATGTCTTCTTTTTTCCTTTCATTCTTCTTGTGGTAGCTTAACCTAAACTGGTATTTATGGTTATCTTTTCTGTTTGTTGCAATCTTCGGCCTGCTGAGAGTTATTGTTCTTTATGTAGGCAGTTGACTTGTTTGTGCTGTTAAGCTCATTTCTGCCTAAAGGGGGGCAAATTTTGTCGGTTGCCGTCTATCCATCTGAGTTTGGAATGAAGCGAATGGAAGAGGAGGCAGTGCAGGGTCCAGTTGGATTGTTTGATAATGATAACGAATATGTAAATGAAGATGATGATGAGATTGATATAGAAAAATTGCGTGCCTATGAATTAAGTAGGCTAAGGCAAGTCAGTCGGATTTTGCTATTGCATTTTTTAATGTTTGTCTTCCTAGATATTTAGTTAGCTACCATACGCATACTGCCATACTAATACATGGATGCATAAATTACTATCATTCGCTCAAGTCCTGCTCGAAACAGAACGGTCTTACCATTTAAATTTACCTTGCTTTCAATATTCCAAGAGGAAATCAAGAGCAGAAAAAGGAGAAATACCCTCTCATTTTGGTTTATAAATTTTTTCTTTCCATCTAGAAAAGAATCTAAACTGCATTTTCGTTACATCCCTCTAGTATTCCCTCATCTCAAACTTACCATAAGTACAATACAGAAACACGAAAACCTCAACTAGAGTTTCAATCTCTAATATTATCTTTGCGTAAAAAATTTAATTTCTGGTTGTGTTTTCACCATGTCAGGTACTATTATGCTGTGGTGGAATGTGATTCAATTGCTACAGCAGATTACCTTTACAAAAGTTGTGATGGTGTTGAGTTCGAAAGATCATCAAATAAGCTGGACTTGAGGTTTATTCCAGACTCTATGGAATTTAAACATGCTCCTCGTGATGTTGCGACTGAGGTAATATGTCCTTCAACTTAATATATGGCTATAATAAGGAGTTTATTTATTTATATTGGGCAGTATGTGGAGTAGTTATTATACTTTTTACGAAAATATGTAAGGGTTTTGATCAAACAACTTCAAACTCTTTAAGATGTATCACATTAAATTATGTCCCAAACCAATGGAAATAAGTCTATTCTAAAGTTTCAGAAGAACACACCTAATTATTATCCTAATTGATTAGTAAAAAGGGGCCCGGGGAGGGGGAGTAGAACTTGGTAATGCTGTCGCCTGTCGTTATAGATTATTATGCTTTTGCATGCCAATTCCTTAACTAGCTCAGTTTGATCTAGTAAATTGGTTATTACTGTAATGATTAAAAATCTCTTCCTTTTTTTGATCTCCTCACTTCCAGGCACCAGGAAGCTATGAAGGTATTGATTTTCAGACTCGAGCTCTGCAGCAGAGCAAAATTCATCTTACATGGGATGAAGATGAACCACAGCGTTCCAGGACCTTGAAGAGAAAATTTAATGCTGACCAGGTTGGTAACATTTGTTTTTTTGTTTTGAATATTACTGCTGATCCTGCAGTCTCTCAAGTTTTTTATATATTTGTATGACTGTTGTATATTTGTGCTTAATCTGATAGATGGGAACACTGAAACTCTCTCTCTCTCTCTCTTCCTCTGTTTCTTCATATTATCACTGTATGAAGATGATTAGTGATTAGTCTCATAACTGTTGATATTTCTGTTTTCCTATATAGCTAGCTGAGTTGGAATTGAAGGAGTTCCTCGCTTCTGATGAAAGTGGAACTGATGAAGGCGAAAATGATGATATGGAAGATAGATCTGACAAAAGACATAAGAAACAAGATATGTACCGTGCTCTGATCCAGTCTGGAGATGGTTCTGATGGAGACGAGGAAAAGGATGACCAGGACATGGAGGTCACTTTCAATACCGGATTGGAAGATATAAGCAAGCGAATTTTAGAAAAGAAAGATAAAAAATCAGAAACAGTTTGGGAAGCTTATCTTCGAAATAGAAGAGAGAAAAAGAAGGCAAGGAAAAATAGATCCAAAGATTCATCAGAGGATGAGAGTAGTGACACTGATAGAGAACCAACAGAAGAGCCTGACGACTTCTTTGTTGAAGACACCCATGTTAAAAAAAGTAAGGAGGCCCAAGGCAAAAGTGCCCGAAAAGGAAAGCAGACTCAAGAAAAAGCTGAAGCAAGTATAGCAGAGCTTGAATTATTGATTGCTGATGGAAATGGAGATACAAACTTGAAGGGATACAACTTGAAACCTAAAAAGGCCAAGGGGAAAAAGGGTAAAGAAATTCCAGATGAGGGGAAAGTACCAACTATCGACCAAGATGATCCACGATTTTCCTTTCTCCTCACTTCACCTCTCTTTGCTTTGGATCCCACAGATCCTCAATTCAGAAGGTATTTCCTATGAATTGCATATTTTCATTTAATTATGTTATACAGTTTTTATGACGCTGCCTTCTTAAATGGGTCATATTTTACCGAAACCCATCTGTCAAATTATCTCTGTTAAAATTCCCGAGGGATGAATAACTGATTTATAATTATCTTTTACCAAACTGCATGGAGTTTGATGTTTGCCTTTCAAGAACTGATTTTCTCATCCGCTACATGTCTTACAGGAGTGCAGCTTATGCTCGGCAAGTTGCACAGAAGCAACAAAAGGGTGACCGGGAGGAGTTGGGTAGAAATGAACATTCAAACTTGCATGGACAAGCACATATGTCTGATGGCGCAGAGACAGGCAAAGGCGATCAAATACTCCCTGATGGTTTGGCCAGAAAGAAAGATAAGCATGAGTTATCTTCACTAGTCAAGTCAATTAGGATGAAGTCCAAACAACTTCAAGTGTCCTCCAATGATAAGGTGTTAAAAAAGAAAGGAAAGATCACAAATAAATTGACGAAGGACAGGGACAGGGTTCTGTGAAAGCCAAAACAATGTTAGGGAGAATTCACTTGAGATATAAGTGCGGAGGAAGTATTTAATGGAAGGAAAGAGAGAAAATTTGCAGAAAAAGGAACCATGTAGTGCAGAGAAGGCAACAAAGGGTTACAGAACGCAACAAGCAAATCCCCCTGAAGTACTTTTGAAGCTTAGAGATTCAGTAAATTCTCAGCATTGTGTAGCGAATTTGATTTTGGTTGCTTCAAGTTAAATTCTATTTATTCATGTCTCCTGTGTATCTGTCTGGTTCAATTATTTGGATTTACATCACAAATCTTCTCCTAATAAGTAGTGAGATAATTGTCTTTTCATTTTTCAACAGTCACATCTCTTTCCGGAAGACGGTTGAGTCTCCCCCTTCTTATCTATTTTTATTGACATAATGACACACCGAGCCTTTGTTTTAAGAATTGTTTCACCCTACTTTGCCGCAAGCTTTTAATAAAATACAAACGAATATGAATGCCTCAACTCTGTTCGGAGAGAAGTAAAAGGGGTCAATCTCTTAGTACCGTGTCCAAGATTATCAAAAAAAAATAGAGATCCGGTTATTATGAAGTTAACTTCAATTGACCAATACGCAGAGAGAGATCACCTTTCGTTTGCGTGTTGACACTGTATTGTAAGTTGACCAAAGTTAACTTCATATTAACCACTCCCCAAAAAATTAGTTGGTTTTTAAGATATAAATGTTTTCATTGCTAGCATAGGGTATGTAACTCTAGTCAAGACAAGTATATAACTCTCACTCCTTGATAAGGTTATAAAGAAACTAAACAATTGGAGCTCGACTCGAAAAAATACGAGTGAGTTTTGGATTCGTTAATAATATAATCCAAATCTGAGCATAAAAAATAGTTGGAATACAAATATGAGTAGAATCTGAGTAAGGATATACTCGACCCGTTTAAGATTCAAACTACTCGAATTTTCAGTTGTGATTCGATATATACTCAATTGATACAGATTCGATTAGATACTCAATACATTCTTCTATAATATATACAAAATTAAATCAAATTAGGATAATTAATTATTATTATTTTGTTTTGTTTTTAATTTAAATTGTGATTTTATATTTATAAAGTGTAATAGTAAATATGTTTTCTCATTTTAAGTAAAATAACAAATTCAATTTATAATTATATTTATTATAAAGCTAGCTATTAGTGGAGACTCGAATTTGAAGTTGACGATCGAATTTGAGTAATAAATATTGAAAAAATGAAAAAGGACAATCATCCTAATAATATAAAAGTAACCTGTAGGCAGTCCAGCTGAGCTGATAGTGTAATGATCATATTTTTGATTAAAGAAAATGAACAATGTAGTCATTTAATTTTTCTCAATTATTATACAAAAGATTGCGATAAATATATACACACCCAATCTTGGAATTAATACTGAGAGGCACGAAAGAACAAAGAGCCTCACAAGGAAAGAAAGAATGATTAAATAATGATTAAAAAGACGAGGAGAAGCATCATCAGAAGTGAGTAACCAAAGGAACCCAAGCGAGGAGAATGGTTCCCTGGAAGTGTAGGCTGTGGTGGAGCTGGACTTTCTATGGCAGGACCACTATTGTTGCCTGACCTGGCTTGTGGCTCTAGAGTGTCAGCAGGAGGAGGAGGAGGAGGTGTAGCACTAGTAACAGGAGGTGCTGCAGATTTTGGGGGTTTCGTCGGAAGGGTAGTAGATTTCTTACCATCATAACCTGTGAACAAAAACTATTTAAGATTAAAAAAAGCCCCACATATCCAGATACAGACGCCCCCCCCCCCCCCTTGCACGCACACACATAAACCACTTTCACAGCTAACAGCAGGATTATTATACTCACAATCAGATGCCTTCCAACCCAAAACCATCTTTTCACGATCAAATACAATCTTGTAGCCAGTCATGAAGTTCTCTGGATAAAGATCAATTATAAATGTCATAAACTATCATTCAATATATTACAACACTACAGAAACCGATAACATATAAGTAATGACTGCCTTCGAAATTCAGAAGCAAGCAAGCAAGCAAATTCATAAAACAATGACAACAAAAATAAATATCTAATCCAAGCAATTCTGGATTTGAGACGCTAGCTTCTTCATTGTGTAGGTTCCTGTGGAAGTCATTTGTTGTTATTGTTCATGCTGCTTTAATTTAGATATGAATAAGTCAGTGTCTACGGGTAGCAGTTATCTTGGAGCAGCTATTTCCTTCTGATTATCTCAAGTTAAGGCCATAAAAAAAATAAACAACATTTAACTACAAGAATCTAGTGTTCTTTGCCATCTTACTACACACTCCAATCCATAAGTGACAGTGCGATACATTCTCCATGATATATGGGCTTATAAATTATTCGTATAGATAGAAATAGATTATCATGATGATGAGAATGCCTACTCCTGTGATTGCAATGTTTGTAGTCTATATATATATATATATATAATAGGATAAGGCTCTGAAACGAACTGTTCGTAAACGAACTGTTCGTAAACGAACAATCTTTTTGCTTACATCCTTATCCTACATAATTGAGATAGTACATAATTGGGCCCACTTATTCAATTTAAAAGTGTACGCAAAAAGATTTATTCAGTTTACGAACAGTCCGTTTGTGAGCCTTATTGTGTATATATATATATATATGGGTAATAATCCATAACATGTATTTGCCATGGATACTTATAGGACATACACCATCTATACTATTGAAAAAAGAAAGACCTAGAATTAACGTCCACTACTATTAGTAATGAACGTTAATCAGGATAAGATTTTAACTTATTAACAAGCGTTTAAGATTTATTAAACAATGGTTAGAGTTTATTAACTAGGATTAGGGTTTATAAACTTAGGGTTTAGAGTTTATTAATCAAGAGTTTAGGGTTTATTAAAGTTGAGAAAGTAAAAGTTACGGACACATAATTGTAAACCC
This sequence comes from Panax stipuleanatus, assembly GCA_020205555.1. NCBI lineage: Eukaryota > Viridiplantae > Streptophyta > Magnoliopsida > Apiales > Araliaceae > Panax > Panax stipuleanatus. The sequence continues at coordinate 1,192,591 of CM035125.1, read as the reverse complement.
TAAACTTGATTAATAAACCTTAAACTCTGATTTATAAACCCTAAACCATGGTTAATATCCCCTAAACATTTATTGGTAAAGTCAAATAATGGTATAGATGGTATATGTCCTATAAGTATACATGACAAATATATACTATGGATCATTCTCCTATATATATATATATATATATATATATATATATGACAGCTTCTGATCAAACTCGGACTTGGAAGGAGGAGTGAGTGAGCTGGCAAGGACATAAAATAACCCAAAGGTCATAGGATCTAATACCTCCACTTTGGGCCAAATTAATCTATTCCAAAAAACCAGACTCTGTTCTAGAACATTTTTCCTTAGTTTAATGTTGTAATATATTCAGCAAATTCCACATCGTAAGAATACTGAACATGGGAGCGTTTTCCAGGTCTATTTTCAGTGACAAATATATTTAAGTCACGGTAAGGAAAAGCACTAAATTTATTGAGTGAAGTCCTCAAAAAAGTTCAAATAAAGCAAGTAATGAGTACTAACATTTAATATGGCAATCTTCTTCTTCTTCTTCTTCTTCTTTTAGAAAAAAATAAAACTCCAAGTTAATAGAGTGGGATTCGTCGATTTATTAAAATTTGGGCATTAAGGGAGAGGGAGAGCTGATTAGCCTACATTAGCATCTGAAGCCAATTTGACTCGGCGTGAAGTAAAGGAAGACAAATCCCACAGCAGAGAAAGGCATTGATGCTAAGCTAAGGATAGTCCCAACTAATCGAAAGCAATAATCTCCAGTATACAAGAAAGTAATAAAGATAACCCTTACGTCCAATGATATCGATATCCCCACTCTTGACAAGGCCCAGACAATATATGCGTCCACCCTCCTGGAAATCATGAGATCAAATTAGTATATCCCAGAATATAGGCTAGGAAACTAGACGACAAAAAGTAAATTCATACCTCACTAGAGATAGGTAATATTGGATCAGTAACATAAAATTGTTTCCCCCCTTGCATCGTAAGATTTACGTTGGCAACCCCAAAGCTGTTTTGATTTGCACTGTATTGAGAGAGAGGGAGAGTCAGTCCTTGAGGGTTAGGAAAAAATGCAGAAGATTAATTTGTGATATTAATAACCACAGCGGTTTGACCTTAATTCAGTAGCAATACTCGAAAGGAATTCTGGAATCAGTTGAAAGCCGTTTCTCTTGAGCCAGGGAATCAAACTGCAAAGTTAGAAAAATTGTTTTACACTCACAGGATAAACAGTTTATATCAAGATAATGTCACAAAACATATTTATTGAAGGACTCACATTCTCAGATAAAATTGTATAAGCTGGATCGGTCAAGTACGTAAATGAGGTACCAGAGTCAAAGATTACGTTGAGATTAAAATCAGTGACATTATCTCCCACGCTTATTTGTGTAATGCTGATGTTATAAGTGGGACTAGCAGATTATCCCAAGGGGAAAAAAGGTAAGTTAAATTAGCACAACCATTTCTAAAGGAAAGTAAAAATACTGAGCTCAGTGGATGCCATGAGTATTGCGCATGTCTAAATGACCACTTACTTAAATTGATCAACATTAAAAGGCGTTTCTAACTGGTCTGAGCTGCCTTTATCACCAAGCCTAATTCTCCCAATTCCATTAGGTCCAAAGCACATGGAGAAAGAATCTGCAGCAAGTCCTCCACTTGCTAAAATGCTAGGAACAGAGATCTTCTCCATACCAAGTCCAAAGAGACCATTAGGAGCTGCACCATCCAAAAATGAACCTGTTTGAACCATTCCACAGCTGAAAAATAACACAATAAGGTCAGAAGTACTACCAAAAACAGTTTGCTAAAGAGACATCAGTTTAAGAAGAAACCATGATTTTATATATATAAATATATTTGTTTTTTGTCTCGGCCTGTAAGAACTAATCAAGATATATTAATACATAAAAGTGATACAACGTCATTATAATTCTAAAAATAAAGATAAGGAAGATTAGTAGTGAACCCAAAAAATCAGTCAGAATTCTTAAGGTTTCGAAATAGTCATTTACCCCACCCTTCCCAGCACCCAAACTAATATTTGAATTGCAAAGAATACAACTTGGCATCATCAAAACAGTCGATGCTAATAATTACATCAGATTCTCAGTTAATGTTGTCAGTATTCACGGAGAACACAATACTTGACATGAACCCGCCAACTGAGCCGCAATCTTTTGACAAATATATATATAGGAACCTATTCCATCACAAGCGTTAGTTATGAGCACTATTCCAACAAGTTGTTCATTGTATGATTTAAGAGATGAGATTGAATAAGGCTTGGGCCTGACCGCTAGTAAGACGTCAGTGCAACAGACTAATGACTATTATGCCCTTATTTTGGCTTTTCAAATTGGCCGCTAGTAAGACCTGTAGTCAGAATACAGGGAAATAAACAGAAGATGAGCCTGGCCTTGGAGTATACTAAATATATTATTCCTCTGTTCCATCCTCAACGTAATAGTCAATATTTTGGTTGATTCTTCCAAAATTTGTCTCATCAGGATTTGTACATCGGTCCTCTATCATAGTGGAGAAATCTAGTTTGAAAAATGTATTGATTGAATTTCCTTGGTCGGGATTTCTTTTGAAGATTTCACGCACTATTCTTGTAATTATGATAATTAGTATGTCATCATTTTCATTACAACTGACTCCTTGTTTAATTCGATTCTACGATCAATTCTACTCTATGATTGGGATTAACTCTACGATTGAGACTGACCTGACTCCACTCTACGATTTCATTGATTCACTTACGATTGTGAATTAATGAAAACTAATCCTATATTTATTTATATATCTCTTCCCAGCCCTATTCTTTACATGTTCATAACTAGTAAGCGTTGTACTCTGGTCGCAGGTCCTACGCCCATCTCCTTTTTATTTCACTCTATTCTGACCGCAGAGCCTACTAGCTACCAGTTTGAAAAGTTTGAGGGCATAATAATCATTAGTCTGGCCGCTAGTGGGAGTTGCATTGGCCGCATGTCCTACTAGCGGCCAGGCCCAAGCCCAAGCCTTATTCAATCTCACCCTTAAGATCATATAATGGACAACCACATATCAACTTGCAGGAATTGTGTCCATAACTAACGTTTGCTATGGAATAGGTCCCATATATATATATATATATATATATATATATATGATTATATGTACCCAAATTTTATTGGCGCCTCAACGGCTTCCAGTTGACTGTCATCTGTAGTTAAGTGCAACACATCTTCCACCAATAGTCCAGCGGATGATGTATTTCTCGAAAGATATCGAACTTGATAAGGACAAGCATTAGGTGTAGCAGAGCATCGCCTTTGTTGTTGACAAAAAGTACTACTGCAGGGGACAGACGTGCTTGTTGAGGATATATTAGGACTGTAAATGTTGAAGTCAATTTGCTGTTTCACAAAAACGTCATAGATGTTATGCTAATGTACAAAATTTGAAACTAGTGAGCAAATAAAAATCCGTGCATGGTTCAAATGTCACAGAAACTTGAAGGCAATTATCATGATCTTATATAAAAGAAAAACCGAAAAAAGAAAAAGAAAAAATCATCATAGTAAACTTCAAATATAATCACATACATCTCCAGATCTTGTTGTCAAGCTGCGTACACAACTAACACAATCGCAGGGTAACCAGAACAGGTCACTTCCAGTGTCAAGTGCCACCAGAAACCATAAGCTAGGTGTACCCACAGAGACATTTGCGTAATGCAAGCTGAAAATTCCCACAGACAAAAAAGAACAGAAGTTATTACGGAGAAATTGTTAAGAGGAACTTCAAATCTCAAAGTTAATTAAAAGTTTGAAGTATTACCAATCCCTTTGTTTACCTAATAAAGCATTTCCAAACACTGAAAAAACTAGTGACTTCACTTGAGTGTGGATTATATAATAGCTAGGCCTAATGCTAGTAAGATAAGGAGTCTTTAATTTTTCAACTTCCAATGAGCAATATCTTTATACAAGTTTAGATTTTAATTGGGGTCTTGCCTAATGCAGGACAGAAAATTTTAGACGCACAATTGCCCTCAAATTATGGCTCCTATTTATTAGCCACAAGTTTACGCAAATGATATCCAAAGGTCCAACACAAACTTCATTCATTTGGCTTTATTTCTTGATAACTATTAAAACTGATTTTAGCAATAATATTTTTTATCCCACAAATTTAACAGCGGCATTAAATATCTAATCTAAGTAGCTCAAGCTGGGAATTTCATAACGAACTAATGAATTATCTATCCTCTTGCTACTCATTTCATTAAGTTTCCCCACTAATTGAACAGATATACCCAAAAAATAAAAACTATAGAACAACGACTCAAAGTAAAGATGACATACAATCCCAAAGAGCGTAAACGGTAAGTCTCGTTGCCGCCTAAGAAAGTGAGCGGCGTGGAGTCACCGGTGTCAGCCAACCGACGTCCGCGAATGAGGCGATCACGGTGAGCCATGGCGGCGAAGTAATCATAACTACCCTTTTCAGGCAACCCATCAAGGTCCAAAATTCCCTTCACAGGATCGGAGTACCTGTGATGTACATCAAATCCGAAAGTGCCAAACGCGTCGCTAATCTGCGAACCCGAAGCTACAACTATCAATACAAGAATGAATAAATAATTATTAGTAAAAAAAGTCATCTGGGTTTTGTCAGAGAGGATCAAAATTAATTCTTTCTGTGAAAGTTGGAAGAATGAAAGACAAATATATATATAATATATATATATATAGAGAGAGAATGATAATATTAAAGAAGAATTGGAAGGTTTGGAAGAGAGAGAAAACTAGGTAGTAGTATTTGTGACACGTTCGAACCTGAAAGAAGAGAAAGGGAAGTTGCAAGTTACTTCAATGGATGCAAAAAGTCGTCGGCCGTTTGAAGACGAAAGCTCTTGAGCGGAATCATTCTGGTCAAATGTGTGAGATGGGTTGGTTCCACAAAAACTATTTGGCTTAAATATAAAAATAATGCTCCTATCACATAAATTTTACTATCAAATAACTCTCACATACACACACACACGTATATACCGCGGAATTCCACATATCAGACTGAAAACCGCATTATGTATGTGTGTATGTGAGAATTATGTAATAATTTTTATGTGATAGTAGCATTGCTCTAAATATAAGTAATTATTCTAAGCTTTATGGATGATACACCTTTCAATTTTGTTACTGAATTCATGCGGCAATTCTTGCTATGCTAAAACCCTGTCTCAGTACTAAATTTGAATTATTATTTTTTTCACTTTCGTTCAATTGTATCTATAATTTGAAACAAAATTATATATATATATATATATATATACGGTCTGAATCTTAAGTTTATCTTTTAGCGACGGACCGGACTGACGGTTCGATCCGTCGTTATATATACAACTGTCACTATAGTTTTTAACGACGGACAACATATAGCGACGGTTGTATATATAGCGACGGACCGAACCGTCGCCCGATCCATCGCTAAAGGGGGGTAAGCAAGGTATGTTAGATAAAGGATAAACTTAAGATCAGGACCATATATGTGTATATATATATATATATATATATAATAAGGATCTTAGGCTCACCCAGTTAAAAGCTCGCCCAACTCATCCCCTTTAGCGACGGACCAGACGACGGTTTGGTCCGTCGCTATATATACAACCGTCGTCTATATGTTGTCCGTCGCTAAAAGCTAAGACGACGGTTGTATATATAGCGACGGACCAAAACCGTCGCCTGGTCCGTCGCTAAAGGAGGTGAGTTGGGTGAGTTTTTAGTTGGTTGAACTTAAGATCCGGACCGTATATATATATAATAAGTTATACAAAATTTTTAGGTTTTGGAGCCAGAAAATGGATCGGGCTAGCTAATCAGCTGGTTCTCAATTAAATTGGTTTGAGTCTGGATATATCCTGGTATTGATAGAAATTTTTGCAAAGAAAAAAACTTAGTAGTTAGTAGTACGTGATTGACCACACTAGCTCATAGGTTTTTGTTTGCAGGTTGATGAAAGACATTAGAGAGCGAGTAGGTCTGTGAAGGCAAATAATATATGGAGAGCTAGCTAGCTAATGAAGGTTCATCACAAGGATTTAATTACAGTCTCAATTACTCATTTATTCAAACTTGACAAATATATGTATATATATATGTATATGTACTCTCAATCATGAACTATTCATTCAAACTCGGAGTTATTTTGTCAAACTTATTAGAACTCAAGTGGGATATATTTATATATTTATATATATATATATATATTTTACTACTACTCCTACTAAATAATTAATGCATGCAAATTTTACAACTTACGACTAAAATAGTTTTGACTTGAAGAAAATAATGTTAAATTTAAAAATAAACCTTACCTAGTTGTCTGCCTAACTGTTTGCTTAAAGAAGCTGAATAAAAGTCGAAACCAAATTTTAAATACCACTAGTAATATGAATCAAAGATGGAAGGTGCAGCAGCCGCCGGGTAGCGGTTGGGTTGGGGCCTGGGGGTAGAGACTGTTTGACGTTCTTCATGTCCTTTTTCCCTTTGTGACACTCGTCACTCGTCCTACCTACTTCTTAATTTTCCTTTAAAACTAATTTTATTTCTTCAAATATATTTTCTATTATTTATTAGAATGAAATACGGATGAATAATTGTACTCTCTCTAATAATATATTAGAGACACACTTCATCTAATTTACCAATTTAAGAAGTTGAGATGTACCGTAATAAAAATAAAATGTATTATTATTAATTTTAGAACCAAGTACTTAATTAAATGAACAATAAACAATAATAACTCTAATACTCCCCTCCTCTGCTGTAGGAAAAATCCTATGTTGTATTCTAACAAGTCAATGTCAAATTTAGGGCAAAATTAGAGAGGACAAGAAATCCTGTGTTGTATCCGGATCCGGTTATTATGAAATTAATTTCATGATGAGTTGATTAATTGATCAATACAGTGTTGACACGCAGGGAGAGAGATCATCTTCCGCCAGCGTGTCGATATTGTATCACCAAAGCTAACTTCATTCTAATAAGTCAATGTCAAATTTAGGGCAAAATTAGAGAGGACAAAGACAAGAAACTGACTGTTGTGATTCTAAGACCGAGTCATTGACAATAATACCTTAAGCTTTTTGCTGATTATTACTACTTGACCATCAATCCTCAAAAAACCTCTCCCACTTTCCCAACATTATAATAGTGAAACGAGTTGGAAAAGTGAATACCAAAAAAGAAAAGAAAATGCTCTTCCTTTTATGGAAGAAGCAAATCAATCGCTAAAAGCCGAGTATAAGTAGTAGTTGACTTGGTCATTGTCATTTCACGGACAGCTCTTATCCCTTATGGCTTATTCTTTTGAACCCATCTGCTTAATCATTCAAAATAAATTACATTTATTTATTTATAGGCTAGCTAATAATGTCCCACCTATAATCTAATCTTTTATTCCTAATCAGTGAACCACCTCGTTCAGCTTAATTCTCTCTTCCCCGATCAACATTAATTGTTTACCTGCAACCCAAAGAATCTGATTGATTATTCTCTTGCATGCTAGCCTAGCTTCTTCTTTTACTAGTTTCAAACGTGTATTGGTTTCATGGGGGGACAAGAAAGCAATAGACTTTGTGATGAATATGAAGTCACAGATATCCTGGGACGAGGAGGATTCTCAGTGGTGAGAAAAGGGAAGAAAAAATCGGCGACAAATGATCCAAACACCGCCCATGTAGCCATTAAGACACTAAGAAGGATCGTCGTTTCATCCGGCCACGGCCAGACCACCCAGCAAAGGCCTACTCAAAGACAAGTTTCAGTCTCCGATGCCTTGCTCACAAACGAGATCTTGGTCATGAGGAAAATTGTAGAGGATGTTTCCCCTCATCCCAACGTTATCCACTTATATGACGTATGCGAAGACCCTACTGGAATTCATCTCATTCTCGAGCTTTGCTCCGGTGGGGAGTTGTTTGACCGGATTGTAGCTCAGTCCCAGTACTCTGAGGTCGAAGCTGCAGCCGTGGTTCGCCAAATTGCATGCGGCCTTGCTGCTCTTCACCGTGTCAATATTATTCACAGGGACTTGAAGCCTGAGAACTGCCTCTTTTTAAATCATACTAACAACTCTCCCTTGAAAATCATGGACTTTGGACTCAGTTCTGTGGAGGAGTTCACTGACCCCGTCGTCGGATTGTTTGGTTCCATTGATTACGTCTCACCGGAGGCTCTTTCTCAGGGAACAATTTCTTCCAAGACTGATATGTGGTCACTCGGTGTCATCCTGTATATCCTCCTCTCTGGGTATGTATGTATGTGTCATGTTACTCTGTTTGGAAAAAAGAATATACCATTTCCAAGTAATTTTCATATTATGCATATTTTCTTTCATATTATTTTCAGGTACCCTCCTTTCATTGCGCAGTCAAACCGACAAAAGCAGCAAATGATAATGGCGGTATGTTCATCCTACTTGCATCGTTGGTGTGTGTTAGTATGTATGTATATATATATTCCCGTCCTGTATTATAATTATAAACTAAACTAGAGTCTGTAATGCCCTTAAAAGATGATGATCTTCCAACTTTATACAACTATCCTGAGGTTTATTTTTATAAGTGTCCCATCCATCATTTTGACATTCGGATAGAAGCTGAATTTTGGACAAAGGGATTTCTGTGATACGCCTTATAATGCAAATACGAATTTATAACTGCAGGGGGAGTTCAGCTTTTGTGAGAAAACATGGAAGAACATTTCAACATCAGCAAAGGATTTGATTTCTAGTCTCTTAGCAGTTGATCCTAGCCGAAGACCAAATGCAGAAGAGGTAGGTACCAACTCAAGAGAAAATAAATTTTAAAGCTCCTTCTAGCAAAATTAATTGAATACTCTGTAATTTTCATATCTATCTATAAATAAATAGGTTGTACATCATTCGTGGGTGATCGGAGATTCAGCTAATGAAGGAGAAATAGATCCGGAGATTGTTACAAGGCTGCATAGGTTCAATGCACGACGCAAGTTACGCGCAGCTGCGATAGCTAGCATGTGGAGTAGCACCATCTTTCTGAGGACAAAGAGGCTAAAAACTCTAGTCGGTACCTATGACCTTAAGCCTGATGAGCTCCAGAATCTCAACATACATTTCAGGAAAATGTAGGTACCAAACAAAATTTTATGTACGTACCACCAACTAATTTTGGATTCAAACAGAACCAAGTACAATGTCTCCCAAGTATATGCAACATGTACTTTTACTGACCAAAACAGAGGGGCAGTTATATGATCTATAAGATTTTGTTGCTGGACAGCTCAAAATAATAATAGCTCAGGACAGGAATGTACATATTCATGAACACATCCATCCCTTTCCCTATAGATAGCTCGCTCTTATTATGTCTAGTATTATTTTTTAGAAATTTTGAGTTGCAGATGTGCAGATGGTGAGAATGCCACACTATCCGAATTTGAGGAGGTTCTCAAGGCGATGAAAATGTCATCGCTAATTCCTCTAGCACCCCGCATCTTCGATCTATTTGACAACAATCGCGATGGAACCGTAGACATGAGGGAGATCCTCTGTGGATTCTCCAGCCTCAAGAACTCAAAGGGAGACGATGCACTCCGTCTCTGCTTCCAGGTGCAAAACTCATTCACTAGTTAGTAGTCAGTCACTCCCAAATTGACTGTTGAAGAATTACTACTAATTTTAATTTATTTTTTTTCCAACCGTGATCTCAGATGTACGACACAGATGGGTCTGGTTGCATTAGCAAGGAAGAAGTGGCGTCAATGCTTAGAGTAACTTGTCTTCCTTTTAGTCTCTTAAAGCACTAGTATAAATAAATCTTCATATGCAACTAACTAACTAACTACATGGTGTAAATGTCATGTAAATTTGCAGGCTTTGCCGGATGAATGCCTTCCTGTGGATATCACAGAACCTGGAAAACTGGACGAGATATTTGATCTAATGGATGCCAACAGTGACGGAAAAGTCACATTTGACGAGTTTAAGGCAGCCATGAAAAGAGATAGTTCTCTCCAAGATGTACTCCTCTCCTCCCTTCGTCCCAATTAGTTCTACTACTACTACTACTCTACCACCGTCTTCAATATATTGTCTCTCCAGAACACTACTAAGTTCAAGCTTTATTATATTTATTTGCTGCTTAAACCCCCACCCCCCCTCCCTTTTTTTGAGCAAATCACGTTCATGACAATTGACATAGGCGCTTCAATTATTAAGGTCAACCACGACTGCATGTTTACTCCCAAGGAGAGGAGTTCTAAGAAATAAGCAAGGTTACACATGATACAACATCCCAATGCTTACAACAGGCTGCCTACACAAATATATTTCAAAAGCAAAATGAGCATCAAGGGACTGGGGAAGTTTTAGATTTAACCATAGCCCCGAATTCTTATATATATATATTTACGGGCCCTGATCAAGTTTAAGCGCATAACAGAAATTGGAATGATAAAACAAATAAAACTGGTATCTCATAACATCCAGATGAGATAAATACACTTCAACGCTAGGAGGGAAATTGAAAAGGTAGACTCAACATTTAAATGATGTAAAAAATGATCGTATTATTCCAATATAATAACTAAATAAATTTTGTAAAATTAGTTACAGAAAAAAATACGTGAAACGGAACATATAGTTTACAACAAGACAAGAGCTGACACACGGGAATGTGATGTTTACTGTCAGGGTTCCATTACAATGATTCGAACAATATTGATCTTTATCTTAATGGATAGAGCCTAAACTTTTGGGAACAAGTCGTAGAATGCTGTATATTGCTCTGCGTATGTATGTACACTATATCTATAGCCAGGATCATATACAATCTGCCATACAGATGGATCATAGAACAAGCGGAGTAATCAAAACTACCCCTAGGTGAGACTGGTTAAGGTAGTTTTCAGCAAATACATAACAGGCATAACCTGAAAAGTCTATACTATGGATCTGCAACAGGCCGGTAAAAATATTGGAAACGGAATGGCTATAATAGTAAAAAGAATGAGAAAAGAAATCTGAAGCAAATGTAAGTCAGATCAGAAGTATATCTGCCATAAATTGGTGATGCAACTGAACTTTTAGCTCTATTTATAGTATCCTCTGCTGACTTGGGAGTACTGTGATTACCTAGTCCAACAGCAACAGCGGGAGGCACACTAGTAGAGTTTCGTGGTTTTAATTGGGAAACACTCGAATCCTCTATGCCGTGACCTGCATGTGGGTCAAATGATAATCTTGTAAGTTCAATAGAACTTGTCAGGCACAAGCATGAAAGAATCATATTTCTTCAACCCTAATATAAGGAATACTTACAATCAGACTTCTTCCAACCGAGGACAAGTTTTTCCCGATCAAATACAATACTGGTAGCCAGTCATAAAGTTTTCTGTGTATCAGTAGACACCGTGTAAGTAACCACTTTCATAAAGAAATAAATTTATAAAGACACAATTTAACTAACACATTTCATATTCTCATGTTGATATCAAGACAAACAGAATCTGTTCAGGCTTTAAGCCTCTGACACCTTTGTTATCTTCTTTGACAACTTATTGCTGGGTAATAAAGAAGATTAAAAAATAATTACCAAGTTGTCTCCCTTTTTCCCATTTCTATTTGATTAATCGGTTATAATTATAACCAACGAAAAGCAACAACCTCTAACTTGTTCAGAAGAGTGAATAGTCAGACCCTTTTTGTTTGGCAAACTATATCAATTAAAACTCAAACCTATAAATTAAGTGGACACTTGTCAAAGTTATCTATTGTGTTTTTCATCAAAATAATTATCTATACCTGGCAGCCAACAATTTAACTTTATGATTATATACTCAGAATTTGAATAGAAGTTCGGACTCTTGTAAGCATGAATTTGGAAGTGATTCAAAATTTGACATTTATACTCTTATCATGTCTATTGGATACTTGATGCAGCACAAACTCAAAAATATTGCAGTCAATCATGACTTACGCCCAATTATATTTAGTTCTGCACTCCTGATAACAGCCAGACAATATACAAGTTCACGCTGCACAATGTAGGAAAAGATCAAGTTTTGTAGGAAACAAAAAACATAAATATGGCATTCTCACAACAAGGCAATAGTGGCAAGATCCTACCAGCGTGGAGATGACAATGATTGGATCATACACTGCAAGTTGGCCTCGACCATCCATAGTGAGGCTCAAGCTCGGAATTAAACTACTATTTGCGTCAGAACTGCCCAACATAAAGAGGAGAAAATGAATTAGATCTGAGGTTAAGTTAAAAGAACTAAGTGCCACAATATGAAAGTTCACCTCATATCATAACAATACTCAAAAGGGATCCTTGGATCAGGTGGACGCCGCTTATCTTTTGCTTGTGCATTGAACTGCAGATGAACAAAATTGTGAGTTTAAAACTGATGCTACTTGGGAAAAATGTAGATTGATATTTACCATTTTGAGAACTTACACTCTCTGAAAGCCTTGTGTAGGACGGCCCAACCAAATACGTGAAGGAGGTCCCAGAATCAAAAAGTGCTGTGAAGTCCGAGTCAATGAGAGTAGTACCAACGCGAATTTGACTTACCGTAATATTGTAGGTTGGACTGCAACACAGTTCATGTTATGTGATACAAATTTAGATTGGTAAATTAGAAGTCAACTAAATTAACAGATATTTTTATCAAAGTGAAAATTTACCACTTACTGCAGTTTGTCCACATTAAACGGGGTCTCTTCCTGGTCAGGGCTACCTTTATCTCCAAAACTAAGTCTTCCAGTTCCGTCATGCCCAAAACACATGGAGAAAGAATTTGCTGTATAACCTTCCCTTGACAAAATGCTAGGAACTGATATCTTTTCCAAACCTAACCCAAATAAACCATCAGGAGCTGCAACATCTAGAAATGAACCGGTTTGCACCTGTCCGCAGCTGCATATTTAAAATTGTATACAACTCTCAAATTCTCAATCAAGATGTGAAGGAGAGAAGCACAAGAAACAAAATTGGGTTGCATTCAGTTAGGGTACTCAATTAGGATTTGACATAACGATAGCCCAAATAAGATGGCTAACTCTGCAGAGACATATGGGCTACGTTTTACACCACTTTGGAACAGTCCAGAGGCTGTGACATAAACTAATACCTCCAGTGAACATACTGACGCTGCAAAGGCCAAAGTACTAAATATAAATAAAACTTGTCTACTCACCCAAACGTGATGTACGTCTCAACTGTTTCTTGTTCTCTATCTTCAGTTTTCAAATGCAGAACATCCTCCACCAAAATCCCAGAAGTAGAAGTTTCGGATGAGACATAAGAAACTGAGTAAGGGCAATGGCTTAATGTTCCAGGGCAACTATCCTGCTGTGTGCACAGATTGTTGTTGCAGGTGACTGTTTTGCTTGTTGACGACCTTTTCGGATTGTATATGCTAAGCTCAAAATTCTGACACAATAAGCCAGATTAGTTATATATTCAGAGCAAGAGTTGCAATAAGCCTAAAAGATAGAATTATATAAACAAAAAATAATGCATAATGCTGCCTGGATATCGCTGAGTACATCACTTATTATCTAAGCTAATATGCAGGACTCGGTCTTTCCCAGCATCCCCATTCTCCTACTAGTGGTACATCTAATAAATTTCATATTGTAACTGTTACTTCTGAAGTAGCTCACGCTTAAGTCATCCAGCATTGTCAGAAAGCAAGAGGAATCTGATGAGTTAAAGAAAAATTTAAATGCAGTATCCGCTGGAAGAACACATGATAGCAATTTGACCAATTAAATAGACAGAATTATTGATGATAAAAGACACGCTTTCAACTAAATAGACGGAATTACCGACACATAGAAGTGACAAATGACAAACTCCAGCCTCTCCATAATATTGATTTTTAAAGTAAGATCATAAAACTAAGGTAATGTAGATTGCAGCGTCTGATTTCCACAACCATCCTAGATCTGTCGTATAATTTAAAACATATACTCTTTTTAAAAAAAGTTCCTCCTAAGAAGACTATTATACGTTTGTATTCATTTATGAACAACTTGTACGGTTCACATAGTCAGAATTAGAATATCAAAATATGACAATCAGAGGAAACAAAAAGAGAGAAAGAGAGCATACAGCGTTATCAGGGGTATCATCAATAGATGCACATTTGTTGCAATCACAAGGCACCCAAAAAAGATCACTCCCAGTATCAAGCGCCACCATAAACTTCATACCAGGTGTCCCCAACGAAACCACAGTGTAATGCAAACTACACAAATCTCCACAGAAACAGAAACCCATAAAAAAGAAGAATAAATAAAACAAAATCCTTAATCAAGAAATGACATTTATTACAAATATTCATCCTTACAATCCCAAAGAGCTGATACGAAAAGTTGAGTTCCCGTCGGAGAAAGTGAGGGATCCATAGTCGGATTCCGAGAGTCTCCGGCCTCGGAGGAGTCGATCATGGTTGGCCAACTGAGAGTAGTACTCCATACTTCCCTTCACCGGCCAATTTCCGGCAGGGAAATATTTCCGGGAACTCTCGAGCCATTTCTTTACTGGCTCAGAGAAGCGGTGCTGCATTTCTGAGGTGAATATACGGGCATTGGAGCTCTGAATTCCCCAAACTGAGAGAAAAGTAAGCAGGAAAATGCAGAAAAAAGACATGGGTCTTTCTTTTTCTTTATTTTCAGGGGGGAATTTTGATGGGGGAAATAAAACCTAGATCTTGGATGGGGAGAAAGATTAGTGAGGTTAGGTAAATGACAGCGTAATGCAAGAGGGGAGAGAGAGAGCGAGAGAGTTTGGAATTGGGGTTGCTTTGCTTTTGAAGAAAATTTTCACTTCACTCTTCTTTTGCGACGGTCGATCAAGAACACACACACTAGTTTTTTTACCGTTTTCATTTTCAGCTCCATTAATGATTAATGCACTCCTTGCTTCATTTATAAAGCTTTTCAAGGTTGAATTTTGAAGACTAAATTTAATACATACGAATCTCATTAATTTCTTACATTTTGAAAACTCAAACTGACCCTAAACATTTACATTTGTTTAACAAAACTAATTCTATTTACTTATCTTCAAGTCAATTTGTAAATTCTTAAAATTTTGATTTTATTTTATACAACAGTTAACATTATAGACAGAATTTAAATTTAAGATTTTACTTATAATTTAGTAATTAAGATCAAACTCATTTGAGTTGTATGTAATCGAAGGGAGGGAGAATTTTATAATGGGATGAAGTGTATCAGTAACCTTTTTCTAGTATTATTTTTTTTCTTTTCGTCAACTAAGCATAATTGAATATGTTTAATTTTGTGAACAATTTTTGGAGGCGTCTTCCAAACACTCCTCTTTGGTATCAAAGCAGTCGTAACAGTCGCACCATAGGCGGGCAGCATCTGCATATGTGCAGATTATCTTCTCCTCCTCCATTATTATATATGCATGCTTTGAAATCTCGTCATCGTCATTAATATTAATCTCGGTTTTGCCACTAGTAGTTTTACCTGCATAGCCATCCCAATTAGTGGTCGGTAGGTACTAACTAGGTGGTAGGTAAGCTGTAAATAAATAAAGAAATTACTAGATCAGATCAAATTATCGAAACTTACATTCAACAACACCCAAGAGTGCAGTAGCGATGAAGAGGATACAAAAGAGAGCCAATATTTGAGCACCTCCTGCAATTGACTTTTTTGCCATAGATAAATAGATCAAGTCCGGGGGGAAAAAATTATGATGAAATGCAAGTAATTAAGGAGATGAGCGAGCTACGTATTTATATACTACCATTAATTAATTGATTCTTAATTTGGTAACATAATAATTTTATTCTTAATAATTTCTTTCCCACAAATTATTCTTAATTAATATCATTATTATTATTATAATCATATTACCATATCCACATTATAACCACACATACTATTTTGGATATACTACTACCAAATTTGTTTAACAAGGTAATGACGGCATCTTCATCCTCTTTTCATTTGATTTCATATAATAATTTATAATAATAAAACATATTAATTAATTATATTATTATCAAATATAATAATAATTTTAATTATTAAAGAGTGTGTTGTGATTACCTTAGACAATGGACCCCATAATAGGGCAGTGACATGGAAACTAATATGGTAAATTGACATCATTTGAAGGAACTATCAGTCTAGTTTAGAGCAAAAACAAGAAAGGGTGCAAAATCAGAGTAATTAGAAATGAATCAAGAGATGTTAGAGAGATCAAAAATTATTTACAATTTGACTCCATTTATATCATTTACATTATAAAGCATTAAATTTACTAATGACCGACTGCTACACAAAAAATAAATAAATAAATACTAGTAGTAATTTTAGAAGGAATAACGAGTGATGGAGCCAGGCAGGTAGGGGCAGGCAGAGGTAAAACCAAACTTATCGGAGAGTTTGGTTGGTGGTGGGTGCTACTGCTAATGCTAATGGGGAGAAGGGCTCCAGTCTGATGCATGAAGTGGACGTCGTGAACTAATGGATTATCTGTTCTGCCTGGAGGAGACCCTGTGTAACATGTTGGCGGTGGTGAGCATCCGGAGCATACTATTGATTCCCGTCCCTCTCTTGTCTTCATTTCATTTTCACCCCAAAAATCAAAGATGAACAAATCTTTAAGGTTTGATAAATGATGATGACACAAAAACAAGTGGTAGGACTAGTAGTGATCGGAAATCCAACCTTTTCATCAGCAATCATGTTGAGAATTCCACTTCTTTCATCGGGATTCAATTGGCTGTGTACAGGCCAAAAAATATACCAAGTAAAAAAGGGGAAAAATAATATTTCATTTTTCCATATCATTTGCCTGGACAAAAACAAGTAGATCCAGGAAGGTGATGCGGTGGTAAATACATACAAGGAAACCTGTGTTTGCTGCAGCATCTGAGGGGCTTGAGAAATTCAGGAATGGCCGCCGGTCCAAGTCGACGCGGTTTAGGGCAAACAGGGGGGAGATTATGACCACCTCCAAACCCAACAAGCTTGGTCGACTGTCTCCGAACCCGTATTATTGCTGTTGCTTTGTACTCCCAAATGATGCATGATCATCTGTCTGCCTGCCTCTCTCTTGTTTCTTCTTCTTCTTCTCCGAAACAAGTAGATCAAGGCCACAAGTAAACAACAACTTGTGACTGATATATCTCTCAACTCTTCCAATTTATTTATACACCTCAAAAAGGGTAAAATTCAAAACAGTAGCAGTGAATCCCACAATTATATGGAGGGAGGGAGGGAGAGAGAGATGGAAAGTAGAGAAATGCTGATGAGTGGAGCCACATCCACATTGAAATACATACATGGTGACTATTAGAGTGATGGGCAGAGGAGAGCATATGTGCTTGGCTGAGAGTAATAATAGGGAGGGTTGGTCTTCACTAATTGAGTTCGGTTTCCTAATTTTTCTCTCTTTCTCAGGTTGCCTCCTATAATTCATTTGGTCCAACCATGTGTTTTCCCCCACTCCTTGACTGTATTTTAGCTGTCTATCTTTTCTGCTAGTAGCTAATGCTAATTATCTCAACAACATAACTAACTAACTAACTAACTTTGAAGCTGTATAACATTTTAACTTCTCTCAAAAAAATTATTTCTTTCTTTCTTTTACTTGTCAACTCCCACCAACTATATGTTTTTAACTGCACACATGGTGTATATGTTTCTGAAGGTCTGACCACCTGTTACTGCACCTCATGATTAAGAGAATCATTACACCTTACACAACTAAAAGATTTCCTGCTGCATATTCTTTTTCGCATATAAAATCTCAACAGTTCAACTCCATTCCAACCAATATTAGTTTTTTCTTCATTTTTATTTCTGGCTCATCGAGGAGGTTTTCTCCTACATATATTAACCATTGGTAAAAGGACATTCTTCTACTCATGTACTACTTTGTTCTACCTCCTGCTGCATATCTTTGCAGTTTATAAATATGTATGGCCAAACTACCATAACTTCTTCAATTCAATGACAGTAACATTCTCGGTTAAATAAATCATATTAACAGAGACAACACTTCTATTCAACGAATAAGCCATGGAACCAAGTTCCCGGAGTTCAAATTAGCTTGGTTGAAGGTCAAATCAGAGCCTTCTGGCCAAAGCCCTGAAGGCTCCGGACCAAAGCACACTCAAAACACCATAACTGATCATCTAACTAAGCTCATTATTCCATTTTGGTAATTAAAAAACCTGGAAGGTGGAGCAATCCATACACATGAGCGGCACACAAGTCATCTGACTATTTTTCTATTATATCGTCCAAAAAGTCCAACAAAAGCCTATTTTTCAAAATAATAATGCTTGCAGGGTAAGAATCCTTAACTTCGCCTTAGACTGACCTCTTCAAACTCCTCCTTCTCTTTCCCTCCACATAACATAGGATGCCAGAAGTTCTTTTCTAGCCAAACTGCCAAAGTATGATTCTAGAACTTCAGCAGAACAATATGTAGAGAAAAAATATGCCATAAATAAATGAATTTATATCAAGTATACACTAACCACAAATTTTTGCGTAAAATAACACAAGATGGAGACTTTGATGTCCAAATCATAAATTATATGTATCCCATTCAAATTTGGGTTGTGAAAAAACCTCATAATCTATGGGTCCTTCTATAACGCTGTCAACAGTTTGTATGCCTTGCAATAGAGCAGGCTGGAACCCATCATTATCAGAAGGTAAAAGTTTATACATTACTAACAATCCAAGAGTAAATATAGCTTGCAGTTTTGTGGAGTCTCCTTTGACTGAAAAGAACAAGAGCATCGAAAGGAGGAATAAGTCAACGCAAAAACGCATGATACTCAATACTGTATCCATCAACCTCCCATCATTGCCAGCAGGAAAACCTCGCACTCTGTATACAAATAAAAAGTTGTACTTATCGACCACGTACCTATATCCAAAGTAAATAGAACCAACAGGAACCACAAGCGGAGCAAATGAAGAATATATCAAGGTCAGGGCAAATATTGTCAGATTGAATGCATAATATTGTGCAAAATCAAATGTCTGTTTTGGCACCGGTGATGTTCTGCTGATTGGATATTCAGAAAGATCCTGTCCTGGTAAATCAATTCCACTTAGTCTAGCACCATGAGGTGATCCGTCGTAGCCTAACATTGCGTCAAATGTCCCTCCAAGCATCAGTGGCCTCTGAAGGCTATCAGCATCCTGACTTTGCAATGCATAATCCTCGGCTTGCTCTGGTACCAGCTGGAGCATGTCATTCTTTCGAAATTTTTGAAGCTTTCTCTTAATCCAAGGTATTGGTGCCAGCAAGTCAAAAGATATTCCCAAAAACGTGCTTGTGATTAAAAACGCAATAGATGAAAGGCACGATCTTGATAGGAAAGAGGCGCTCATGTACTGCTCAATCCTTTTGCAATCTTCACCATCCAAGTAACACCTCCCCATACTTAGAATTGCACTTTCTAATGATGATTCAACCAGAGCCCTGAGGAGAATGAGGTTTACCAGAAAGAAGCAAACCATCTTTAAAAGTGCAGCTCTCTGCTCCCCAGACACAGTGAGATGCCTCTCAAACTTGGAGAGATAAGAGAGAGCTGATGGGATCACTACATACATGCTCACGAAAATAAGTACATTGGGCAAGAACTGAAAGAATAAGGTTGCAAGCCAGCTCGAGCTCTGCATCCAAGCCAACCACATCTGTGCGTTAACCATTGCTTCAGCATCAATAATGCGCCCAGCACTCTTAATGGCACTGATCACAGCAAGAGGAGAACTGAAGAACAAAAGCAACAACAGCAAGCATGTGTTCACAAACACTCTTCGCAGTTTCAGGGAGAGCTTTGTCGAGCCCAAATGATTCCAATAAAGGTCAGTTGCTAATGGGGCTCGCTCAACTTTCCAGTGGTTCCTCTGTAATTGCAACTCCATGACGGAAAAGAACTTCCCAACCCGCCTCTTCTTCTCATTATGGAAATCCTGAACAGCCTTATTAGCAGTGTACACATCTTTAAACACCACGAATGCAACTCCGGCACCCTTTGCTCGACCTTCTTTGTAAGCTGCCATTTCCATCTCCAAATCAGCTCTATGCTCTTGCAATTTCCTTAATTTTTCTTCATTCGACAAACCCAACTCATTAACAACCTGACTCCACAAATCCATCACTCTGCTCCACAAACCACGAATTCCATTCTCACTATCGTTGTACTCATCAACTAAATCCTGGGATTCCATTCTCTTAACCAATTTAGAAATATCATCCCTAACTTTGACCAATTCCGTAACTAAGTCATCCAAAGCACACAAATCCATAGGCACAATAAGGCGATAAACCTTCCCTGGATACTTATGTTGGAAATACTCTACCAGAGGAGTCTTATCGAACCCTAAATTCTTGGGTACGCCCTGTACCATTATAGTGAAAATGGCTGTGGAATTATTAGCACTAGGGTCACTTGGATTTCCATACCCATCTCTGAACCTAGTAACTCTCAGTCTTCCCTCAATCAAATTAATAGCAAAATGTACCAAAACAAGAACCACCACAGCAAATAAAAAGTGAACCCACAATAAAGGCGAACCTTTGGTGATATGATTAATGGTAGTTTTGGAGAACTGGTCCGCCATTGCAGCGGCTCCCGCATAGAGGTTGAGGGGAAGGAGGACCGAGAGGGCGAGGAACGCAAGGGAGAGGAGGAGACCACAGCTTCCTCCCTCGATGAGGAGGAATTGGGCGGCGTCAGCACCACAATGAAGGGCGATTTGGCGGCCCGTGGCATGCCAGACGGCGAGGAGCTTGGAAGCGATGGCGGTGGGTCCCGGCAATCGACGGTGATCGCTGCGGAGCTTGAGGAGGATAAAGATGAGGACACATGTCATGGTGCCGATGGCCGATATGTTTATCAAATACTGTATGTTACCGTACCATGCCGTGTCGAAGTCGTCGTTGCTGGCGGACGGAGAGATAGAGGAGGAATTAATGGAAATTGGGGATGATTGAGGTGGGTCCATGATTTGGATGGGGATTAGTAATCTAGGGCTTATGTATTTCATCGTGTAAAGGGTTTATATGATAAGATAAGAAATTCAGGTACTTGGAAATTGGAATTAGAGAAAGTAATTGCAAGTAGTAGGGTTTAAGAGGAAGAAACGTCGGAATGGAAGTATGCTGGATCGGGAAGAAGTGGAAAAGGAGAGAGGGAGAGAGATTTTGTATGTTCTGGATTCCAGGTTGGCAGGCTTGAGAATGTTTTGGAACCAAAAAAAAAAAAAGAAAAGAAGGTAGACAAGAAAACTACCTGAGCTGGTTGGTGGTGATCGTTCGGAGTTCACTAACATGATTAATTTTTGGAATTTGTTAAGCACACCCGCTAATCACATAGTTTAATAAAATATTTTATTAAATTATGTGTATATTTTTTTAAATTTAATATAAATATAAAAATTAAAAGAATATACATACAGTTCAAGAGAATATTCTTTTAAATTATATGTTTAACATGTGCCCTTAGGACACATGTTAAGAGAACTCTTCATTAATTAATACAACACGTAATTTAGGAAGTACTAATTTTTTTATGCGTGTTAGTCTTATACTATTAGTTAATTGACCAATTTACCTTCAAGTCATGATAATCGGATCCGTGTTACTTTTATATTATTTATTTATTTTTATTTTATTTTTATTTTTTTACTATGAATACTGGAGGACTGGTTCATAAACAGTTGTGGGGATTATGGACAGCTAATTGGACTTGTAATTGTATGATTTAAATGGCAAGCCCCGAAAAACAAAAGATTTTAACTTCTTTTGCAAGTTGTGTATGCACTACAAAAAGTTAAGGATGTGATTTGGTTTATGTGTAAAGAAAAAACAAGTAACTTTACGAGTATATTTTCAGAAAAAATGACTTTTTGTATGAATATTGTTAATTGACCGAAAAGTTTAAGTCTATTGTAGGAAAGTTATTATAAAAAGTTCAAGAATATGTGGAATATATATATATATATATATATATATATATATATATAATTTTTTTGTATGAAATTTAGTACTAATTATTAATTTATATTTTTGTTGGGCCTTTAAGGATTTAAAAAAAAAATTATTATTTAATGCATTTAGCGAGGTTATTACTTTAAGTCGACCGAAAGAGATTAGTAGTAATATCTAAGGGAGATTTTTACTGAGTCAAACTTTTGAATTTGTGAAATGTTACATTTCAAAATTCAAAATTTATGGAAAGCGTCCAAGGTTCAAAATCTAATTAAATACTAATATAAATACCATTTAATTTCATTAATGACGGCGACCATAAAAGCCCAAAAAGAATAGTACTCCTATTCTATTTAGACAAAAAAAAGAAAAAGAAAGAGAAAGAAGGTACTAATTCGATTTTGGTGTGTCCATCCAACTCATAATGAGCAAGAATAACTTCTTTTTTTAAAATACTTTGGAATTTGACATTTTGGCGTGAAGAAAGAATTACTACTATAAAACTTGGGAAATCTTATACTACTACACTAAAATACGTTGACTAGAGTAACTGAAGTAACATATTATTGGGCAAGTAATTTTGCACATTTTATTTCTTATAAAATCAAAACAAATACGTACCTATGAAATCTCTACACAAACATAATTTCTTTATAACAAAATAGTAGAGTACTACTTTTCACCCAGGTCACAAATTTTACTAGTATAATATTTCAACTAAATATAAAGAAAAATAATTCAATTAAACATGTTAGTTTTGTTGAAAAAATATATATATTTCCACAAGCAAATATAATGATAGTTAGATCATCTCTAACAGTAGTAACAAACGCTTTGGGATACTCAAATAGGTGATCCACATCAAAAAAAATTCTCTCCAACAGCCTCTTTTTTATCATTTATTATTGTTTTAAGTCAAATAATGTATTAATTGAATTGAAGAGATCGATGAGACACAAAATATTAAAGAAACAAATAATGTTCTTCAAATTGTCACGTAGGTCAACAAACTTTAATTTAATGAGTTTTTTTTGCTACTACTGTTGGAGATGCTCCTCCTACCCAAGTTCCATCTCACATGAATAATAAATGAATCCCGCACTCACGTGAACAAAAATTTATAAAAATATTAAATTTTATTTGTGTAAATATCATTTATTCCAAAAACATACTCACGGTCCCCTACTATTTTTTTTATTAAAGACAAATAATTTTTCAACATAAAAAATTACTACTATATAGAACCTGTTTTATTTATGATTAATTAATGTGAAGGTAGGGTGAGGCTACATCATAGGAGTATTATCATCACCTTTCCTCAAATTTTCCTCCTCCTCCTCCTTCCTAAGTAGTATAACGTTATTTGTCACATCATAATTTAATGTTTGTCACCACCGCCTGAAATCTCTATTCTCTGCTAAACTCAAAGGAGAATAAAGATTCTTTGCAGAGTAGTAGTAGTACAAATTAGAGCAAAAACAAACCCCACAGGCACAGGCCCAGGCCCACACCCTTGTCCTCATTCATATGCTTCTGACAACTCCGATTCATCTTTTTGCACTCACTTCAACCCCAACTTTACTTTTTCGTCTTCTGTCTATTAATTTATTTTTTTTAATACCCCATTTGTAGTACTCCATAATTTAGCAGAAATGGGCTGCGCTGTATCCAAGGCCAGTGAAGAAGATGAGGGGGTGTTGAATCTGTGTAGAGAGAGAAAAAGAGCGATGAAATCAGCCGTGGAGAGTCGGTATCTGCTTGCTGGAGCTCACTGCAAGTACTATCAATCCCTCTACGCAGTAGCATTGGCCATAAGGTTGTTTGTGGCCAGACATTCCTCTGTTTCCTCACCATTTCTCCTCACTTTTCCTCGATCCTCCGACCCTGATAACCTTGTCCCAAATTCAATGCACCTTCAGCAAATGCCATCTGCGCCAGACATTACCCATGAGCCCAATTCATGTAAAACTCAAGATTCCCCTGTTTCTTGTCCCTCCTCCAAACCAGAGACAGAAGATGATGACGATGATGAAGAAAGAGGGATTTGTGAGCATTTTTATGACCCACCAATGGATATGCAGAATGATCAGTTTGGGTGGGATTATTTTAATCCGTTTGATTTGGTGAATGGGTTTGGTCAAACCTCTGATGATGATCCTCTTCTGAGGGTTGTGAGAGAGGCAGAGGGAATCCCAGAGCTAGAGGAGGAAGGGGAGGGAGAGGTTGAGGATGTTAAAGCAGTGGGTGACGCTGCTAAAGTGAGGCAGGAGGGGTTGAAAGTGGTTGATACACCCACAGCCACATATGGACGGGAATTGTTGGACGCATTGAAGGATGTGGAAGACCATTTCATTAAGGCTTATGATTCTGGTGTTGAGGTTTCTAAAATGCTAGAGACTAATTTGCTTCATCTGCAGCCTGCTATGGAGGAAATTAAAGGTAGGGTTTTTTTTCTTCCTTCTTTGACAAAATTGATAAATTAATATTCTTGCACAAATTGGTTTTTTGTTTGCTTCCAATTGTGCTTCTTTTCCTTTGTATGATGAATTTGAATTCAACTACCCATCTTTTTACAAGAAAGCAATTTTTTGTTTAAAAATTTCATTCTGCTTAAATAATTTCTCCTAAATAAATTTTCTGTAGTGTTTGGGTTAAAGTCAAGTGTCATATTCCTTTTAGTAGTTCTGCTATGCATTGCATGGAATACCCGCATTAATCCACACCAAATTGCCCATACAATTGATGCGAGACTAGTCCCCAATAAGCCTAGTAGTAATGAAATCTTAAAAAGTTTCTCATTTCATACTCATTCTCCCATTTTGGTGCATGTAGAGAGTTCAACTAAGCTCATCAAATCAGTCTCATGGAACAAATCAACCTTATCCCGATCTCTGTCCAGCAGGAGCTTTCTTTCATCTACCTCAAGAAGTTCCTTCACATGGACAGAATCCAGCATTGATCTTTTCGATGAATATGGGGCCGGGGGAATGGAATCAGGAAGTCATTCTTTGACATTGGGAAGGTTATTCGCTTGGGAGAAGAAGCTCTATGACCAAGTGAAGGTACATTAATTCCAACACCTTATCTTCATCTTTATTTTTACCTGTCTTGATGACTTGCTCCAACAACCTACCCATGTTTTTAGGTTTTGTGTTATGTTTTACAAACAGATTATTCGTCATCCATCGTTAAATACACTGAATATCTACTCTTAACTTCTGATGCTGATCACTCTAAATAACTGTGGCATTCTTACAACTTTTTTTAAATAAAACACCCAACACCAACAGGGGTTTAGACTATTTTAGATACCAGCCATCCAAGTTAGAGAGCAAATTATCAATTTTTGGATACCAAAAGGTGCCCTACAAGCTGGAATTTTGTTACAGGTAGGTTTGAGAGATACAATTATAAATTATACATGCCTGACATAATGAGCCTTTTTCTCTCTCTTTTTTCTTCTTTCTTTTTCTGATATTCTTGATAGATTCGAAGATTACAACGTTCACAGGCACCCTTTTTTATTTCATTTATGATGTATTAGTTTCTGGAAACATTAGTCAATTTCAATATACTGGGCATCACGGCAATTGTAACTAGTTTCATAGATGTTGTAGGCTTTTTATATGACAAAAATGTTCTTTCCGACTTTTTAAGGCTCTAGCATCTATACTTTCAGGCAGGAGATGAACTGAGGAAAACATATGATGACAAGTTTTCACGATTGAGCAACAAGGAATATAGGGGAGATGGCCTTGGTTCTGAAGACAAAACCACAACTGAATTAAGGGATCTTTATTCTAGAATCTCTGTTACATTAACAACTGCTGATTCGATATCCAAAAGAATTAAGAAGCTGAGAGATGAAGAACTACAGCCACAGCTTGTTGAGTTGTTGCATGGGTAAGAAAGCTGATAAAAAAGTTGTTTGGACGTTATATTTTAGCAGTCCTATAATTTCAGTGTCAGTTGTGTAATTAGGCTCTTACTCCCACTTGTGCAGTCTAACGAGAACTTGGAAGATAATGTTGGAAGTCCATCAAACCCAGAACAAAACCATGTCTGAAGTCAAATCTTTCACCTGTCCTACTTTGGGGAAGTTCAGTAGTGATTCTCATCGTCTTGCCACTCTTCAACTTGAAGCAGCACTTCAAAACTGGCGAGCTTGTTTTGCTGGATATGTTACTGCTCAAAAAGCATATATTGAAGCTATCAATGGATGGCTATCCATGTTCAGAGCTCCAGAAATTGAATCTTACTTTGGCGATATGTCAGTCCCACGTTGCAAAATCAATGCGCCACAACTGCTCTCGATCTGTCATGATTGGCTAGCTTCCATGGAGAAGTTGCCTTGTGAAGCTGTAGCATATGCTATGAAAAGCTTTGGGAGTGAAATCAGAGCTTTGTGGTTTCTACAAGGAGTGGAACAGCAACAAAAGAGGAAGCTTGATGGCCTTGCTAAGGAGCTTGACAAACGGGTTGTAGTATTTAAGAAGGCAGAGAAAAAAATCCTGGAGACGAAGCTTTTTGAACAAAAGGTAGAGTTAGATGTTCGACATCGGGCTGAGTGCTTAGCAGAGAAGAAAGGTGTACTGGATATGTTCAGGAATAGGCTTGACGCAGAGAAGGCAAAGCACCATGATAGCATACAAGAGACGAAGAAAGTCATTTTGAATGGATTTCAGACAGGCTTCTCTTCTGTTTTAGATTCCATGTCAGAGTTCTCGAAGGCTTCCTTAAAGATGTACACTGAACTAGCGACGCATGGAAAACTGCTAAGTTGAGGTTTGAAAAGGGTGTTATACTGTTATCCATTCTTAAAACAAGGGTAAAGGTTATGGATGAAGCAGAATATTCGGAAGAGAAAGGGTTCTTATGAGCTGCACCTTGTATGGATAAAGCATAATATTTTGAAGAAATTAGATATATTTTCAGGTTTCTTTAGAAATCCCGGGGCTTGATCATATTTGTAAATTTTAGTTTTCTTGAAGTTGTTGCTCTTAGTTTGTCCGCCATTTCTGTTTGGAAAACTGAAATCTGAAATTTTCTTGCCTGTAGTAAGCAAGCATATTTTTATTGCAAAGAGAAACTGCATACCAGTTATTCATGGGGAAGAAATAATGAATTATATTCTTCCAGTTATTGCTTTGTTCATACTTTTACTCTTTTTTTTTTGGGGGTACTTGTGCATAGGTCTGACCGTGTAAGAAGCTTGAGCTTGGCTCACTTCCATTAAAAAAATAAAAAATTCAAATCAGGTCATCTCTGCATACTTGATATTTCATTGCTCATTCAAGTGCTCGAGTTGAATAGAGCTCAGCAGTCTTGATTCCTATGCAGCCAGCTTAATTGTGCGGTCTTCATTTACCTTGAGGCAACAATGGTACTGCTTGGTAATGCTGCTTTGTTCAGGTACTTGTTATTCATCTCAGAAACCATTTTTTGCTTATATATATATATATGGATAAAGGAAAAGGTATTCATAATCAGCATGCAACAGATCTGAAGAAATAACATCATCACTTTAAGTTGCAAAAAAAGAAGGCAACTCAAAAAGTAATTATCATTTAAATATTTCACTTAACACAATTAGTCTCGAGGAATGCTTAATTCCTCATCCATGCTTATGCTCATTTGCTGTCTAATTCCTCTCGAGGAGCAGTTCTTATCGATGTTTATACTTGTAGTAGCATTAGTATCTAAACATCTCATACTTGCACTGTGAATGCTTTCCATCTCTATACGAAATCTTTCAAGTTCAACCCCACTGTGGGAATAATCATGATCCGTTGATTCATGCGAAACGCCTTTAGATCTCCGCTTTACTGGTGGTTTTGGGATGAAAGTGTCTGCCATATAAAGGGCTGCCTCTAATTCCTGCCAAACTTGAGTCATTGTAGGTCTCTGTTTGGGCACTTTTACCACACATCTTAGACCTAGTTGTCCCATTTTCAGCATCATTTCCATGTTGCATGGCTCTAGTAGAAGATTAGCATCCAATACTTCTTCCACACTACCTTTCTCCAAACCAGGCCTTGCCTGCCAGTTCCACAACATCAAAATTAAATGATTACATTTTCAAAACTTTATGATTGTTGAGTAACATATGTGAATGATCGTGCTCATATTTTGCTATCAATAACAGTTGACCATACTTTGAATTGCATTGTACAACACACTGTAGACATTCATCAAGGAATCATTCCTTTGATGCACCGAAACCTACTTACCCATTCGGTAATATGATAATTAGAACCACTTCTTGTTGTATCAACTGCAGGCCGGGCAGCAACAAGTTGGAGAAGTATGACTCCAAAGCTGTAGACATCACTAAATGGACTCAGATGAAAGCTTGAACAATAGGCAGGGTCAAGGTACCCTGGTGTCCCTTTGATCTGACTGCTAACATGCGATTGATCGCCAGTGGGACCGGATTTCACAAGCCCAAAATCCGAAACCTTGGCCTCAAACCCCTCCCCTACCAAAATATTGCTCGGTTTTATGTCGCGATGAATTATGCTTGGCTTGATTCCTTCATGCAAATGCGCTATGCCTGGAAGCAAGGTTTTCGTATATGTATTCAAAAACTTGTGTCGCAGTTTGATGAGTTCATGGGAATGATTTTTACCCGATATCTATGAAGAAACAAAAAAACTTACCCTTAGCTGCTCCAATAGCTATGTTTACTCTTTGCCTCCATGTCAAAATCCTTCCTCCTCTTCCTAACAGAGTTATCTCACTGTCAGAATTAAGAGTGAAATCATAATGTAGCATAAAGGTTGACAAGCTGAAACTTACCCACGATGTATTCAAGTAGTGATCCATTTTGAACATATTCATAAACCAATACTTTTGCTCCTTTTGGCCCTGTTTGTTGCAAGCAAAATTTTATTTTTTTGTAAAAAAAAAAAATGACCAAGGGGTAGTTTGAGTGAGTTGTTGGCAGATATATATTATTTATATATAGCATTGGTATGGTATGTACCATCTTCTTCTTCACAGTATCCCACCAAACCTACAAGGTTCGTATGCTTCACTGTTGAAAGCAACTTGACCTCTGTTCCAAAAATTATGCAGGCAGGCAGGCACATTAGTGTCTGATCTCTCAATATATAATACTCCTAATTAGAAGACATGCAGCAATAAATTGAAGAAATTTATTAAAGTTTTTTACCATTTCTAAATTCTTGGGTGCTTGTGTATGAATCAGCACGGGCCTTCTTGATAGCGAGTGTTCCCTCTACAGCAAACGTTCCTATATATACATTTCCAAATGCACCGGACCCTATCAAGCAACCTCGGCTGAAGTTATTGGTGGCTTTCTCCAGCTCTTCCATCTGAAACCGCCTCAGCACCAGTTTCTCCGCATCCAGAAATTCATCTGTATACACATTTCGATGTATTTCATTTCCTTTTACTATATATTCTCTCGTCAAATGACAGACAACATGTACAGATTTTTGAGTGGTAGCTAGGGACTAACCTTTTTTCTTTGGAGCGAAGAAGACCACCCTCTTCTTTTTGCACAAGTATATCAAGGCACCAAGGAAGAATGCTAAACTTCCAACTATAAGCCCTCCTCCCAAAAGAAATTTATTTTCATTAATTGAACTTGCCATTTGCATGGATGAAGCTGGTGAATCTCCTCCTCAGGTCATGTACTGCAAACAAATGAATGGCATGCTTTTGATGTTTGAAATAACTTGTGTTTTTCTCTCTCTCTTCATATACATTAATTACACTAATTGCTCACGTGCTCCCCCGAAGCTGGTTGACTGAGGACTGAGGAGGAGAATATATATATATATATATATATAAGCTGGAAAGGCAGGGCAGGTATATATATATAATGCTTAATAAGCACAACAGACCAAGAGATGAGGAGTCATGCTCTTACTAGTGATTTGGTGACTTGGTCTTCTTTTAGGCCGGCCGGCAGGCAGATATTCCTCTGCTCACATTCTCGATCGACAGTGATGATAATGATCAAACACAAACTCTGGATCCTAACTCACTGTCGTATGCATTTTGTTTGTACGCGATTATATTTCTTGGATATAAAATATTGGTATAAAAGATTATAATGCTGCCAAAAGAAGAAGAAGAATATTTGTCTCTCATGGATCAATCTCATGCATGGGCGGAGGGGGTCCGGGCACCCCCGGCCGCCGGAAAAATTAGTATGGAGTAGGTATGTAGGAGGGTCCAGCCTGAAATTTGGCAATGTCGGGATCCGAAAAGCTTTGCGTGGGTTGGGAAGAAGAAGGAAGGAGAAGAAGAAAAAGAAATTTTAAAAAAAATATAACTTTATAATTAAGTAGCCTACACATAATATAAATACTGACATATTAATTTTTTTTTATCCGTTTACAATTTTAAAATGGTCAAAGAAATGAATCTCTAATTTAAAAAGGAAGAAGTACTAATTTACCCAGATTTTTTATATCTTTTTGACACTTTTGGAGGCAGGTCGTGTAACAAACTTTATTATATAATCTTTCTATTTTGCAAGAGAAAAAAAGAGAGTCTCATTTATAAATTTTGCAAACACTAACTACTTTTCATTTTATATATGTAAACTTTTTAAAATAATAAGGTGTTCATTCATTAGTAATGACATTATATACATGAATATAACTAAGTGATAAGATTTATTTTTTTTGAAACGAAATGAGTATTTGTGTTATTTAAAAATAATAATTACTTCGTTTCACAAAAGAACTTTATTTATAAAATTTATCAATATTAAATATGTATTTTTGTTCTATATCTATCTCAAGTGAATAAGTTGTTAGGTTAACATTAACCACACTATATTAAAATATGATGATAATTTATACTCATCACTACAAAAATAAATATTTTTATACTCCTTTAAAAAGGAGTAATGGACGTGTTTGACCTTTTTAATATTTTTCTATTTGTGAAAGGTAGTAAATAACAGAGGACATCAGTATATTGGAGGGTCTGGTAGAAACAGAGGAGGAGAGGAGAGGAGAGAAGAGAGCCGCCGTTGCTGCCGCCCGTTGCCACTGCCGGTCGCCGCGCCGACGCTTGTCTGCCGAACCCTCCGGCTTAAAATCTCTGGCTCCGCCACTGATCTCATGGATCGATCATATGTTGAAAGTCACCACTAGTAGGGGAGTAAAATGTTGTTTATGTTATGATAATCATTAGAGTTGGTCACTAAACCAAATGATAATCTATACCGATGACTACCGTGGGACTCAATATGTCACAACCAGGTTTAGCATCTGGACAGGTATTTTGTTTTAGTAAAAAAAGAAGGGGGAATTGTATGTAGACTTAGTCATGCCATTTCATACCGTCTTCTTCTTCCTTAATTATTTGAATTTGTAGTTTTGGATGCGGACAGTTTGATGGAAAGAATAAGAACAAGTGATGGATTGGATGTGGAGGCGAGGAGGAGAAAGAAGTGCATAATAATAATATACAGAACAGAACAAGCGGTTAGTGGTAGTCATTATTATTACTACTATTATATTACTATAAATTACTCCATTCAGTAATGCAATTCATTCAAAATTTTAGTAACGCTGGTTATTATGGATTAGACAAGTCACCGAGTATTTAATAGGGTAGGTACGTAACGTAGTTCGAAGAAGTTAATTGCACCGGTATTGAATTTGGTGGACCCAAATCCCAAATCCCAAATCCCAAATCCATAAATAATAATACTAGTAATTTATCTAATTATTATTATGTTTATGTTTATGTACTAGTAGTAGTAGTAATTTATAGCAGCGTACCAGACAGTAGCTGTATCGATTCCACAAATCAAGTAACATTGATTGATTCTCACAAACATGAATGGCTTCTTAAATTGCAGATAGATACTCACTCAAGGGTTTATAGAGATCACTGGGCTGGGCTGGGCTTCAACCCATCTGCATTAATTACCTTCCTACCTCAGTACCTCATACTACTAATACTAATATTCATAACGTGGCGTGGCCCCTAGGAAGGAGTTCATAATTTTCTTGTCTAGCTCTCCCAACTGTTGTCTGTTCGTAAAAATGGTTAGGATTTTTTTTACCAAATGTATTACTCCATGAAGAAAGGGAGGGAGGGAGATTGGATTAGAGTGGACAACCTAATGAATATTAACCGCCTAGTAGCCAGACTTGTCCTCCTTCATGACAACATGAAATACATTTTGGTTTGGTTGGTTGTCCTCATTAGACTTTCATAAATGCAAAACTACCCATGCCACGCCCCCCCCCCCCCCCCCCAACCCCAAGGACTGGACTAGATAATTTTCATGTCCAGTGGACGCTCGGCACCACAGTTTTGTTTAAAAAAAAGTAGTAGTAGTAGTAGTCAGGTAAAGAATTAGAGATTTATTAAGGCAGTATTTGCACAAACCAAACAATAGTGCAGAACTTGCAATTTTATACGTTTAAACCCAATACGAATACAAAAAAAATAAGAATATCTGCTGCTTATACGTTTAGGTGGTTGTGCACATATAGGCTGCCTGCCTACCAAGTAACAAGAAAGAAAGCCAAACAGATTCAAGTATGCTTTTCTTTGAGTTGCAAGCCATTATTAAGACATAAAAAAATGAATGCACTCCAATTAGATAACCCCCCCCCCCCCCCCCCCCCCCAAAAAAAAAAAACAAAACAAAACAAAAATAAAATAAAATTAGTTTTAGCAGATGATATCCCTCGTCACTCGACAACTAGAGGTTAGTAGGAACAACTACAAATTAAATTGGGTCCAATGTTCTCACCAGAAAGTAAGAAATCTAGAGGAAGGAAGGAAGGGCACAAAAGCCTTGGTCAACACAATCAATCAACCTCCATCCTGGTAATTTTGTCAACAACCAGAAACTTTAAAAACCAATTTGCCGTCCGTCAGAAATACATACTACTTTTTACGTCAAACAGAGAACAAAAACTCCCTCCGTCCTACAAACAAACAATGGAACAATCATTTTAAGTTACGTTTGTTTCATTTTCATCACAAAAGTATATAATTCAATTGTGACAACAATCTTTACAGAGGGCAGGTACTAAACAGCATGGCCGACACCCGACAATGAGAAAGTTGAAGGAGAAGAGATAAAAACACTATATTTTTTTTATACAGAATGCTGGTCAAGTAGCTTGTGTACATATTTCAACGAACTACGTAATGGCTGTCTGGAAAATTGGTATAACTGAGGGATTATATGAACAAGTAGGAAAGAATCCCTAATCCTGTGAAGGGTAAACTATGAAATAAAAAATAACAAAAGAACTCTCTTCTTATATTGTAATTTACAGCAAAACCATCAATTACAGATCCCGTCTGCATAATGGGCATGAACCGTGTCTCACCAGCCACTTATCAATGCAAGGTAGGTGAAACATGTGATGACATTGAGGCAAACTTCTAACAGTCTCTCCTAGCTGAAAATCCTGAATAATTTTAACAGTCAAAACAAAGAAAGTGAGTTCTTCCTTACCATCAATCAATTATACTCCTATATCCTCCGTAAACCAGATGAACAATAATGGCAATAATACCTGAAGGCAAACTGAACAACAGACTTTTTCACCAGATGCATCCACATTGTTATCCCTAGTGATTCTGATCTTGGGGATTTTTTCAACTGAATCTCCAGCCAAACCTTTAGCCCCGCCAACGTCGAAAATGTTTTGGACCTCCTCGAAGCTTGTTTCAACAGCACCCATCTGATCAATTAGCAAGTAAAAATGTAAGCAAATGAAACTAACTATTGACACTGCTATGAGAGGTTTAAACAGTAAGAAATTATGTAATGAATGACAAAATTACCTGACTCTGCACTGCACTTAGCATAGCCGGACCGATCCGCTCACGAACAAGTCTACCACTTAACAGGCTTGCAATGACATCAATCTGTAATTGTTTTTGAAGTTTTCATAAACTATATATTTAAGCTAAAAGTTTTCCAAAATTGTATACAAGTTATGAACGGCAGATTTGCCAAACTATCAACTATAGAATCCATCAATAATCAGTTAGCTACAGAAATGTTGCTCACCAGGTACAAAAGACAGCCAAGCCCTGACTCATCTGAATGCCATAGAACAAGAGATGATTCGAAGACCTCAATTGAGAAAACAGCACCAGATATGGCTCCAACTGCAGCCCCTCGAACAAACCCACTCTCAGTTTCTTGGCCTATAAGAGCTCCAGTCATGGCCCCTAATAAAGTACCGACTGCAGCAAGAAAACCATTTCATTCATTATTTTCAACTACTAGAAGACCTAGATTATAGTTCCTTGACAATGCAGCCACTCCATTTATCTGCTTTAAAATTTAACAAGATCCAAGATTTTACAAAGAAATGAAGTAAAACAAGATAAATGTTCAAATCCAACACCTTTGAATCCTAAACAAACAAATATCTCTTTCGAAAAAAATTGAAAACAACGCCGTAAGATGAAGAAATTCAGTACTTGCAAACCCTAATGCAAATATCATATCGTTTCTACTATGAGGAAAAGTGTAAATGATTGAACAAAACCACAATGGCCCAATTTCGATTTATACCAAACCCACCCCATAAAACAAATTAAGATAATATTAATTCTTACAAAATTTATAACCATGGGAAATTAAGGCAAAGCAACACAATATAAACATGAAAGAAAAAAACACACCTAATGCGAAGAAAAAGGAGAAGATCGCCGAGAATACATTCCCCAAGATCACAGAAACTGCAGAGCTGAAATATTCTTTTACCCTGAACGCCAAACTCGCAATTGAAAATGAAGAAATTGATGAAGATGAAGGCATAGGACGAGATTGGTATGCGTAAAACGCCATGGAATGCTGCCGATTAAGGTAAAGATGAGATTTTGTTTAAAGAGGGAAGGAGGGTTAAGGAGAATTGCTTAGATGTTAAGAGAAAACGAAACCACATAAACCCTTATATCTTTCTCTTGCTACACACCAAATTCTTTTTCTCAAACTTGTGGTTGATAGAAAATTTTCAAAGTAGTTAAAAGGGCACGAGAGAGGACGAAGTTGCTTTTGACAAATTTGAGCGTGTTGATTCTGGGGTTTAAATCAGCCACCAATTTCCTTTCTTTAATCAATAAGTGTATATATATATATATATATATATATATATATATATATATATATTAAAAGAGGGTAGTCATACTTGTTTTTTATTTATTTATAAAAATGCTATCTCACTCGTTTTTTAAATTTTTTTTCAAAATAACGTAATTTTAATAAATGTATGTTATTTAAAGATAATTACACCACTATAGTTGACGATTTTTCAGCATTTGATAACTAAATTTTAAAAATATATAATTAACTGATTGACTTAACTAAAATTTTATAATTACACTATTTTGTTAAACTAATTAAATGCCATTTATTTTTCATCTACGTGGCATTTTAGAAACAAATAAAACAATAAATGGACAAGATTAGAGGAGTACTTGATAAAAAAATATTATAGGTTTATATTATACAAAATGTAAAACGTAATTACACATAAATATGTACATAATATCGATTTAATGAGATTGAGAAGCTAAAAAAAGAGTTATAAAGTATTTTGCTCTATAAACCTTTCATGTCATAGCCATTTTGACATTATTCTATTTGATACTACTTCTTTATAATACATACATTCATGTTTAAATTAAAATTATCTTTAAATATATCTTTGCAAATATATAAAAAAGAATTATTAAAAGTTGACCCAACATAAAGAATAAACATATTAACGAGTCTTTAACTTTTACAAAAAATTAATTTGACAAATAAATAATTAATATATCTACCATACTATACGCAATGGTACGCGTTCTTTATTTTTTGAAGTGTGAATGTTTAGATAATTTATGATTAATGGAGTAAAAGTAATTATGGGGGGATAGATTTTTCTCCCACCCCACCCCACCCCACTCCACCCCACCCCCACCCCTGAATTGTGAATTATGAATCATTCAGTGTGAAGAAGAGAGGACAAATAAATAAATTAGGTTTGGTTTGGGTGAGTAGTCTACTACTACAATCTATTTAGTCCTATTAATTAGACTTAGCGTGGAAGTTAATACTAGTAAGTAGGGAGTATGTATTACTTAAACCTCTACGTTCCTTCTAATTCTAATTTCCCCCACTCTCTCTCTCTCTCTCTCGGAACCAAAATCTTTCTCCCAAATGGATAAAAAAGATTATGTTTGTTTCGTGTTTCTGCAAATCATTATTCTTATTCTTATTATTACTTCTTAAATTGAGTTGGGTGATATTTGAAACTTTCTATATATATATATATATATATATATATATATATATATATATATATATATATATATATATATATATAACAACATTCATTTCTTCAACAAATGGTTAACTATCACAAAAGATTTTTTTCACCATCTCCTAAATAGTGAATGATGAAACATTTTGAGACCCCTGTCACAACCTGCTACTTAATTTACTTTTATTACTATTTTTTTATTGGGTATATCATTCAAATAATAAAATATTACTAAAATGGAATGAAGTTTAACAAAAGGGATGTGCTTTGTTTTAACAAAGAAGTAAGTTGATTATTGTGACGCCATCAGAATAAGTTTAATCAACCCAATTCATTCTGAGTCGTCAAATATATGGTACAGAATTCAAATACAATCTTTTATAACATACGGTCGTACAAAATACGATCACACAATTGTGAGTTTCAATACAAACCGTATATAATACAAAATATAGACACTCAAATTCATTTCTTATTCATTACAATTATTGTCCCACTATTTTATAGAATAGTGAGGACTTCTACAGATTTAATTCTGATCATCACACTGTTCTCCGACTAATTTTCGCGATACTCTTATTTTCTGAAGAGAACAATGGAAGAAAATGATGAGTTCAACTAGCCCAGTAAAGAATATTATGACTAAGATAATGAAAATAAATTATCGTTAGCCTACAATAAATCAGATAAAATATTATGGACAACAAGTTTTAGATCAATATTCGCAACGAAAATAATAATTCATTAGAAGAGTTAAGTAGAGAATGATGTCTACTATCTTTTTTGATTTAAAAGTTCATCATCAATATTTTATCCCTGTAACATCAATATTCAATATACATCTCGAATCAAACATTCATCTTTTGCACTACGGCCAAAGATATTCATTTGTATCACCAGTTGATTATGTTTATCTCAACACATGTCCATCTTTGCACTACGGGCCAAAGATATTCATCAGGTAATCATTCATCTTTGCACAACAGGCCAAAGATATTCATCAAGTAATCATTCAATTTTGCACTACAGGCCAAAGATATTCAGTTATATCACCATTTAGGACTGAGGATGATGAAAACAATATGAATAACGAATCTAGTGAGATAAAGGACAAATATTAGAGAATTTATTCAGAGTTCAAGAATGAAGATCAAAACCTGGATCCAATCAAAGATGATTTGGAAGAAAAAAATAATAATTTTTTTTTACCGTGAATAGTACCGCGTAAATAGTAACTCGTGAATAGTAACTCGACATAAAAAGATAAAAATTTTACAAGAAAGTTCAGACCAATATTCCAGTGAAATGATATTAGATGAAGCGCAAAACTTAACGAATTTCTGATCATTTCAGGAATTATAGAAGCAATACTTACCGTAGTAAGTTTAGAGTAAGGAATCTGAAATGAAACAATATACGAAACTGCAAATGAATTTTCACCCGTCAGGCGGTAGTCTGCGTAGACAGATCATTTTCACAATTTAATAACAAATGAATATGAAGGGTTATTCACCAGGCATGCGGTAGTCCGCGTAAACAGGTTATTCTCACAGAGTAAAAAAGAATGGAATAACAAAAGAATTTCACCATGTATGCGGTAGTCCGCGTAGGCAAGTTATTCCAAGAGAATAATAAAGAATGGAATAACAACCCTTACGAGTATTGAAAGAAAATAACTCTCTTCATGAATACGAAAGAAATAATACCTCTTACCTTTATACTTTCTCTCTATACTTTCTCTCTCTATAGCTTTAGTGAATTGGTGAAAAATAATGAAGAAATGAGTTTCTATTTATAGGCTTGGCAGAGTAAGGGTAAAATAGTCTTTTTGTCATAATTTATGACATCATCGCTTACATCATCGATCCTATGACATCATTGCTTACCTCATCGTTCCGATGACATCATTGTTTACCTCATCGTTCCGATGACATCATTGCTTACATCATAAGAATTCAAATTCAATTTATTCTCTTTCATTTTATTTTACTTTTATACTATAAATTTACTATAATAATGTTACCAAAATTATAAAAATCATACTATTATATAATCACATCATACTACTATAATGTAACATTATAATAATATATTTGAATGAATTATTTTATCAGAAAAGATAAAATACCAACTTTCAACCAATGTCACATGCTAAAAAATCTCCCGTTTAAATCCACATTGAATAAATATTTTCTTATCATATATATCAACAATTAATTATTCACAAATACTATTACAGAACTACAATATTGACAATCAGGTCGTTCCTACAAAAGAAGGAGCCTTCCGATAAAATTTTTTTCTTATTGGTGCGCAATTAACTAACCCCTTTCCTAGACAGAACTTTCTTAGACATTGCCAATAATACTATCTAATAAAATTAGTCAAATAATATAAATTATTGATTTGATAATTTGAAATACTGTGCAATGATAATTATTGAATCACTAATATAAAATATCCATGTATCAATTATTGAATCAATAAAATAAAAAATTGAACAGTAATTACCGTAACAATTATTGAGTAGTGACTTCTTACGTAAGAATCAATAATTAGAATTATTGTGCAACACTGTGTGCTATTGTGCAACACCGCGTATTACTGTATTTTAACCACCGGGTATTTCAACAGTTTTAACGGTAAAAGTTTTACCGTTATTTTTGTAAAAAAATTATTTCTGTCGCTTTCTATATCTGACATTCATTCCGTTGTGGGGTCCACCAATGACTGCGCCGTCGTACGAATATTCTCCGACAAAAAGAATATTCCTCGACCAAACGAATATTCCCCGACACAACGAATATTTTATAACCACTTTTACTTTGTAAAATTTGCACATCTCACCCATAATTTATCACATTTATCAAATCAACACATTACTATTTTCAAAATAATATATAAAAAAATTTAAATATTTATTCATAAAAGTTGGGGTCTTATAATTATAATATTTTAAAAAGGAGAGCCATCATGTATCAATAATTAAGGTTTGTAATTAGTAATACTTTTTAGATATTTTATGATGAATTTATATTAATTTAAGTTTGGAAAGGATGTAATAGATTTATTTTATGTTTTGAGCATTGTATTGTTGTTTTGTCTTCTAATAAGTCGTTTTAGAGAAGTGTTTTTGTCTCATAATATAAGTCGTTTGAGAATTTCAAGTAAACATTAATTACTTCGTTTTCAGTATTACCCCAAGTATTAAGTATAACTTTGGTTCTCCTACTATTTTTTGCCTAATAAAAAAACAATCTCTTTTTTAATACAAGGACACTATAGACAATTGATATTATATTTAATACTCCCTCCGTTCCTTAAAGACTGTAGTTTTAGGAAAAAAATTTGTTCATTAAAGAATGCAGTTTTAAGAACCCAATATAATTTTTATATGTTTTTTTTTCAAATATGCCCTTGTTTTAATTTATTGCAACAAAGAGATTACGTTCACCAACAATTTCTCTCTTCACATAATTAATGAACACATAAAGCTAGCTTTGTCATTTTATCTCACTTATTGGTTTGTGTGTTTTTTTTGCTAAAACTGCAGTATTTAAGAAACCGAGAGAGTATTATACAATCATTTTTTTAATCCTTGCGCATAACTCTAAAACGATTTATATTAAAGTACGGATGGATTGAGTATTTATTAACCAAGCTTTGGTGTACCATATTTAAGGTACGCAAGCCATTGTGACTGGCAAGAGCTTACTAGGAGTTTTTGGACTCCAAATAACGTAGAATAACTATCATAGCACCAATCTGGTGCTACCTTAATATCCTTAATTATATATATATATATATTCTTTCTAACGACTATTGCCTGTCTAGTGTCTACTACTTCCAGTCCTGGCATAAAATGGAATATTATAAGACGTTGTAATTGAAAATTTACTAGTTGCTCACATAAAATGCATTAGATACACCCAAAAATGGAAGGTAATGATTTGTTTATTCACCAAGATTTGAATTTCTACAGTTCGTAAAGAAATAAGTTAATAGCTACAACTTGTGGGTTGAATTAAACTCAAATGACTGGAGCCTTAACCTTATTCTCTGTGGAAAGATATATTAGGTAATAGGTATGACATTACATCATTAGATTTGGTGCCTAACTACAGACACAGGCATTTATTACAGATAAGTGTACAACCGTAGCCGCACGTTCGAAACCTGCAAAGACAAAATGATCAAATGCACAATTGTAGGTCAATGTTTCAACAGGAAAATCAAATCAATGGGTGAACAGAACACGTTCATACAAATTAGATGATGATGTTCTACAGAAATTGAGCACAACAAAGATTTAGCTTAGCGGCTAACAACAAACTGAGAGAGGAAACTGGTGCCCATGAAGGCAACCTCTACACGCTGCTCTAAAGCATTGTCTGCTTTCCATATCCGCAGCACTCCATTTTTTAGTAATTATGAGGCTCTTATGAATCAATGTGTTGCTTGAATGTGAATCTATCTTGATTAAGTTAAATCACATCACCGCTGAATGATTTGTGCATTAGTAGTAAAGTTGTCAGATTCACCATTGCTTGGCAAGGTATATTTTTCTTAAGCATCAACATACACGAATTATTATTATTATGGTTGGATATTGGGTATCCAAATGGGTCACGTCCGACCTCCATGCTTAACGTGGTGAGAATATGGGGAAGTGGTTGAACCACTCCCATATTAAATACCCATGCTCAGACGATCAATTCACAAGTAATTCATTATTCAGTTGGCCAAATACAGACGCTCCCATCACAGACCAAACCCAATTGTTACGAACTGTGAGATATAACGTTCCATTCTATATGAATAGCATACGTATAAAATTCCTTCAATTATTATTATGACCTCGTGCAGAAATTACTTAACCATTACAAATTAGCTCATATTCAGTACCATTTTAATCATCAAACAACTACCTTCTCTTTTGAAGCTCATAGATCATGAATGAAAGTTTGAACTTTATAACAGATCATGACAGTTCATAGGTGTAGCTGAAGCCTTAGAATTTCAATACTTTTCTACAAGTAAAGAAAATTACCTTTTGCAAGGCGAGTTAAGCCGCGTACTCATTGACAGGTATCCATTTTACAGCGGAATCACCCATCTTTGGTTTAACAGATAATCCTCCTTTCCCACATTCAGATAGCTCATTCCACCAAGGATAGCAGCAGGAAAAACAGTCTTCCCCCTTCTTCAACCTCTGATCTGTAAAACAAAAGCAATAATGTGTGTGTGAGAGAGAGAGAGGGGGGTCAAGCCAAATCACTATACGCTAAGTGAGGTCCATAAGGAGATGGTACTTACAGGTACATAAGAACCGTAGCTAAATGTTGTCCTCTGTTCTTAGTGTTGAACTCATCAAGAAAGTAGTCATAATGAGGCTCATACTTTTGGCCCACTTCATAGTGGAGAATTTGAAGTCCTTCCCCATCCTCTATATGTTACAGAATGAAAACACATTAAACGTAACAACAAACAAGAATTCATAGTAAGCCAATAAGTGGATCATAAAAAATAAGAGAATTTTCCAAGTTTTACTTGAATTGAAAGAAGTTGAATCGAACTAATTGAAGTTCAGTATATAAACACTTTATAAAGAGAATTTTCCAAGCCATAAACTAGCAACTAGTGCCGACCATGCTCAAAACAAAGCCAGCCCTCTCGTGATCCTTGAAGCTGGAACTTGCTGGGTTTTGTTTTACTATACAACCTATCAAGAAAACTAATGGCTAAATGTAATGACAGATCACCAATGCATGAAGAAAGAACCTATAAGGAGGAAATGGTTGACAAGTAGCTAGTTCGAAACTGCATAGCTACGGGTAAGAAGGTGAAATCTGCAATTCGTGTCTCGATGTTCCGTACCCCTGCATGTACAATTACCTCAGAAGTATAATAATAAGCATAAAAACAAAGATAACAAGGTGATAAAAATGTATACCAAAAGGCCCCGAAAATCGTGACTTGGGCCCAAAGCACTGCTTTCTGCGTCTATAAATACGCCCTTCCCCCTCCCAAATTCTCATTTTCTTCCTGAAGAGGGGGGCATTGAGACGGAGGTAGATAGGGAAGAAGAACTTCATGATCAATCAACAATTTTCTTCGTAATAGTAATAAATCGATACCGAACAAATAACTAAAAAACTTTAAACGAAAAAGAAGACAGCG
Source organism: Panax stipuleanatus (assembly GCA_020205555.1). Lineage (NCBI taxonomy): Eukaryota > Viridiplantae > Streptophyta > Magnoliopsida > Apiales > Araliaceae > Panax > Panax stipuleanatus. The sequence goes on along the minus strand of CM035125.1, from coordinate 1,150,063 downwards.
AAATCAAAGAACCGCGCAACAAATTTTTCAACTATTTTAATTGCAAATTCGTGCTTACCGCTATGGATATGCGCTTCGCATACTCTCCGGCCGAAGTCGCCAAAGTCCGGACGGTTCAGTTCGGCATACTCAGTCCTGACGATATTGTACACTATTATCTGCCCTTTATTTGAACTTATTCACCTTTTCCCTAGGGTTCACTTGCTTAATCAAGCATTTGTTTCCTGTTCAAATTTATTTTGGTGGCAGAGGCAAATGTCGGTGCTGCAAATTGAGCACGGAGAGACAACGGAGAGAGGGAAGCCCAAGGCGGGAGGCCTGAGCGACCCTCGGCTCGGCACCATTGATCGGAGAAGCAAGTGCGACACATGCATGGCTAATATGGCCGAGTGTCCCGGCCATTTTGGTCACCTCGAACTCGCCAAGCCAATGTTTCATATAGGATTTATGAAGATTGTGCTCAGCATCATGCGTTGTGTCTGCTTCAATTGTTCCAAAATACTTGCTGACCAGGTCTAAACTATAAAATTTGTATCATTAACACCTTAATTTGATTAATTAGATGCGTTTGCACTATTTCATGCTGATTTTTTTTAATGTTTATTTTAGCTATGGAGACTATTTGGCATCTTGATTGTTGCGATTTTAGCGTGTTTTACATACTATGAACAAGCACTGGACTTAAGGAAATGGCTGTTATAGAATCCTAGAAAAGTAGGAAGAAAAACCATAGCGGTTTTGAACTCGATTCCCAATGAACTGAAGATGACTGAATCATCAGCTCGGTAAAAGAAACAGAATGTTTGTTGTCTTGTCATATGTTCGAATTTGTTGTTGTTTCAACAATACTTTTGAGCTTATGGGTTTATAAAATATATGGAATCTTGATTGTTGGCTGTTTTTACGGTCACATATCCTGCACATGCACAATAATTGAGGTTTTACCTGCATTGGCGAAATTACAGTTAAAAACAACTTGTACCAGCCAACAAATGCAGACAGCAAAACCTATTCATAATATACCTTATAATTTGTTTTCTGGCTTTTGGCTTTTAGGAATGTTGACATTCTTTTCCCCTTATGTTATTCAATCCTATGCATGTAAAAGTAACTTATGTACTCTCTAGTGTCTGAAAAGCAAGGGCCACAGGGAACTGGAACTAGTATTGCCAATGCATTGGAAGAAACAAAAAAATATTTTACATAATATTAAGGTTTGTCTCGTGACCCCTTTTGATGCTTATTTACGATAGTTGATTATACATATATATATATATTTATATATACACACACTACAAATTTGCTGTTTTCGACTTCTTGGGTAGCTACATAAGTCACTCTTGAGGTTTAGCCCTGTGCAAGCCACTTTATTGTTGAGAGTTGCTAACGCTGCTATATGATTGAGAATTTAGTTTTTATATTTCTTATTTAGATGTATAACTCTGTAGAAGTGTGAGATTGAGGACAAGAAGGACAGTATAAGTTAGATTCATGATTTATATGAGTTAGATTTATGACATTATTCAATATGATAAGCAATGGCATTACCTTCATGTTACAATACAAAATAATATATCACTGAAGACGTATGGTAGCTAAACATTTTATTCATGTTTATTTTTTTGACTTTCTATTCAGGTATAGATACCTAAGATTGTCTGAATGTATGTTAAGTTAACATAAAACATCGATCCTGCTTCGGATATTATATCAATTACGGCATATCATCATTAAAAGAGCCAAAGAAAAATGCAGGTCATCTACATAAGAGAGCAACTGAATATTCATAGCCTCAAGTTCAGAAGGATGCAGTTATAACGCAATTTTAGAGAAAATATAAATTTGAATTGCATTTTAGGAGCTCAAAAAATAAAATAATATATATATATATGTATATATATATATATTGCTAATTTTGCATCTACTATGAACAATTTTTTGTTTAATGTTTACTTGCTTATCGGCTTATATGAGTTTTGCATGTAAATTTCATGATTACATCGTTTGCTTAGATGAGTTCTGTGCACACTTAACAAATTTCATATCAATAGTGTAGTTGCCAAATACTGACGGAAAAGGAAATAGAAAAGAAAAATTAGAATATTATACGCGTACTTATTTTTTTTATATTCTGGTTCTTATATCAGTGGATTAGTAACTATGTGTTTATCATATCATTTTAATAATGTTCTGTAGGAAGATTCCAAGTTCAAGGAGGCACTGAAAATTAGGAATCCTAAAAATAGGCTTAAGAAGGTTTTGGATGCCTGCAAAAATAAAACCAAATGTGAAGGAGGTGATGAGCTTGAGGTCCAAGGCCAAGGTTCTGACAAACAAGTAATAAAGAATAGGGGTGGTTGTGGTGCTCAGCAGCCCAAACTTAGAATTGAAGGTATGCAAATGATTTCTGAATACCAGGAACAAAAAAGGAAGAATGATACCCAGGAGCAGCTTCCTGAACCTGTTGAGAGAAAACAACTTCTTTCTGCAGAAAAGGTAAGCCATTTTGAATTCATTATGATTTGGTTATTTCTGTCTTTATTTCCTCTCTGGGTGTTTCCTCTTATGGAGTTGTTTTTTGATTATATATCTTATATTGGTTTACAACGCTTACCAGGTCCTTAGTGTTTTAAAAAGGATAAGTGACGAAGACTGCCAATTATTAGGCTTGGACCCAAAATTTGCTCGTCCAGATTGGATGATTCTTCAAGTTCTGCCAATACCTCCACCTCCTACGAGACCTTCTGTGATGATGGATACCTCCAGAAGGAGTGAGGCAAGCTACTTCCTGTTGTGCTCTGCATTTTTCTGGGGATCACGTATTAGTTTTCTTTTTTCCTTGAGTATATATAAAATCAATAGATGAAATTACTTTATCACAAAAAATAAAAGCACTCGGGTAGACTTCGTAGCTGTTATATAATTTTTAGGGTATGCGGTTCATAGGTGGATGCTGATTTCCAGTCAATTTTGACTACAGGATGACTTGACTCATCAGCTGGCAATGATAATTAGGTGCAATGAGAATTTAAAGAGGCAGGAGAGAAATGGGGCGCCTGCACACATAATCTCAGAATTTTCACAGTTATTGCAGTTTTATATAGCTACATACTTTGATAATGAGTTGCTTGGTCAGCCAAGGGTATGGTCCTTGTGTTTATGCTTCTGTACTTTGAATTTTCAACATTGACTCCGTAGATCATAGAAGTAACATTCAGACTTTATAGGCAACACAGCGATCAGGCAAACCGATCAAAGCAATATGTAGTAGGCTGAAGGCAAAGGATGGACGGGTACGAGGTAACTTGATGGGCAAGCGAGTGGATTTTTCTGCTAGGACTGTTATTACACCCGATCCAAATATTAATATAGATGAATTGGGGGTTCCATGGAGTATTGCCATGAATCTCACATGTTCAGGACCAGTAACTCCATTCAATGTTGAAAGGTTTCTTATATTTCATGGAGTTTTCTCTCTTATACCTTTTCATCCAGTTATTTTTGTTATTTGTCATAACGAGATCATGTACAGGTTGAGGGAGCTTGTTGAGTATGGTCCCCATCCTCCACCCGGAAAAACTGGATTAGGGCCGATGGACAACGGCTTGATCTTCGTTATTTGAAGCAAAGTAGTGATCAACAACATCTGGAGCTTGGATACAAGGTGATATCATATTACCTTCCTAGTGGTTAGTAATGAGGTATTGAGTCTTCCAAAGCTGGTATGTAATCTATATTATCATGATGCAGGTGGAGCGACAATTGATTGATGGAGACTACGTCCTTTTTAATAGGCAGCCTAGTCTCCATAAAATGTCCATTATGGGACATAAGATAAAGATCATGCCATATTCAACTTTCCGCTTGAACTTGTCCGTTACTTCACCTTACAATGCTGATTTTGATGGTGATGAGATGAACATGCATGTTCCTCAATCATTTGAAACTAGAGCAGAAGTAATGGAACTAATGATGGTGCCTAAATGCATTGTGTCACCTCAGGCAAATCGTCCTGTAATGGGAATTGTCCAGGATACACTTTTAGGATGCCGCAAAATCACAAAAAGGGATACATTTATTGAGAAGGTCATTATTACCTCTTTATTTGAACATTCTCTTTTGCTTTTTTTGGCTTGAAAATAATTGAGCTTACTAAGTCATGATATATGATAGGATGTCATTATGAACATGTTGATGTGGTGGGAGGATTTTGATGGGAGAATACCTGCACCAGCAATTTTAAAGCCAAGGCCTCTTTGGACTGGAAAGCAAATTTTTAACCTTATCATACCCAAACAGGTAAATCTGTTAAGATATTCAGCTTGGCATGACTCGGATGAGAAGGGATGTATAACTCCAGGGGATACTCAAGTTCGAATAGAGAAAGGGGAGCAGCTTTCTGGAACCCTATGCAAGAAGACTCTTGGGAGTTCTGCTGGAAGCCTTATACATATCATCTGGTACGCACGTCCTTGAACTTTTCTGTTCATATTTGGTGATCTGGTTTATCTTATAACTTTATTTATTTCTCTGGATTTACATTTTTTGAATTCCTAAAGTAGCAGCCCATGTATTTAATAATCCAAGTTGTGAGAATATTTCAATTCTTTATTACTTTTTTTCCATATATCTCACCTTTCAGCGTAGAATATAATTCTATCAATATTATTAGTGTTTTCTGATTGAAAAAATTATGTGTCCAAAATTTTGTTTAAAGCTAACTTAATTTGTTCATGTAAGGTATATTTCTAATTTGAAATTATGGTGAAAGGTGCCTGAACTACTCTAGTCCTGTCTGAATAACTTCTTTAGCATTTTCACTGATTAACTGGTTTATTGCATATAGGGAAGATGTTGGTCCAGATGCCACGGGCAAATTTTTGGGACATACTCAGTGGCTTGTTAACTATTGGATTCTGCAACATGGATTCAGTATTGGGATTGGAGATACGATCGCTGATGCCTCAACCATGGAAAAAATCAATGAAACTATCTCAAATGCAAAGAATGAAGTTAAAAAACTAATCAAGGACGCCCATGAAAAGAATTTGGACCCTGAACCTGGACGAACCATGATGGAATCATTTGAAAATAAAGTTAACACGGTCCGTAGTTAGAATCATTTAATTTTTTCTGTTATTTTTTTTGTTTGGTTTCACAGCTCCTTGTTGAATTCCAACATGTCCTTGTGTTGCTTAGGTGTTAAACAAGGCTCGTGATGATGCTGGAAGTAGTGCCCAGAAAAGCTTATCAGAGAGTAACAATCTTAAGGCAATGGTTACTGCGGGATCTAAAGGAAGTTTCATTAACATATCACAGATGACCGCTTGTGTGGGGCAGCAGAACGTAAAAGGCAAACGTATCCCTTATGGGTTCGTCGACCGGACACTGCCCCATTTCACCAAAGATGATTATGGTCCAGAAAGTCGTGGTTTTGTGGAGAACTCGTATCTCCGTGGCTTGACCCCGCAAGAGTTCTTCTTCCATGCTATGGGTGGTAGGGAAGGTCTTATTGACACTGCAGTGAAGACTTCTGAGACTGGGTACATCCAGAGACGACTGGTGAAGGCCATGGAGGATATTATGGTAAAATATGATGGAACTGTGAGAAACTCCCTGGGGCATTTGATTCAGTTTCTCTATGGGGAGGATGGTATGGATGCTGTTTCTATAGAATCACAAGTGATGGACCTCATTAAATTGAGTAAATCAGATTTTTATGAGAAATACAGACATGAGATCCACGACCCTGAATGGAGACCGAGTTACATGTTGCCCGAATCTATTGAAGATCTGAAAACCATCCGGGAATTCTGCAATGTGTTTGATGCTGAAGTTCAAAAACTTGAAGCTGATAGACACCAACTTGGAACAGAGATTGCAACTACAGCTGATAACTCATGGCCTCTGCCTGTTAACATCACGAGGCTTATATCAAATGCACAGAAGACTTTTAAAGTTGACTTTAGAAGGCCTTCTAATATGCACCCGATGGAGATTGTGGAAACTGTTGACAAGCTTCAGGAAAGGCTTAAGATTGTTACAGGTGATGATTTGATAAGTTTGGAAGCTCAAAAGAATGCTACCCTCTTCTTCAACATAATGCTTCGAAGCACATTGGCAAGTAAAAGGGTTTTGAAAGAATACAGGCTTCCTCGCGAAGCGTTTGAGTGGGTTATTGGTGAAATAGAGTCTCGCTTCTTGCAGTCACTTGTAGCTCCTGGGAAAATGATTGGTTGTGTTGCTGCTAAATCCATTGGCGAGCCAGCCACTCAAATGACTTTTAATGCATTTCATTATGCTGGCGTGAGTGCAAAAAATGTCACTTTAGGTGTTCCACGGTTGAGGGAGATCATCAATGTGGCCAAGAAAATCAAAACCCCATCTCTTTCTGTATATTTGAAGCCTGAAGTGAATGAGACAAAGAAAAGTGCTAAGGAAAGGGCCAAGGATGTTCAATGTGCACTAGAATACACTACTCTGCGTAGTGTTACACAAGCTACTGAAGTATGGTACGATCCAGATCCGATGAGCACAATAATTGGAGAAGACCTTGACTTCGTCAAGTCTTATTATGAGATGCCAGATGAAGATATTGACCCTGCAAAAATATCTCCTTGGTTGCTTCGAATACAGTTGAATCGGGAAATGATGGTTGATAAGAAGCTAAGCTTGGCACACATTGCCGAGAAGATAAGTTTTGAATTTGATGATGATTTATCCTGCATATTTAACGATGACAATGCTGAAAAGCTGATCCTTCGTATACGAATCATGAATTATGAAGCTCCAAAAGAAGGATTGCTTGATGAATCTGCTGAGGATGATGTTTTCCTCAAGAAGATTGAGACTAACATGCTGACAGAAATGTCACTTCGAGGCATCCCAGGTATCATGAAGGTCTTCATAAAAAATCTTAAGATGAACAAGTTTAATGATGATGAAGGATTTAAGCCAAAAGAAGAGTGGATGCTGGACACAGAAGGCATCAATCTTTTAGCTGTTTTGTGTTGTGAAGATGTTGATGCAACTAGAACGACAAGCAATCACTTGATTGAAGTTCTTGGAATTGAGGCAGTCCGTCGGTCCTTGTTGGATGAGTTGCGCGGTCATATCTTTTGATGGATCTTATGTGAATTACCGGCATTTAGCTATCTTGTGTGATACCATGACCTATCGTGGTCATTTAATGGCCATTACTCGTCACGGGATTAATCGAAATGACACTGGCCCCATGATGAGCTGCTCTTTTGAAGAAACAGTGGACATTCTTCTTGATGCTGCTGTGTTTGCAGAAACGGATCACTTGAGGGGGGTTACGGAAAATATAATGTTAGGTCAGCTTGCACCAATTGGCACCGGAAATTTTGCCTTGTACCTCAATGAAGAGATGCTAAACGAAACTACGGAAATTCCACTACCTAGTTACATGGAAGGTGGCCTCGACTTTGGCTTGTCACCTGCTCATTCACCATTCATGGGGTCTTCATATCACAAGGGCTTGATTTCTCCTAGTTATATACAAAGTCCAAATCAATGTCAATCACCTGTGACGGATGCTCAGTTTTCTCCTTATATAGGCAGGTTGGGCTATTCTCCTACATTTCCGCCAGGGTGCAATCCATCATCACTTGAATATAGTCCTTTCTCCCCCTCTCCGGTGTACAACCTTACTTCCCCGGTCTACAGCCCCACCTCCCCGGGGGTCTACAGCCCCACCACCTCCCCGGGGGTTTACAGCCCCACCTCCCCGGGGGTCTACAGCCCCACCTCCCCGGGGGTTTACAGCCCCACCTCCCCGGGGGTCTACAGCCCCACCACCTCCCCGGGGGTTTACAGCCCCACCTCCCCGGTCTACAGCCCCACCTCCCTGGCCTACAGCCCCACCTCCCCCATTTACAGCCCCATCTCCCCCATTTACAACCCCTCTTCCCCAACCTACAGCCCCTCTTCCCCAACCTACAATCAAAGCTCTCCTGGATATAGCCCAACCAGTCCTTCATATTCTCCTACTAGTCCATCCTACTTTCCCACCTCTCCCAGTTACAGCCCCTCTTCTCCCAGTTACATTCCTACATCTCCCGGCTACAGCCCCACTTCCCCTAGCTATAGCCTCAATTCCCCTAGCTATAAGCGCAGTTCCTCCGCATATAACTCCTCTTCCCCTACATACAGCCCAACCTCCCCATCTTACAGCCCGACCTCTCCTTCTTGCAGCCCTACCTCGCCATTTTATAATCCTACTGCTACTGTCTACAGCCCCAGTTCACCAAGCCACAGTCCCACCTCTCCCAGCTACAGTCCTACATTCCCTAGTTATAGTCCCTCATCAAGATACACCTCCTCACCAGTGTATTCACCTACCAGTCCAAGGGGTCCATGTAGTCTATCTTCTCCAAATTACAGGTAAGTTTTTCTGGCTATATTATGTTGCTTAATTGCTTTCTATCTTTGGGCGGTCACTTTTAGTTGATTTACTTATGTGCCGATTTCAAATGCTATATAAAACCAGCAAGATGGCTTCATACGTTTGTTGTTTAACATGCTTTTAAGGCAAACCATATGGCTGATCTTTTATAGCCTGTTTGAGTTCTGATTTGGAGGGAAGAGAAGGGACAGTTGTTCTTTCCAAAAAAGTAATTGGAAAAAAAAGCACTTGTGCATATGCTTCTGCCAAAAGTAGATTTGGAATTTAATAGTAATATATATCTAATATGACACAATTGTGTGCACATGTGCATATGCCTACAAACGAAGTTGGATTATAACTAATATGACATAAAATTTTAAGAAATAAATATGAAATATCCTTAATTTCTACCTAGGGACTAGGTTGACATTTTGTACGGACATAAATTTGTCAAGGTGAATACGGCATCGTTTGCATCACGTGCTTGTAACCGCAACAGTAACGACATCACCCTCTTCTCTGTCTCCTACGCGATCGGTAAGTAATACCGACCATAGCCTCGCCCTGGGCTTTTTGTGCAACAACAAATAAGAAAACAAACCTTTGCTTTGCATCCATAACTATTCATATCCCTTCTTGTGTTTCATCATCTCCTTCCTTCCGTCATTTCTCTCTATCTACCCCTATATAAATTTAATAATATACACACGCCCGTCCCGTATATATATTCTTCGTATTTTGTATAATTTCATTTCTACCATTTTGATTTTTTGAGTGAGAGAATACGAATTCGTCAGCTTCAATGGCGGAGAATTTATCAGCCAAAAAATTGATTTGGTTGCACGGAGACCTGGAATTGAGTATAATCGAGGCTCGTAGCTTGCCAAACATGGACTTGATCGCCGGCCGCTTCACCCGTTGCATCACCTTCGAAGCCTGCCGTACTCCCTCCACCTCCAAAGACCTTAAACTCGGCCACCACCGCACGATTATCACCAGTGACCCTTACGTCACCGTCTCCGTCCCCCAGGCCACCGTCGCCCGTACACGCGTCCTCTCCAACTCCCAAAATCCTAAGTGGAACGAACACTTCTACATCCCTCTAGCTCACCCCGCCCTCAACTTGGAGTTCCAAGTGAAAGACAACGATATGTTCGGTGCGGAAGTCATCGGAACTGTACTCATTCCGGCGGAGACTGTTGCCGCCGGTGAACTCATCAGTGGCTGGTTCCCAATCATTTCTCCATCGGGAAAACCGCCTAAGACTGACTCTGCTCTCTGTGTTGAGTTAAAGTTCACTCCTTGTGAGAAAAATCCGCTGTATCGGCACGGCATTGCAGGGGATCCGGATCATTTAGGTGTTAGGCACACTTATTTTCCTTTGAGAAAAGGTTGTGAGCTTACATTGTACCAGGATGCGCATATTAGCCACGATGTTAAGTTTCCCGAGATCGAATTAGATGGAGGGAGGAGTTTTCAGCCGGGCCATTGTTGGGAGGACATATGCTATGCTATATCTGAGGCTCATCATATGATTTATTTGGTTGGTTGGTCAATTTATTATAAAGTGAAGTTAGTTAGGGAACCGACTAGGCCATTGCCGCGAGGAGGGGACTTGACTCTCGGAGAATTGCTCAAGTATAAGTCTGAGGAAGGGGTTAGGATTTTGATGTTGGTTTGGGACGATAAAACTTCACATAGTAAGCTCTTCATTAATACGGTGAGAAAAATTGTAACAAAGACTTTATATTTTGTCTCATTGTTTTAACACGTGTTTTCATAGACTACTGATTCAAATGCTTTACTGTCAGATTGTATGTGTGATTCATTCTAGTATTAGTACTGTCATTTTGTGTGATAATCTTCTCTATGTTCATTCAAATTGGGGAAAAAATAAACATGCAATTTTTATATATTTTCATGCACAAGGATGGATGGATGGTTGAAACAAATTTTACTGAACACTTTCCCCGTCATGGATAAAGGCATAAGCACAACTGTTTTTAGCATAAAATGTGATTTGTGGGGAATTTCAATGAAGGTATTGAAGATGTGAAATAAAATATATTAACGGTAACCATAGTATTAATTTTATGAGCCAAATCAGTAAAATGTCATTACATTATTGAGCACTCGCCCAATGGCAGTCGTCACCAGTTTAATCTTGAAATCCCTGTACATACTTAAAAAATCAGTCAGAAAATCTTGAAATCCCATGTAAATACTTACAATCAATCAGAAATGTCAAGTCAAGTTAAATTCATTTGTTAGGTAATGATGATGGACATATCAAAATATCTATGTGCAGTCTACAGTTGTTGTTTTGAGTCTTATCATGGATATGTATTGCTCAGTAAGAAATTATTCAGCCTATGCATTTAAGTAATGATTTGAATTGGCGGACGCAGGAAGGAGTAATGCAGACTCATGATGAAGAGACCAGGAAGTTTTTCAAGCATTCATCTGTTATTTGTGTGCTCGCACCTCGTTATGGCAGCAGTAAGCTTGGCTTTCTCAAACAACAGGCAGGCTTAAACTCGTGTTTTTTTTGATATATATGTTATAACACAAGATTTCGTAACATCTTTTTTTGAATGTATATATTTAATTAAAAAATAATATATGATATTCTTCCTTCCTTAATTAATTAGTTAATTCTATTAGTCCTTTGATATCCTGCTTTGTGCTAGCTGACTTGGTTGCAAACTAAAGTTATCATTGTTGTACCTCACCCCCACTTTAAGGAGGAGTTTTCATGGTACCCTTTGTTCCTTTTGTTCCTTGATAAGTGTTACTTTTTTCCAAGTGTTTTGGCACAGATCTAAGAAAATAATTGCTGAGAAATCAAGCTCACACAAATACACTAAGATGACAACAATCACACTACTGTATGAGATATGAAATAATAACACAAAAATTTTTACGTGGAAAACCCAACTGGAAAAAACTACGGGAAGAGATCTCAGAAATTCACTATGAAAAATAATCTGGATATTACAAACTCTCTACTGAGAAATAAACTAACTGTTTAATTTCTGTACGCCCTCACTACTCTAATTGCTCTAACTGAGAACTCTCTCTTTTCTCTCTAATGCTACTGCTCTCTAATGTTTTGGTGTATGCTGCCCATACTAGGCGTTTGCTCCACACATGCTACACCCTTGCTGGGTGTTTGCTCCACACATTATGCTGCCCACTTGGTGTTTGCTACACCCGAAGGTGTTTACTCCACCCTTGGTGTATCCCACACACTTTCTTCCTTGTTGCATGGCTGCCTATATAGCCAAAAAGCATGCATAGTAGAGAGAGAGAAGGAAAGTTGATGCCACAATGGGCGGTGGGCAGCACAACAATTCAAGGGGCGGGCATGTTGGTTGGAGAATAAAGGGGCATGTTGGCCAGCAGCAAAAGGGGCGGGCGGCAATGCTCCTCAAATAATGAGCCAACATTCAACAATCTCCACCTTGGCTCATATTTTTTCAAATACTGTGAACTTCTTTGTGTCTGTGAATGTATCCTTCTCTCTGGATACTCCACCACGAACTCAGTATTCGACAAAGTGAATTAAGTCCAAGCAATGCTTGAGCTTTTCTGCTGTAACTGACTTTGTGAGCATATTTGAGGCATTCTCCTTTGTATAAACTTTGCGAACTGCAATGTCACCATTGTTCAGCCACTCACGAATCTTGTGATACCGAACATCTATATGTTTGGTCCTGGCATGGAACACCTGATTCTTTGCTAAATGAATAGCACTTTGACTATCACACTGAACTGGACACTGCCCTGCTTGAAACCTAGTTCTTCAACTAGTCTCTTAAGCCACAAAGCCTCCTTGCTTGCCTCTGTCAACGCCATATACTCAGTCTCTGTTGTTGATAATGCTACCGTAGACTGCAACACTGACCTCCAACATATACATCTTCCACAAAAGGTGTATACAAAACCTGTCGTAAATCTCCTTGCATCTAGGTCTCCAGCATAATCCAAATCAACAAACCCTGTAACCTCACTTCTTGCGGTATCACGATCAAACAAAAGACCGTAATTGGTTGTACCTGCTAGATAACGAAAAATTCATTTGACAGCATTCCAATGCTCTTATCTGGATTTGTCATATACCTGCTAACCACTCTGACTGCATGTGAGATATCTGGCCTTGTACATACCATGGCATACATGAGACAACCCACCGCATTTGCATACGGTACTTTGGACATATACTCCACTTCATCCTCTGTCCGTGGGCTCAACTGTGAAGACAATCTGAAATGTGCTGCTAACGGAGTGCTAACTGGTTTAGCATTATTCATGTTAAACCTCTCCAATACCTTCTGCACATATCCTTTTTGAGTTAGCCACAACTTTCTTGCTTGAAGATCCCTGTGAATTTCCATACCTAGGATCTTCTTGGCTGACCCAAGATCCTTCATGTCAAATTCACTGTTCAACAAATTCTTCAGCTGAAGAATATCTGATTTCCTCTTTGCTGCTATCAACATGTCATCGACATATAACGTCAGCAATACTAGAGAACCATCATCAAGGGATCTGAAATACACACATGGATCATACTCCGAACGAGAGTAATCATGAGCCACCATAAAGTTGTCAAACTTCATGTACCACTGTCTCGGGGATTGCTTCAAACCATAGAGAGACTTCTTCAAACTGCAAACTAAGCCCTCTTTCCCTAGTTCAATAAACCCCTCAGGCTGTTTCATGTAGATCTTTTCTTCTAAATCACCATGGAGAAAAGCTGTTTTCACATCAAGCTGCTCTAACTCCATATCCTGTGATGCTACGATAGATAAGATCAACCAAATCAATGTGTGTTTCACAACTGGTGAGAAGATCTCATTGTCGTCGATTCCCTCTCTCTGAGAGAATCCCTTTGCCACTAACCTGGCCTTGAATCTTTCACCTTCTTAATCAGACTGAGCTTCTTTTTTTCTGAATACCCATTTGCATCCTATAGCATTTGATCCTTTTGGAAGTTGAACTAACTCCCAAGTCTGGTTCTTCTGTAAAGACTCCATCTCTTCTGCCATCGCTATTGCCCATTTATCATTATCCTCAGACTGAATAGCATCCTGATAGTTAGTTGGATCTCCATTACCAGTAATCAAGGCAAAGGCAACCATGTCATCAAACCTATGTCTCTGCACTAGTTTGCTGACTCGCCAAGATTATAGGACCTCTCTTGGGGATCTGAAGGATGATCATCTTCAATTTCTTCAGATTCTTTTGTATTTTCAGGAAGCTCTACCTCAACTGGGTGTTTCTGCAACTCACTTGCTGCAGATTCTTCATTCTCAGATTTGTTCAACATGTGTTTCTCATTGAACACCACATCTGTGCTGACAACCTTCTTCTTGGATACTGGATCCCATAACCTGTATCCCTTGACTCCGTCTTCATATCCAAGGAAAATACATTCCTTTGACCTTGGATCAAGCTTGGACTGTCGCTCCTCGACTAGCAGATGAACATAAGCTGGACAACCAAAGATTTTCATAACAGAAAAATCAACTGGTTTCCCACTCCATACCTCTTCGGGGATTTGGTAATCAATTCCAGCTGAAGGAGATCGATTTATCAGATAACATGCTGTGTTGATTGCCTCAGCCCATAAACTCTTGGGCAATCCTGCATTCAACCTCATACATCTGGCACGTTCCAATAGAGTTCTGTTCATCTTCTCTGCAACCCCATTTTGCTCTGGAGTTCTTTTGACTGAGAAGTGCCTAGTGCAGTGTTCGAAAAGTCGGCCTAGTCAGCCGACTAGTTGGCGACTAGGTCGGGGTCGGAGACTCACCGAGTCGACTAGGGCCTAGTCCTTTAAGTTAGTTGCTGGCCGACTTTGTCGGGCTCTGGTCGGCGACTAGTCGGTCAAGTCGGGCTCTAGTCGGCAACTAGTCGGTCAAGTCGAAAGATGATGACAACGAAGAGGAAGATGAGAATTATGAGTTTGAGTCCGATGGAGAGTAAGTCTTGGAGGGATATGGAGAAGAAGAGGAGGAGGAGTGATTGACTATTGATTTTATATTACTTAGTTTCATTTGGTTAATTGGTTTTGAACTTAGAGCGTCAAACTATTTGGTTTTACTTAGTTTCTATGTTTTTATTTGATGATTTGTGTTACTTATGTTATTCTACTTATTCAAAACTTATGAAGGAGGAATGAGAATATATATTTAAAAAAAAAATTAAAAATCCGACTAGCCGATTAATCCCCTAATCGCTAGTCGGTAGCCAACCGAGCTGGGACCGACTAGCGACTTTTAGAACACTGGCCTGGTGATATCTTCATCCTGGCAGAACTGTAGGAATGATCTTTCCTTGTATTCCGTGCCATTATCTGATCTGAAATACTTCAACTTCTTTTCGGTCTGGTTTTCTACTTTAGCTTTCCACTGCTTGAAGATTATGAAAACCTCGGATTTCTGCTTCATAAAATACACCCACACCTTTCTGGAGTAGTCATCTATGAAGCTGACAAAATAATGGGCTCCACCCATTGACGTATGCTTGATTGGCCCCCAAACATCTGAATGTACATAATCAAGTACATTCTTACTGGTATGTGCTCCTGCCTTAAAGCTGACCCTTCGTTGTTTGCTGTACACGCAAAACTTGCAAAATTTCAAACTGCACGTTTTGACATCTTTCAGCAACTGCCTTTTGTGAAGTTCTTTCATTCCTCCTTCACTCAAATGACCAAGTCGCATGTGCCATAATTCTGTGCTATCACTGTTGGAATTGTCCTGCACAGAAATTGATGCTCCACCAACAAGTGTGTCCCCTATCAACTTGTAGAGGGTGCCCTTCTTCTGGCCCTTCATAATTACCATTGAACCCTTGGTAATTTTCATGACACCATCTCTGACTGAGATATTACAGCCTATAGAGTCAAGTACTCCAACCGATAGCAAGCTCTTCTTCAATTCTGGAGTATACCTTACCTCACCCAATGTTTTGACAATTTCGTCAAACAATTTAACTTTGATGGTGCTTATTCCAGTAACTTTGCAGACTGCATTGTTACCCAATAAAACTGTATCACCATTGCAGGATGTAAAAGTATCAAACCAATCCCTGTGAGGGGACATATGATAAGATCAACCGGAATACATGTACCAATCTGTAAGGCTGCTACTGTCTCTAACAGATAAGAGATCACCTTGTGAAGCTTCATTTTCTATCACTGTGTACAGCTCTCCGTCGCTACACACATCTGCTTGCTCAGCAACATTAGCAGAATTTTTAATCTGCTTACCTTTCTTCTTATTATCATTCTTCAACAATGGACACTGATTTTTGTAGTGGCCCTTCTCGTGGCAATGATAACACTCAACTTGAGATTTATCCTTCTTGCCTGGTCTCGGCTGAGACCTTTCTCGTTCCTTGCCGGAATACTTCTTCCGATTAGGACCCCTGCCACGCCCATCTGAAAAAACAAGAAGATTGTCTCCTTGATCTCTGGAAGTTGTGCCCCTGAACTTATCCTGGTCCAGTACTGCTGACATCACATCGTCAACTGCAAGCTTTTCCTTCCCTACAAGGAGTTTAGTCTGGAGAGTTGAGTATAAATCTGGTAGAGAGACAAGAAGCAATAAGGTTTTATCTTCTTCGTCCAACTTCACATCAATACTGGTTAGTTGGGTCACCAATCTATTAAACTCATTAATATGATTGATAAAATCTGACCTTTCTTCCATCCGAAGCCAGTACAATTCCTTCTTCAAATATAACCGGTTTGACAGAGACTTTGACTTGTAAACTTTCTCAAGTTTCTCCCACAAGTCCTTCGAAGAGGTTTCTGTCAAAACCTGATATTTGATCTGTGGCGCCAAACTCAATCTGATTGTTGCCACGGTCTTTGCTTCAAGTTCCGTCCATTTTTCATCTGTCATAGTCGCTGGTTTCTTCCTTTCTTTTTATAAATTGGATGGGCAAAGGGGGGCAGAATTAAAAGATTATACATAAGAACAGACAAAAAGAAAAGAGAAAGAAGAGGAGAACAACATAAAGGAAAAAGTGGTAGAAAGAGTACCATGCTGGGTCTGGACTTCAAAACTATTAGCACAAGAATCTGAATTTCTTTATGGCTCCCGATTTTCTCAATTAAAATGAATCAATCAAAATTTGGCTTCTAGTGCATTTACCAATCCCTGTTGAGCCAATACATCTTTGACCGTACACTGCCAAATACTGAAATTTGACTTACCGTCAAATGGTTCAACTTCATATCTCGCACTTGTGCTTGTCATTTTCGTATTTGTAACCTGCCTAATTTCTCTTTAAACTGATCGTTGGCGTGAACCAAGATGCTTTGATACCAATTGTTGTGAAATCAGGCTCACACAAATACACTAAGATGGCAACAATCACACTACTGTATGAGATATGAAATAATAACACAAGAATTTTTACATGGAAAACCCAACTGGGAAAAACCACGGGGAGAGATCTCAGAAATTCACTATGAAAAATAATCTAGTGATTACAAACTCTCGACTGAGAAATAAACTAACTGTTTAATTTCTCTACACCCTCACTACTCTAATTGCTCTAACTGAGCACTCTCTCTTTCCTCTCTAATGCTACTGCTCTCTAATGTTTTGGTGTATGCAAACCATACTGGGCGTTTGCTCCACACATGCTACACCCTTGCTGGGTGTTTGCTCCACACATTATGCTGCCCACTTGGTGTTTGCTACACCCGAAGGTGTTTACTCCACCCTTGGTGTATCCCACACTTTCTTCCTTGTTGCATGGCTGCCTATATAGCCACAAAGCATGCATAGTAGAGAGAGAAGGAAAGTTGATGCCACAATGGGCGATGGGCAGCACAACAATTCAAAGGGTGGGCATGTTGGTTGGAGAATAAAGGGGCATGTTGTCCAGCAGCAAAAGGGGCGGGCGGCAATGCTCCTCAAATAATGAGCCAACATTCAACAATAATCTTTATACATACGGTCTTTGATTCTCAGGTTTTCAAGAATTTTCATGATTCTAAAAATATATGTCTGCATTCCCTTAAGAAAATTATATTGTTGAATAACTTCTTGTTACGGCTTATTTTTAGGTTGTCGGAACTGCATTTACACACCATCAGAAGTGTGTGCTTGTAGATACCCAGGCATATGGTAATAATCGAAAGATTACAGCATTCATTGGTGGTCTTGATCTCTGTGACGGTCGATATGATACGCCTGAGCATCGAATATTCAGTGGTCTTGATACTGTATTTAAGGAAGATTATCATCAACCTAATATCCCAGTGAGTGGTTGTCCCATCTCGTTTTTCAGTTGTTTTTTATCCTCTTTTGGTGGCCTTCACTTCTTTTACATATAACTATTAATTGATGAACTCCATGGCTTAACTATTTGGTAACTTTTTTCTTTGTTGGGAAAGTTATTTGGGATGCACTCTTCTGATCAGAATTTTCCAGACTTTCATTCTTGGTAACTGAAACTAAATAAACTTGAACTATTGTGTATTTGAATCATGTTATATAATGCTAGCTTTAAATTTTATGTCTACACATCAGACTGTGTAATCCTTTTCGCTTGCCTTCATCCTTGCGTATTAAACAACCATTCAATAAATAGCTAGGAAGAGTATTACTGTCTATTGGAAAGGGAGTGCATACTTGCAGCGGTTCAGTGAGCAAAAGTTGTTTGCTCTAAGAATTTACTAGTAGAATAATTAACTTGATTTCTTTGGCAAATAAAGCTTCTCTATATATAGGTACCCAGATATAACATGGAGATCTTGATTTCTAGGGATGGTGTCTTTAGCCATTTGCTCCTTCTGTGTAAATCTAGATGCATGATTCACCTACATGTGTTGTTTATATATTTCGGGATGAAATCTGTATTTTACATCGCATTTGACTTTGTTATAAAACTTTTTTTTACTTCTGATTATATAACCTTCATATTGATCACTTTAATTTAATTTGGAAGGCTGCAATTTCTTAACTGCCGCAGTTTCTACTCCTGCTAATAGTTTAGCACATTCTTTATTGTTACTATGGGGTCCTGAAGCACAACGGGATTTTACTCGTTGGTGTCAATTCCGCCATCTCCAGAGGTCTCAACGAACCTCGCGGGTTAACCACCACTTCCCGTCCGACTTGCATGTGTTAAGCATGTGTTGGGGACAAGAAGTCCGCCTCACAGACTAATGAAAACAAGAACAAAAGAGCATTTAAAATAGTGCAGGACTCGGATTTTTGCACATATGTGTGTACACCTAAAGGACTCCACAGCAAAAGCCCAAAAGCAAACAAGAAAAATAACCCTATCACACAACAATTTAAAAGATAAGGAGCTCACTCTAAACAGTTTAATATTGCGCTCATTCCAAATTGCCCATAAAACTGAAAAAGATAGCACACTTTCATATGATCTGTGTATGTAAAATCAGGGTGCAGAACTTTGCAGCATACCCTCATGTCTGGTGGAGTTCACCTTGTAAAGCTTTGTGAGGTGACATATGTCATGTTTGTCATCCATGGTTTCAGGTTATACGTGGCTCGTGCTGTGTATCCCATACTACATGTAAATTATTCAGATGATGCTTGTTACTTGTCACCTTCTCCAGTAAATTGTTTAATTTGCAATTTATTGTCTGTTTTAGGCAGGAACCAAGGCTCCAAGGCAGCCATGGCATGACTTGCATTGCAGAATTGATGGTCCTGCAGCATATGATGTTCTTATTAACTTTGAGCAACGTTGGAAAAAATCAACAAGGTGGAGAGAATTCAGTATACTTAAGAAAAAAATAGCCCATTGGAGCGATGATTCTATGATTAAGATAGAACGTATATCATGGATACTCAGCCCTGCTATTTCTGTTCCTAAAGATGGAAAATACACAGTGGTTCCAGATGATGATCCCACGTTACATGTTTCCAAGGAAGATCATCCTGAAAACTGGCATGTGCAGGTTTCAATACCAGCTTTTTCTTTTACTAATATTCCCTTTTTTGTGCCTACCCCAACTTGTTTGGTATAAAACGTGGAGTTGAGTTTTTTTTTCTTTCCCTTTGTGCATGTATCAGTATTGATTGAAATTCTTGTAATTTATATTATTTTCCTCAGATTTTCCGGTCCATTGATTCATCATCTGTAAAGGGATTTCCCAAAACTGTTGATGTCGCTCAGGCTCAGGTTTGTAAATGAACAGTCTTATCCTTTTAATTCCATTTATATATTTATGCATGGCTTGTTTTCTATTTTATTTATTTATCTAATTATTCTATTGTTTTGATGCGTGTCTGTGTATGGAATAAAGGTTGGTAATGGTTCCTGGACACTAGAAGTAAGAGGACTTCTAATTGACATTATTGTTAATGATACTCCGCGCTAACCAAAGTTTTCTGTTTCTTTGACATTTATTTACTGCAGAATCTTATCTCTGCAAAAAGTCAGGTAATAGACAAAAGCATTCAAACAGCATATATCCAAGCAATCAGATCAGCTCAGCATTACATATATATTGAAAATCAATATTTTATTGGATCATCTTACGCATGGCCAGGTTACAAAGATGCAGGTAAAAATTACTTTTGTTTTTTACCCCTTTAAATTTTACTCCTCAAATGTTCTCTGTTAGTTGGACCATGAAGAACATTTTGGTAAATGATTGAAATTTTTTTATGATAGTTATTCCAGGTCTGATTATGTCATAACTGGGAACTAGCTTTCAAACATTTTCATTTGTTCAACTTATGGTTGAACTGAAATTTTATATTGGTGTATTTGTTCCCTCTTTCTTTAACAACTGGACCAGATTCTCATTCAATTGGACATAGTTAATTAAGCCTTAGCACTTTGTGTTTGAAGTTATTACTAATTTAGTCATCAGTTTTCTGTATCTGCATGTGACTGTGCTTAGCTATTCAGGATCGTAATTATATTATCTGTTCTACCCTTCTTTAGTTTACATAGTATGCTTTTGTTTGCTTAAAAGTTCTTTTCTGAAGATAACTATTTAAAGTCATGGTATGATCAGGAGCTGAGAATCTCATCCCTATGGAGTTGGCATTAAAAATTGCTAGTAAAATTAGAGCTAAGGAGAGATTTGCGGTTTATGTTGTCATGCCAATGTGGCCTGAGGGTGTTCCGACTACTGCTACTATTCAAGAGATTCTCTTTTGGCAGGTAATATGTCTTTATAACTGGTAACAGTTGACATATCTCAAGGAAGAAAAGAGATGTATGATTGTATTGCATATGATAAATGGCTGCAAAATATTATTTTTTCGCTCCTCTCATTATTAATGCTATTGGTTGCAGCTTGTTTGTCTCTCTTTGAGTTGATGATATTTGTTATACTATTCGTTGAGACAAATATATGTGAAATGCTGATAAAAAATAAAACAAATAATGACATTATTAAAGGGGCTCCTGTTAGCCCAAGGTTGTGTTTGTGTGAGAGAGAGAGATAGTGAGAGAGATGAGCAGAATATGACACCCGCATACAATGCGTTTGGGATTCCGAATGCACACCACAGTGTCAGATGTCATATTAGGCTGCAATAAATTGACCTATAAATTAATTTAGCAAAAAAAAAAAATTGACCTATAAGAAGTGGTAGTATCTGATACGTTTGGGAACTCTAATCCTAGTGTGTGATTTGTATTATAATTGTTCTTCAAACACTAGCTAACCCTAGCAATTAGAATCAAAAGAAACACCCAAAGCATGGTTTCTGTTACAGTTACAAACCTCTTTCATCCTAGTTGAAGCTTCCAACGTGTACCCCTTTCTTATACCTTTAAAAAGTAGTAATAATTACTATTACTCATTACTTTTTGGTGTGACTCCTAGTCGAGTTGTTCCTTAAAACGCTGGCAACTAGAAACCCCCAAAAGGGAAAATCTAATACTGTTCCCTGTACTGTTTGCAGTACTAAAGTTTCCCCTTTCATCCTAATTCAAGCTCCCAACTCTTATCCCTTTGTTGTACCTTTAAAAGTCTTTCATTTGAATGTCTTCCTAACTCCTTTGGTCTACTAAATTCAGAGAAGCAAGTGTATAAAATCCATATTCTCATGCGCCTACTTCCATTTTGGCTAAATTTTGAAGAGAGATTTCCCTTTGTTCTATTGCTTCTCATATCAGTCTATAACATTATTCTCTTTTATACTTTTCAAATTTTTTATTCTCTTTACAAGTCAGTCCAAGTATTGAATATTTTAAATTCTAAATTCGTACAGTATTTTAAATTATATCAAAATTTGTAAGAATTATTTATAATTTAAGAAGGGATATTGAGTCCCAAATATGTCCACAGTGCTGAACCTGTACAAGTAACACACTAGCCAGCATTTGGACTCTTTATGGTCCAGTTGTCATACTGTGAAATTCAGAGATCGGTTAGTTGTATTAGCCTATACCACATCTAATATTTGCACCGAGCCCTTGTCATTTAGGGAGCAGTGTCATTAAGAGAGATCAAGGCTCGTGAAACAACTAAATTGAGTATAATTTGTGTGAACTTTGTCTTCAGTGTTTGGGGACATATTTAAGACAACCTTTCCACGGACTAATAGAGCCTCTTTAGGTTGGGAGATATTAAAGGGGAACCAAGGTAATTCCTTTTACCTGAAGGAATTGCGGGAGGTACTATTACAATTTATTTTGATTAGTTCTTTTCACTGCATTAGATTTTCTTTTACATTTTTCAAAAGGATCAATTTGGTGCATTCTAAATATGTAAGAATATGCTCCTTGAGTAGGTTCTTTCGCTTGTTAAGTCTCTTTATACTTCCTTTTTGGGGGTTAAATGTTTGTACTTAGTCGCTCTCAAAATCCTCATCCTCTCCCATTAGTGCATTTAGTTTGGAAAACTAATCACCCTCTACTAAGGCTTTTGCTTGGTCAATGATTCCACAGACTCAAAATAATGACCTTTTGCAGTTGTGTAGGCCCAATAAAAACTTTGTTTCTTGAGTTGGTGTAATGTGCAATATGCACGATGAGTCCAATCTTGAGATGTTCTTTAATGTGTCAATAGTTTGATAGATTTGTTCTGTGGGATTGCCCTTTCGATACGGAGTCTGCTCTTTACAGAATTATGTGGCTTTAGGAGGCGGAAAGAGAATTAATGTTTGGGAGATGTGTGGATTTTACGATTTTGTTGTTTTTCGAGAAATTTTATTTTTAGAGATCGATATCTTCCCTCTTCTCTCTTATGTGATGAAGTGGTGTTCTTTGCTCCAGTTTCAGTCTGGCAGCAGTTGGTAAGAAAGACCATGAAAAAACATTATACCATTCTCATACGTTTCAGGTTCTTATGTTTATATTTGGCAGGGCCAGACGATGCAAGCGATGTATGCTGCTGTTGCCCAGGAACTTAAAGCCATGCAGCTTCTGGACTCACATCCCTGTGACTATCTGAATTTCTATTGCCTAGGCAACCGGGAAGAACTGCTGAAGGGAGCTAGTCAAAATTCTACAGATGCTAATCAGGTAGTTGGCAGATAATCTTCTGAGTTTTTTAAGTTTATTGCAATTTTTAGTATATATGTATATGTATGATTAGTCCGTTTGGGGGAAGTGCTTTTATTAGTAGAACTTTACAAAAAGTGATGTTTATTAAGATATTAATGTGTCTGATAAAAATTAAATTAAAAGCACCTTACAAGTTTCTAATATTCAAACACCCAACTTTAGCTTTCTATCTGTAATGCAAGTGCACCAAAAACTCTACTGCCAAAAACACTTCTAATATGTTATCAAAGAATATAAGTTACAGATTTTCAAATTAAAATTCAAAAGTGAATTAATGGCACGACACTGCTCTGCCAAATGGGGGGGGGGGGGGGGGGGGGGCTTAGGCTAGGATTATTCCAGGCTGACGAAAGGCAAGGTTATGAGAAGAGCTATGTTTGTAATTCTTTCGAAAATTGTTGCGGTTGACAGTCAATGTCTTCAGATCAAAATTAATCCCACGAAAAGTTTCAACGCGAAGTTTTATGGACATGGTAATGACTTGTTGTTTTTTTCTTTTTTCTTTCTTTTATCCCCCAGGTTTTTTTGTTGGTGTTTGGGGGGTGGGGGAGGGGGGGGGGGGGGAGGAATTGTTAACAACTTCATCTCCCATATGTTTTCCTATATCTCTTAGGAAGCATTTCCTATTTCTTGGTTGTTCATCTGATTAGTCCTCCTGCGAAACTACCCCATCAGTCCTATCTCTGCTCAAGTGAAAAGGAGCAGGGACAAAATAGGCACTCTCTGGAACTATGCAAGGCCTATATTATATATAGCTGCATTTGTCTCAGTAATCTTGAATGTGGGAAAGCATTGCATCATTGTAGTAAGTGTTATTATTTCTGCTTTATATAGAGGGATAGTACCTGTTTTCTTATTTGCAGCTGCCTTAGCCACTTGAACAAATAGAATTGTTGCATCTCCCATGCACCATTTGCATGAACTTCTAAGTTTAGTTCTGCTGGTAGCCTATAGATGATACTCAGATATATCTGGCGACTATTATGAAAACCCATTTTAAGTTTTTGGTGATCACGGTAGATATACTACTATAGGTTAATTGTTGCAGCCTTTTTAGCGAGCGGAACAGTCTCGTCTCGTATGCTTGGCTTTTGATTATGATCTTGAAAGTCATGAAAAGTTGGTCCTGATTTTGTTTTTTCTTCAGGTTTCCAGTGCACAGAAATTTCAGCGGTTTATGATTTATGTGCATGCCAAGGGAATGGTAGTGGATGATGAATACGTGATTGTGGGATCTGCCAACATTAATCAGAGATCTTTGGCTGGTTCAAAAGACACAGAGATAGCAATGGGCGCATATCAGCCCCATCAAACTTGGGCTGTGAAGAAGCATCATCATCCGCGTGGCCAGGTATGAAATTGAAATGTTCTGATGCGGCGGCACGAAGAGGAGTAAATTATGATAAAAAAATCTCTCTTTTCCTGCAGGTGTACGGATACAGAATGTCACTGTGGGCTGAGCACCTTGGAATGTCAGAGAAATGCTTCAAGGAGGCGGAGAGTTTAGAGTGTGTGAAGAGAGTGAATGAGGTTGGTGAAGAGAATTGGAAGAGATACACAAGTGACAAGTTTACAGTATTACAAGGCCATCTTCTCAAGTATCCGATTGAAGTGGATGTGAATGGAAAGGTGGGTCCATTACCCGGACATGAGACTTTTCCCGACGTTGGAGGTAAAGTAGTCGGAGCTCATACCCCTCGTATCCCAGACATTCTAACCACATGACATGATATCCATCCATCCATCCACCTTTTTTTACGTTCATGTGTGATTGATCATAATGTAAAAAGTCTAAAAGTAATTTCCTAGGAAAGCAACTAACTAACTACACATGGATGGAACTACTACTAGTGTTCGTGTTCATTTTGTGTTGCTTCCTCCGACCACAAAGTAGAAATAAATATTAGCAACTCAATTAAAGTCGCATGCAGTGTTGCTTGTTATTGAAGTTGACATTCCATGAGGTGATACAGCTCTCAAACAATGCCACAAACTCGGTACAGTTAACCCCAGCAACTTTCACACAGACAACTGCAGAAAACAGTAAACACCTCAAACACGCATACACACAAAGCTAATCCTTGTTACATCATATTGCTTTGCAAAGTTAGAAAGCTGATCCTTGTTGCATCTACATTAGGCTCGTCGTCTCTTTAGAGGATTGACCAGTTGAGTTGGGTTATTATAGTCTTTATAGAAATTTAGAATGCAAAGGAAAATTAAAGATGAAACCTGTTAGTTCCAATATTCAATACAACCCCCCCAACACACACATATTCACTGAAAGATAAAGTTACAGTTTTTCACGGGAAAAGCTTAATCCTTTTCTACAAATTCAATAGATTTGTGAGTGAAGGTCGAATTGCATTACACGGAGGATTGAGATCATAATAATACACACGTGTATTGATATGTGTAACTGAATTATGCCAAGCAGCCTGTATGAATCACACGACCCATGGCGGGACCAGAATCACAAATTATGTTGAAGCTTCTTGCTAACACGGCGTCTAAATTGATAGTCTAAAAATTTGAGAACTTAAGCTTGTAATGCAAAAGCTTCCACTTTGATTATGCCGTCTTGTCTTCTTCTTTCGGGTAAGCAGTAGTGCTCTCACTGTTCTGGTTGAAAAGGTAAGTATAGAGTTGATTTTGTAAGCAATGCCTATGAAGGTAGCTCCTCAGAAAAATCACAGGTCTCGATAAAATAGAATTGGAAAAGCTAGTTCTCCCTTTTGTTGTAGAACTCTCTAATCTTCCTCTGGTGATGAACATCTCTGTGATAGGGTGTCCCCCAAGAACCATGACCATGGTAGTGGTGGCGGAGGCGCGACGTGGATGGGCTCAATCTCGGAGGAAGTAATTTTGGGGAAAATCTCAGATGATGATGTTTGGAGCTATGTGCCTGTGCACAATTGGGGGTATTGAACAAGAGGCAAGCCACAGGGGGTTAAGCGCAACTATCTATGCCTGTACATCATCCACAATTCCTTGAGCTTTACAAGTTGCAGAAATATTATGTGAGGGAAACAGTTAAGGGTTGCTTGCTATTCTTGCATCCACAGTCCTATGTGTATTACACTGGTACTGTGCATCAACAATTTAGTTATCATCTTATTAGGATGGCCAGCAGAGCCTTTTGGTCTTGGCTTTGGTAAAAAGCCGCAGAAATCATGTAACCCAAACCCAGAGTAGTTTAAATCAAGAATTACATGTATGCCTTAATTTTACAGCACAAGAAATACTCCTTGCTTATACTAGCACAAAATCATTGTTCTTTTTTTTGTATTTTGTATAAAGTAAAATACTATCTAAGTCGTCTTTAATCTGTAAATTGTTGAATTTTATAAAATGATAGCATAATAGCATTTCAAGAATCAAGACTACAACAGTCGCACACTGCAATAGAAAATTAGCACAACAATTTCAAACACCTAGCTATAGAAAACTTAGAATGGATCCAGAAATAAAATAAGTTGTACCTTCAGAGAAGCATGACACTGACAACCTTGAGGTAAATCTCATCATTTGCTATCAACTTTTCAACCTGGTATGACACAAAAGTGGTTGTAATATCCTCAAGCTTTATTTAGGATGCAATATATATGTTTCAAGAGTCATAACATAGAATACTGTTGATAAAAGTATCGCCTATGTTGTACCCCATGTGCTGAGAGAAATATACAGTGACATCATAACATTTTAAAATATTACACATCAAGATAGAATATGTATGTGTGCTTGTATGTGTGCGTGTAATATACTCTCTCCATACTTGAAGGGTTTAAGTAAATTTTGCTTCTGTCCCTGGTTGGATGCATCTGGATAAGGAAAGGGATGAACAGAAATATCTGATGAGGATACACTTTCCATATTAGAGAACTACATAAAAATTAAACATGCAGATTGTGAAGAGTTTGTGCTCAATGATGAAGAACACAATAAACTTCTAATTAATTATTTAGTCTTTATAATTTGTTACTGAATAGTAATTGATGTAATTAGAGTTTTAATTTAATATGAGATTTAAGGGCAATTTAGTTTTTTCAGCAAGTAGTAAGGGTATTCTACTCTTTTATTACTTTTCTTGGTGCCTCAGTGCTCTTCCTATGACCAAGTATTGTTCTCCTTATATACGAGTAATCCCCCAAAAGGCCAAGCTATATATTATATATATATATATATTGCTAAAATAACTATTGAATATTATTGATTAATGAGCTTCTCTATATTTTGAGTTTTTGTTTATCATCATTTGTCTGCAAACATGGAGGAAATTCTGCAGAATAACTCAAAACATCCTGCGGGGTGGCCGATTTCTATACAGAGAGGCAAAAATCTATCTTTTCATTCTTTTACATCTTTCTATTTGTTGTCCAGCATCACTCCGCATAGCATACACTGCCAGTTATTTCAAAACCTAGTTTCACCACATTTTTGTTTGGTTGGTGACAGATATGTACGGAGTTATATTATACCAGACTACATGCTTAATTTATAATGGCCAGTAGTATGGCACATATATTTGAATATATAAGAACGCAATGGTGATTCCAAGTTTAGAAAATATAACATTCTAGAAAAGTTGATAAAAACTCGGAAAGCTGTACCACACACCTTTCCTTTGAGAAAAGTAGTTCATCAAGTCGTCAGCATATCATCCTCCATAACCCTATCCAACCTTTCCAATGTGTCAAAAATATGCTCTGTCAATGGATGGGACTCATCCTCCACTCCAAAAGTGTGGAAAACACAATCCACCTCAACTGAACTACATCCAGTTTGTTTTTTGAGTTTCTTCTCTCTCAGTGTTTTCCTTGCCTCAGCTGCATCTGCTAACCTCCCTGCATCTTGGTACATATTAGCCAAAGTTATATGCCGTGCAGCATTATGAGGATCCAAGATAAACAACTTTTCTGCAACTTGTTCAGCAAGTTCCACATTGTTATGCATTCTGCAAGCACCGAGCAGGGCACCAAAAACATCCTTTCCTGGATGCATAGGCATTTTTTCCGATGAACTCAACTGCTTCATTAAGAAACCCAGCCCGACCCAGGAGGTCCACCATGCAAGCATAATGCTCATTACTTCTCTCAACACCATAATCTCCCATTTTCTCAAAAATTTCCCACCCTTTCGCAACCATCCCTGCATGACTACATGTGGATAATAAACCTAGAAATATGATACCGTCTGGACGTAAACCATTCTCAACCAATCCTGAAAACATATTAAGTGCCTTAGCCGCATGTCCATGCATTCCGTAACACCTTATGATTGCATTCCAAACCACAATATTTTTATCAGATATTCGATCAAATATATAGCGTGCATTGTTTAAACGACCACAATTTGCATACATCGAAATAAGACCACTGCCCAAGGAAGCGTCAATTTCCATTCCTGTCTTTATGATATAAGTGTGAATCCATAGACCGTCTTGGACAGCAGCTGCTTGGGCACAAGCAGGGAGAATGGCAACAAGGGTAGCATTGTCCGGTGGCGGCACGGAGAGCGTCATGTTTCATAGCATGGAAAAGTATGAGAGCTTCCTCAAAATGTCCATGAATGGTGTACCCTGAAATGATGGAATTCCAACTAACAATGTCCTTGTGAGGCATTTCATTGAATGCTCTCCTCGAGGCTTCCATTTCTTGGCACTTAGCATAGAATGCCACGAGAGCATTCCCAACAAATAGATCAAAATCAAATCCAAATTTTATGACACGGCCATGGATAACTCTACCTGCATTTTGATCTTTGAGAGCAGCACAAGCCTTGAGCACAAAGGGAAATGTATATTGGTTTGGGAGAACACCAGCAGTTCGAGACAAGTCCTGGTAGATAGTCAGTGCTTTCACAGAAGGACCCATGCTCACATAACCTTGAATAATCATGTTCCACAAAAAAACATCTCTATCCAGCAAAGAATCAAAAACCCTTGTAGCATCTTCCATACTTGAGACACTGAACTCAGTGTAGTTACCAACAAGCTTTGTTGCGACGAATGGATTTTGTCCGTAACCTCCAACAATGATCTGAGCATGTACCTCCTTAACGCTCTTTATACCACCACCACCTCTACACCGTTGTAACAAGTGTGTAAAGTCGTACGAATCTCTAGTATGTTCCATACATGTCCTCCTCCTCCGACTACTACTACTACTACTACTACTAAAGTAGCCAACTGAAGTAAATGCTGCTCTTGTTAACAGCGGAAGCACCCCTTGTCGTCTATCTAACATACACATATACATATACATATAGGTCTTAATTCAACCAAGTCTATTCCTCGCTCGCAGGATCAATTTTAATACTACGACCAACAAAGCTCCCTCCCTCTGCAAATTACAATTACAATTACCAGTTTTTTTCCTCATGCGAGCAGGGGAGAAGAGAAGAGAGGGTATTGAAAGTTCCTAGGAACTTTCAAATTCTAAATCAAAGAAACTCCACTAATTTTACAGACTAGGATAATGAATTGAAAGCCAGTACTCAAGTTTCAGAAATTAATATACAGCAGAGGCATACAAAATCCAAAAACCCAAATTAATACCAATCCCCATGCTTGGGAGCTGGCTCTTCCTTTCAAGTTTCAACAACAGCAGCAAGATCCGACCCTACCCGACCCGAATGAGTGGAAGTCAGTACGGTTTGTGATTGGGCTGGACGGACGGACTGCCATATAACAATTTGTTTGGTCCGAAACCCAAAGCACAATGAATCCAGACGTCCTAATTACGGCCCACTACTCCAAATTCCAATTATGGAGTAGTAGCTACTTTGAAACAAATTGTTCCTTCATTCCCTTCTACGGTTCTACCTAAAAAGAACGGCCAGCCCCAGCCTCCAAGTTTGGTTCTTTTGGCTGCCTGCGCAATGATGGTATTCTATAACACATAAATTTCTGTTTGATATTGGATTGTATTGTATTTTGATGCGTTTTTATATTCGCAGGCGGATTCTCCTCGGAAAAGGTAAACCCTAATTCTAAAACTCGATTGCAACTCATTTTCCCCCTTTCAATATTGAGCTACTTTGGGTTGTAATCTCACTTGCCTTGGTTTTCAACGTGCCTTCTCTCGAGTCTCGAATTGATTCTTATATTGTTTTATATATTTACTAGATAACAGCAGAGAAACCCATATTTTCTTACGAGCTAATAGCTACTTGTTTTGGAATATGAATGATAGTAATTTGGGGATCTTAGCGATAGTTTTTAGCTAAAACCCAATAGTTTTACCCTCCCTTTGATTCCCACAGAAAATAAGAAATTTATTATGTAAATTACGTAACTTTTAGGGGGTTTCCTGTTCAGAAATGGAGGACTGGAGATATTGTATAATATCCTGTAAACTGGACTATTTAGAAGTAGTCATGGTCGAACAGGCCCCAGAAGTAGGTTATATGAATTATTATTTGTAACCAAGTAGATGTTTGAGTGTTCATGACTTGGAACTGGAGGCTAAGCTTGTCACTGAACTCTCAGCGAGATTCGAAAATTGTATTTGTAATCGTCTCTTACCCACCTCCGTGATGTAGTATTTTGTATGACCCCGGCCAAAAGTTTGTTCTATCTTGCTTTCAAGAAGCCTAAAATTAATATTTACAACCCCCGTCTTGAGGAGATGGTCACTTTTGTTTAGTGGTTTCTTTGGTGCAGCGCTTAAGACAGTGGCAAAAACACACACACACACATATATATAATATATATATACGTGTATAACACATTATATTTTTGCGAATTTTTAATATAGTTGAATATATAATATACAAATCTATTGGGAATTTTCAATTATATTAGCACACATCACATCAATATGTTTGCCTTGACTTCATATCCATGACGAAGAAACTTTAAAAGAAAATAACTACCCCCGTCTCGCTTTACTTGCAATAGTTCTTCTTGCATGAATATTTAGTAATTTAGATATTAGACAGCTTGGTATTATATCCTTATTAATATTAATGGACCCACAAAATTATAAGCATTTCATATTTTGTCTCTTTGAGAAACTAAAGTGAGCCCCAAAATTTAGGACAAAATCTTAGCTTTCTTGATATTGGAACATTCCAAATTGAAAAGTGTAGCAATGAAAGTGAGACGGAGAGAGTATTGGACGGATAGAGTAGTGTATGTGATGATCATCTGTTATGGACTAGGAGGATAAATAAGCTACGCAAAGATAATTCATTCTAACAATAGAGTAGTGTACGTGATGATCATCTGTAATGGCAAAACCATTTTCTCGATCCTAGGAATCTAATTTTCACATATACACTGCACTGCTTCGATTTTGTTTTGTCAAACACTATTTCAAGCTCGCATATGTTTATATAAAATTTCAGTAATCCCAACTCCCAATGTTTCAGTGCCGACTTATTCTCTTTATATTTTCTTTCATACTCGAATGAAACACACGAGCAAGTGTTAAAGTCCACATGTTTTGATTGGTCATTATACTGTAGTCTATAGTTTCAAAGCTCATGTAAAGTTTTTTTACCTGGATCACTGCTTTGTGTAATGGTAGAAGATTAGAAATTCAAATTTTATGAGTGAGCAGGAGATCAAGTGCTTCTATACTTGAGTAAGCAAAGTAAAGTAATGGAAACCAATATTTGAATTGATATCTTTTTATTCTGACGTATTACAGATAGGTGTCATTATATTGTTTATGGTAGGTTTCCGCCAGGTGCAAATATGACTCTGCTAACTATACATATATTATTTTATTGATGATTTTTCTCTTCTTTTTCTTCTTATACATTTAGGGGGATGGAGTGGGAAGAGTATGATGTTTGTTTATGCTTCATGCAATGTCGGTGTACTTCTTGGTTGTCGACTCCAATTAGTTGGGATAAGATTTTGTGAGCAAGGTGTTGTAACCATGGTTCAAAGTCGTGGTAGCGGTTTATGTTTTGAAAAGTCAGTTTTTGACTTGGTATCGGTTTCGGTCGATACACACTATTAGCTAGTTAGGAGCTTAAAAAAAGTAAAAAAAATTTAAATAATAAGAATAACAAGATGAATCAATTAAGTTCACAAAAAACACTATGTAGTGCACATAAGATTGTCCAAATGATAAAATAGTCCAAATGATAAAATAGACATATCGCAGATATGTTTAATTAATTTTATGTTGGAATAAAGTTGATATTGATGTTGTCTTAACTCAAATGGTTGAGCACATATGTTTTGTATATTTAAGTACAATTTAATTTAATTAAGTAGATTTTAAGTGTAATTTTTTTCAAGTTGTACTTAACTAGGTACTATATAGGTACAATTTAATGATAATTGAAGTACAATTTAGCTCAACTAATTATAGATCAAGTACATTTTTAAATTTATTTTTTAAAGTTATACTTAATTCGGTGCTATATAGATACGCCGTGATTTCTCCTTTATTTGGTTCAAAACCGCTATGCCGTGATTTCTTCTTTACACCGTGATTTCTCTTTTATTTGGTCTGAAACTGCTACATTACGCTGAGTTGACGAAATTTTACCGAAAATTACCCTTTACATTAATAATTGCTAATTTTACGATTCAGTGTCAAGATTGCGGTTCAGCACTGACCAAGCCAATATTTTGACGGGCCGATACTTTGAACCATGGTTTTAACAAATCCACTTTTGCTTGCTTAGCATATATGAGCAACTTTTTAGGGGTTTGGATCCGCAACTCATTCGCTTGCCTTGTCGCATGGTTATCCTTTTAAGTTTTAACTAGTGACTGGTTAGCAATATGAATTATCTTTCATCCATAGACTTTTTTATAGGAAAAACTTGCCTCTAAAGTTGATGTTGTTACAGACTGAAACATTTTTTACTGAGAGTTTATTGAAAACAGTTTATATATTCCATTTGACTTAATTGACAATGTACTTTTTTTCAACTTTCTATTTTGTTGCTTTGTCAAACTATATCAGGTATTCAAGGTCTCCTTCTCCCTATGGAGAACAAGCTAGGTCCAGGTCTAGGTCTCGTTCTAGGTCCAGATCGTGGTCTAGGCCAAGGGCAAGGTCCAGATCAACGTCTAGAGGGCGTGGAAGGTTAGTTCCCCCCCCCCCTCCCTCCCTCCCTCCCCCCCCTCCCCCCCCTCCCCCCCCTCCCCCCCCTCCCCCCCTACACTTTCTTGGTATTTCTGCATTGTTAGTTTAACTCACCTATATGTGGTTGATGTCCGCAAGCTGTTTTGATTATTCTTGTCTTATGTTTGAATAATTTGGCAGGCCAACTGAGGTTGTAAACCATGGAAACACACTTTATGTGACTGGCCTATCTACAAGGGTCACGGAGAGAGATCTTGAAGATCATTTCAACAAGGAGGGAAAGGTTTGTTTATCTAATAATCTTGGCTGTGGACCCTGTTTTATTGAAAATGTGGTGCACTTTTTTGGTGTTGATCATACACTAAGTTGTACTCCTGCAAAAGATCAATTATCATGTATGCCAATCCTATGATGTTATTTATTCAAACGATAAACATTTTTCTAAATTCATGTATTTGGTGGAATGCTTGTCACCATGATATTGATCTTTCGGCCTTCACCTTGGAAACTCTTGTGATCTTTCTGTACTCTCACTTGGACGTACTTGTATTTATGTTAACAGTAATAATTAAACTAGCTTGCTTATTAATTATCAGCGTCTTCTTCTAGGTGGCTTCATGTTTTCTGGTTGTGGAGCCCCGTTCACGTATCTCTCGCGGTTTTGCTTTCATAACAATGGACAGTGTTGAGGATGCCAACCGTTGCATTAAACACCTGAATCAGTCGGTTCTGGAAGGCCGATACATAACTGTGGAGAGAGTAAGTTATTGGTTCCTTGATAGCAACAGTTAACCTATTTGGTTGGTTATCTTTTTTCTTGACTATGAGATTTTCTGGTTATATTCAGAAGACATTGTGTCAGCTATGTTGGCAGCAATCACAGATGATGAGTACATCCATTGCAACATTTAAACAGCTTGATCAATGGCCAGCTAAAACAGCCTTTCACATGCATCTGATCAACTAAACATAGCAACTATATTGCCCAACAACTATACAGCCACAGCAATTACTTTCAACTCCCAACTAATCAACGGTCATTATCAACATTATAATCAGACTTTTATGGGTACCTCATAATTGCATCATTTTATTTTTTTGGGGTTAATCTTGGTAAAATTGGGTATTAATTAATGGATACTAGTAATATGCATTATATACATCCATCTCATACTTGTGGAGGATACTGTATCATCTACCGTAGTGCTATATATATATATGTATATATATATATACATATATATATATATATATATCAAAGAATGCTATTAATGGTGACTTCTAAAAACGCTAATAAAGGTGTTTTTTGTTTCTAATAGTTGCCACTGATTTATATAATTCATGACGTTGTTCAATATTTATATATTTATTGAATCAAGATTCAATATTTATATTTCAGTCTCGGAGAAAACGCCCCAGAACTCCTACACCTGGTCATTATCTTGGCCTAAAGAACAGTAGGGACAATGGTGAGTTATTGTTTTATATATATATATATATATTAGTTGTTTATTTTCTTTACATTCATAGTCTTAGTTTTTACTATATTATTTTCTTTCTGTTAGGCTATCCTGATGATCGTGGTAGATATCGAGGTGGTTCTGGCCGCGATGACTATGGGTACAGGAGGTCTCCGAGACGCTCCCCATATCGAGGTGGTCGGGACTACTCCCCTCCTCCTCCTAGGCGCTCTACTTATGTTGGAAAATCAAGAAGGGATCGAGCTGGGTCACCTCCATATTCTCCTTATCATAGTCCGGACAGGAACTATGCTCATCGAAGGTAGGTAAGGCTGATAGGATGCGTTATCCCTTGTTTAAGGTGAAGACGTACGCTTCTAGATGGACATATTGTTATTGTTATCTATGCTTTGGACTGGGCTGGGCTGGAGTGATGATTTTCATGCTACTAGGCATTTGTTAGTTATGTTGTCTTTCAAAAACTCTTTTATTTAGTTGTAGCTGCCTGGGGGTGTCGGTGCTAATACTTGTTTGTGAAGTAGTATTTCGGTTACTGGGTTTTTGTGAGTAGTCTAGTGTTTGAATCTGGGAAACTATTGGACTAGTGTTGCATCCCATGTATTTGTGTTGACAATCCAGTTTGGCACACTTTTAAACATTAATTGAAATTATGATGATGGTAATAGCATGCATATCTCCAGCATTTCAAAGCTATGTTTATGTATGTACCTTACCCATCACTCTACATTGCCCTGCTGCATGTTTACCCCTTCTTGAGGCAGATGGATGCTGAAACTTCAATAATAACCATCTCTTTGTATTTTTATGTGCAAGTGGGACCCTGTTTGTGGAACTAAATGAGTATGTATTTCAAGGTAGTGGTTAGCATGAAGTTAACTTTGGTCAATTAACTAATACAGTGTCGACACGTAAGTCGGGAGGTGATCTCTTTTTGCGTGTCAGCATTGTATTGGTCAATTTACCAACTTATCATGAAGTTAACTTCATAGTAATCGGATCTATATTTCAATGATCTTGTAGTACACTTTTTGTTCAAATATAGTTTTGTAAAATGCAAAATACATAATAATCTTATTTAGTGAAGTATAATAATCTGCAAAGCAGAATTATTCCTCTAAACTTGTGAGAAAAACATAAAATAAAATATTAACTTCTAGTAGTATTATTCTTAAAATATTTTGACTTCAACCGAGTCTTAATTAGAATAGGGGTTGGGAGGAATTACCAGGTGGTCAAGTTATCATTTATTGTTATTTTTAAATTTGACAAACGCAACTTTTTTTAATAAAATAAATAAATAAATAAATATTTCCCACCCCATCAATTTGTATGAAAACTCTTTTACAATATTCGAGATTGGTTTGTTTGAAATGAAATGAAATACTCTTAAAAGTAAAATTGTGACTCTATCTCTTGTAATGTAACACAGGCCCACAGGGACTATTAATATACTACTACTACTACTACTACTGCACTGTATATATTTCATGGGCTGGCGGCAGCTGGCCCAAGTAAAAAATTTAACACACATAAATATCCATAAACCACTTGTTTTTCTTCTCTCCTCAGTTGCTGCATTTTCGCTGAAGCAAAGCAAGAGCCGAAGAATGTCACTACCAACTCCCCTACACCTACTACTGCCCAACCTTAGAACCCCATCAACAACAACAATCTTCCCCACTACCTGTCCTCATTTTCTCTCCTCCCAAACCCCATCAAAACCCTTCTCCCCAAAACCCTCATCCTTCATTTCACCTCCATTCTCTCTCCACCAACAACTATACGACGACGACGACGACGAAGAAGAAGAAGAACAGATTATCGGAGATTGCCTTGTCTTTGAAGAAGGCATATTCGAAGACCCCTGCCTCGAACAGCGCTTTAATTTTGATTCAAATAAAGCCCCCAGAAGCACTAAGCTCAAAGTCCAAGCTGAGCCTGATAATTTGATTCCCGATAAATGGAAAGAAGCTCAGGCAGCTTTTAATATTAGCAAGAAAGAGAGACGGAAGATTGCCCAGGAGCTGGAATTCGGTCGGAAATTGGAGAAGAAGAAGCAGGGGCTGAGACCCATTAGGGATGATGATTTGGAAAAGGAGTATGTAGCTTATAGGGATGCTAAGCTGGCTCAATTAAATCCCCTTGTTCTCGATAACCCTAGCTTTCCAGTGAATGAGACTGCAAGTGATAAGAATGACGAGAAGTTTGATAATGAGAAAGAGAAAGTGAATGGCTCGGTTTCGAGTGGCGGCAGAGTAAAACCCAGGAATCCTAGGTTGGAGGTGTATGGAGTCAGTTTAGATGATGTTTCTGAGTTTTTGAATAGTGGGGATTATGATCCTGATGCTGCTGCTGCTTCTTCCCAAAGTAAATCTACTGTTACTACTATCGGTCTATTACTAAATTTGCATTGCTTTAATTTTCTTTGTCATGATGAAGTGATTAGCTTTATATAGTTCTAAAGTCCGATAATATATATATATATACATCGGGCTTCATTACTCATCCTCTTTTGCTTATGGATTGGATGATTTTATGTTTCAACACTATAAAAAAACACAAATTATACATACATCAATATGGTAGCAGGGCTTAAGGAATTGATTTCATGTATTACGTTATGGTGCTTGCTTTATTGTTATGGATATGAATTAATGTGGCATACTTTCTCAGTGATATCTTGTCTTTCAATCTGCATTTTGACAATTTCTTAACCTCAAAAGAATTTCCAATTTCTAAGCTGTAGAAATATTATTTTGGCTGTAAATATAGTTCAATTGAGCTATGGTTGCACTTATTCATGGATATTAAAGTTTGCTACTTTAAAAGTAAGTTAATTTACATTCCATAATGTAGTTGTGGATGTTAAAGCAGACAACTGAATCCTTGAGTGTCTTAATGTAATTGAGTTAAATAACATGGTCAGTGGAACAAGTTGAAAACCGTATGACTAAGGTATTTACTTTACTCAAGGATTTGGTTAAAAATGTATATTTTGCACGTCTATTTGTGTTACCCCTTGGTCAAAAGGGCATCATCAAGGCACAAGGCGAGGAGGGACTTTCCTGGTCTAAGTGAGGCAACCTCTCTTATATATATATATATATATATTATATATATATATATATATATATATATTTGTGATGGCTATAATGCAGAGTTCAGAAGCCATAATACTGGATTTAGAAGCTACATACA
Organism: Panax stipuleanatus; assembly: GCA_020205555.1. NCBI lineage: Eukaryota > Viridiplantae > Streptophyta > Magnoliopsida > Apiales > Araliaceae > Panax > Panax stipuleanatus. The sequence goes on along the minus strand of CM035125.1, from coordinate 1,112,387 downwards.
AAAAAAGAAGATAGTTATGTATGAGGAAAAAAAAGCAGAGGAAAGACTAAGAAGAAAGAAATACAGAAGAAGAACAAAGGAGACAAAAAGAACTACCTAAGGTCTATTTTTCAAGAACTTCAATGAAACGCCTATGCTGTGCCCTGAGAATTGTTAAATGTGACTCGCCTTAGCCTGGCAAGACCCCTAGAGGTGTCATCCGCTGGGCCTTGGGCCTACACAATGCACCTTTTATTAGCAATGCCTTGATCTAAAAAAATCTTCTATTGAAGACGCCTCCTTCCAAACCATTTATCAAATGGGAGCTTTAGGGAAACTATTTTCGGATGTGTCATCTTCTAATTACTCTTTTGAAGTGCAATCGATGAATCCTTGCATCTAACATCTTTACGAAATATTGTAAAACTAATTAATTAAAGAAAAATTGTTCTCTCAGCTTAACATTTCACTTTGAAACTGACAAGTCTGGAATCTTTGTCCAATTTGAACTTCAAATTGAAATATTAACTAGGTTGTCCAAACTCATAAAGCTTTGAGCCTTTGACCTCTGAAATCTACGCGTCTCTGAACTATCTACTGAAATTAAATAGAGTTGTTCTTATGTCGTGGTGCATTTAATTTCGTATTTATTCCTTTAGCATTATGCTTTCATATGATCTTATGCATGGTTTGCTGAAACCTAGAGGTAGACTCTTATATTCTACTATATCTCTGGAAATTGGATGTTTTCTCCCTTTTCTTCCAATAACTAAAAATTAGTATTGTTGTTGTTGCTGTTAGTCTTTTCTTATATTCTCTGGAGATAGTTTTAGAGCATGGGGTTTAGTATCTGATTCTCTGTTGCTGAATGGGTAGGTCCTCGTAAGTTGTTCACAAAGGAGGAAAAGGTCCTACTGAATAGGCGGGTTCCTGAGCTGGCAGATGCTACTTCTGTAAGTATGGTTCATTTTAGATCAATTTCTTTTCTTAGAATCAATTTACTTATTAATCTTTTGGCTACTGAGTAATTATTCATTGCATTTTTTAATTTTGATTTCTTTGTATGGTCAATGAGTAATTGCGACACATTGATTATGTAGATGTTTGCAACTGCTTAACTTGGATATCTTTTCTCCTCCACTAAACAATTAAGGTTTTTTTGTGTCCTTAACTCTTGGTCGGCTTAACACTAATGATATGCGTCAGAGGCGTAGGTCTTATAAATATTTATCTTCAGATTTATTTATTTATTCACTGTTTGATGGTTTGGCGGCTGTGGTGTTGCTTTTTAGTGTGATGGGTGAAAATTGGATATGTCCCTCTTTGGTGGATGGAAGTGGAAGATCTTTGACTATGCAAATTCAAGGGTTTTGGCCATACGAGTGATAGGAGGATTCATTGGAGATGTGTTTGTTTGTTATTTTGTGGGGAATTTGGATTAAGAGAAATGCTAGAATTTTTTGTGAACGGGCTACAAATGCTGAGTTGTTTTGAGATAGAATCTTTCTTTGCTTCTCTTTGGGCTCATGCAATGGGTGCTTTTGGAGGAATTTCTTTATCCGGTCTTCAAAGAGATTGGCAGGCGGTACTTCATTAGTTTTAAGTTTTTCTTCTCTTGTTTTCTGTAATTTCTTGTGGGAGAACTTCTCGTCCTTGTCATGCGTTGTAACTTTCTCTTCTAATCAATAAAATATTCTTATTTTATCAACAACTCAAAAACAACTATTGTAGATCATAGTGGAAAGTGGAGTAATAATTATCATCTCCTTACGTTTACGTCAATTTCCTTTAATTAATTGGTTAAATGATTTTTACATATTGCTGTCCTGGTATTCCAGTTGGTGAATACTGAATAGAGTTTATAATTTTTTTGAAATAATTTTTCAGGGTAAATGGCAGCCTCTGCATACTCTTGCTGCATCAGGAGAGTTTTACCTACTTGGTGCCTTGTTAAAGCATAACGCCGATATCAATGTCCCTGATAAGGTACGTTGTATAAAGAGTTCCATTATATATATATATATATATATGTGTGTGTGTGTGTGTGTGTGTGTGTGTGTGTGTTCTTTAGTTCCTCACCTGAGTTACTTTGTTCTTTAGTATTATGGATAGTCCATCATATATATTTGAACCATTGGTCTAAGGCCTGCTTTATCATTTCAACACAGGATGGATTGACTGCACTCCACAAAGCAACACTTGGCAAAAAGCAAGCTATTTTTAACTTTCTTCTGAGAGAATCAGCAAATCCTTTTATTCGTGATAAAGTGAGTGGGTACAGACTTAATGACTCATTTCTGACTTGCTTATGCCCACAAATGCTGAATCATGTATTCATTCATTTCCTGATAGTGTTAGGCTACTCTGCAGAATAATCATCTACTCATCTTAGATCAATCCATACAATTTATCTGTTTAGTAGCCTGTTTGCGTGTAATTTGGCCCCTTTTTAAATTGTATGCCCATGGCTCAGCAATTGTCGTCGTCAGCATCGTCATCATCTTCACAAGTCACTCATGATGCTGATGTTCTATTTAGGCAGAATTGTGACGTGTTTCTATACTGACCAAATTTCATGATGTACCCTATACTGCCATAGTTCTACTGTTTCAGTAATATTTTTTTTTGATTTCTCTACCTCAAATCAATCATTAGTACAGTTCAGATTACTTCTCAAAAATAAAATAAAATACAAGTTAAATTGGTTTGTTTCCAATGATTGAAATGTTTGTATAATCATATGTTCTTCTAACCTTTAACTTTCAATTTTCAACTTTTTCATGACGACAGGAGGGGGCTACGCTGATGCATTATGCTGTTCAAACGGCATCAAGTCAGATGATAAAAATTCTTCTCTTATACAATGTTGATATAAATCTCCAGGACAATGTAATTCTTTATTACTTTTTCATCTGAGATCATTTTCGGTGTTCTTCGTTATTCCTGTGATTCATTTGGCGTCCTTATCTTGGCCTTTGCAGTATGGTTGGACACCATTACATCTAGCCGTGCAATCCCGCAGAACAGATATTGTGAGGCTTTTATTAATAAAGGGAGCTGACAAGACATTAAAGAACAGGGTTAGATATCTCTTAATTTCGTTATTGTTTTACATGCATTTTGTTATCATCTTTGAGCTTGCAATTTCTCCTCCCCCCCAATCCCCCTTCTTCTTTTGTTGGTTAAAGCGGTCATGCAATATCCCCTCAAAATACTCGTATGGTATTGTTCATTGTTTTCTTTTCTGTACTATACGTTGTTCTATTGTGGCAAGATGTTGGTAGTTTGTGTCCTGCATTACTACATAGCAATCTCCTCAGGAAAGATATTAAGCACAAAATAAAACCTGTTTGAGGGTATATGATATACCGCATAAACTTGGTAGAATTGAAACATTTATCTTAACTAAAAAATAATTTGTGGTGGGACTTATGTAATTCAGTTGTAGCACTAGTCGAACCCGTATAGTTGTTGACCAGACCTTGTTGTGCAACTAACTATTCAAGGGACTTAAATAGGTAGATGTCCTTAGCTGTCCATGGCTTCTGATTTGGGTGTTACACAGAGTTATTTACACCTGTATTTCAGAGTATTATTGGTGTAAACCAGTTGCACAAGTGAAAGGTGGTTATTTCCTGAATGCAATGCAGCAGTTGCTAAAAGTTGACTCATTTCCTCGTCAGGACGGTTTAACCCCACTTGAGCTTTGCCTCTACTCTGGTCGAGATACACGAACGTATGAGCTGATGAAACTGCTGCTGCGCTCCCCAAGCTATCTGACAGCAAACTAAAATCATCCGTGTGATAGCTTATTATTACCAACTAGACCATCATCCACTTGTACGTAGGTGTAAGATTCTTCTTCAGTTTTTGACATGGCAGTGGATGCTGATGAGCTTACTACTACCAACCAACCAACATAAGCAGCAGGCAGATGATTAACAGCAGCAGCAGCAGCAGCAGCAGCAGCAGCCTTGACCAACCACAAAGAAAGTATTATCAAGATTGAGTTTGTTTGTTTGTAATGATTAAGCATGGGATATTTGATTCGGATATTTGCATATGGGATTGGAACTTGGAAGAAGAGTCGGTTGTTTGCTTGTGTAATTCCAATTCCAATTCCAATTCCAATACATAATAATATTAAGCTTCTGTTTTTGTAATCACCAAAAGTCTAAACCAGCCTATAATAATAATAATAATCTCTCTATAAAATATATCCATAAATAATAATAATAATATATTTTCTCGAATGAAATATGATGATGATATCAAAAAGTAATAGCATGTGGAAAGCGTTCTTATCCAACTAACCACTACTACTGCTACTACTGCCCTCACCTCAAGTAGAGTTGCTTTTAGCTTTAAAAAACGAAAGAAAAAAAAACAATATCAGTAGTAGTTAGTATCAAGGGAGGGTAGGGTGCTCTACTCTTTGATAGTCATTCATTTTTTCAAAATAAGTAGTATATTTTGCGAAATAATATTTTCACAAACAAAATTGATATGTTCAGAAGGCTTTACTCACATGAATAATAAATAAGATCTATATTCACTTGTGAAAATATCCGAAATATCAATACTCTATATTTTAACCTAACTAATTTATTATGTTAATTGGTAGTAGTACAATCATGAATTACTCACTCACTCATCGCTTCATTTGACTTTAACCAACTATAATTCCAAGGGCGCACACACACACACACACACACACACACACACACACACACACACATATATATATATATATATATATATTTATTTATCTCCTCTCTCCTCTCCTCAGTGTTGTCATTGTAGTAATCGTCGAACAACAAACAATGCTCGGAGCTCAATGGTGTGTCCGTACAGTCACCGGCGTGGGGGCCCTCACAGATCAAGCAAACGCCTGCCGCCCGATTTCGAATTCCACATCTCAGTGTTCCTCATATCTTCACTTGTCTTTTCAATTAAAGTTGAAACGCAGATCAAAATCTCTGTTTATTTGTTGCAACAACTCGTATCGGGGAAGCTTCGGCAGAAGATCAGATAGCAGCGAACACGAAAGCAATGATGACTATATTCAAGCTTCGCTACTCATGTCAGGTAGTAGTGCATTCAAGTGATGATTAATTGCGCGCTAACTGTCACAAGTTTATTTTTTCTTCAAGATTTTCACTAGTTTCGCATTGGGTTGGGGGGGGGGGGGGGGTTGAACTCTGTTAATATGAGTTTTGATCAAAATCTTTTAGATAAATAATTGGCCTGTTTATCTCATGAATCCAGACTTTTGGGCTCTGATAAATAATTGAGCTCCAGCAGTTGGATTTAAGTTTTGTAGCCCCAATTACGTCTATTATAGTTTGGTTAGTAACTAATGCATTCCAGAATGAGGGTCTACTTATAAAATGAAGTTTCATTCAATCATTTTGAAACTGGACTTCAACTTTGCTTGGGAGAAGGTTGTGTATAATTTTTACAACTACGAAGCTATATTTCGGGTAGAGAGTATTTAATAAAAAAAGAAGCCTTTTCTGTAGTTACTGAAGGGAACTCTCAAGAGTCCCGCCTTCATATGAATCGGATTATGGAACTATCAAGAAAGAAATTGCATTCCCCTTCATTTGTCAAGCGATGCAAAATGCATTGTTTCCCATTGATTATTTTGTTTTGTTAAGTCCATATTAGGATATTAGCCCTACCCAAAGACCTGCTCATGCGCAACTAGTAAAAACATTTTATCTTTAACATTTTTCAGGATTTTAAAAAAATATATATATAGACAATGATGGTTGGAACCATTACCAACTAATTGCTGGATCTTGAACATGCAGCTCTCTTGCACATTCAGCTCGTTAGGAATTATTATATATGAGTTGCTTGTGCACAGTTGATTATTAGTTTTTCCCACAGCGAATACTATTGATCATAGAATAACTTATCATCAGAGGAGGATAAATATATTGAGTTTCATTTGACAAACTTTATTTCTATATATGATATCCTTCAGAATGGAGAATACTTAACACACAAGTATGATCATCTTAAAAATGTTAAGAATTTTCTGTCTTTATATCGATACATTCTGTAGTACTAATTACCACAATTCCTATCCTTATTACCATCATGGCATAGATATGTTCAATTCATTGCTTTTGGCGAAAGGGTGTAACTTGCTACTGAACTGCTGAAGTAATTTGGATTAATTTATTTCTAAAGTTGTTTATACAAGGTTTTCTTTTTTTACTTTAAATGTTTACAATTTTAAAAGCATGAGCAAATTTGGTATTTCAGTAAAGAAGAGTTTCATCTTTCCGTATGTATGCATCAATGTCTATGATTTCCAAATTTACGTCAAGTACAACTTCGCAGAAACTATCAGGCACCATCGTATGCGTATCCATGGATTTCGAGAGGAGATTAAGTGGCAGTCCTCTGATAAATTTCTTCCCTTTTCCGCTCAAGGAAGGGACCCTAGAAGTGAGTCCAATTCAATAGGACCAGGCCTTCTCCAACGGTTCCAGAGTCCTACTATCTTTCTTAAGATTTCTTGTGATGGGGACTTCTTGCTACCAATTGTTGTAGGTATATGGATGAATTCTAACAATATCAACTAATTTTGTTAACAGTCATTCTGATTGCCATTTGTGGGAAACCTTACACAATTATACACTATGCAAATGTCCTTATTACTGCAGGGGAATTCGCTGTTCAAAAGCTCATAGAGTCCTTACAAGAGGATGAAAGTGGGGTAATTTCTCATTCCATGTGAAAAGTTTTAGTTCATACTTTCATTTCAATGCTCATCTATACTCTTCCTGCAGGATTGTCCAAATCATTTCCAGCTTCTGAGACATATCGTTGGAAAACTTGGTTATGAAGTATGTAAATATCACTATGTTGTATTCAAGATATGCTCAAGTCTTTTGCCATTAAACATTTAAACATCATCCTGCTTTACTTTCTTTCCTTCTCATTTTTCAGTAAATTGCTCACAAGTCTGGTCCAAGTTTGTGAGAAATTTATCATATTAGTTAAGATTGGTGAGTCTTGTAACCCAAGTTGCTGGCTTGGTTTGGTATTACTCTCAAGAAATTGATTCAATGATGTCGAACCTTGAGTACTTGAGACCTGTTCACTTTTAACAAGTCTCAACAACCACATTAATATCCTCATCATCCCAGATCAATGTTCTTGGGAGCTGTTGTTTGCCAATTGCTGAATAAATATTTAGGCAATAGCCCAATATGCTTATTTCAGGAGCTCCATAAGAAGCATTAGAGAATTTCAAGTACTCTCTGTCATCAACAACCATTTATTGAACTTTTCTTTTTTGGATGAACTTTTAGTAGTGGCTCATCTTTCTTTGTCTGCTTTGTTAAGAGGTTTATGGCATATGATAGCTCGTGAAATGTGTGTATGCAAAACTATAGAATGATTCACTTTCAATATCGTGAGACTTTCATGGAATAATGAATCCACTAAGGTTTTTGCATGAGACCTTCCAGCAATGAACAATTTATTACACCAATTATTTCATCTGAATTTTGAAGGAGCATCTAGAACTTCCTGTAGTCACTATTTAGAAATTTAGAACTGTATTACATGGACTTTTCACTTTGCCCTAAAGTACCCATGTCCGACGCTCAACACTTGGACAAGGGTGTGGGCTGGACACGTAAAAAATTGGCAAAATCGAGGATTACCCGTGTCCGATCGGGCACTCCATTTGAGTTCGTGTAACTAAGATTTAGAACACGAGTTATGAGATGTCTAATAAATTAATAAACTTTCTAGGAGGTTCATTTTGTGGACTGCAAAGACGTGTCTTTGGAATTAGTTCTACTACTCTACTCCAATTGTCATTTCAATTTTCTCAATGACTTTCACTGGTTGAAAATGGGATGGTAGTCGGTAGATGCATCTACTTAGAAAATTAGAATAACATTTCAAAGTCTGCATAGTGTCAAGAATTTTCTTGGCTTAGCTAAATAATCTGTTATACATAATGTAAAATAGCCTTTCAATCAATCCTTTCTTGGGCTGTTTCATTCTATGTTAAATGGACTTGGACGGAGTGTCCAGTTGGACACGGTATTTTGAAGAGTCCGGCATGAGTACTCTTCAATTTTGTCAATTTTTTACACTAGAATGAAGTGTCCAGTACCATATCCTCGTCCGAACGTCGAGTGTCTGACACAGGTATTTTAGGGCAAAGTGAAGAGTCATCGTGTAAAGTAGGCTTCATTGTCCTTTTGTTGAATATTCCTTATTCGCTCACTCTTCATCTTTGTGCTTACTGCTTAAGTCATATATTCAAAAGTTAAATTTTAAGCACTCATCTAATAATTAAGGTGATGCTGAATGAATTGAAATGTGTCAATAATGCAATATTGCATCTAAATGTTTGTTTTCACCTTTTGCCTCGTCACTCCAACAAGTTTGAACTATTGAGTTCTTGAAACTATATTCAATATTGCATCTAAATATTTGCATTTCACGTTCTGAATTTAAAAGTAAAACTAGTATTGTTTCTGTAAGTTCCTTTGTGTTTGTGTTTGGAAGAAGAGAAGTCTCAAATGATGAGGATTTGTGAGGCAAAACCTTTTTGGTACTAACTTTTCCGTTTTTTGTGTTTTCTTTTCCCCCTTTGATCTTCAAATCTCAGGTGAAAATGATAAGGATTACAGAGAGAGTAGTTAACACATACTTTGCCAAAATATTTTTTCAAAAGGTACTTTATACTTATAACCTACGGAATAAAAATGTGTACTATGTTTAAAATTAGTACAGTAAATTTGGGAGAGTATTTCAGATTCATTTCAGATTGTCATTACTGCAGCCAGGGCAAAGAGATACTCTTCAAGTGGATGCGCGTCCTTCAGATGCCATAAATGTGGCTCAAAGATGTAAGGTATGTATTATGTGTTCCTTTTAAAGCCAAGCACTATTAAACTTTGTTGATTGTCAAACAATATGCTCTGGAGAACGATTAGTTTGTGTTAGAATAAACATACAGTCTATTATGTGTTTTGACGAATGGCATCGTAATCGGTTTCCATAGATCAGCCAGCCCAGGATCTCTTGAACTTGCTTAATTGGAAAATTTGATGTTCTTGACTTGATGAGCCATCAGAAATAAATTTATATAGTGTTTCTGGCGTGATATAGGGTAAGTTCAGACCTCAAAAAGTAGAAGCATTTTTTTGTAACCTATGTAGGGTGTATACTTCAGAACATCTGAAAAAAGGAAAAGAGGTAAAGTACTATTTTTAAACAATAGATCAGCCAGCCCAGGATCTCTTGAACTTGCTTAATTGGAAAATTTGATGTTCTTGACTTGATGAGCCATCAGAAATAAATTTATATAGTGTTTCTGGCGTGATATAGGGTTAGTTCATACCTCAAAAAGTAGAAGCATTTTTTTGTAACCTATGTAGGGTGTATTAGTATACTTCAGAACATCTGAAAAAAGGAAAAGAGGAAAAGTACTATTTTTAAACAAATGAGGGCCACTGTAGATAACTTGCTTGGCAATATGAAACAATTTGATTATGAATAAGTATACTTTTTTTAAAAATTGTTTTTTGTTTTTTATGTTAATTTATTTCTTCGGATCAATATTTGCTGCGTGCAGGCACCTATATATGTTAATAAACAAGTTGTCTTGAGTGATACTATTAGAATCGTTTATGGGGGCAGAATTCATGATGCAAAATCTATATACGACGTAACCTTAGACAGGTAAATACTGCTAATTCCAGGGTGCTTATTTTTTCCACTTTTCCCCACTGCGTCTGAAAATGTATCGTCTCCCACCCAGTGCTGCAGATGGTCCAGATTTACTTCTCGAGGAACTTGATATGGTTAAGAATATGAATTTAGCTATTAAACAAGAAAAATACACTGAAGCAGGTATTAGAGACATTCTGTAGCCTTTATTATTATTTTTATTATCATTTTCTTTATTAACACACCAAGGAATCCGCAATTACTACCCTTGCAGTGTGTATTGAGTAAGTCACCTGGTGCATGCAATACTCCACAAACCACATACACAAAGCAAGCCCATAGATAAAATATGTTTGGATGGCCCCAAAAGAGGCTATTGCTTCCGCGGAATATTGAACCCATGACTTGCACAGTGAAGCCGTCGAGGCACTTGTCAAAGGCTTATTACACTTGAGCTAACCTCTTGGGGTTAACTGTAGCATTTATTATATTAAAAGAAGAAAAAAACTAAATGCAATTTCTCTTTTAAAGTGACAATTTATGGGACATCTAGAAACATAAATAGCGATCGTATGTATTGATTTTTTTTCCCTGGTTGCTTTTGCCAACAGCCATGTGGAGAGACAAACTCATGAAGCATCGTGATTCAAGACAAGAGCTTTAAGTTCATTTTCCAGGTATATTGAACTTCCGCTGCTAATTGCTATGCATGTAAAACTACTTGCATTTAAGATAGGGAGTTGGTATATCATACTTTTCAATTTGATCCACTTTTGAAATCTGAAAAATTATCATTTCTGTTGGAAATTGTCTCATTTGGTGGCCCCCTCATTAAATGATTGTGATTACAATTGTCAAAATGAGCATGCTTGTGATCACATTTGTCAAAAATGAGCAGCCATAAAATGTGGAGCTTGTCTCCTCCCATGCACTATAAAAGGCACCCAGCAGCTGCAAGTTCAGACACACCAAAATACCACATCAACGAGTGAGAAGCTCAGTGAAAGCAAACAGAGAGGTGAGGGTGTAAAGAGAAAATAAATAGTTAGCTTATTTTTCAGTTGAGAGTTTGTATTCCCCATATTATTTTTATAGTGAATTTTTGAGATCTCTCCCCGTGCTTTTTTTTCAGTTGGGTTTTTCATGTAAAAATTCTTGTGTCATCCTTCTATATCTCATGTAGTAGTGTGTGTTTATCTTAGTGTATTTGTGTGCTTGATTTCTCAACAATTGGTATCAAGAGTTTTTGGTTCACGTCGTTGTCTAGGAAAGTGGTTCAAAAGGCAGTACCTTTAAGAAAGATGGTTATTTAATTAGTTACCATTGCAAAAGGTTGAAGAGACCCACCCGACTTACACTTACCTGATCAACTGGTACGATACGTTCAAAAAGAAATCTCGCTGGTCACAAATACGAAGATGACAAACATGAGTATGAGGTACGAAGTTTAACCATTTGACGGAAAGTTAAATTTTAGTATTTTGCAGTGTACGGTCAAAGATGTATTAACTCAACAGGGATTGACAGATAAAAAATGGACGGGACTTGAAGCAAAAGTCGTGGCAACAATCAGATTGAGTTTGGCGCCACATATCAAATATCATGTTTTGATAGAAACCTCTCCGAAGGACTTGTGGGAGAAACTTGAGAAAGTTTACAAGTCGAAGTCTCTGTCAAATTGATTATATTTGAAAAAGGAATTGTACCGGCTTCGTATGGAAGAAAATTCAGATTTGACCAATTATATTAATGAGTTTAATAGATTGGTGACCCAACTAACCAGTATATATGTGAAGCTGGACGAAGAAGATAATACCTTATTGCTTTTTGTCTCTCTACCAGGTTCATACACAACTCTCTAGACTCCATTCTTTGTAGGGAAGGAAAAACTTGCAGTTGACGATGTAATGTCAGCAATATTTAAGGATAAATTCAGGGGCACCACTTACAGAGATCAAGGAGAGAATCTTCTTGTATTTTCAGATAGGCATGGCAGAGGTCCTAATCGAAAGAAAAATTCCGGCAAGGAACGAGGAGGGTCTCATTCGAGACTAGACAAGAAGGAATAAATTTCAGATTGAGTGTTATCATTGTCACGAGAAGAGTCGCTACAAAAATCAACGTTCATTGTTGAAGAAAGAAAACAAAAAGAACGGTAACCAGATTGAAAATTCTGCTAATGTTGCTGAGCAAGCGGATGTATGCGGCAATGGAGAGCTGTACACAGTGACAGAAAATGAAGCTTCACAAGATGATCTTTTCTCCGTTAGAGACAATAGCAGCCTTATAGATTGGTACTTGGATTCTAGTTCTTTTCATGTCCCCTCATAGGGATTGGTTTGATACTTTTATATCATGTAATGGTGGTTCCGTGATATTAGGTAACAGTACAGTCTACAAAATTACTGGGACAGACACTATCAAAGTTAAAATGTTTGACGGGATTGTCAGAACATTGGGTGATGTAAGGTATATTCTAGAATTGAATAATAAATTGCTATCGGTTGGAGTACTTGACTCTATAAGCTATAGTATCTATGGTGTCATGAAAATTACTAAGGGTTCGATGGTAATTATAAAGGGCCAGAAAATGGGCACCCTCTACAAGTTGATAGGGGGGACACAGTTGCTGGTGGACCAGTAATTTCTGTGCAGGATAATTCCAACAGTGATAACACATAATTATGGCAAATGTGACTTGGTCATTTGAGTGAAGATGGAATGAAAGAAGTTCACAAAAGGCAGTTGTTGAAAGGTGTCAAAACGTGCAGTTTGGAATTTTGCAAGTTTTACGTGTTCGACAAACAACGAAGGTCCAACTTCAAGGCAGGAGCACATACCAGTAAAAATGTACTTGATTATGTACATTCAGATGTTTGGGTACTGATCAAGCATACCTCAATAGATGGAACCCATTATTTTGTTAGCTTCATATATGACTATTCCAGAAATATGTGGGTGTATTTTATGAAGCAGAAGTCTGAGGTTTTCAAAATATTTAAACAATGGAAAGCTAAAGTAGAAAACCAGACCAAAAAGAAGCTAAAGTATTTCAGATCAGATAATGGCATGGAATACAAGGATAGGTCATTCCCTACAGTTCTGTCAGGATGAATGTATCACCAAACACTTCTCAGTTAAAAGAACTCCAGAGCAAAATGGGGTTGCAAAGAGGATGAACAGAACTCTATTGGAACGTGCCAGATTTATGAGGTTGAATGTAGGTTTGCCCAAAAGTTTCTAGGCTAAGGCACTCAACACAGTCTGTTATCTGATAAATCGATCTCCTTCAGCTGGAATTGATTAAAAATCCCCGAGGAGGTATGGAGTGTGAAACCAGTTGATTTTTTTGTGATGAAAATCATTGGTTGTCTAGCTTATGTTCATCTGTCGGTTGAGGAGCGACAGTTCAAACTTGATCCAAGGATAAAGAAGTGCATTTTCCTTGGATATGAAGATGGAGTCGAGGGATACAGATTATGAGACCCAATATCCAAGAAGGTTGTCAGCAAAGATGTGGTGTTCAATGGGAAACACATGTTGAACAAGTTTGATAATGAAAAATTTGCAACAAGTGAGTTGTAGAAACACCCAGTTGAGATGGAGCTTCTTGAAGAGACAAAAGAAACTGAAGAGATTGAAGATGATCATCTTTCAGATCCCTATAATCTCGTTAGAAAAAGGCGAGTCCGCAAACTAGTACAGAGATATGGGTTTGAAGACATGATTGCCTTTGTCTTGATTGCTGGTAGTGGAGATCCAACTAGCTATCAGGATGTTATTCAATCTGAAGATAATGATAAATGAGCGATAGCAATGGTAGAAGAGATGGAGTCTTTACAGAAGAACCAGACTTGTGAGTTAGCTCAACTTCCAAAAGGATTGAAGGCTATAGAATGCAAGTGGGTGTTCAGGAAAAAGGAAGCTCAGTCTGATAAAAAAGGTGAAAGATTCAAGGCCAGGTTAGTGGCAAAGGGATTCTCTCAGAGAGAGAGAATGAACTATAATGAGATCTTCTCACCAGTTGTGAAACGCACACCAATCCGGTTAATCTTATCAAGCGTAACATCACAAGATATGGAGTTAGAGCAACTTGATGTGTAAACAACTTTTCTCTATGGTGATTTAGAAGAAAAGATATACATGAAGCAACCAGAAGAGTTTATTGAACCAGGGAAAGCGACCTTGTTTGTAGTTTGAAAAAATCTCTTTATGGTTTGAAGCAGTCCCCGAGACAGTGGTATATGCGGTTTGATAACTTCATGTTGGCTCATGGTTACTCTCGTTCTGAGTATGATCTATGTGTATATTTCAGATCACTTGATGATAGTTCTCTAGTATTATTGACGTTATCTGTCGATGACATGTTGATAGCAGCAAAGAGAAAGTCAGACATTTTTCAGTTGAAAAATTTGTTGAGTGAATTTGACATGAAAGATCTTGGATCAGTCAAGAAGATCCTAGGTATGGAAATTCACAGGGATCGTCAGGCAGAAAAACTGTGGCCAACTCAGAAAGGATATGTGCAGAAGGTCTTGGAGAGGTTTAACATGCACAATGTTAAACCAATTAGCACTTTTTTGGCAGCACATTTCAGGTTATCTTCACAGTTGGGTCCACATACAGAGGATGAGGTGGAGCATATGTCCAAAGTATCGTATGCAAATGCGGTGGGTTGTATAATGTACACCTACGTACAATGTCAGATATCTCACATGCAGTCAATGTGGTTAGCAGGTATATGGCAAATCCAAGGAATGAATTTTTTGTTATCTAGCAGGTACAACCAATTACGGTTTTATGTTTGATTGTGATACTGCAAGAAGTGAGGTTACATGGTTTGTTGATTCGGATTATGCTGGAGACCTAGATTCAAGGAGATCTGCAACAAGGTTTGTATATACCTTTTGTGGATGATGTATATGTTGGAGGTCAGTGTTGCAGTCTACGATAGCATTATCAACAATAGAGGCTGAGTATATGACGTTGACAGAGGCAATCAATGAAGCTTTGTGGCTAAAGAGACTAGTTGAAGAACTAGGTTTCAAGTAAGGCAGTATCTAGATACAGTGTGATAGTCGAAGTGCTATTCATTTAGCGAATAACCAGGTGTTCCATGCCAGGATCAAACATATAGATGTTCGGTATCATAAGATTCGTGAATGACTGAACAGTAGGTGACATTGCAGTTTGCAAAGTTCACACAAAAAAGAATGTTGCAGATATGCTTACAAAGTCAGTTACAACATAAAAGTTCAAGTATTGCTTGGACTTAATTCATTTCGTTAAATGTTGAGTTCGTGGTGGAGTATCCAATGAGAGAGACACATTCATAGACATAAAGAAGTATATAATACTTAGTATTTGGAGAATATAAGTCAAGATGGAGATTGTTGGAAATTATCTCATATGGATGTTTGTGATCACATTTGTCAAAAATGTGCAGCCATAAAATGTGGAGCTTGTCTCCTCCCATGCACTATAGAAGGCACCCAGCAATTGCAAGTTCAAACACACCAAAATAACATAGCAACGAGTGAGAAGCTCAGTGAGAGCAAATAGAGAGGTGAGGGTGTAGAGAGGAAATAAACAGTTAGTTTATTTTTCAGTTGAGAGTTTGTATTCTCCATATTATTTTCATAGTGAATTTTTGAGATCTCTCCGTGATTTTTTTTTCAGTTAGATTTTCCACATAAAAATTCTTGTGTCATGCTTTTATATCTCATACAGTAGTATGTGTGTGTGTGTGTGTGTGTGTGTGTGTTTATCTTAGTGTATTTGTGTGCTTGATTTCTCTTTTCAGTTATCCAGCTGTAATTCGTGTTTTGTTCAGAGATGGGGAAGTTACAATAATGGAGGATCAAGTTCATAAAAATCCAGTAACATTATACTTGAAAGGAATTGAAGCAATATGGAAGAGATTGGATGTCGGGCCTATATATATATATATATAAATTGTATGATCAAATTCACTAATTCATAGTGACATTGCTCTCCTGTTAAAGGGATGTACATTTTATACAGTGAACTGTGGTTGCTTATATGTATATATAATTTTAAAAATAATTTGCTTTTTGTAGGGAATATATTATTGTAAAATGTCATCCACATTGCTTCATAAATGTGGGTTTGTCAATTTGAAGAGCATATATTCAGAGTGTATGTTTGTTTATGCATGACAACAGGCATTATAATTTGTAAGGAAGTAGTAACCAAAAAGGCTAGGGAAGTCTGATAAACTCATCCAAATCAAATGGTTTTAGAGCACATTTGGTGGGCTAGCGTGGTTTCCCCGCACACCAAAAGGCAGTGGCCCTAGGTGCCTTGTCTACAATGTTTTAGTCATTGTCTACACTTGAAGTAATGCATATTTAGAGAAATAGGATCTCTCCATTTCAAATGAAACGGATACTCTATTTTAGTGGTTCAGATTTAAAATGTGTTAGAATGTGATGTCATGCTGATGGGAGAGAGAGATGATGATAGAGAATATACAAAGAATGAAAACTCCCCATTTCATTTAAAATGAAGAGGATTCTAGTCCTTGCTTGCTTAGAAGAGTATAAATCGTCAATTCCAATTATATATATAAGATCATAGATTCCATGGGTTTTATAGATGGAGCTAGCTAGCTAATTAAATTCAGGTACTAATAGTTAATAGCTAGGTTTCCAAGCGGATTAGTTGATGATGTGAATTCAGATTAATCAAACATGTTTAATTAATTAACTTTGAATGCCCATCCATCGATGGAGGCCATGAAAGTAAAATATAAACAAATTAAACTAACTCACTTGCCTGCATTAAATTACTATAACTATACATTGTGTGCTAATTAGAACAACTTCCAATTAAGTTTGTGCGAGTGAGCGAGCTGCTAGTATTATATATTCATATGATTCTGCTCACTCAATAAATCATCTGGACCGTTCAAAATTTGGAATAAATTCTACCGTCCATGTAATGCCAGAACACAGCTAGTATATATATATATATATATATATATATGCACACATCCAACAGAAAAATCATCTGAGTTTATTATTTCTTCTAATTTTATTTGCGACTCTCTTTTTCATTCCCTAGTATATATATATAGGGCTCACATGCATATGGTTTGCTAGCTAGCTCTTAATAATTAGTGCGAGTATATATATATATAACTGTATAGTACACAGTCGTGCTATGACGACGGTTTTTTTGGGCTATAGTGACAGTTCAACCGTCGTCATAGACCAGAATATCTATGGGGACAGTTGAACCGTCGTCATAGCCTTAAAAAACCGTCGACATAGACGACTGTATACTACACAGCTATATATATATATATATTGATGATTTGTTATTCTGAATGATATTTTCAATATGTTATGGAAGTGACGCCTTACATAAACAAAGATGAAAGACCGCCGGGTAAATTAACATTACCAAACATTATTATAAACATATATGACACATGATATCTAGCCACGATCAGTGAATGAGTTATGAATAAAATTAAAGATATTCCATGGAAATCAATCAAGCTACTGTTTATACATGACATATATATATATATATATATATATATATATATATATATATATATATATATTAGCTAGATGGAAATCGATCCATGAATGCATACCATAAATTTAAGTGGCATGGTGACATGATCAAATGATCTTCTTGTTCTTGTGCCAAAAGAGAAGCATGACCACACATTTTCTAACAATGTAGAATCTGGACCGCTTTTCTCTCAGCGTCGCCAAACAGCCTTGATGAGGAGGTTTTCTCTCTGATCTCTGCTTTGACTGCCTCTCCCTAGAAGCTGTAGAACCACATTGACCCATTAATTATTTTATATATAAGAAGCGGCATTCATTAATTAATTCGATTATTCGATCCAACAAATTAAAAACTTGTTACGCACACAAGGTGTGTGAGAATTGAAGAAATATATATATATATATATATATATATATATGTTATCCACAATTAATTAAGCGATATATTAATTAAGCAAACAACCACAATGCAATGCAATTGCTTGAGATATTAATGAAATTAAAGGGTACTGTATACATATCTGGTGGAGGATCAATTACACATGCAGGCAGGCAGGCAGGCAGGCAGGAATAATATATCTGGTACGTAGATGGAGACGATCCAGGCGTGGGTGTTTGGTGTCCACCATCATATATATATATTCTTGTAATTTCATTTCAAAATTTCGTATAAAATTTTAATTTTAAATAATTAAACGACATGAAATTCATAATATGTTAAATTTAATACTATTATGTCACTACTACAATTTTGTAAATAATGTTATGAATATATTTGAAAAGATTATTTATTTAATTTTTTAAAAAAAAATCGTCATTTTACAAATATATGTTAAACTTTGGAGTACTGGTAGAACTTATAAAAGGTGGTAGTGGTGGTTGTTGCGTTGAGAAAAAGGTGTAATCAAAACTAATTAATAATTACTTTTAATATAAACAACAACTAATTACTCGACCACATCTTTTCTACATTCAAGGGAAGGAAGGAACCTTGGACGGTACTTGTACATATTATCCTAAGCTACCTACCTAACTAAGCAAATTATGTAATGATTTGATTCTCCCTACCTACATTTTATATATGGTCAAAGGTCCAAAATGCCCCTAAAGTTTATCCCCAGATCTACCGAGCACCCTACACTTTTTTTTTCTTCCAAAAATGCCCTTGACGTTTTCCCCCTCCCGTTAACCGACATGCCAAATAGACAAAGGAAGCTGACACCTGGACTAATTTTGCTGATGTAGCATGAATAGAGTTATTTAGCATGGTTAAGAAATCAAATCCATTGCCAGAAACCACAAGAATCATTTCTCATTACTTCTTCAAATCATTACAATTACAACATAACTTTACAACTAACTACACAAAAATTTCATTTCCAGAATTATAAAATGAAGAACAGAAACAGAATTTCTAACAAACCAATGAACAACAACTACAACAACAATGGAGTACAAGAAGAATTTGAACCCAGCAACAAAAACCCATTTCACAAATTCATCTATGCTCACATCTAATGCCACAATATACACAATTAACATTCATTCTTAAAGATTCTTCATTTTATGAACAAACCAATCAATGAATTAAGCGAATTTTGAAGAATCTTGAACGCAAACCCAGTTACCCAGCACAGAGGACAGAGAAAAAAAATTGGAAATTCAGTGCACAATTCCTCACCTCCTAGCACCATCGTTTCACCTCCTCGCCTGTGTGAGCGGCTGTCGAAGTCCATGAAAGAAAAGTCTGGGTGTAAGTGGGAGAAAACGAGGGACGCCACGGAAACTTAGCTCTGCCATCTCAAATACACTAAACAAATCAAAAAGTAAATCAAATCTAGCTACCATAATCGCAAATATAAAACTTTCAAGTACTAACGTTGACACCATAAATCTAGATCTAGATTGAGAAAATTTTTGTGTTTGTGGAAGCTGTCGTTTACACTCCTAAATTAACCTCACTTTCACTTCACGAATTTAAATAATTAGTAGTAAGCAAGGATCGATCCCACAGAGAGTGAGTTTGTTTTAGATTTATTCTACTATTTTAACAGAAAATAAAAATGGGGGATTTTTGAAATTGTTTTAAACTAAGAAAAATAGAATTTAAATAAAGAGATTAATCAAATATGTAAAAACTTCAGTTCTGTAGTTCAGTTTCACCAAGCACAGCAATTAATTAATCAAGTTATTATTCTTTACCCTTCAATGAAACTATTAACCCTAGATAACAATAAGCTCTGCTATCCGAAATTCTCCTTAGATATTCACTGTATGAAACAAGCTCTTCACCAGATTCAACTAGCATATAACCTAGAACAAGCTCTCTAGATTTAATATGATAGAAGCATTAAGAAATAGAGAATTAGGCTAATCCAAGCAACAAACACATAAGCTCGATTTGTTTAACTTATTTTCTGATAATCTTAGCAATACACAAAAGCTTGTCCACAATTAGTATCACTAATTTACTACTTGTGATGAAGACAGATATCAATTACACGTAATACCAATCTTAATCTAGCATATGATAATGATTAAATTAACTCAATTGGCCATATCAAATTAATTAGATCAATTAGCATACAATCAATGAAAACAGATTATCAGAAGAAATTTCATACAAGAAGGAATAAATAATAATACTTAATTAATTAATTACTTGTAACAAGGTTCCACCTCCCTTTAGAACTGAATAAAGAAACTAGCCTGACATGCTCCAAGTCTACACTTCAATGAGGTATGATAGTTGGTAGAAGATTGAATGAAATAAAACCTTGACTATCATCCTCTATTTATAGTGCTAGACAAAGACCTAAATCCTATGAGAACTAGGAATCCAAATCCTAAAAGGAATTGCAATTATAACTAGTTTCCATAAAGAAATAGAATCTAATAAGGAAATAAAATCTCAGTCCAAAGAAGTCTTAATTCTAATAGTAATATCAATCCAATTCCATGTAGGAATCTCCAAATATTGAGAAAGTCAACTGCTGGTCAAACTCCTCTTCAATTCAACTCCAAATCAACTTGTTTCCATCATTTTAGCTTTAATTCACCTGAAAATAATAAACATCTCAATAAGTCCATATACACTATAAAATATATAGTAAACTAAATATAAAGGAATAAAAATAAATGAATATTATGTACTTATCAAATTCCCCCACACTTAGCCTTTACACGTCCTCGTGTAAACCAAAAGTTTGATTTCCAAAAACAATTCCATTCAACCATAATGTTAAAAGATTTTAAGATCAAATCATAATTATCAATACTAAACCCACAAAAGCATAATCAATGTTCATCAATTAACTCACGATAACCACCTTGCCATTTCACCAATGAATTTCATTAAGTTAAATTGTAATCACATAAGTCCTCTTCTATGATCCACACACTTACTCAACTTAATTATCATGGAGCAAAAACCGTGCACACCACTCAAAACTCAAAACATATTTTTATGCTTTAATTTTTTACCAGAACCCTTTCATTTTACTATTTGTTTCCGGTGAATGCATTTTATGCTCCGTTTCACCTTCCTCAATCATTCTTTTGTAAATTAGTGCATTTTATGCTCCATCTCACTTATCCGCACGTGTTTATGGGAGAGTGCGTTTTACGCTCCATCTTATCCCACCACATGACTTCTCTTGTGTTTCTTTTTCAACAAATTTCACTGGTTTCCAATTTTTCTTATTATTTTTTTTTTCACATGGTCCTGTAAAAAACTTAAGCAGTTCAATAGTTCTAGAGCATGAGATTAGTGCACATAGACAACTCCACAGATAACTTAGCCAACTAAGCATATATCACATGTTCAAGTACTCATGAGACACAAATTCAACTCAAATCAATTACTATGGATCATAACTTAGTTTTTCTCAATCATTAACCAATTAAGCATCAAATAGATTTTAAATTTTTAGCATTGATTCTCATTTGTTGATCTTAACCTTCGAACACATAGGCAAATAGAATCATGGAATCCAATTTTTTTCAAAAATTTTCAAAGGCATCAAGATGGTCCTATTTTCTATCAAAATCAGCAGATCAATATCACTAAAAAAAAATAAAAAACCTAAATCTCTCCCCCCACACTCAAACCTTACATTGTCCCCAATGTAAGAAAATCATGCAAATAAGAAAGAACTACATGCAATTAAAAAAAAATAAAGAACTAAATAGTTAAAGGATAGAAAAATCAAATCTGATTTCTTGGGTTGCCTCCCAAGCAGCTGCCCTTGTTTATTGTCATTGGCTTGACATCTTCCCCTCGTTCTATGTAATTGGAGTTGTGAACTTCAAGTGGATTGGTAATAGTTTCTTCCTTAATTGAGGAACATTGTGTACTTCATGATTTTGCTCCTTTCCAGCCACCAAATCCTCCTTGTATAATTGTATTTGATCAAAATATTCCTGTACTGAATAATTCACAACATCAATAGCAAAAACAGTTTTAACATTACCAAGATACCTTTTAGCCTCATATGCATTGAACTGGAACTTTGCATTGTCTAATTCTATGGTAAAGGTATGATGGTGTGTAGCACTCCTTGTTTCTGTTAGTTGTATTGATGGAGATGAATCCACGTCTTTCTTGTCGAGATCTGCAGAACTTATCAAATCAGTCCCATCTTCCTCTTGTTCCTTCTCTTGATCAAATTCTATATGATTGTCTGTTCCTGAAGTAAGCATTGAATCCTCCTGCTCCTCTTCGTCAAATCCCATTGTACTGAAGTTCTCAACAAACGGAGGAGGTAACTCCCCTAAACCTTGAGATTCTAACCTCCCTATTGTGGTTGCAAGCTGACCAACTTGATCCCTCATACCTTGAACAGAAGTTATTGTCTCCTGCTGGAACTGCTGTGTCTGACTCATGAACTGTAGTGTTTGGCTCATGAATGCCTTGAACATATCCTCCATAGATGTCCCAGAATTAACAGGTACTTCGTAGCTCAAGTCGTGATGATCTCTCCATCCGAAATTGTGAGTTTCTGCCCAAGGATCACATAGATGTGGATTTTGTCTGGAGAATGTCCCCACAGCATTAACTTGATGAACAATTACATCCTCTTGCACTATGGGACAATCATTTGTCACATGCCCTGATTTTGAGCAAATTCCACATACTTTTGCAACCGGCACGTTTCCTGTTGTTAATTGTTTCACCACAGCAGTTAAGTTAGAAATCTGTTGTACCAATTCACTCGTGCTTACCTCACTTACCCTTTGTGGAGCATGATCATTTCTTGTTCCGTATTGTTGTGAGTTAGCAGCCATGTTTGCAATCAAATTTCTTGCATCCTCCAGTGTCTTGTCTACTAATGCTCCTCCACTAACCGCATCGATCATACTTCTTTCCATTGGTATCAATCCCTCATAGAAGTACTGAATCAAGTGTTGCTCATCAATCCCGTGAGGTGGACAGCTGGAACACAACTTCTTGAACCTTTCCCAATACTCGTAGAGAGTTTCTCCATTGAACTGCCTGATTCCACATATCTTCTTCCTTGTATCAGCAACTCTTGATGCAGGAAAATACCTCTCCAAGAATAGCCTTTGCATATCGGTCCATGATCGTATCGATCCTGAAGGAAGATAGTATAACCAGTCTTTCGCCAAATCTGCTAAGGAGAATGGAAAAAGCCTAAGCTTGATCTGCTCATCTGTCACTCCTTGTGATTCCATTGCGGAACACACCACATGGAACTCCTTTAGATGCATATATGGATTTTCACCTGTAAGACCACAAAAAATAGGCAAAAAGCAAATTAGTCCATAGTCAAGTTCAAAAGCAACATCTAAGGTAGGATATTCAATACACAAGGATGGTTGATCAAGGTCTGGAATAGCCAGTTCTTTTAAAGTCCGATTGTTGTTCGGCACAGCCATCTTTTTCTTTTTAAGTGTTGGAACAAGAGCTTCTTTTGTATCTGCAGTTTTCTCTATCTCTTGATCAAAATTTGAGTGAGAGGATTGAGTCATAAAACAAAAAGAAAAAAAAAATAAAATAATAAAATAAACAAAAACAAAGAATAAACAAAAACAAATAACACTCCCCGGCAACGGCGCCAAAATTTGAGAGCTGTCGTTTACACTCCTAAATTAACCTCACTTTCACTTCACGAATTTAAATAATTAGCACAGTAGTAAGCAAGGATCGATCCCACAGAGAGTGAGTTTGTTTTAGATTTATTCTACTATTTTAACAGAAAATAAAAATGGGGGATTTTTGAAATTGTTTTAAACTAAGAAAAATAGAATTTAAATAAAGAGATTAATCAAATATGTAAAAACTTCAGTTCTGTAGTTCAGTTTCACCAAGCACAGCAATTAATTAATCAAGTTATTATTCTTTACCCTTCAATGAAACTATTAACCCTAGATAACAATAAGCTCTGCTATCCGAAATTCTCCTTAGATATTCACTGTATGAAACAAGCTCTTCACCAGATTCAACTAGCATATAACCTAGAACAAGCTCTCTAGATTTAATATGATAGAAGCATTAAGAAATAGAGAATTAGGCTAATCCAAGCAACAAACACATAAGCTCGATTTGTTTAACTTATTTTCTGATAATCTTAGCAATACACAAAAGCTTGTCCACAATTAGTATCACTAATTTACTACTTGTGATGAAGACAGATATCAATTACACGTAATACCAATCTTAATCTAGCATATGATAATGATTAAATTAACTCAATTGGCCATATCAAATTAATTAGATCAATTAGCATACAATCAATGAAAACAGATTATCAGAAGAAATTTCATACAAGAAGGAATAAATAATAATACTTAATTAATTAATTACTTGTAACAAGGTTCCACCTCCCTTTAGAACTGAATAAAGAAACTAGCCTGACATGCTCCAAGTCTACACTTCAATGAGGTATGATAGTTGGTAGAAGATTGAATGAAATAAAACCTTGACTATCATCCTCTATTTATAGTGCTAGACAAAGACCTAAATCCTATGAGAACTAGGAATCCAAATCCTAAAAGGAATTGCAATTATAACTAGTTTCCATAAAGAAATAGAATCTAATAAGGAAATAAAATCTCAGTCCAAAGAAGTCCTAATTCTAATAGTAATATCAATCCAATTCCATGTAGGAATCTCCAAATATTGAGAAAGTCAACTGCTGGTCAAACTCCTCTTCAATTCAACTCCAAATCAACTTGTTTCCATCATTTTAGCTTTAATTCACCTAAAAATAATAAACATCTCAATAAGTCCATATACACTATAAAATATATAGTAAACTAAATATAAAGGAATAAAAATAAATGAATATTATGTACTTATCAGTTTGACTAACAAATTTTCACCTTCAAAATCAAATATGGATTTGTTAAAATTTAATTTCGAACTAATATCCAAATAATGATAGTGGTGGGTCAATTTACCCAAAAAAAAAAATTAGATCTAAAATTTGAGAAACAGAGTATTTATAAACACATTACCTATAGAATTTCATCTGAATTTGAGAAATATTGCTCACAAGTCTTGTTGATGGATTTCCTCTCCCATGGCGTCAATCTCAGGCCTCTGTTCATCTCCATTGAAGAAATTCATCCCAAAAATATCCGTAAACACATCCCAAATCCCACTCAGAAAAGAATCCATCCCATTTCTCAATCGGTCAAACCCAGTCATTTTCAGTCGATGAAGTTCCGGCCAGTCTATCGAAAGTCTACGCCGGAGTACCCAAGTCGAAGGCGGCGTGTTTGGAGGAGGATCCGAAAGCTTTGTGGTAGAGGAAGAGGCTGGTGGTGGATTTGTGGGGGGAGAGGGATCGAGACGGTGAATTCGTCGGAGGATGAGTGGGTTGGGCTTTAATTTTGTGAACATTTGTTCTTGCTGATGATGATCTCCACAATTTGATGAAGACGTAGAGAGGAAGGTGATTAGAGAGACAAAAGAGGGGACAAGAAATATATATTTTTTAATTAAATATTATTTTTGTTATGTGTCAGCAAAAGTAGATGACGTGTTCATGCTTTGTCAGTAAATTTAAATGACGTTAATCTAGGTGGCATATCTGTTAGCGGCAGGGGCACAGTTGATCCAAAATTTATAACGTTAAGCGTATTTTTGAGAAAAAAAGTGTAGGGTGCTTGGTAGATCTCGGGGTAAAAGTCAGGGACATTTTTGAACCTTATCCCTTATATATATATATATATAGAGAGAGAGAGAGAGAGAGAGAGAAAGAGAAAGAGAGAATGATCCATAACTATGTATTTATTTATGGTAGGGATTAAAAAACCAAATTAACACGATGTCCGCTAGGCGGATTGAATTAAAATTTTCAATGATCGATTATGCTCCCTGTTTTGGTTGATTCTGATTTTCAATGACAGAGTTGCGTTTCTTTGAGTATAATCAGCCTCACTGTTTCTTCCATTGATGAAACCTTCAAAATGTTATGAATTGCGAAAATGTCCACACTTTCTTGATCAGTTCTTGATTCCGCCACTGAATTTCTGCTATTTGGTTCACTCGACAAACGTTTTGTCCCCTCTAAATCTCTATCTCCCCTACTTCAAAATCACATCTTTCCTTTGCTTCACTTTCATCCTCTGTTTCTGAGTTCCCCTTAGGCGAATTCAAAAATCAGAACGCTAAAGATGAAGAAGATCTATACGGAGCAGATCTACATCGTGTTAATAAAAACGCATTCTTTGGTGACGTAGAAGAAATAAAAACATCTAACACTAATTTCCCATGACCCTCTTCATCTTCATCATCATTCTCCTTTGTTTCATTGTCTATATATTGAATTCTCCGATTTAATTATACTTTTGATGAATCGTCTTTAACATTAACTTTTTTGCAATACCCAAATCGAAAAAACGAGACCCATTTGCACCAAACGGGACACGTAATCGACCATTGAAAATTTCAATTCAGTCCACTAGTTCTTCTAGCTAGCGGACAGTGTATTTGGTTTTGATATTTGTTATGAACGGTAGAGATGTTATTTGTCCATTTTTAATTCATAATAAATACATACTATGGATCATTACTCTACATATATTAATTAAATATGCATGCATGGACACATGGTGTAGTACTTAATTTGCTTATAATTAATTAACTAATAATAAGGGGGAAAAAAGAATAGATTAATATGATTTTTTTTTTACAATATATTCTGGCTGTGATCAATTGTGATGTTTAGGCGAGCTAATGAGCCGAAGGAGATGATCAATTAATATTTGGAACCAGCAGCTCATTCATGTTGAGTCGTTTTTTACCCAAGATTTATGTCTTCCGAACAAACTACATGCAGGCTAGTTTGGTTGGAGGGTTAAGAGAAAGGTATATACAGGGGCGGGTCTAAAAAATTTTTTTAGCAAGGGGCGGATTTTAATTAATTTTTTTGTTGAAGTTAAATAAAAAAAATTAAACTAATTATAATATTAAGTAATCATAATAATATTTACAAATTGTAAAAAATATTTATAATCCAAATTAAAAAAGGAATTTTAAATAAAAAACATTTAGATACAATTTAGAAACTTATTTCGGTTACTTGTTATAATTCAATTTGAATGATTCTCCAAATGCTCATGAAAACCTCAAATCAAATTTGTTTTCTACATTCAAACAAAACCATGAATTAATTTCAAACCATAAACTAGTTTTCGTATCTTTTTATAAGTTTCAAATAAGTTTTATTTGAAATAAGAGAAACAAATCATCCAAAATTTATACTCAGAACACCAAAAATTATCCAGAGTCTATCAGTTAGATGCGGGAAAATAAAGTAAATAATAACAACTAGAAATGAGAAGCTGCTAAAGACTCAGTCATTTTACATTTTTCATTTATCATTATAAAATAAGGTAAAATCATTGTAAGCTATAACAATAAAAGACAGAAACTACTCAACTAAAATGATCTCATTTTCAATTGAAGATCAAATAACTCAAAATAAAAACTCAATCAAACCAAACAACAGTAACCACAGTAAATCAAATCAATAAAAAATCAAACTTGAATCAAACAATCCTTCAAAGTTCACACGCTGATGAACATTCAAAATCAAAAATTATACAAAAAATACTTTTAAGATTTCACCAACCTTTAAAATAAGAAGATTTTTGTACTTGTATTTAGAAATGGTTTATGCATTTATTTTTGCCTCCTCCAAATTTAATTATTCCATTAATCTGCCCCCTTAAATTTATTAATTTACATATTTCCTCTGCCCCTATACCCCTATAAAAAAAATCCAGCAGAGGACAGCTGCCTATGCTGCCCCTATAGTAGATCCGCCACTGGGTATATATATATATAGGAAGCATCAAGAACACTTCCATTATCTAGCATTTCTTTATTAAAATTACGTCGTTTTGGAGATTCTTTTAAAAAATATATGGGGCCGCGGGTGACATTTTTGTAAATAAAAAGAAAGTTAGTGGGACCACTCTCTTATAAGAATCTCCAAAAAAACGTAATTTTAATAAATGAGTGTTATTTAAGGAAGAGTGTTAAATAAAAGGAGTGCTCTTGATCCTTCCTAATATATAAAATTAGAACACATCAAATCAATATAAAACTTTAAATTCCAAAATTATAGTAAATTTATTTTTAGGAGAGCAATAAAAATAAAAAGTATATATCTCACCAAACAGATCTAAATTAACCATATGAAAATTACCCATATTTTTTACTTTTATTTAACAAGAAAAAAATATTTTGGGATAAAAAAGTGTAAAGAAGTTCAATTCCTCAATATTATTGTTACTTCTTGGTTCATGTAGTTCTGAAAAGAAAGATTTGATATGGCGGCTCCAGTCATGATGGAGGAGGAAGTGGAGCCTGTGGAGGTGACGGTGGCGGGGCGGAGGAGCGAAGAAGAAAGAGGCGGTGCGGTGTTGTGCTGGATGAGAGAGACAGAGAGGCAATTTGAACGAGGGGCGGGGGGCGGGGGCGGGGGGGGTTGCTCTAAAAAGGTCCTGCTCATTTCTTTTTGGCAAAGACCAAAAAAAACAATTTTAATTTCAAAACGACGTCCGAATATGTGTATCCGGAAAGTTAGAAAACAGATGTTTCTATATATTTATCCTTAGTTATTTTAATCACAGTAAATTAATTAATTCAGTTATTACCTTCCACTTGCAGCGTAATTAAGCGAATTAGCAGTAGTTATATATTTTTACTTAATTTGTAAGTTCAACTGATTCTAATGAGAATTCAAATTTCTCTCAAACTGATTCAAAACTATACAACTGAAGAAACTAGTACTCTTTCTCCAGGACAGAATTTTGTTCTTTTTCATTTGTGGTTTGTAGATTAATTTCAATGAATGAAGAATTAAATATTTAATTTCTTATATTTTCTCTTATAATTAAAAACTAATTTATCTCTCACTCGTCTTTTTAATAAATTTAATTTAATAAATTTATACTCAATTTAGTCAATTAAGCATTAATTGTATTTTTTTTAATTTATGTGAATAACCTTACAAAGTAAAATAAAAAACAACGCCGGCCTAATAAATGAGTGAGTAGTACCTAGCTAATTAATTAGCTATAACCTATAGCTAGTCCATATATATATATATACGGTAAAATGTATGGTTAGCCACTGGACTTAGAGGTCATTTCAAATTAAATTTTCATGTGTTGATGATGTGGCCGTTTTATACTTGAATCCCAAAAAAATGGTCCAACCCATGGATTCGAACTCAAAACTTCCAACTTGAAATCTAGGTCATAAGATCACCTGAGCTACAGAGTTTAACTATTAAATTTATTCGAGGATTAAGTTTGATAACAAACAATTCTTTTTCCCATATTATTAAAAGACAAAGCAACCCATTAATTTAAGATACACCATCATAAATGTCTTCTCTCAAATTCTTTTTATTAACTAAAAATGTGGAGTTTTACCAACAACAAAAAATAATAATAATAATAATAACCATAACCATAATAATCATAATAATAATAATAATTATTATTATTATTATTTTAAATTTTAAAAATTAATTACTATTTTTAATTTTGACAATTAATTATTATGTTTAAACTACACATTTATTAAGCACATCCCTAAACCTACTATTGTTATATGAGGAATGAATTAACGCAGGGGTAAAATCAAATTTGAATTCTAAATCTCAGATTCACCAAATCTCACCATATATCAAAAAATATCACCAAATTGCACCATATCTCAAATCTCAGATTCACCAAATATATCAAATCACCAAATTTCAAAGAATACCTCACCAAATATTCAAATATGAGTAATGAATTAAAGTAACGGGGAAAATCAAATTTGAATTCTGAAACTCAGATTCACCAAATATCACCATATATCAAAGAATATCACCAAATTTCACCAAATCTCAATTCTCAGATTCACCAAATATATCAAATCACCAAATTTCAGAATATATCTTAGATTCACCAAATATCAAAGAATAGAAATAAATTTCACCAAATCTCATAATAGAAACAAATCTAATCCTACTGTCCAATTTCTCGAATCTGATATGGATGGTTAAGGCGGAAGAAATATCGGCAATTAGTCGAACTTCTGATGGGTTACGGCAGGAGAAATAGGGGGAAGTAAGGTGGTTAAGCCAGAGGACACATGCAATGCAGTTGGTGCCGTCGTCGATGATGAATCTAAGGAATTTGTTGGGTTTGAGGTCTCTGGTGGTGATGATGCCTACAGTTTCAGCGCGTGAGATGGGCGTGTGCGTGCCTCTGCGAGAGAAAGTGGTGGGATCAGAAGGGATTTGAGTGAGAGAGAGGAAGTCAAATGCTAAGAGCTTAACGTGCGTGTTGCTCAGATTTTCCATGGACAATCAAAGAGAGGTGAGAGAAAGGTTGGATTGGCGACAAATTTTCTAGGTTATGTTTTTGGGTGGTTTTTGTGAATGAAGGGTTTTATTAATCCTATAAGTATCTGATAGGAATTGAGTTATTGATAGGATTTGAGTTACTTGATTTGTAAATTAGTTTTACTTTTTTTAATTTCAAATTTCAAATTTTAATCTTTTAATTTTTTTAATGTTAATTGTTTAATTTTTTAAATTAATGTTGATTGTGTAAGTTATTAATTTATTATTTCACCTTTTTACCCTTTTCTAATTAATTGATTTGATATAAACTTAATCCTTTTAATATTTTGTTGGGAGAAATGAATTGATTTGGTATAAATCTTAATTTTTTTTGTTAAAGAAATTGCAATAATATTAATAATAATAATAACAATAATAATAATAATAACAATAACAATAATTGTTTAAAATTTTAATCAACAAATTTGTTAATGTTAATTGTTTAATTTTTTAATTAATGTTGATTGTTTAATTTGTTATCCTTTTAATATTTTGTTGGGAGAAATGAATTGATTTGGTATAAATCTTAATTGTTTGATAAAAGTATCTACAAGTTTCATGTAGCTCAGGTGGTTTGATGACTACAATTTCAAATTTGAGGTTTTGGGTTCGATTCTTGGGAAAATAGAGTTTTTTAACAATTAATTGAAAATTTCACATGTAAGAAGGAAGTCAACGCCAGTGCCATGTAGGAAGTCAACGCCCATGTGGCGCCCGTTTGCATTGACCAAAAGAAGGAGGCTTTTTTACACAATTTTTTATTCTTAAATTTGAACACTCTTAATGACTAAGATTAAAGCTGATTTTTAATTTATACACTCTAACCACCTATATGAATACATATATTATCATAATATTTGTGATAACTAACCAAAATTATTTTAGATATACATACTTGTTTTCATAGCATTTGTATAAAATTATACTAAAGTTTTGGTTAGTTATTACCAATATTATGATAATATATGCATTCATATAGGTTGTTATAGTGTATAAATTAAAAATCAGTTTTAATCTTAGTCATTAAGAGTGTTCAAATCTAAGAATTAAAAAATTATATAAAAAACGTAGTGATTCGCCCCCATATATATATATATATATATACTCAATTACACGCACTTGACGACGAGGGAGTGAGTAATCAAATATTTTACCTATGCAAACATTTTTAATTGGTTGAACAATTACTTGATTGTTGATTCCCTGCAGCAGCCGCACAGCAGCGGCAGCTGCCTAATTCATTCATTTCGCATTAATGTTTTGGCCTATCTCCTTTCTTTTCCGATCTGCATGCTGCTCCATCATATATTCATATCATGCATGTACAGATAGAGAGATGGAATTAAAGAGAGATTCCCGTCATTTAATGGTAAGGGCCTTACCGGTGTATTTGGTTGGTAGGACAGTGCTGAGCTAGTATCCGCCATCTTGTTCGCCCAAGACGTTACTGTGTTAACAGTGTTATAATTAATCAAACAGTACTGCCCGGGCAAGGGCATGCAGCCAGTAGTACTGATACACATACATATACACATATATGATTCCTTTTTCAAATCTGTAGTCTCCGCCTTCAATATAATTAACACTACCATCTCTCTCTCTCTCTCTCTCCATATATATATATATACATGGATCTCATTCATAGCAACTGATTGCTAGGAATACTATTCCAGCAACCAACTTCTGAGCCATTGATCATTTACATAGAAGGCCACGATGTAAAGTAAAAATTGCACACTCAACATGTAGCGGCTTTTATTTATTTATTTTTTAAATATACCGACCGCTACATGTTGTTGTAGCGGCTGTGCAATTTAATTTTTTTTCTTTGTTTCGTCTGTTTCACGGATATCATTGATTTTCAAACTTTTCCAATTGAAAACTTATGCTGCTCTTTCCTGTTACATACACCCAAAAAAAGAATTAAAATGATTTTTTTTTTAAATATACAAGTCGCCACAGCTTGCAACGGCTTTAGCAATTTTTTTTTTTTAACAAACCTTCCTTTGTGCCCACAGCATGCAGCGGCTTTGGCAAATTTTTTTTAACAAACCTTCCTTGTGCTAAAGTTTAATAATAATAACAAACCTTCCTTTGTGCTAAAGTTTAATAATAATGGTCACACTTTATTGACCAGACTTCTTTGTGCATGTAGCGCAGTGGTTGGTATTTTAAAAAAAAAAATAATAGCAACCGCAAATGTAAACGATCAATGCCTCAAAAGTTAGTTACTAAAATAGTACTTATAACAACCGATTACTATAGATGAGAACCCTATGTATATATTTACTTCATCTGTGATATATATACCCCTCTGATCTGTCCTAGCTAATTGGTAATTATATATTAAAGAGCGGAGTGGATCGAGTCTTCTCGTGCGACTAGATACCGTGATATATACTCTCTAGTACGTATTTTTAATTATTTTTTTCATATTCAGAGAGAGAGAGAGAGAGAGAGAGAGAGGTAGGGTTGGGGAGTAAATGCAGTGGGGCGTTTAATGGTTTGGTAGTCGGGGGTTTAAATGCTCCCCTCCCCTCCCCTCCCCCTGCACGCAGACTATAAACTGATCTCTCCATAGTATATATATATATATAGCTAGCTAGGGGGTTGCCGGCCGGCCGCCTTAATTTCAAACATCTTCATTTTCCATTCAACATCCATCCACGCATCGATCTTCACCTGCAATTAAAATATCTATCTATCTATCATATGTACCTACGCACGCATGAAACAAGTAGTATGATATTGGCCGGGTTCACTCAGATATACAATTAATTAAACTTCCGATCCTACGTACCTAAATACTACCATTCAGTTTTGATTTGATTGAGCCGTGCCAATATCTTAGTTTTGTTTCATATTTCTCCCACCGCCCGCGCGCACCTCCTAGCCTCCTCATCACCAGGTTTAGTTTAGTTTGTACGTACGTACGTTCCTTAATTTTCAATCGTATTTACTCCATCCATCTTCTCTTTTCTCTACCCTTGCATCAGTTAACCTAACTATATACTACCTGCATCACTAGCTTGTTCAACTTAAGTTGCAGGTGGTACTGCTTCACTCATCAGTCTCCATATATACATACATAATTAAGCTGCTAGATCGATATTGTTAATTTTCTGCAGACAAAAGTACTTTCACTGTGGCCTACTTTTTCCGTATATACACCTTCATTCGTCAAATTAAATTCCTATATATTACTACTCTCACAATCTTCTTACATACATACATATATGCTAATGTAATTAATTACAACCATTTGATGAGAATTATATACCATTCGATAATAAATAAAAAAAAAAAGAAAAAAGATTTCCAATTGAAATTAGTCATTTATTTACTTTAATCAGTAAATTTGCTAGGTTAATTTTGCTTATAGGTTACTCCCTCTATTTCAAAATTATATACACTAATTTCTAAAACAACCGTTTATAAGTTGAATATCATGACAGTACTTTAGTAAAATATATGTGTCTCTAAAATTAAAATGGACTAAAAAAAAAAAAAAATGTATATTTAATTTAAGAATGGGTAGAGAGGTGCACAGCACAACCAATTCAGGCCATGCCTTGATTGTGAGGCTTAGCGCACCAACATGTGATGTGTGCTGAGAGAGAACGGGAGATCTAGTACTAGTTTCATATATATACACACAGTCACACGAATCAAGCAGTTTCAAGTAAATCCAAGGTTAGAGATAGATGTGCAGATTTTTCTATTAATCTTCGGTCTCCTAACTAATTTTCTCTTTGTGTACGTGCTCCATCCAATATGGAGTAAGTTTTTGAACAAATTAAACAAACACTTCGTGACATAAATTAAATCCTAGCTAGCTAGCTAGTTAATTAGATATTGTACATGTTAAGAGTACTGGTTATATTACATTTTTTCTTGATTCATTCTTGACAAGACATGTGTTCTTTAATTAAGAATGATTTTTGGAGGGTGAGGTAATTACACCGGATCATATTGGTCTAATAGACATTGATATTTCGTTGACTTCATCATGTTAGTTTCTAGTTTGTACCGAAATAACTGGGATCCTAGCTAGCTCTTCTTCTTCTTTTAATTAATTATTAGATGATATAAAATATTATTCATTTTTCGTCTAGTATTTATATATGTCTTGTTTGGAAGTAAGATGGCAAAAAAAAAATTCAATGAAACGTACGTATCAATCAATCTATCACTCAAAATCTAGATCTAGCTAGAAGAGTAATTAAAGGAAAACCAACAGGTTTTACGAAATTAAATTAAATCAATGGTTCAAAAGTACTGCTTCAAAAATCAGTACATACAATGCATATATATATATATATATAGCTGACGACTTGATCGATGTCAATTGACAACAAACTTCATTAATTGATTTAATGGATCGGATGGATGCACGTACGTTGTAACACCCCCTTTCTAAAAGAAAGGGAGGTTACTCAAACCACAACAAAACCGAACGAAACCTCTATGCCACGAAAGAATAATATTTCACCAATAAATATCAAAAGGTCAAACCAAAATAAATACCAACAAACTCAAACTCAAATCTAGAGTATTTATTACAACTCAAAAATAAAATCAATCTATCAAGCCTAAACAGAATATCTAAAACATTGGATCGAATGGAGCTCTCATCACACATGCCCTTGATCCCCCTGATTACCTGCCGGAAGAAAAACACAGCATGAGCCAAACGCCCAGTACGGATATAGAATACAAGAATAATGAAACGAAATAACTAACTCAATAAATGAACTGAACTGAACTGAAACAAACAAAACTAACACCATAAAATAATAGGCTGAATCAAATGGCTGGGTGTTATTTCATACCGAGCTCAAAATAAAACAGAAATATACCTTGCCACACAGGCAAGGTCAAATAATGCCACACAGGCAAGTCACACACATTGGACCGCGAATCCAACGCATGCAAAATCGAAAGGCGTGTTTGGCACAAACATCGCCACTCCGCAGAACAGAACAGAACAAAAAACTAGGGTCGACCCATACGCCTCCCACAACAAAACACCAAATGGCCAACTCCCACCGGAGCACAAAACGGAGACGCCGTGGACTGATCACACCGCCACGGAAAGTGTCATGCCTCTCGTGCCAAGACGACATGCCTGTGGTACCCCCACAGGTGGTTATAGCTCAGGTATACCCTACGGTATATTCTAACAAAAATATTATATCACAACACATGCGACATAACATCAACACAAAGGGTTCTAACGTGTACATGTTAAATCAAACGAATCAACGCGAGTCTCCAAAAATATTAACATGCACTTTCTACAAATATCAAATAAATACTAAAGATGATATACTATATCAAAGAGTACAAACACTAGTTCCAAGGATCAATATTAAAACGAAACTATCACATGAATTTGAGAACAAACAATCATGCGAAACGATAACTAACTTCTAAACGAAAAGCAAAACGAACAAATAAAAATAAAGGATTATCGCTGAAGGAGTACGGAATCCGTACCTGAAATAAGCAATGTAATACCCAAAATTATATTCCAAATTTATTCGTTAAACTTCTTCCGTCCGAACTAAACAAAAGAATAAATAAATATAAGTATGCTTGCAAAATGTTATTTCCCTCTTTAATCTGTTAAATTATTATTATTATTATTATTATTATTATTATTATTATCTAGTACTCATTAGTTACCTGATGTAATGTATCATAATATATATCAAGTAACTTACTGCAAACATTGCAGGCAATGATGATCCTTATATATGTAAATATATATATACTGCCTTTCGCAACAACTAGCTAAAGCAATCTGACCAAAAAAAAAAATCTTCACATAGCCTTTTGATTATTACCGAATTGGATACTCTGCAATTAATGTATGTTGGCTATAAGAAATTTAATGGAACTCACCTGAATCACAATTCCTCTCGTTCCTTCTGTCGCTGCCTCACTTCTTTTTCTCCACCCGTTAGTAACAATTGTATGTGAGTGAGATTAGGTTTTGGTTTATTATTTATTTTATTAACATATTTATTAATTTCTCCTAATTATAATAGGATTTTAATATTTCACAATTATAAATTAGACCCAATAAGTTTTAAGGCCCAATTAATGTAGTCCACATACCTAAATATAATTTGGCTCAAACACAAGAAAAGCCCAAAATAAAAATATTTTAAACATAGTTTTTTAAAAAGTCATTTATTTATTTATTTATTTTAATATATATATATATTTTTTTTTTTACGGGTATTACATCACCTACTCCTTAAAAAGGATTCCGTCCCCGGAATCAAAAGAAAAGAACGAACCTAATAATCAAAGAGATGTGGATACTCCGCTCGAATAGACTCTTCCATCTCCCATGTAGCTTCTCGCTCCGAATGGTTTCTCCACAAAACCTTAACAAACGGAATTGTCTTCCTCCTCATAACCCGCTCTTGACGATCCAAAATCGCCTCGGCTTGCTCCACACAAGTAAGATCATCACTAATCTTATCGAACGGATATTGCACCACATGCAACGGATGATATTTATAACTCCTTAACACCGACACATGGAACACATTGTGCACAGCTAGCTGTGGAGGCAAAGCTAACCGATATGCAACCTCACCAACCCTCTCCAGAATCTCGAATGGGCCAAAATAACGCGGACTAAGCTTCCCTTTTAGACCAAATCGCCGAATACCCTTCCAAGGAGAAACTTTTAGGAACACATGCTCACCAGGTTCAAACTCTAAGGTCCTCCTATGCTTATCAGCATAACTCTTCTGCCGTGATCGAGCCGACTTCAATTTCTCCTTAGCCACCGCTACCTTCTCCGTAGTGATTTGAACTAACTCAGGCCCTTCTATGGCTCTCTCGCCAACCTCATCCCAACAAGTTGGTGCCCGACACTTTCTACCATACAATGCCTCAAACGGAGCCATCTCAATACTCGCATGCCAACTGTTGTTATAAGCAAACTCAACTAGGCTCAAGTAATCATCCCAGTTACCCGACCACTCAAGGGCACAAGACCTTAACATGTCCTCCAACGTTTGAATGGTCCGTTCGGATTGCCCATCAGTCTGCGGATGAAAAGAAGTACTAAAGTTGAGCCGAGTACCCCAAGCTCGTTGAAACCCTTTCCAGAACCGTGAAGTGAATCGTGGGTCCCGATCTGAAACAATAGACACCGGAGTACCATGAAGTCTAACAATCTCCTGCTGAAAGATCTGTGCCAACCTATCCACCGAGTAACCCTCGTGGATTGCCAAAAAGTGTGCCGATTTAGTCAACCGGTCCACCACAACCCAAATGGCATCATTCTTCCTGAAAGTCTTCGGCAAACCAGTCACAAAATCCATCGTGATATCTTCCCACTTCCACACTGGAATGTCTAACTGTTGCAGCAACCCACTAGCCCGTTGATGTTCTATCTTCACTTGTTGACAAGTGAGACACTTCCCAACATATTCAGCCACATCTCGCTTCATCCCATTCCACCAAAAATTTTCCTTCAAATCCCTGTACATTTTTGTAGAACCTGGATGAATAGAAAATGGTGAACTATGAGCCTCCGCCAAAACCGCCTCCCGAATGATTGGATCAGATGGTACACACAACCGCTCACCCAACCAAATCACGCCATGGTCATCAATACGAAAGTCGGGCTGCTTGCCCTCCTCCATATTCTGTGCCATACTCCACAATTCCCCATCTTCCTTTTGAGCTTCTTTAACCCGCGAGATAAGAGAGGGCTCCACTCTCATACCTGCCAAATGCCCCTCTGAACCTTGGACATACAACTCTAACTCTAGTCGCTCCATATCCGAAATAAGATGAGGTTGTGAAATAAGAGCTGCTACACTTCCTGAACTTTTTCGGCTAAGAGCATCTGCAACCACATTTGCCTTCCCCGGGTGATACTGAATCCTAGCATCATAATCTTTTAGAAGCTCCAACCAACGCCTCTGCCTCATGTTAAGCTCCTTTTGAGTGAAAATGTATTTAAGACTTTTGTGATCGGTGAAGATATCACAAGTCTCTCCATACAAATAGTGCCTCCAAATCTTCAAAGCAAAGATCACTGCTGCCAACTCCAAATCATGTGTGGGGTAGTTCACCTCGTAAGGTTTAAGCTGCCTAGAAGCATAAGCAATAACCTTACCGTGTTGCATCAAAACACACCCCAAGCCCTTCTTAGAAGCATCACTATAAATCTGGAAACCTCCTGTCCCCGACGGTAATGTAAGTATAGGAGCTGTCACAAGTCGTTTCTTCAACTCCTCGAAACTCTTCTCGCGCTCCTCATTCCACACAAACTTCGAGCCCTTTTTCATCAACTGAGTTAATGGCAAAGCAAGCAAAGAGAATCCCTCCACAAATCTCCTATAATACCCTGCTAAACCCAAGAAACTTCTAATCTCTGTCACAGTAGTAGGTCTCGGCCACTTAGTGATAGCCTCAACCTTCGCAGGATCCACCTATTAGCCTTCAGCAGAAACAACGTGGCCCAAAAATGCAATCTGCTCCAACCAAAACTCGCATTTAGAGAATTTAGCATACAATTTCTCTTTCTGCAAAATTCCCAACACTGTTCGAAGATGCTCCTCATGCTCCTCCCTAGACTTGGAGTAAACCAAAATGTCATCAATAAAGACAATAACAGATTGGTCTAAGTACTCCTTGAACACCCGATTCATCAAATCCATAAACACCGCTGGAGCGTTAGTCAACCCAAATGGCATCACCAGAAACTCGTAATGCCCATAGCGAGTACGAAAAGCCGTCTTAGAGATATCCTCATCTCTCACCCTCAACTGATGGTAACCCGACCTCAAGTCTATCTTTGAAAAATACTTCGCCCCCTGAAGTTGGTCAAACAGGTCTTCAATCCTCGGCAGTGGATACCGATTCCTGATAGTAATCTTGTTCAACTCCCTGTAGTCTATGCACAACCTCATAGACCCATCTTTCTTTTTCACAAACAAGACCGGAGCACCCCACGGCGAAACACTCGGCCGGATCACACCACGATCTAACAGCTCTTGCAATTGCTCCTTCAACTCCTGCAACTCCAATGGTGCCATCCGATACGGCGCCTTAGAAATAGGTCCCGCCCCAGGAACGAGCTCAATAGTGAACTCAACTTCCCGTTGTGGTGGTAACCCTGACAACTCCTCAGGAAACACATCGGGAAAGTCACGAACCACTGAAATATCCTCAATACGAGACTCGCCCTTAGAGGTATCCTTCACAAATGCCAAATACCCCTCACAACCCTTTACTACTAACTTCCCAGCCTTCAAAGTCGAAATCAACTTCACCACTCTTCTCGGTTGTGAACCCTGAAACACGAATTCCGGAGACTTCACATCTCCAAATATAACTTCCTTCGCCTGGCAGTCGATAGTGGCCTGGTGCTTATCCAACCAGTCCATCCCGAGAATAACATCAAAATCGTGCATACACATTGGAAGAAGATTAGCCCTACGAATCTTGTCCCCAAAACTGATCGGACACCCTTGATATAATTCAGAAATAATAACAGAAGTCCCCATCGGGGTAGCAATAGACATAACAGAATTTAAAGACAGAGATGGCACACCCAGGTGCCGAACAAAAGACTGAGCCACAACAGAATGAGTAGAACCAGTATCAAATAAAATAGAAGCCTCACGATTACCAACTAAAAGAGTGCCAGAAACAGTACCTGGCGCACCTGCCGCCTGATTATGTGTCAAGGCAAACACTCGACCACCTTGACGCTGACCACCATTGCCACCATGATCACCGCCTCCACCATTACCACGTGGTCCGGTACAATCTTTAGCCATGTGACCCATCTGTCCACACAAGAAGCATGCACCCGTAACTCTATGACACTGTCTCCCCGGATGATTTGCCCCACACATAGCACAAGGAACTATCGGAATAAGATTTGGGTTACCCCCACCAGCTGGTCCCGGATAACGACCCTGATTCTGCCCCTGCTGATGATTCTGCCCTTGATGCGGATTCTGTCCATACCAAGGTAGCTGAAGCTGACGATTCTGTCCTTGCTGAGGCATCTGCCGATTACCCCTGTTCTGATTTTGACCACGCCACTGCCCTTGCTGGACACCACGGTTTCTGTTCCACTGACCACCTTGATTTCTCCCATGCTGACCCGAAGCTTGACCCTGCTGGTCATCTCTGTCCCTCTTCCGATTCCCTTCCGGTTTAGAAGTCCGAAAGTCCTGCCGCTCCATCTCAATGTTCTTGGCCGCATTAGCCACAGCCGATACATCCGTAAACTTGGTGTTAATGAGATGTTGCCGATACCTATAATGAATCCGCCACTTGAATTTCTCCGCCTGTTCCGCTGCAGTCCCTGCAGAGGTTCCCGCAAAACCTGCCAACCTGGTGAACCTCGTCATAAAATCCGTGATGGACTCATCATCTTTCTGCCGAATAGACAGATACTCTCTAGCATAGGCCTCTTTATCAGCAGCTGGAAAGTACTGCTGATAAAAGACCTCACAAAACTCCGCCCAACGAAGTGTTTCCACGTACCCATCACCCTTGGTTGTCTTCAGCGCTTTCCACCACCTCTGTGCATCCCCCTCCAGCTTATAAGCAGCAAGCAACACTCTCTGATTATCTGAGCAGCCCAACACATCAAAAATCTTCTCTAGGTGTGCAATCCAATTCTCCGCATCAATTGGAGTTGGAGCTGAACTGAAAGACTGTGGCTTCTGCTTCTGAAACCTCTCCAACCATACGTACATTGGAACCACCTGCTGATCAAGACCATCCACATTCCCTTCCTCTTCGTTTGCTTGTGGACCATTATTTCCCGAGTTCCCCTGCTCAGGAATTTCTGGCGGCTGTTGCATTGCCTGTACCACCTGTGCCACCAACTGCGGTAAAGCTTGATTAACCGCCTGATTCACCAAGGCAGCCAATTGAGCATTAATCTGGTCATTAGGTTGCTCATCGGGATGACCATCACCTCTTCCCCTATTGTTACCTCGCCTCCCAGCAACTCTAGCGGATCTACGAGCCATCTAATAACGGATCAACGAATATCAGCAAAACAGATTAAGGACAGATTCAAATATAGCTGAACAGAAAATCAAACTGAACAAAACCTAACCCAGAATTCTACCCATAACTCACAGGTCAAACCTAAATAGGTTTTCTACAAGAAAGAACCTGGCTTTGATACCAACTCTGTAACACCCCCTTTCTAAAAGAAAGGGAGGTTACTCAAACCACAACAAAACCGAACGAAACCTCTATGCCACGAAAGAATAATATTTCACCAATAAATATCAAAAGGTCAAACCAAAATAAATACCAACAAACTCAAACTCAAATCTAGAGTATTTATTACAACTCAAAAATAAAATCAATCTATCAAGCCTAAACAGAATATCTAAAACATTGGATCGAATGGAGCTCTCATCACACATGCCCTTGATCCCCCTGATTACCTGCCGGAAGAAAAACACAGCATGAGCCAAACGCCCAGTACGGATATAGAATACAAGAATAATGAAACGAAATAACTAACTCAATAAATGAACTGAACTGAACTAAAACAAACAAAACTAACACCATAAAATAATAGGCTGAATCAAATGGCTGGGTGTTATTTCATACCGAGCTCAAAATAAAACAGAAATATACCTTGCCACACAGGCAAGGTCAAATAATGCCACACAGGCAAGTCACACACATTGGACCGCGAATCCAACGCATGCAAAATCGAAAGGCGTGTTTGGCACAAACATCGCCACTCCGCAGAACAGAACAGAACAAAAAACTAGGGTCGACCCATACGCCTCCCACAACAAAACACCAAATGGCCAACTCCCACCGGAGCACAAAACGGAGACGCCGTGGACTGATCACACCGCCACGGAAAGTGTCATGCCTCTCGTGCCAAGACGACATGCCTGTGGTACCCCCACAGGTGGTTATAGCTCAGGTATACCCTACGGTATATTCTAACAAAAATATTATATCACAACACATGCGACATAACATCAACACAAAGGGTTCTAACGTGTACATGTTAAATCAAACGAATCAACGCGAGTCTCCAAAAATATTAACATGCACTTTCTACAAATATCAAATAAATACTAAAGATGATATACTATATCAAAGAGTACAAACACTAGTTCCAAGGATCAATATTAAAACGAAACTATCACATGAATTTGAGAACAAACAATCATGCGAAACGATAACTAACTTCTAAACGAAAAGCAAAACGAACAAATAAAAATAAAGGATTATCGCTGAAGGAGTACGGAATCCGTACCTGAAATAAGCAATGTAATACCCAAAATTATATTCCAAATTTATTCGTTAAACTTCTTCCGTCCGAACTAAACAAAAGAATAAATAAATATAAGTATGTTTGCAAAATGTTATTTCCCTCTTTAATCTGTTAAATTATTATTATTATTATTATTATTATTATTATTATTATCTAGTACTCATTAGTTACCTGATGTAATGTATCATAATATATATATCAAGTAACTTACTGCAAACATTGCAGGCAATGATGATCCTTATATATGTAAATATATATATACTGCCTTTCGCAACAACTAGCTAAAGCAATCTGACCAAAAAAAAAAATCTTCACATAGCCTTTTGATTATTACCGAATTGGATACTCTGCAATTAATGTATGTTGGCTATAAGAAATTTAATGGAACTCACCTGAATCACAATTCCTCTCGTTCCTTCTGTCGCTGCCTCACTTCTTTTTCTCCACCCGTTAGTAACAATTGTATGTGAGTGAGATTAGGTTTTGGTTTATTATTTATTTTATTAACATATTTATTAATTTCTCCTAATTATAATAGGATTTTAATATTTCACAATTATAAATTAGACCCAATAAGTTTTAAGGCCCAATTAATGTAGTCCACATACCTAAATATAATTTGGCTCAAACACAAGAAAAGCCCAAAATAAAAATATTTTAAACATAGTTTTTTAAAAAGTCATTTATTTATTTATTTATTTTAATATATATATATATATATATATTTTTTTTTTTACGGGTATTACATGTGTATATATATATATATATATAGATATACATATGCGCACGCATGCATTAATCGGGCCGGGTTAATTAATTGCTGAGGATCGGAGGAGCTGGCGGGTTCGGACGGTGAGGTGCAAACGGGCAAGGGCATGCATGCAATCCAAAGCAATGCGTGCCTGTCTTCTCACAATCACCCCTCGAACCACACCTTGCAGCTTCACTAGACCCCTTAGTGCTCGAAACGCCCTTCTTGCCTATATATATATTAATATACATATGTATATTTTAGTAAAAAAAATATAGATAGATAGATGTATGAAATGAAATGATTAAAATGGTTTGAGGATATATAGAAATTAATCGATTGATATTACAAGATGACGGCGAAAATAAGATTGGATGATGATGGCTGCAATGTCTTCTTGTTGGGGTAAAAAGTAGTAGAATTTGTTAGTCTGATCCGTCGCAGCATTGAGTTGATCAATTTCTCTAGTTGTAGATTTTGCTTCTTCTTGAGAAGTAGGGATATTATTGGTGTGAAGATGAAGGATGAGAGTAGTAGACGTTTGGCGATGAGATGATGATGATGATCTGAATAACTTTCTTCTAATAAGGCCAAACCAATTGGTCTTCTTCTGCTGCTGCTGCTGCTGGGTTGGGCTACTTGTAGTTATAACTTCCATTTCTTAATTAATTATGCTAGTTAGAGCTATATATATATATATATATATATATGTATGTATGTATAATCTTGAGACGATCAAGCTATATTATGTATGTGTAATCTTAGTTTGATACTACTAGTTATCTATCACTATGACTAGCTCTATATATGTATGTATAATCTTGAGACGATCAAGATGAGATATTATTGTACGTACGTACGTACGTGTTTAATTGTATGTATATGTTGCTAATTGGACTTAGCTAGCTAGCTAGCTAGCTAATAACTAACTAATTATTATGCACAATTAATTAATTAGTTATTAGTCGTAATTAAGGCTGGTTGTGCAGCTAGGTATATAGGGATGGATGGATGTGCTCCCCATGTTTTCTTCTGGCCGGCCGGCGGGGACATACACAAATATAAATTAAGAGACGACAGACAGGGAAGATCCGCTACATGTAATATTATATATACATACTCCCCTCCCCTCCCTCCGATCGAACGTGGGTGGATCAATCTCCATCTTTTAACTTCTAACTTAATAGCCAGCTAGCTGGCTGGCTAGGAATTAATCTCATTCCATTTACTCTCCCCCCGGCCTTTCTCATTTTTTATCTTGTGTTGTTGCCCTGTTGACCCAATTCGCCCATACCATCAAAATATCTATCTAATAATCAAATAAGGTTTTTAATATATATATAATTTAGGGACAATTACAAATAATAGTACATTTTATTAAAATATTACAAAAAAATACACAAATAAAATAATTACAAAAAGAGTGCATATGCAATAATTAATTACAAAAAGAGTGCAATCTTATCCCTTTTATTTAGTTGACTGATTTAATGAGTTATTGATAATGGCTCATGATTGTAGGGATTTAAATCTTCCTCTCTCTTATCAACCTCATATTCTTATCTAACGAATCAATGGAAGTAA
Organism: Panax stipuleanatus; assembly: GCA_020205555.1. Lineage (NCBI taxonomy): Eukaryota > Viridiplantae > Streptophyta > Magnoliopsida > Apiales > Araliaceae > Panax > Panax stipuleanatus. The sequence goes on along the minus strand of CM035125.1, from coordinate 1,067,618 downwards.
CCGCCTTCTTCTTCCTCTTCGGTCATCGCCTTCTTCCTCCTCTTCCGTTGTCGCAACCTTTTTCCTCACCTTCGCCCCCCGCCACTGCTCCACCGGCAGCCGCCCCACCCCCCCCGCCACTACTCCTCCCGCCCTCGCCCCGCCCCACCCCCCGCCCCACCCCTTCCTCCTCCTCCCTTCTCCTCCCCCCACCCACGCCCCACCCCACCCCCTCCCTCCGCCTCCCACCGCCATCCCCTCCTCCCCCTCCCACCCCCTCCCCCTCCTCCTCCCCCTTCCTCTGCCTCCTCCCGCCCCCCCTTTCTCCTCCTCCCCCAAATCGATCCAAGGTGGCCATCGGTGGAGGCCCTGCCACTGGCCGCGATGGAGGCCCCTCCACCACCCGTTGCTTCCCCTCCACCACCGGTCCATTCTCCAACTCCACCGGTAACCAAACCTCATACGTTGGTAACCAAACAGTCATACTGGTATGACTGTGTTGGTTACCTTGGTATGAAGATAACCAATTCAGTTTTATTATGTTACCAATTTTATTTTGAATGTGATGCAGTTGGTAACCAAACTTCATGCAGTTGGTTACCAATTATTCATACCAAGGTAACCAACCCTTCATTCCAAGGTAACCGAATCTTAATTTTGAATGTAATGCAGTTGGTAGCCAAACCTTCTTGCAGTTGGTTGTCAAACTTTCATACCAAGGTAACCAATTCATATTGCAGGTGTGGAGGTAGATTGGTTACCTTGATATAAAGGTTTGGTTACCTTAGTATAAAGGTTTGGTTACCTTGTTACGAAGGTTTGGTTATCAACATTACATTACACATCACTCTCTTATCTCTCTCTTTCTTATGCAATGTTCTTATTTATTTTTTTTGTCATGAAATTGGGTCTCACCGACGAAGGGGAGGAGGAAGATGACCTTGCCAAATTTTGAATATTTGAATTTGAATTTATTTTTGAATTTGAATTTTTTTTTTTGTTAGATCCAAGATATTTGAATTTGAATTATTAATTATGACAGTTATTTCTCCTTGATTTTAGGTTTCCTTATTATTATGAATTGAATCCTATACTAATTCCATAAATTAAGGTATCCTAATTGCACTAATATTGTAAATAAATATAGAAAGTGTATTAATTGTGTAAATATTGTATGAGTACACTGTTGTTGTAATTACTTACTAAATGTTGTATATTATTGTAAAGGACCCTATAATTTATCTATCTATATTTCTTGAGCTAGAGCCTAATTAATGTATCTCATATTTTATTTTTTTTAAGCGGTGATATGAGATGAGAAAGGTTATGATTTGGTACGTTTAATTCGTGTGTTATTATTGTTGGACTTCTGTTTAATGATTTTTTTAGTTATTTAAAAATGTAAATAATTTTGTATCATGAGAGCTTTCTCCTAGTCCTACCTACCAACCAAAACATCCATCCAGTACTACAACAATTCTCACAAAGTAATTATATCTCGGGCGGACGGGCAGGAAAACGAATAAGAATATATTACTCCTTTCAGGTTATTTATGTACGTACAACAAGTTCCTTATTATTTACTACTTTCAGTTCACCAGTACAACAGATCAACTACGTACCACGTACGTCATATCTTGGGCTGCACTGCATGTCCCCAGATTATATCCAACCCTGCCTGCCTGTTGAGAGAGAGGGGAGATAGATCGATCAAAGGCTTTACATGCCCTTTATCAGCCTTATTGATCAGGTCTAGAAACAAGCTAGCCACGAGTTTTTCCCTAAAGCCACAGATCACAACTCTATTGGAAGTTCATTTTGACTCCAAGCAGCAAAACCACCAGCTATGTCAGTAACCCCACTAAACCCCTGCAGAATTACAAAGAGTACGTGTCCCGTAAGACTTGAATCAAGGTTAGAAGTTAACTAATCCGGACTATGATCTATACGCAGACCATATCATGAATATGCACAAATAGGAAGCAGAAGGAAAAATAACATAAACAACGCAAATGAAGCCAAAGATTTCAAGTCCATACCTATGCAGATTCCCACTTTAGACCATAACTATTGATCATGTAATAATTAACAAAATGACCATCCAAAGGTTACTCCATATAACATCTTGAGAATGGACGCCATAAGATCCACTATACGAAAATTTTGTGTATAACCATGTTCCTTCTCCCATAATAATTGATCAATCGGTATTCCACCCCACCCCACCCCACCCCAACCCACCCCACTTTCTTTTCTTTATTTTTTGGCTAATTAGATGGGCATTTCCAAGTCTGTCACTAAGCAATTTCCGCATTCAGTTTCTATCCTAGCTAGGCTGCCTGTACATTCCCATCTAATCTTGTAAGATTGACCAACCAAAAAACTTAAACTTCAAATGCTTCATCTTGATGCTTACCAATTGATTCATACTCTGAATGATTAATCTGCATAAGATGGACGCTCCTATTGACTTGAGTTTCATTGATTAAAAGAAAATATATTCATGCGTCTGAGGAAGCTTATATTAACTATAAAGACCGTATTAAAGTTTTCCAAAGAGCACCTCCAGATCACACTAACATGTTGCAGAATAGCTTGCTCATTGTTTCAGTATTTCTTCCAAACACCAGGAAATAAAAAAGTTTGAAAAAAAAGTAACTCACAACATATTCTGTTCTACTTTACCTTCTGTGGTTAACGTTATACAGTAATAAATTTCTAGAAACAAGTGGACAAGAAATACTTATATGTATCTAAAAAGTATATGATGACTGAAACCGAGTAGAGCCTTTTGTCTCATCTAAATACTTACAGCTGTTAGAAGATCAGTTACAGCTAGCCATGAGTGACCTTTTCCCCAACTGCATCCCTGTAGAAGGGAAGAAATAGAACATCATTATTTAATGATGAACTTTGATGTAAAGTTAAAAACTTTGTCCATATAAATCAATCCCAAATCACGTTCAGGGGCATACAACAATAATTTCATCATCTTTTCTGAAATGTGACAGTACTTCATCCACGAAGTTGGGGTTTTTGGTCATACCTGAATCAGCAAACGAAAGAATGATAGTAATGGATACAACACCAACCAAATAAAATATAATAAGGGAAAAGTATATTTTTTTTGCTGCTGCCCAAAGGCTAAAGATCAATGCAAATAGTAGTTTTATTTATCAAAAATATTCGTAATACAATGCTTGCTCAATACAACATAATCCCCATTCTATATAATTGGATGCCAGGTAAATCATGTCACTATGACCAACCTAAAGCGGAATTAGGATTTAAATGTGTTGGAATGTGAGGTTTAGTCAAAATTTCAGCTCAAGTTCAAACCGGGGATGGGGATGGGGATTTACTACTCCATGCATCCAATGAGAGTCTAATTTCTCGTTGGCCTCTCAAAATGAAAGTCCACCTTCAAATTTAATGTAACAACTCTCATCAAATTTATGTAAGTTGTGACATTTGTTATTGATAATATCAAATTTAAAACATCTAAGTTTTAGTAGTCTCTGTCATAATGTTAAAAGTGCAATAAGGGCTTGAGTGAGTTTGATTCTTGATAAAGCAACACAATAGAAAGATTAATTGCTTGCTGGGTAATTAAGTGGGGATTAGAACATTATATATACATATACATATATATATATATATGTGTGTGTGTGTGTGTGTGTGTGTGTGTATGGGTTTATGGTGATTAATGAGAAGAAACCTGATCCAACTCTGAACAAGTAAGGAATATTGATAGCACCAACGGCATGTCCAGCACTGAATTCTTCAGGAGTCCTACAAAATTAGCAGTGTCACCGCCCAAATATCCACAAGAATCAAAATAGCAATTAAGCCCATTTAAGCTCAATGATTATCAATTAAAATTAAATGCTCAAAAATGAAAGAAAATTGAACCCAATATCCACAAGAATCAATCAAAGAATATTATTAGAAGGTACGGTACCTGACATCCAAGTAGCGGTGGCCAGCTTGAAGAAGCTCGTGAGCTACACGAACTGGTACAGAAGTGGGAGTAGTTGTAAATTCCACATTCTCTCCCACAGTCGCCATCCAACTTCCAAAATCAAAATTTCTCTCAATTACTCTGTATTTGCTTTGATGGAATGGAATTCCCCCATATATATATATAGATATAGATAGATAGATTTATACGTACGTTCTTCACCAACTTGTATATTAATGAGTGAAAAGGAAAAAAAGAAGAAGAGAAATTAAATCTAAAATTAGGCAGGGTACGTACGTACCTGAGGCTTGAATTTCTGTCATTGTGAGTAATGCTACGTCGTCTTGGGAGGGGAAAGCGAGAGTTTGTGGTGGATAACAACGATGCTAAAGCATACCTGTTGAATGTGATTAACAATTCATGTCAAAGCAAAATAAGATAGATGAATAGGGGGGGGGGGGGGGAAGAGATAGGGAAAGTGACCACCTGTGGTGATTAAGGAGGAGGGGTTGAGAGCGAGGAAATTGAACAAGTGAGGAGGAAGGAACAAACAGAGTCGACATGATTTATTGCTTGTATTAAGACTCGATCGAGAGCTTTCTTCTTTCTTCTTTTGTGAAGCAGCTGGGACTGTGATTTTTACCAAGAAATTAAGATTAATGGAGGAGCGAGATAGGTTATACATACATATATATATATATATATATATATATATATATATATATATATATTGATGGAAAGAAAGAAAGCAAGCAAGGCAGCCAGCCGGCCAAGTGTTGTGTGGTTATATGGGTGACTCATTGCCACCTGCATGCTTAGCTTTCAGTTTTATGGATTGGATAAAATGAATGAGACGGCGATGATGGGTGAGTTAAAGATAAGTTTGACATGCTGATGGATTTATTCAATGCAATTACCAAACACGCCTCCCAATGCTATCGTTATGAGTGGGCCCTCCGGCTACTATCTTGGTAGTCAGTCTCAAATGATACTCTATTATTCACTGTTATCCATGTTAAATTTTCCCCTTAATTTATCAACTAATTTAAGTATTATATAAATAACATAATTATTTCAAATATAATAATTGATAGACACATAATTCATACATTTTATTATCCTTAATTTTAGTCATTTTAATTATATTAGTTTATTAAATTAATATATTTTATTTTATTTTGTAGGGTTTAATATTTATTGCAATAAAGTCAAAATCTTGGTGATCAAGCGATATTTAATGCTCTTATTCATGTAAGAAATTTTCAAGAAGAATCCTGCAAGGAGAAGGAAAGAGGTGAAATAATCTTGGTGTGCAAGTCAAATCCTACAAGGAAAAGAAAATTCTATCTAAAACATCTCTTTGAGAAGTTGATTGCCACTAGAAAATTAAAACCTACATGGGAACAAAAGTGTCCAAGTTCAATGTATCTAAATTATGACAAATTTATTTTTTCTATAAATAAGTCTCTTGTTTTAGAGAGAAATGATTATTAGGTATTGTATTAGTTTAGGTTAGGAGTAGAAGTAGATTAAATTACTTCTTCATTATACGCTTGTTGGAGAATCATCAATAAAGGGAGTTTTCTTATTTTATTTCTTCTTCTTTATTTTTAGTTAGTTATTTTATTTTTAATGTCTAGTTAATTTTTTTATATCTAGGATGAAGATGAAATTAAATAATTATTCATGATAATATTTTTCATCTCTTCTATTATTTATGCCTTTATATTTAATTAATTTCGCCTTCATATTTCGTTATTGAAATACCTTCGTTTTATAGTTCATATGTGATTTTAAATTAATTAAGAGATTTTGATAGATTATTGTTAAGATATGAGTTTTTCATAATCCATGCTTGCTCAAAGAAGTTTTGATGGGTTATAGTTAATCCTTAAATTTTCATAATCTATGCTTGCCCACGTTAATTATAAAATTATTAAATTAAAGAGAAGGGAGATCAAAATCATAAATAAGTTATAAAAATAGAATAGATTGAATTATATGTTATGTTTATTATTTAATGGATTCGGATTCCTAGATTGTTTCCTCATTATTAGTTTTCATATTCTAATTAATCAACTCTCGATATTTATTTCTAATTCGCCTAAAATAGATATTAAGGATGTAAGACCCCAACTTTTATGAATAAAAATTTAATTTTCTTTATATATTATTTCGAAATAGTAAGGTGTTGATTTGATAAATATGAAAGTTATGGGTGAAATGTGCAAATATTTTTAAAATGAGCAAGTGGTTATAAAATATTCTTGTTGTCGGGGAATATTCGTTTGGTTGTGGAATATTCTTGATGTCGGGGAATATTCGTACGACGGCGCAGCTATTTGTGGGCCCCCACAACGGAATAACTGTCGGATATAGAAAGCGACAGAAATAACTTTTTTACAAGATAACGGCGTGGTTGTTACCGTTAGTACTGTTAAAATACCCGGTGGTTAAAATACAGTGATACACGGTGTTGCATAGTAGCACACGGTATTGCACAGTATTTCAAATTATTGAGTCTTACATGAGAAGCCATTACTCAATTATTGTTACAGTAATTACTGTTCAATATTTTATATTATTGACTCAATAATTGCTACGTTGATATTTTATATTATTGACTCAATAATTGCTGCATTGATATTTCATTGACTCAATAATTGCTACGTTGCTATTTTTTATGATTGATTCAATAATGGCTACAGTTGATATTTTGTAGTATTGATTCAATAATTGTCGTTGCACAGTATTTCATATTATCAACTCAATAATTTCTATTATTTGAATAATATTATTAGATAGCATTATTGACAATGTCTAAAGAAGTTCTGTCTAGGAGGGGTTATTTAATTGCGCGCCAGTAAGGAGAAGTCCTTATCGGAAGGCCCCTCTGTCCTGGGAACGACCTGGTTGTTAATATTATAGTTCTATAATATTATTTGTGAATAATTAATTATTGATTTATATGATAAGAAAATATTTATTTTTTGGATATTAAAGAAGGAATTGGCGCTGGTGAGTTTTTATCAATATTTTGGTGTGAGAAATCATCTGCTTTTGGATTTCGGATAATTTGTGTTTGGAATTTGGAAAAACTTCCTTCTGCAAAGTTGTAGAGAATTAAATTTCCTATGGAAGGACATAGAATTTGTATTTTTCTGACAAAGAGGCTATTTGTTATGAATTATTGAAGTTTCAGAAAATATATATATTATTTAATGGGTGGGCCCCACTTTTGTTGAAAATTTGATTTTGGGCAGCAGCCGGCGGCGGAGGAAATTTAAAAAAAAAAATAATATTTTATTATTTTAGTTTCCTTTGGCATCCTAAGCTTTTCCTATAAATAGGTTGCTTAGGTTAGAATTGAAAATCACACCAGAATCAGAAGTTTTCTCTCTCTATAATATCGAGCGTATTTTTGTGAGTATTTCTATACTTTGAGTATTAGTATTCAGTGCAAGTTTTCTTCGATATTATATCCGATATTCCAGTCAGAGGTACTATCTTTTTGAGGTAAGGGATGTTATTTCTTTCGTAAATGATGTTATTCTTTTCAATATCATTATACAAAAATATTGTCATGAATTTTATGTTAAAATTCTTACTTTTTTCGTCGGGGTTACTATTCACGTATACGGCACTATTCACGGAAAAATTAAATTTTCTTCTATTTGTCCAAATTATTTGTTAAGGTTACTATCTTTGATTGTATCCAAGTTTTGAGCTCTATTCTTGAATTTTGCTCCATAATTGATTATTACGAGGTATTTTTGAATTGGATATACTAAAATACGAATACTTAGTCTTTGTCTTTTATCTCACTGGATTCATTTTTTTTAAATATTTTTCATCATTCTCAGTCCTAAAAGGTGATGTAACTGAATATCTTTGGCCTGTAGAGCAAAGATGAATGATTACTTGATGAATATCTTTGGCCTGTAGAGCAAAGATGAATGATTACTAGATGAATATCTTTGGCCTGTAGAGCAAAGATGAATGATTACCTGATGAATATCTTTGGCCTGTAGTGCAAAGATGACAGGTGTTGAGATGAATATGACCACTGATGATACAAATGAATATCTTTGGCCTGTAGTGCAAAGATGACAGGTGTTGAGATGAATATGACCACTGATGATACAAATGAATATCTTTGGCCTGTAGTGCAAAGATGAATATTTGATTCGAGATGTATATTGATTGATGTTACAGGGATAAAATATTGATGATGGACTTTTAAATCATAGAAGATAGTAGACTTCATTCTCTGCTTAATTCTTCTAATGAATTATTATTTCCGCTGCGAATATTGATCTAAGATTGGTTGTCCATTATATTTTATCTGATTTATTGAAGACTAACGATAATTTATTTTTCATTATCTTAGTCATAATATTCTTTACTGAGCTAGTTGAGCTCACCCTTTTCACCTGTTGTCCTCTTCAGGAAATGAGAATGTTGCGGGAACTAGTCGGGGGACAGAGTGATGGTCCGAGTTAGAGCAGTAGTAGTCCTCACTATTTCTGATAAATAGTGTGATAATAATTGTAATGAGGACTTAGTTTGAATCTTAATATTTTTTACATATTTGTATTGACACTCACAGTTGTGTGGTCGTATTTTGCACGACCGTATGATATAAAGTTTGTATTTGAATTCTGTACCATGTATTTGGTGACTCAGAATGGGTTGGGTTGAATGGACCTATTCTGGGGGCGTCACAAAGGATATATTAAAATTAATCTAGTCTCTGTGGGTTCGACCTGTACTTGCCAGTTCTTCAACTTGATACTGTGCACTTGCAGTTACATATTTTTATCACATTAAGTTTTTGGCGCCGTTGCCGGGGACTAGACTTAATTTTATATTCTTTAATTTTTATTTATTCGAGTTAGTTTATTTTTCTAATTTTTTTTATTGTTTTTAGGATTATCGAAGCGGATCAACAGTGCGGAAAGACAAGACTATTGCTGCGCTTTTTCTGATATTTGTATCTTAACTAAAAAAAAATTAAAAAAAATAAGTAGCTTAGTTTTTCTTTTTTTTTTGTTAGTTAGAAAATTAATTGTCGCATTCATGCATTCATGCATTCACTCACGTAGAGCACATCATGTTTAGATTTTTTATTTTATTTTATTTTATTTAACAGTAGAATTAGGATTCTTATTTTTTTTATTTTTTTTATTTTTTTTTTGACTTTGGTTAGTTGTTTATTTGTTTTGTGATTTGTGGAAAGATGGATTCTTATTATAGTTGGAATACTAATTTTGCTTGGAATCAAGAACACTATGAAAATTTTAATGCACACCAAGTAAATTAATTTTTTCCAACTTATGAAAATCCTTATCTAAGTTCATATCCATATCCATATCCATATTCGGATCTAGAACCTCAATATACACAAGAATTATCAAATGAAGAAGAGGAAAGACTTAGTGTCTTATAAAAAACTATGAAAGTTTTAATGAAAAATCAATTTAGCGTGGATCAAGCTATATCTCGTCTAGAAATTCAAATGAGTCGATTAGCCACCATAATAAATGAACAAGAGGTGGGTGAATTTTCTAGTAACTCTGAGGTTAATTTTGAAAATCTTGATAGTTGTGGAAGTGATGATGAAAACAAAAATTTTGTATTCAATTCTACACAGTTTGAGTCAAGCGAATTTGAGGAATCTAAAAATTATGAGTCTATGCCTAAAATTGATCATGTCACATTTAATGAATCGGTTGAAAAAGTCTATAAGCCTAAAGTTCCGTACCCTAAAAGACTTATTCCAAAAAAATCACCTAGTAATTTTTTGGACCAACCCATTAAAGTAAATATGATCCAAGAGTTGTCCATGACCCAAGAAATAATTGAAAATAGACTTTTGATTGAAAAAGATTCAATTAATTTTTTCTTAAATCATCTTCACCAAAATTGGAATGAATCTGAATATTTAGATAAGGTCAATGAGCTTTTGAGATCCACTACAAATAAGTCAACTAAACTAGAACATGTATGTGAACCAATTCTTCCATCATTTGAACATGTTAGTGAAAATTTTCTTGAGGTAAATTTTAAGCATAATTCTGATGAAAATTCTGACTATTTTTAATTTTCTAGACCTCCTGAAAATCATGACAAATTCATACTCACTTACCCATTTGTATCATTCATGTATAGTCATATAATATTTAAGATTTATAAAATTCGTAGGTATGTACATTTGTTTTCTTTTTCACCACATTTTCTTGCAGAACAAATGCCCCGCATACAAGGTACAATTCTTTCATATCTTTGTTCTCTTTTTTTAATTTGCATACATTGAGGACAATGCATGATTTAGGTATGAGGGGGAGTTTGTTTGTATTATTGTAATAGATATTTTTTTTTAGAAAAATATTGTTTAACAAAAAAAAATGAAAAAAATTAAAAATTTTGTTTGACTTTTTATGGATTGAAATTATTCTAATAAGTGTCCGTGGAGTTAAATGTCGTGAGTAAGATTGAAAGATTTAGAACTCTTAAATCTTTGATGAGGTACTAAATCCTAGTTTGAAATATCATCTGGAATAAAATTAATTTCAAAAGTATTTTTGCACTACACATTTGCACAAATTCTTAGTTGTGGGGTATAACCTATGATTCGAGTAATTTCAAAAAAAAAAAAAGAAAGAAAGAAAGAAAAAAGTTGAAAAAAAAAGAAATAAATAACTACTTCAATGTCCATTAAACGAAATAACTGGGTATTTAAGCCTTATGAAGCATCGATATTCACGCTGAAAAGTGTGATGGATAAAAGCAGTTTGACTAGTCTAATTTTGTGTACTTTGTTACTCGAGTTAGTAAACCCTTAGGGGTGTCTCTACACCTAGTGCCCTAAAGCCAACTGATTTGGGAGTCATTGGTCCAACGCTCGCTACATGGGTAACTCTGAAAAATCTAAGAAAATGAGACATTGCACAAGTCAAGAAAAAAGAAAAGAGAAAAAAAATTTAAAAATATGGAAAAATATGAAGAAAAAAAAGAGAGAGAAAAAAGAAGAAAAATGAGTTTACTTGATTTTCATGGTAAAATTCCTACTAAGAGTTACATCATATACACATGCATGCATCACATGGAATAGATTTTATGAAGGATGGTGTCTAGAATGAAGATTGAATATTTTTGATAAGGTGAACGTGTGATTTTGAATTTAATCTTGCTTATGTATAATGCCCATGGATATTTAGAAGTTGTAATTCAATTTCATGACTTGTTGAACTCAAAAATATTTTTGAATTTTGTGGGTATATTCACTGCAAACCCTCACGAGACACAACTCGTCCACTTGGGGTAACCTTGGGGTTTAAAGGCTTATTGCACATTCTAAGTGCAATCGTGTCTCCTACGAAAATGGGATAGTATAATTTTTATTTTTATTTTATTTTATTTTTATTTTACTCGAGGACGAGCAAAAGCTAGGTATGAGGGTATTTGATAGACACATAATTCATACATTTTATTATCCCTAATTTTGTCCTTTTAATTATATTAGTTTATTAAATTAATATGTTTTATTTTATTTTATAGGGTTTAATATTTATTGCAATAAAGTCAAAATCTTGGTGATCAAGCGATAATTAATGCTCTTATTCATGTAAGAAATTTTCAAGAAGAATCCTGCAAGGAGAAGGAAAGAGGTGAAATAATCTTGGTGTGCAAGTCAAATCCAACAAGGGAAAGAAAATTCTATCTAGAAGATCTCTTTGAGAAGTTGATTGCCACTAGGAAATTAAAACCTACATGAGAACAAAAGTGTCCAAGTTCAATGTATCTAAATTATGGCACAAAATTATTTTCCTATAAATAGGTCTCTTGTTTTAGAGAGAAAGGATTATTAGGTATTGTATTAGTTTAGGTTAGGAGTAGAAGTAGATTAAATTACTTCTTCATTATACGTTTGTTGGAGAATCATCAATAAAGGGAGTTTTCTTATTTTATTTCTTCTTCTTTATTTTTAGTTAGTTATTTTATTTTTAATGTCTAGTTAATTTTTTTATATCTAGGTTGAAGATGAAATTAAATAATTATTCATGATAATATTTTTCATCTCTTCTATTATTTATGCCTTTATGTTTAATTGATTTCGCTTTCATATTTCATTATTGAAATACCTTCGTTTTATAGTTCATATGTGATTTTAAATTAATTAAGAGGTTTTGATAGATTATTGTTAAGATATGAGTTTTTCATAATCCATGCTTGCTCAAAGAAGTTTTGATGGGTTATAGTTAATCCTTAAATTTTCATAGTCTATGCTTGCCCACGTTAATTATAAAATTATTAAATTAAAGGGAAGGGAGATCAAAATCATAAATAAATTATAAAAATAGAATAGATTGAATTATATGTTATGTTTATTATTTAATGGATTCGGATTCCTAGATTGTTTTCTCATTATTAGTTTTCATATTCTAATTAATCAACTTTCGATATTTATTTCTAATTCGCCTAAAATAGATATTAAGGATATAGTAAAATTAATCTAGTCTCTGTGGGTTCGACCTGTACTTGCCAGTTCTTCAACTTGATACTGTGCACTTGCAGTTATATATTTTTATCACATCAATAATGATTCGATATTTTTTTACCATTTGATGAACATGTGAATTTTTATTAAAATTTCAATTGATGATTTTTTTTTTTAAAATTCTTAACGGTGAAAATATTTTATATGCTTTTAATTTTTTTGTAAGATTGATCTTAATACCATCAACTATCTATTAACATATTTTGATTATTACTAACAAAATTATTAGATCAAATAGTCGATATATTGGATGGAATTGACGCTGTGCACATAGTGTGTGTGAAAAAAAAATTCTCCATCCACTCTTAAAAAGATAAGTAAAGTACATTTTGTACAAAGATTAAGAAAAGTGAAAGTATAGAAAATAGAATAAATTTTTTTTAAAATGTATCTCTAATGGCACCTACAAAATTAAATAATGTGAGGAGTACTAAGTTATCCTTCACGTACTTTATTTTATTTTATTTTCAGGCAAAAATATTTGTACCCTTAGTCATGTTTATAGTTAGAGAGTATATAAATAAGAGTTAAAATAGAAGAGGTTAGGAGAGAATGAGAGATTAAAAATAAAGAATTAAGAATAAGACAATAAATAAAGGGAATTGATATTTTTATAAGTTAATTTGATATTTTTACAAGTGGGTCTTATTTTTAATTAAACCAACCCTTTATGCAGTTGATTAACTATATGATTAATTTAGTTCTTATATCCAATTTACTCTTATTTAATAAAAGTTGAATTCTAATTTATTTTAACTATTGCTCAAAATTCAATTCAATTAGAACTAATACAAGACAGCGCGTCCTCATTTTGATATTCAAATAAATTCTAACCACCAAATTTGATTCGTACCCCATGCATATATTTTTTATTTAAAAATTGAGTGATTCTCTCATCTCCACTTTTTATTTCTCTCATTTCCTTCATTTAACAGAGTCGAAAGAAATGGAGACCATGAAACTAACTAGCAAATATAGAGTGATTCTGCTTTAGCGGACTAACTAGCAAACGAATCTTTTTCTTTAGCAAATATAGAGTATAAAAAACACCTAAATACCCGAGTATAAAAAAATACTCTTATAAGACACACATGAGTTCTCAGTTGAAATCCCACTTAACTCTATATTGCTCATAACTTGTTATTTGCTTAATACAGATTTTCTGTATCTCATCATTTATAATTTTTGGTGAGTTTATCTCGTACTATATCATAGTACATTCTCGTTATAGCATCAAACTATAACTATTCAATCATTACAGACCATTTGTCTTTACAACTTTAAAAGATCACGTCGTGATCTTATTCTATAATCATTTCCCTTATGATTATTTTCTTATCTCATGATCGTTTTATTTTACAATCGAAATAGTAAGGTGTTGATTTGATAAATGTGATAAGTTATGGGTGAAATGTGCAAATATTTCTAAATAAACAAGTGGTTATAAAATATTCATTGTTGTCGGAGAATATTCGTTTGGTCGTGAAATATTCTTGTTGTCGAGGAATATTCGTACGACGGCGCAGCCATTTGTGGGCCCCACAACGGAATAACTGTCGGATATAGAAAGCGACAGAAATAACTTTTTTATAAATAACGGTAAAACTGTTACCGTTAAACTGTTGAAATACCCGGTGATAAAAATACAGTAATACTCGTTGTTACACAGTAGCACACAGTATTGCACTGTATTTTGAATTATTGATTATTTTACTCAATTATTGTTACAGTAATTACTGTTCAATATTTTATATTATTGATTCAATAATTGCTACGTTGATATTTTATATTATTGATTCAATAATTGCTACGTTGATATTTTATATGATTGATTCAATAATTGCTATCGTTGATATTTTATATTATTGATTCAATAATTGTCATTGCACAGTATTTTAAATTATCAAATCAATAATTCATATTAATTGAATAATATTATTAGATAGCATTATTGGCAATGTCTAAGAAAGTTTTGTCTAGGAGGGGTTATTTAATTACGCGCCAGTAAGGAGAAATCTTTATCAGAAGGCCCCCTCTTTCTTGGGAACGACCTGATTGTCAATATTGCAGTTCTGTAATATTATGGGTGAATAACTAATTATTGATTTATATGATAAAGAAATATTTATTTGTGGATATAAAAGAAGGAATTAATGTTGAGGTATTTTTATCAGTATTTTTGGTGTGAAAAATCATCCGTTTGTGGATTTCGGTCATTTTCGGTTGGAAATTTGAAAAAACTTCCTTCTACAAAGTTGTAGAGAATTAAATTTCCAATAAAAAGACATAGAATTTATATTTTTCTGATAAAAAGGCTATTATTAGTAATTATTGAAGTTTCAAAAATAAATGTTTTAATATATATATATATATATATATATATATATTTATTATATAAAGCATGTGGGATTTTTGGTGAAAAAGTCTTTGATCAATCTTGGTATGCTGCCAACCTGCCAAACTTTGAAGAAATGCTCCGTTGGTTTCAAAAGTCTATTTTGGTGTCCTGATATTTTTCTATAAATAGGGTGCTTAGTTAGAAATGAAAATCACACCAGAATCAGAAAATTTTCTCTCTATAATATCGAGCGTATTTCTTGTGAGTATTTAGATACTTTGAGCGTTGATAACAGTGCAAGTTTTTGTTCACATAATATCCGATATTTCGATCAAAACTACTCTCCTGTTAAGGTAATGAATATTATTATTTTTTCGTAAATGATGTTATTCTTTTCAATATCATTATACCAAAATATTGACATAGATTTTATTATGAAATTCTTACTTTTTTCGTCAGGGATTACTATTCACGTATACGGTACTATTCACGTATACGACACTATTCACGAAAAAATTAAATTTTCTTCTATTTGTCCAAGTTGGCTATTATGGGTTCTATCTTTGATTTGATCCAAGTTTTGATCTTTATTCTTGAATTTTGCTCCATAATTGATTATTACGGAGTATTATTGAACTTGGATAAACTAAATTACGAACCCCTAATCTTGTCTTTTATCTCACTGGATTCGTTATTTATATTATTTTTCATCATCCTCAGTCCTAAATGGTGATATAACTGAATATCTTTGGCCTGCAGAGCAAAGATGAATGATTACCTGATGAATATCTTTGGGCCGTAGTGCAAAGATGAACAGGTGTTGAGATGAACATGACCACTGATGATACAAATGAATATATTTGGCCTGTAGTGCAAAGATGAATATTTGATTCGAGATATATATTGATTGATATTACATGAATAAAATATTGATGATGGACTTTTAAATCATAGAAGATAGTAGACTTCATTCTCTACTTAACTCTTCTCATGAATTGTTATTTTCGCTGCGAATATTGATCTAAAACTTGTTGTCAATAATATTTTATCTGAATTAGTTGAAGACTAACGATAAATTGTTCTTTATTATCTTAATTATAATATTCTTTACTAGGCTAGTTGAGCTCATCCTTTTCATCTATTGTCCTCTTCAGGAAATGAGAATATCGCAGAAACTAGTCGGGGAACAGAGTGATGGTCCGAGTTAGAGAAGTAGTAGTCCTCACTATTTTTAATAAATAGTGTGATAATAATTATAATGAGGACTTAGTTTGAATGTTAATATTTTTTACATATTTGTATTGACACTCACAGTTGTGTGGTCGTATTTTGTACGACCGTGTGATATAAAAGATTGTATTTGAATTCTGTACCATATATTTGACGACTCAGAATGGGTTGGTATTGAACCTATTTTGGGGGCGTCACAAAAATATATTATACATAAATTAAGTTTTTTATACCAACAAAATTACAAAAATACTGACAAATACATTAAATAATGGTCACATGACTAGATGCATCAATGTAGCATCTTTCATAAAAATTACCACATGTATATAATTTAAATTTTGTTATTAATTTGTTATTTTTATGCTAATGGTGAAAATAAAAAATAAGTGAAAACTAGGGTTTATAGCAAAAAAAGGACTGATGAAGAAAAATATTTATCCATTAGTAGAAGATTATCCAGATTTAAAAAAAGGAAGAAGCAAACAAGAATAAAAAGAAAAAAAATTAATAGTAGAATTCACATATGAATTTTTTTATTTTATCTCAAATTGCTTCTTTCACTCTCGCTTGATCCTTTGTAGATGAATAATGGCGGTATGAGCAAAGATTGATATACATGGAGAATAAGAAAGACTTTTGAGAAACACTCCCTCCATCCCATAATAACTGTCGTTTTAGAAGAATTTTTTTTCCCAATTTATTTGTCGTTTACAACTTTCTAGGAGAATAAATTATTTATTTTCCTATATCACCCCTACCTTCTCTCATTGTCCCAAAAAATTCTTTCCCTTGTATTAATAGTTTTCAACTTCTCATACAAGGGTAGTGATGAAATTTTACACAAATTTTAATTAATAAATGATAGCATTAAATGACTTTCTTAATTCATGTGCATGAAGCTAAAACGACAGTTATTATGGGATGGAGGGAGTAGTTAAAATAAATTAAAATTCAACTTTTACTAAATAAGGGCAAATTGAACATAATAATTAAATTTTATAGTTAGTCAACTCCACAAAGGGTTGATTTAGTTAAAAATGAGAATCATTTGTGAAAATATCAAATTAACTTATAAAAATATCAATTCCCTAAATAAAAAAATAAAAAATAGTGATAAAGCTTCAAAATGATAGTTATTTTCTTCTCTCTTCATTAATAATAAGGCTAATATGTTGGTATTCAATAATACAAAATACTAATAGTACGTGTTGGGCCATGAATACTTGGGGCCGGTTGAATCTTACTTCTGTTGGGCTTTCCGGGTCAAACCCATTTTTATTATTGGAGTACTGGGCTATTGTCTAAATGGTTATTTAGATAAACTTTAGGTTGGAGCTAGTAGTAGATGGCAGGTGGCAGCTTACGGACTAGAAATTATCTCTAATCTCTGGGATTGGCAGGCGGCTGATTGAAGTGATGGGCCCAGCCGTCTTAAGCCACCCTCATTAATGAGGAGTTGACATAATGTTGACGGGGAAAAAACATGCAAGTTGGTGAGATAATATATGGGCACAGGGCACTACCCAAGGAGGTAACTATTTTTTCTCTTGAGACATTAGAGCACACAACCTCCATTGTTAAACCACTCTTCTCAAAATCTGTACTTATTCTCACACCGGAGCGATCCCCGACGGTCCAAAACCGTCGAGATCCGGTGCTGACGTGTTCATTGTGCAGGATCAAACGTGCTTTTTCGTGATTGAGGCGCTCGGCGAGTCGGTGGCGTTAACATTGGCGCTAGAAGGAGGGGTTTTAGTGTTTCTGGTTTTCAATCACAACGTACTGAACAACTTACCTTGGAAGCTATGGTAAAAAGTAAGACGATCACGGCTGAAGGACAACCAACGGATGCCAGCTCTTCTTTGCAAAGAATTTCGGTGAAAGACAGATTAGGACCCTCAAAAAGCGTTCATGATAGACTTGGGTCACAGAAGGTTCTGAAAGATTCTCAGGCTAGAGACCATGGGGATGCCAAGAGGAAGTTATTTTCTACTGCTAGCAAGGGTTCCGATAACAATCGAAAAAAGATGATGGACACACCACTTAAGGCCCAGCATCGAGAAGGCCATACGGACAAGATGTCTATCTTGGCAAAGAAGGCTCAAGAAACCGACACTGCTTTGAAGGCCCTTCTGCAACAGAGGGAGGAGATTTCTAAACAGATGATTCTTATGGCTGAGAAAAAAGACGAAGCTTTCAGTTACACTCGACCGGAGAGACGGAGTAGATCATGTGGTCGAAGAGCAAGGAAGAACGACTATACCAGTCGAGATGACCTTGAGTCTTATAGTCATTCTCCCGATAGGAAACCAAGTATGTTACAAGAATGTTCTCCCAGAAGTTCGAAAAAGGCACCTCGTATTGAGCATCATAGAGAATGTAGAAGGGATGAACGACGAAGTCGATCAAGGAGTCATTCTCTAAAAAGTCCAAAGAGAATACACCATACAGGGAGTTCTTGGTCCAGCCGAAGTACAAGACGAAGTCCTTCGACGTCGCTTAAGCCGGATGAAAGAGATCGGATTAGACACAATGAAGCGAAATCTCCGGAGAAGAAAGCTACTTCTTCGCCCGGGATGATGGAAGACCTATCAAAAGAAATAGGAGAGCTCCGAAAGCAGCTGACGGAGATTCAACAAGGAAAAAAGGCTTCGGATAAAAAGGCGTCCCCCTTTTCATCTGAAATTCTTAAAGAGAAAGCGGATCCCAGCAAAAAGTTACCTCATATGGAAAGCTATGATGGTTCTGGAGATCCGTTTGACCATAGCCAAGCATTTGATAGATTGATGGATTATTACGACTATTCAGATTCAGCTAAATGTCAGACATTCGGGTTGACATTAAGAAAAGATGCAAGGCAATGGATGGGGGCTCTGGCTTCGGATTCGATTACGTCATGGGCAGATTTATGTGACAAATTCCATGCTCGCTTTGGGAGCAATAAGAGAAGAGGAAGACCCACGGGATCGTTGGCCCAAGTAAGGCAATATTCGAATGAGATTCTGGGGCAGTATGTGAAGAGATTTCAAGAAGCTGTAGAGCAAATTTCAGATCTTAATGATCTTCAGGCGGTAGGGATATTCCAGAATGGCTTAGATCTGGTGAAATCGGAAAAATTGTTAAAAAGCCTGATGTTCAAACATCCAAAGAGTCTGGCCGAAGCGTTTGAAAAGGCCGAAGGTTTCATCGTAGTGGAAGAGGCAATGGCTAGCTTAAAACAAAGCTCTTTGGGAAAAGTAAAGGAGAAAGACAGGGAAAAGTCTGACATTAATCAGAGAAGAAATAATACCGGCAATGATCGATCCGAAGGGAATCAGAAGAGGTATAATAGTAACTGGATGCCCAGGGGAGATCGTCCACCCATTCCGACTCAAAAGGTGAACAAGGTATACACACAACTTAACACGGATCGGGCCACCATTTTGGAACAAATTAAAAGCCAACCGTACTTCGAAACGCCCAAAAACAACCTTCGACCAGGGTCCGGAGATCCTGCCCTATATTGTAATTACCACCGGGCGGTTGGGCATGATACAAATTCCTGCTGGAGTTTGAAGGAATTTATTGAGAGAAAAGTTCAAAGTGGTACTTTGATGCATTATATAACAGGTCGGGAACGACGAAGGAATCAACCAGAGAATAAAGAGTTGGCTCAAGTCGCCCAGCCTGTTCAACCAATGCCAAACCAGGCGGTGTGGCATGTCGTGGATGTGATATCTGGGGGGAACACAGGAAAAGTTGCAGGTAAGAAGAGACGAGGGTATCTGGACTCTGTGATGTCTTTGGCAGATAAGCATACGAAGGTCGAAAGGGCATATCCGGGTTCCATAATTTCCTTTACAGATGAGGACTTCCCTACGGAACCTATCGAACCACATGAAGGAGCCTTGATAATCACGGCCCAAGTAGGTTCTGTGGATATGAAAAGGATGATGATTGACAATGGCTCTTCGGTGGATATATTGTATGCTCATGCTTACCACCGAATGCCTGCGGATGGCCAGAAGATGGAAATCGGGCAGGAGGCCCCTCTGTATGGTTTCATCAACGATCCCGTCAAGGTAGCAGGGACCATCGAGCTGCCAGTCATCTTCGGGACAGTTCCCCAACAGGTTCAAATCCTTTGTAAATTTTATGTTGTACATGTTGATTCTGCCTACAACGCTATTTTGGGGAGACCTACTTTGACAGCTCTACAGGCGGTTACTTCAATACCCCACTTTAAAATTAAGCTTCCTACATCCCACGGAGTTGGCGAAGTGGCTGGAGATCTGGACTTAGCAAGGAGGTGCTATCGGAATGCTCTAATCACTTCGGGGGTAGGGATCAGTAAACTGAAGCATACAATGGCCATTGAGGTGGAACCATTTACAGAAAGCGGAACCGAACCTTTAGTCGTGCCCGTTGAGGATACCGAAGAGATCGAGTTGATTCCAGGGAAGAAAGAGAAAACAGTGAAAATCAGTTCGGGACTTCCAGAACCTTTTCGAACAAGCCAGCTGAAGTTGCTTCGGTGCTATGCCGATGTCTTTGCTTGGATCCCCAGTGACATGCCGGGAGTAAGTCGAAAAGTAGCGGAGCACAGATTGCAAGTGGATCCAACTAAGAAGCCAGTTAGACAGAAGAGGAGACTCTTCGCATTGGAGAGACAGAAGATAATTGATGAGGAGATCACTAAGTTGTTGGATGCAGATTTCATCTTCGAGATCGATTATCCAGAGTGGATGGCCAACGTGGTTCTGGTACAGAAGCATAATGGCAAGTGGCGAGTTTGTATAGATTACACCGATCTGAATAAAGCCTGCCCGAAGGATTTCTATCCTCTGCCTCATATCGACCAACTCATTGATGCAACTTCGGGGTATGCTTTTCTTAGTTTTATGGATGCTTTTTCAGGTTATCATCAAATTTCTATGTGTAAAGAAGACATACCAAAGACAGCTTTCATTACTCATCGGTCGGTGTACGCCTACAAAAAAATGACTTTCGGATTGGTCAATGCGGGAGCTACATATCAAAGGATGATGAACCATATATTCGAGAAGCAGCTAGGCAAGAATATGGAGGTTTACGTTGATGATATGATTGTTAAAAGCATGTCGGTTCGTGGTCATCTAGATGATCTAGAAGAATGTTTCCAGACGGTGCGCCGTTATGAATTGAAGCTGAATCCTACTAAATGTACTTTCGGACTGGGGGCAGGCAAATTCTTGGGATATTTGGTCAGTAAGAGAGGTATCGAAGCCAATCCAGAAAAGATCCAGGCTGTCTTAGACATGAAATCACCCCAGTCGTACAAGGATGTTCAACGTTTAACTGGTCGAATAGCATCGTTGCGACGATTCATGTCTAAGTCAGCAGAAAGATGCTTGCCATTCTTTAACACGTTGAAAGGGCCGAAGAATGCGAAAACCTTCCAATGGACTTCGGAGTGCGAAGAGGCTTTCCAAGGCATCAAAAGGTACTTGTCTTCGGCACCTATGTTAGTAAAGCCAGTTCCTACGGAACCTTTGTATCTGTATCTGGCTGCCAGTTCATTTGCCGTAGGAGCAGTTTTGGTGCGGGAAATTGAGGGTAAGCAACACCCGGTTTACTATGTAAACCATGCCCTTAGGGATGCAGAAACAAGGTATCCAAACCTTGAGAAATTTGCTTTTGCTTTGGTCGTTGCTAGTAGAAAGCTTCGGCAATACTTCCAAGGTCGGATAATAGTGGTGTATACAGACCAACCCCTGAAGAAGGTGTTGGGGAAGCCAGAGGTCTCGGGCAGGCTTGCTGCGTGGACGATGGAATTGTCCCAGTTCTTCATAGAGTACTATCCCCGAATAGCTATTAAAGGCCAAGCCTTGGCTGATTTTGTGATAGAATGCTCGTTTCCTGAAGCTGATGGCAGCATGATCGAAGTGGAGGGATCTCCGGAGACGGTGGCCATACTTCAACAGGAGCACGATTCTTGGACTTTATATGTAGATGGATCTTCTACTTCGGATCTCGGTGGTGCCGGAATAATTCTGACAAGCCCAGAGGGATTCAAAATACAGCAGGCCATCAGATTTGAATTCAAAGCAACAAATAATGAGGCTGAGTACGAGGCGGTATTAGCAGGATTGCGTCTGGCTCATAGTCTGGAAGTTCAGAAGCTGGTCATTTACAGTGATTCTCAACTGGTCATCAAGCAGGTTTCGGGGGAGTACGAAGCTAGAGGCTCTAAAATGGTTAGATATCTTGCAGAATTGAAAGATCGACTTCAACACTTTGGCTCATATGTATTTAAAAGTGTTGGTCGAGCTGACAATTCCGACGCTGATGCATTGTCAAAACTAGCTACTACTGAATCGAGCACCTTTAAAGGAATCGTTTACTTGGAAATCCTGAAACGAGCCAGCATCCAGAAAGAGGAAGTAATGTGCGTGGAGCAGTCAAATTGTTGGATGACTCCATACATAAACTATTTAGCAGATGGCGTACTACCTTCGGATCAGATGTTGGCTAAAAAGGTGAGATACAAGAGCGCAAACTTCATACTGATTGATGGAGATCTGTATCGAAGAGCTTATTCCTCTCCATTACTGAAGTGTCTGATCCCGTCTGAAGCTGAATATGCCCTTCGGGAGGTCCATGAAGGTATCTGTGGTGATCATATGGCTGCGAAGTCGTTAGCATATAAAGTACTTCGTCAAGGTTTTTATTGGCCGACAATCTTCAAAGAGGCTACTGATTATGTGAAAAAATGCCCCAAATGCCAGCTGAATAGTTCGATCCCCACATCAGCCACCAGAGGAGTTATACTCGGTTTTATCTCCTATACCCTTTGCTGTCTGGGGGGTGGATATACTGGGTCCCCTTCCAAAGGCGAAAGGCCAAGTCAGTTTCGTTATAGTAGCAATTGATTATATGACTAAATGGGTAGAGGCGAAACCCCTTCGACTGATAACAGAACAAGAATGTTTGAAGTTTCTCAAAGAGTCAGTAGTATTTCGATTTGGAATTCCTATGGTAGTAATTTCAGATAACGGACGCCAGTTCGTGGGATCAAAATTTGAGGCGTTCTTGAAAGAGTTAGGGATTCAGCATCGAAAGACTTCAGTTGCCCATCCACAATCTAATGGACAAGTTGAAGTAACTAACAGGATACTCCTGAATGGAATCAAGAAAAGGCTAGATGACGCCAAAGGAAGATGACCCGAAGAATTACTTAGCGTGCTATGGGCTTACCGAACTACACCAAGGACTACGACGGGAGATTCCCCATTTAGGCTAGCGTATGGTACTGATGCTTTAGTTCCGATAGAAATTGGATCTACAAGTCTTCGAGTCAGTCAATTTAAAGAATTATACAATGATGAGGGACTCAGAGCTAACTTGGATCTGATCGAAGAAGTTCGAGAGGCAGCTTTGATAAAGTTGGCCACATATCAACGTCGTGTGGCTAAGTACTACAACAAAGGTGTAAAGCTTCGAAGATTCGAAGTTGGGGATTTAGTTCTCCGGGAAGTAGAAGCTTCTACCCCTCAGAATATGGGTAAACTCATGCCAAATTGGGAGGGCCCTTATGAAGTCATCAGTGTATCAAAACCCGGAACCTACCGGCTACGAACTTTAGATGGGTCTGAAATCAAAAATACTTGGCATGCCGGGAGACTCCGCAAATATTTTCAGTAGGGTTAGTATTAAAATATGGAAGTCTGTAACTACAACGACAATTATTAATAAAGATGGCTCTCTTTGTCTCTCCAGTAGAGGTTTTTATTCACCAGATATAAGGTTGGATCCCTTCGACTCCTCGTAGCGAAGCGGAATATCTTTTGGGTTGAACCTGTTCGGCTCTCGAAGAGAACGAGGTTGCCAGCTTGGTATAAGGATGGATTCCTTCGTCTCCTCGTAGCGAAGTGAACTATTGATGGTCCAACCCGTTCGGCTCTCGGAGAGAACGTGGTCACCAGATATAAGGTTGGATCCCTTCGACTCCTCGTAGCGAAGCGGAATATCTTTTGGGTTAAACCTGTTCCGCTCTCGGAGAGAACGAGGTTGCCAGCTTGGTATAAGGATGGATTCCTTCGTCTCCTCGTAGCGAAGTGAACTATTGATGGTCCAACCCGTTCGGCTCTCGGAGAGAACGTGGTCACCAGATATAAAGTTGGATCCCTTCGATTCCTCGTAGCGAAGCGGAATATCTTTTGGGTTGAACCTGTTCGGCTCTCGGAGAGAACGAGGTTGCCAGCTTGGTATAAGGATGGATTCCTTCGTCTCCTCGTAGCGAAGTGAACTATTGATGGTCCAACCCGTTTGGCTCTTGGAGAGAACGTGGTCACCAAGTATAAGGTTGAATCTTTCGACTTTTTATAGCGAAGCGGAATATCTTTTGGGTTGAACCTGTTCGGCTCTCGGAGAGAACGAGGTTGCCAGCTTGGTATAAGGATGGATTCCTTCGTCTCCTCGTAGCGAAGTGAACTATTGATGGTCCAACCCGTTCGGCTCTCGAAGAGAACGTGGTCACCAGATATAAGGTTGGATCCCTTCGATTCCTCGTAGCGAAGCGGAATATCTTTTGGGTTGAACCTGTTCGGCTCTCGGAGAGAACGAGGTTGCCAGCTTGGTATAAGGATGGATTCCTTCGTCTCCTCGTAGCGAAGTGAACTATTGATGGTCCAACCCGTTTGGCTCTCGGAGAGAACGTGGTCACCAAGTATAAGGTTGAATCCTTTCGACTTTTTATAGCAAAGCGAGATATTTTCTGTGTTGAACTTATTCGGCTCTCAAAGAAGAATGAAGTTATCCAAATTATTATAAAGCTGAATAACATTATAAGTTCTTCGGAACTAATATTCCTACTAAAAAATTGGTGGATCGTTTATCCTAACAATGATGTATGGTATCCTCCGGTAGTGAGTAAGTTTCGTTTTACATTGTTGTTTAATTTTACTTGAAGTGTTGAGCTTAAATTATATATCGTTTAAACAACAATACAAATTCGACTTAAGAAAGGAGCAACAAGGAATAAGATATATCTCATTAAGCTTAATAAAGTCAGTACATTGTCATACAAAGGGTAAATTTCTGTCACCATTACTCCTCATCTTCATCTTCGGAAGAATCAAGGAGCAACGAGTTTACAGCAACGGCTGCCAATTTAGCTTTACCCTTGCTTCGGGCTGCTTCATAACCCTCCGCGTACATCTGAATTATCTCGTTAGTTAAAGAAGGAGACTTCCGGTATTCAGCCTGGATCTCCTTGCGAAGTTCCTCAGTGAGAGGAGGACCCATCGACTTCAAATTACGAAGCTCCTTCTCAACTTTTCCTCGAAGATCCAGATGATATTCTTCAGATTTCTTAGCATCTGACACGCTTAAGGCCAGATTTCGGTTATTCTCAGTTAATTATTTATTGGACCGCTGAAGTTCCTCATTCCGTTGCATGATCGTGTTTTGAGAAGCTTCAGACGCGGCCAGCTGCTCTTTCATCTTTATGAGGTCATTCTGAAGACCCTCGCAATTGAAGCGAATATTTTCATGTTCGCTCCTCTCCTTGGCCAATGCAGACTTTAGAGTGATGTTTTCTCTTCGGGCTGCCTCTTCTTCGGCTTCAGCTTTTTTGTACTTCTGATAGAGACGCCCGAAGATCCCATTTGCCTGCAGACATTCTGAATCAACAAAATACCCGAAGAATGTATATTTATGAGCAGAAATAATCAAAAACTTACTCTAGCCTGATGGGCCAAGCCTTCTTCCAGCAGATCGGCTGTGGTACTGTTGCCAAACCTATGGTTGTCTGTATCCAGAACGAAAGAATTATAGAGATACAGGGGGAAGTCTTCGTTCTGGTCAGGCCATAGGCTAGGTGACCGAGGAGCTCCAGACGTTGAACCAAAGAAGGGAGGATCTGCTCGTTGAGGAGAGGATGTTGGCTGATTTTCAGGTAAGGGCTGGTCGTCAGAGGAGAACTAAGTTCAACCTCAAATTCGTCTGGTTCTGTGGGCGAGGGTGGAGACGGATGTAGATTCGATTGGGAAGGAGGCACTCTCAGTTCTTCAGTAGTGAGAGGTACAATGTTGACTTTAGCCTTTCGCTTCTTGGTAAGAAGGATCTTGGCATGATCAACAGCGGGCATGTCAAGTAGGCTCTCGGTGAGGATAGGAGCTGAGGTGTGTTTAGGCTTTCGGGCAGCTCTCTTTTTTCGGCGAGGCCGACTAACCCCTTCGTCCGGGTTCAATTCGGCTATTGGTGGGTCGGTGGGTTGAAGCTCGAAGGCTTGTGCTTCGATTTCTTGAGCTTCAGGAAAATCTCGAGCTGATAGGGGCAAACAGAGATTGCTCTATATCCCTTCGGTCAGGAGATGAAGGCCTGATCAAGGATACTGTACACAAAGAAAAATATTTCAAGATAATGATCAGAGAGAAATTGAGAAAATTATACAAAATTTGGGTTGGAAACTTACGTTTATGATCGAATAACCAAGCGTGATCGCCTAGGAGGTTGAAGCTCCATTCCTCCATGGGAAGCTTCTCCATGAGCTTCGCTATCTCCTTTATGCGATCGTCTGGAAGGTCGCCTAGGTCCGCAGTGGCATGCTCTGAAGTGGTCCAATCGGGAATAGATGATATTTCAGGTCCTTTGATGAAGAACCATTTCTCATACCATTTCTTGTTGCTCGAAGGGGTATCCATTAGGGGGCGTTTACTGAATCTAGAATTAGGTTTTGGGGCTTGTTTACCCAGAACCTTGAAACCCTGTTCGCGATATTTGCCAAGAACGAACAGATTGAAAAAGAAGTCAATAGAGGGAGGAACCCCTGATTCACTACAGAAAGCAATAAAAGCTAGAATGTGGATGTAGGAATTGGGGACCAGTTGGGCAAATCCCACCCCCATAAACCCCAGAAGGGTAACGATGAAAGCATGAAGAGGAAATCGGATTCCTCTTTCTAAGAAAATGAGAGGCATGGCGGTCCAACCGTCGGGACGATGATACATTCGGTCGGAGAGGGTAGGCGCTTTTAAATGATGTGTGTCTGGAATAAAATAACGTTCTCGGATGGTTTTGAGATCATTTTCTGTTAGTTTTGAAGAGCTGTTGGCGATGGGGTGCTGTTCCTCATCCTCGAATTTAAAAGGGGGGGTACAGAGACAGAGGTATAGGATTTTTGCCGGATGCTGGTATGGACCTAGGGTTTGGCACAGTCGGGATGGAAGATGAAGGAATCTCGGAGGTCAAGGCAGCGTTTTCTTTGTTTTGGGAAGCCATTGTTGACAGACAAATTAATGAGAAGATCGGAGCAAGAAGAAGAAGAAAGCTGAGATATTTCGAATTTCAAATAGACGGGTAAAATTGTCTGATTTAGGGGTTCGAAAGTTTTATAGAGTTGCCTTTCTGGAGGCTCACGAAGTCCAAAGGCTGCACATTTAATAGAGATAATGATGGGGGAGGTTAACCGTCGGCATGTCCTCTCGAAATTGAGAAACTATCATTTATTTTTGAAAATTTGAAGAATTGGTATCTGATTTTGATTTTGAGGGGTCTGCATGTGGACATGGGCCTTTTGTTAATTGGGCTTGGCCGAACCTGTTTGAATTCTTCTTGGTGATTAGACTAAATTCTTATACTCTTTCATCAAACACTCTGTTTAATAAAAGACTAGGGGGCAATGTTGGGCCGTGAATACTTGGGGCCGGTTGAATCTTACTTCTCTTGGGCTTTCCGGGTCAAATCCATTTTTATTATTGGAGTACTGGGCTATTGTCTAAATGGTTATTTAGATAAACTTTAGGTTGGAGCTAGTAGTAGATGGCAGGTGGCAGCTTACAGACTAGAAATTATCCCTAATCTCTGGGATTGGCAGGCGGCTGATTGAAGTGATGGGCCCAGTCGTCTTAAGCCACCCTCATTAATGAGGAGTTGACATAATGTTGACGGGAAAAAAACATGCAAGTTGGTGAGATAATATATGGGCACAGGGCACTACCCAAGGAGGTAACTGGACATTTTTTTTCTTGAGACATTAGAGCACACAACCTCCATTGTTAAACCACTCTTCTCAAAATCTGTACTTATTCTCACACCGGAGCGATCCCCGACGGTCCAAAACCGTCGAGATCCGGTACTGACGTGTTCATTGTGCAGGATCAAACGTGCTTTTTCGTGATTGAGGCGCTCGGCGAGTCGGTGGCGTTAACAGTACGTACCATCTTTATATAACTTATTTTCTTGTAAATAATAGGGGTGACTAAAAAAACCGGAAAAAAAAACGTAACCAATGAAAAATTTAGTAAATCGAAAAAAAATACAGAATCATACATTTGGTTACAACAACAGTTATTAGCCCAAATTAATCGAACCGCACATAAACAAATACATATGTATGATAAAACTCCAATATATGATTACTAATTTAATTATAGAAAATGCAATCACTGAATGAATTAATTGTTTACGTGTTGCTGGCTTTTTAATTGTTTATATACATTTTCTTCACCTTGTTCCTATCACACATATATAACAAACTTGTAGGGAGATTTCATAACTTTTTTTTATAGCATAATGACTGTTATATCTAAGTTTTATTAATTTCATAGATGTATTAGTAACAATATTAATAGTGGATAATACTTATGCTTAAAAATTTTAAACTCTTTTTATTATTAACTTACTTATTTACTTTCTTTATTTTTTGAACAACATATTAACCCAAAAAATATCGTAATTATAAAATATTAATCGAAATCGTTAGTAATCAAACGATTTGGTTACGGTTACTTCTATAATATTAAGGGCACATTTGGTTACGATTATACCAACTATACAAAATTGCACCATGTAGGGACGAAACCACATGTAGACTGGAGAGGGCCACGGCTCCCCCCAAGGTTTGAAAATTTTGTAAGACTCACTCCCAAAGTTTGAAATTTTTGTAAGATTTGCTTGTATATTTGGTTTTATTTGAAAATTTTGTAAGGTCACGGCCCCTCAAGGTCTGACGAAGCTTTGATATGTTCTATAAGACTTTTTTTACTATGTTTTATTATTTTTGTCAAATCAAATTTTATTACTACATTATTTTTTTTTAGTAAAAATATATTTTGTAATGACGAAATTTTACTTTTTAGTGACAAATATATTTTATGTTGTTTGAATTTTTTTTGGCACATTTGGTTACGATTATATCACGTTAATATACAAAATCGCACCATGCAGGGACGAAGTCACATGTAGACCGGAGAGGGCCACGGTACCCCCAAGATTTGAAAATTTTATAAGACTCATTCCCAAATTTTGAAAATTTTATGAAACTCACTTGTATATTTGGTTTGATTTAAAAAATTTGTAAGTTCACGCCTCCGAGTCCGACGTCTGGCTTCGTCCCTGGCACCATGTATACAGTATACCCCTAATAAATAATACGGAGGAATGGAATAATCGGATAAATGGGGCGGGAACGGAGCGGGTATAGAACATTATTTTTGAAATCGGGTCGAATTCGGGAGATAACTCCACAAGTGAATGTTCCTCCTGACGCCGAACCTGGTAAAAGGCAAGCAGCGTAAACTAAGGAGCAGCCAGGGGAGAAAAGGCAATTAGGAGGAGGGAGCAGAGATTATGGCGAGCTTCCTGAGCATTATCTCATCAGCTCCTGCTCTATGCTTCAAGACCCCTCATCTCTCTCCTCCTTCAATTTCTTCTATTACCCACCTCAAGGTACTCTTTTTCTCTCTCCTCCGTCCTCTCTCCTCTCTCCTCTCTCTCTCTCTACATATATGTATGTATACATGTTAATGGGTTTTGTTTCAATTGATTGATTAATTGATCGAAGAACGTTTGGGGTCGGCAATTGGTGATTCTTCGTGTCAAGTGCTTATCAGATGACGAGCCTATTATTAATAAAGATGCGGTTGAGGAGGAGGAGGAGGAGGAGGAGGAGGAACCTACCAATTCATTTCTGTCGGCGTCTTCTACTACGAGCATTTCAGCATACAACTGGTGTGCGGGCCTCGGATGGTTAGGCTTTTCGGAGACTGCCTATTTGACATATCTCAAGCTCACCAATTCTGATGCCTTCTGTCCTATTGGTGGTGGCAGTTGCGCCAACATCCTCAACAGCGACTACGCCCTTCTTTTTGGTACCTCTTTTCGTCTTATGCTCTTATAAGTCTCAACTACACACAAAAAAGCACCAACAAAGAATGAAGAACAAAGCTCTTTTTGTTTTTCTTGGGTGTTACTATTCTTCTTCTGAGTTTGTACACTGGTTAAGGATTTTGTGAATTTCCTTATTTAGTTTAAGGAATTAGTGCTATTATCAGCAATAAAAAAAGATTAAAAAAATGATTTCTTTTTGCAACACAAATGTGCATCCTTGCAAAGCCTTGATATAGGAGCAAACCGAGAATCACCTACCTGATGCTCCCTCCACCGAACTAGATCCCCTTGGTTATATGTTTGACAATGGTAGCATGATTGGGTGTCTATTAGTGGTCTAGTAGGAATTTCTAGAATTTTACACTTTGCACGAATGAACAATCTCAAGGAAACATTTTTCATTAAAAAGATGATGGTAGAAGAAAAGGAGTTTGTTAATTCAAGGAAACCTCAAATATGATTTAGCTCTGGAACATATGGTTAGACGAAGAAGGAACACAGAAGGACTTTAACTGCCTCTGTAGCTCCATTTTACAATATGAAGTTTTAATTCAAAACCATAAAGCAAGTGTCAAATTACTAGTGTGGCATTAAAAACAAGTAGGGACCCATATAGACGGGTTGCAATATTTTGTAGCTGATCATTAAGTAGTAGGTGCCTTTCATATTTAGTAGCGAGTCTATTGACTTATGCGAATATCAATCTTAATTTTCATGTAATATTATTAGGTTCATGTGTTTGTGAACACCTAAAAGATAGAAAATTAAAAGAACTAACCCTGTTTTTGAAAATTCTGATTGCGGCTTAACTAGCAATTTTGCGCTTAAAGTCGTAGTTTGATAAAGACTTGCAAAACTTTTATCTTATATTTATAGTAACATCATTCAAAGAGTTCTTTATCAGAGGTGTTAAGTTATTATTCTGCATCCTGCTTGCTAAGAAAACCATGATGACAGCTTTATAGCTTTTAGGAAAATAAAATTAGGGATTAAAATTTTGACACTCTATTGAGTAGCTATAGGCACTCCAAAGGGCTAATCTTTTTCATAAAAATTGAAGTGCTAATTGGGCCACCCCTAAATAATTTTTTTGACACATGTTTGGCATGTGATAATGTGTGAACTTCTCAAATAAAGATTGGCTTGCTTGCTGCTTAAATTTTAAGATTATAGTTTCAGTTTCAAAAAATGGAAGACTGAGGTTACCTTACTATTTTCTGCATTCCTTACCTAGTTTTTTCTCCTCCCTTCCCCCTCAACCCCGCCTCTCTCTACCTTTTCCCCTTTTTCTTCCTATATGGGTTTCCATCTCAAGTCGCAACCATTGTAATCATGATAATGCTTCTCTTGAATTGTTTCTTGTTTTTTCACATTGATCCATCATACACCGCTAATTTTCACTTCATCAATCAATACACACACACACACACACATATATGTATATATCCTAGCTCCTTCTTTACATTAATAAAATGCACTAGAACTGGATGTGCCAATCAAACTGAAAGTAACTATTTGGTAGAAAACTTTAGTGATAATCCTTTTTGCATTTTCCAGGTGTGCCTCTTCCATTGATTGGAATGATTGCATACGGGTTAGTAACAACCCTTGCGCTACAGTTGGCTGGAAAGGACTTGCTTTTCAGATTTGGTGGTACCAATGGTCGTTTGGTGTTACTGGGGACAACTACTTCTATGGCAACTGCCAGTACATACTTCTTATACATTTTGAGCACAAAATTTGCTGGAGATTCATGTGCATACTGTTTAGTGTCAGCTCTTTTATCATATAGCTTGCTCTTCACCACCCTAAAGGTCTTTTTTACTCCTTCAAATAATGAATTTTATTTGACATATTGGTGAATCAGCAGTAGCAAGACTCTCTATGATTTATTTTTTTTCTGCAGGCTTCGGCATTACAAGAAATTCAAAAAGTAGTGGGTCTGCAGCTATGCGTAGCTGCCTTGGTGGTTACTGCTTTAAGCACCTCATATAGTTCAATGCCTCTCTCTACAAGGTAATTTTTAATCTTAGTACGTCTCATTCCATAGATATTTGGCTTACGCTTTCACACTCTTGTAAAAAGACTACTTTTCTTTATTAATTGCATCAAGTCATTTTTGGATCTGTACGTTAAGTCCTTTATTTTTGAGAAATTCTTTTGTTAGACATTAATGATGCTGAATACAACACTTATGTTCTTGTAGGTGCCATTGTTTTTAGTTATTCTCTCCCCCTCATTCTTCTTCTTCCATTTATTTTCTGTAAGTTGTCTCAGATTTTATCAATTTTCTACAGCCTATCTAAAAAGCAACTTATTTTCCACTTTCCAGCGCATTTAATGGTGTTAAAAAGTTCTAAGAGGCATATTCGGCAATGCCAATGACTTCTATGACCAATGTTGCCTAGTCATTGCTTTTGTAATTAATCCTTCTTTTAGGGTACCGTCTTTGAAATGTCTTCCCCGCCTCTTGTGTTCTATCAAATGAGGGAATTTTTTTTTGCATGCAATAGCACGCGATTGGATTGAGAAATACAAGGATACTCTGAGGAACTCAATATTGCAAAGTGATATAGCTTATTTGTAATGACTCACTGGGTTGTTTTGATGTTAAAAAGTAATTATATTACAATTATCGGTAAATCAGCACACCTTAGTTCTTTTTGTTCTGATTGTTGTTCTGGTTGTTGGGATATATGCTTAGAAATAGAGAGAAAAGAAGAAGTTTGGTATGATAAATCCTGGATGAGCCTATGACTTCCCAGTTGAGTTATTGTTTAATGAAAATTAGAAGATGTTGAGCCTATGACTTCCCATAGACTCATATGTTCTTGCCTTCTTGGAATTAAAGAATTATTCTTCATTGTGTTCTAATTATTTCAGTAACAACATGTTTCAAGGCTTTTTTTTTTATGTAAAACGGACATCTCTCTATTCTTTTGGTCATATATATGTACAGCCTGGCTGAGCCTGACCTGCAATTCTTCACAACTGAGATTACCACACAGTCGAGTTCTTTTGCTCTCTCTCTTGCAAAACATCTGCATTCGGTAGGAGCTAAAATGTATGGGGCTTTCTGGTGTTCTCATTGTGTAGAACAAAAACAGGTACAACTTTTTTGCAATTTCTTCATTATAAATCTGTATAAACATGTGATTAAAGCTTTTAAAAATTGATTCTCACAACCTCTGCTCGTGAGTCATTTGAGAAAATAATCCCCAGGTCACATCCAGTATACTACATTCAGCTAAGAATAGTTTTAATTAATGGCTTCCTTGAGGATTAGGAATTCTTACCTCTCCTCAAATAAAAGGTCATAATCTAATTACTATTTTGTGAGCTCTCTATGAGCATTACCACTACGAACCCTTTGTTTGGTTTTTTTAAACATGGTTTATTCGTCTGAACAATTTTCTCTCTCAAGTACTGTTAAGTCCATCTACCTGTTTTTGTGTAAGTTCTCCGGCAAACAAGATGTTATCTTTTTTGTGAGCAATACAGATTTGTGTTTTGCTTGTGATTAGTATGCTCCTCCAAGTTATCTTCTTGCGCAGTTCAAGTAATAGTTTGAGACTATAGTAGTTCCAAGTAGAAAACATATATAATTTGCATTGATTGATTGCTTGGTTTCCATTTCTGGTATAGTTGTTTGGACGTGAGGCTGCAAAGCTTTTGGACTACGTTGAATGCTTCCCAGATGGATACAGGAAAGGAATTAAAATAGACAAGGCATGTGCAAATGTTGGAATTGAAGGATTTCCAACATGGGTGATTAATGGTCAGGTGAGGAAGCTATTTATAATGATAGAGTTATCTTTTTCCAGGTACGAAAAATTGCAAAATGGATCTCCTTGTGAAAAATCCTTCTTTTTTTGGTACTCTCCTTTGGTAACTTTCATGTTTGCCAAAAAGAAACTAAAATGCCATGCTATTTAATTTGTCAGAGGAGGGTTCTTCCTTATGAGTTGGTGTCCTTGCAGGTTTTGAGCGGGGAAGTAGAGCTGTCAGAGCTTGGCCGAGTATCTGGATTTGAACCCAATGAATGATTTTAGTTAAATTTGGTATTGTAGTTTTTATTGTAAAGCATGTTACATGTACATACAGGTCTTAGATTTTCAACTTACATATTTACTACTACTACTTCCTTTACCAATCCAAATATGTGAAATTTTGGACACCAAGATAGAGAGAAAGGTCTGTTGGTCGGGGGATAATAATTACTTCTTCTTCTTTTTCTCCACTCAGTTCTACTACTACTACTACTACTAGTACTAGTATTAGTATATATATTGATTGATGTGGTGTAAAATGAATATGAATGGAGTGTTTATTCTTGGTGGTTTTTTTTTTTTAATTGTTTTCCCAAAATGGGAAATTATATATATGTCCTGCCAGGCAGCCAATTGGAGTATTATTTGATAAAATATAATTGCACACTTGGCACTTGCACTAACGCCCCCAACCCCCAACCCCCGGGTTACATAAAATGTTATACATTGAATTAAACATTTCTATCTAACAAGATCAACAGTAATAATAATAAAAAACAGTAAACTACATCAAAAACAAAAAATCAAAAGCAATATTAAATCAAAGATTAAATAATTTCAGCCCACACGCTGGGAAATTTCAGGACACTTGGTGTTGTACCACCACACACGGGCAAATTGGACACAAATTATAAACAACTGGGGTCCACTTGGGGAGTGTGGGGTGGAAGTAATACTATAACCAAGGTACACTGGCTGAACATGGACCGGCCATCAACCTTTTGAACATCTAGAAGGTATTGCAGGAACGGGAAGTATAAAATAATAATAGTAGAAAATGAGTGTCCTCATCTTTGACCTTATTAGCCTGTAGGCTTTACCTCCCGATTTCAGCTGCTGGAGCTCAGGCCAGGCGACCCTTCCCCCTTCTATCTATCTTATTACGGACGGTAATCTTCCACTCGGATCTTTTCTTATCTCGGTAAGACTCACGCCTACACACATCTTCTTCTTTTTTTTCTCACAAAATTGTCCCCTTTAACATATGGGTGAAATTATAAGTCAGAATCCTTAAGGACCCTAACATGCATGTCCGAAATCATTGGTAATTATGTTACGTTTCATATAACTTATATATATTGTTGTATTCATACGTTTGGAAGAATGGGATTTAGGCCTGTGATTGTATCCGTATGTTAAAAGGGAATAGTTTTGTAAAAATTTAAACTTGCAGGAAAACAATTGAAAAAAAATGATACTTTAATGCTAAAAGTGAAATTTTGTGAAAGGTCGTCTTCCATTATTATATACTTCACCCGTCCCAAAAGGTTTTTTTTTTTAAAAAAAAAAAAAAAAAAATTCTAATCCACCCTCTTGTACACAAGTGATGGGGTAACCATTGGTACACAACCAATTGACTCTTTTATGCATGCGTGGTTGCACTTAGGAGGACACAATTAGATATCTTTTGGAGTTTGTGTTTTTAACTTTATCAACTCAGCTTTTATCCCAAACTAGTTCAGATGGGCTGAAAACGAATAACATAGGTTGAATGGGCGAGTAAAATGAAAATTTTTTAAGACTAAACTTTGTAATTGGAAAACTGCAGTGGAAGTTTACTACGCCTTTTATCCCAAAGTAGTTCAGACAGGCTCCAAATGAATAACGTAGGTAGAATAGGCTAGTAAAATAAAAAATTAAGACGAAACTTTGTGATTGGAAAACTATAATGGAATTCTTTTTGTTTAAGGGTGACAAACTTTATGAGTGTAATAAAAGTTGGATGTAACTCTATATTGGGAAGGGATGGAGAGAGCACTTAATCTATCAATTGCATTATTTATGAATAGCTGAAATTTTTGTTGTATTTAAATTTTAATATATTTCGACTGTATGCGTTCTTAATGCTCAATGTACTATGGTGATTATTGGCTTATTTAATAGAGATGGTTTTCTTGCGCTGGACCTGTCCATCTCCGGAAGAGCAGCAGACATGCATTAACAAGTAACACAAAGTTAACTGCTATAACTTTTCTATTATTCTTTGGAAATTTGACGTACATTGTTGCTTATATAAGTATTTGTTGTGCTTGCAAATAATACATACTATCAGGTCTGGTGGCTTTAACTATGATACTAAATATAAAGGAGCTAGTGCCAAGCCTGCGTCTTTGCTTCAAGAAGATAGGGAGCTCGCTAAGGATGGTTTCTTACTTAACCATGCAAAAGTTTTAGTGGGTTCAGGTCCTGACACCTATGAGAAAGGCAAGAATGCTCTGCAGACCTGGAGGTATGTAAAAATACGCATATTAGTTGATAAGCAAACCTAGTTAAGAGGACATACTCATTCTATATGGAATTTAATTTGCAGGCATTTTGGAATGGATTGGGCATTTGTGGATCCAAAGACTCCAGTCCAAACTGGAGTGAAGTTCTGTGCTTGTGTGAAGGAGTTTTTCCCTTGGATCATGATGCCTCTGCAAGTGGTGTATGTGAATGAAAGCACAAAGGCTAAGAAGGCTGTGGCCTCTTTTAGTTTTGGTAGTGGCACCCTTCAAGGACACCTATTGGTAATTTCTTCTTTGCAAGTTCTGATAATATATATATATATATATATATATATATGTGTGTGTGTGTGTGTGTGTGTGTGTGGATAATATGCACTAGAAGGAATGATTTGGTTTTCTGAAACTTAGAATGTTCATACTTCATGTTGACAAGAACATGTCTTTCAGTCGCTTGTTTAAACACCTTATCTATGCAACTTCTGTTTTTATCATTAGGGAGAATTTTTATAATATGTAAATTGAATTTTATTTGTGTCTTTATAGAATCAGCTTGATGGAAGACCTTAGTCCCTCAGAATAAGATTATGTTCCAATTTCCATCAACTGTCTACCTCGGCTTTTTATAATGTTCTTTATGTCCTTCTGTGAAATCTAAACTATTTTTCAATCCTTTTCTAGAGTAAGCTTTTCCTTCTGCAAAATAGATACTCCGTAGTAAATTAACTTTATTTAGCTTTTCATTTGTCACTTGGCTAATCGTTACAGCTATGTTAAGGTTCACTTTCTTTATATATATTATTGGTTTACGTTTTGTGGATGTATAGGATTTCAATGATGGTTACTCTGCACAGCTGTATCCTGTCATCCTGTGTATGTCAATGTAAATAAATATGTTAAAATAATGTAACAATTGTTTCAACTTTTGCCATATGGCATACAGTTTTTACTTTAGTTTTAATCCTTGTATGAAATCTTACTCATTTGCTGCTCTACTTTTAAGTTTAAGTTTCCTAGTATTAAATAAAATGAAAAGAAAATTGCTGAAAAAGAGTCTATCAAACATTCGTCGAGAGGGATAAAGTGAACTGTTTCAGGTGCTGCATTAGGATGCAAAACAATGGTACCTTTGGAGACGATCTTGCAACAAGATCTTTTTACCGCTAATTGCTTAAGAAATCAGTGTTCAGTATTTTGTATATACTTGGTTTTATTATTGGACAGATTAACAGCAGTCTACCATTTTCATTTCGTATCTTGGGCTTGCTCTGTTATTGTTTCATTTTATTGTATGGCTTGTGTTACTATTGATTGAAGAAATCTAATATAGCGCGGCTAATAAATTTATATAGGCTTCCCCACTTGGTAGCAGCAATTAGTCATTTTAAATAAAGACGGTATTGGCATTCGTCATCATGCTTATTGCTCTGTTGCTTTTTTACTACATTTGCATTTTGACTACTTTTTATCCAATGAAAATGCGCCACAAAGAAAATTTTAATGAGTGGCGATCACTTTTGTTGCTATATTCCTCCATTAGTTTTTCATCTAGCGCATTGACAATTTTTTCGCGTCATCTTTTAAATAGTGATTTTGAAACATCATCACTAATTCAACAGTTGTCTTTTGTTGAAAGCAGGCTGGGGAAGAACGCTTCTCTATTGAGCTGGATGAGAACAATCAAGTTTGGTATGAAATACTCTCTTTTTCCAAGCCGGCTCACTTTCTCTCTGTTGTTGGGTACCCATATGCGCTTCTTAGGCAAAAATATTTTGCTCAGCAATCCACCGGTGCAGTCAGAAAGCATTTATCTTCTAGTTAACCTACTGTGTAACATTCACTGCAGTAAATAATCCATCCTCCTGTTGGAAGGATAATTCTCATTCTGCTGTATTGCACTACATTGCAATTGAAGATATTTTACTTCCTAATATTTTTCTAATGTAGTAATGTCTATACTCGTGCATTTAACGATGAAAATATTTAATTTTGTCTTCAGTTGCAGCATAATCTCTAATGAAGTAGTAGAGTCGAGGCAAGTAGGAATGCTCCTGGAAAAGTTTTTCAGTTGGTAGCCATTGCAAAGGTAATACTCCCTGAGTAGGTGAAAACCCCAGCACCACAGTAGGGTGTGAACTAGCGATAACGTACACCATCGCTTCTAATGACAAAAAAAAAAAAAAAAACTTCTGTGCACTGTTTCTTGGGGGTCTATTGTCCCGCCTCGACACCCCTTAGGTTGTTGGAAATGATTGTCTCCTCCCTAAGGGCTGTTAGGAATCAGGCATTTCTCATGAACATCAAACCAGATTTGTAGGATACCATTCAAAAGGAACAACTTTCCAAATGTAAGAGTCAAGTAGAAAGTTATTTTGCGTGAACTGGTATCAAAATTCAATCACAAAAGTCTCTCTGTATCATTTTAAATTGCAATCACTTGTGAGTGAGCCAACAACAAATCCTCCACTCCAACAAAAGGGATTGTCTATTATTGATTAGGGATGATCAATATCCAAGTTCATAATCCCAAGTTACTAATGAGTCTAGTAACAAGTGTTTTCGAGAAATAGGTTTGGTTTGATATTCTGCTATGGTCATCTCTTAGATTTACGTACATATAGTTACTAGTATAAGATAACCGAGTGATTGATGGGAAAATAAAGTATACACCCTAGTAAATGATAGCCAGTTTCCACTCACTGATGTATATAGGAAAAGTGTGGCTGTAGTGGCAACTATATTAAAACGACTTAATTTTGATTTTAAAAATGGTAAAATGACAGCAAAGACATTAATAAGATTGGTTAGATGAGACAATTACCCCTGTTTTAATAATTGGGTCATAGCTAGACAACTGTGGTGATCACAACCATCCCAAGTCATATATATATATACACATACATTCAGTCTATTTCAAGAGTATACTCTTTTATTTTACATACTATGCTCATCATCTTTAGCGACGGATCGGGCGACGGTTCAGTTCGTCGCTATAGAACAGATAAACGGTTTATATGTTATGGCGACGGTTCGATGCGTCGCTAAAAGCTAAGACGACGGTTCTCTAATATACACGACGGACCAAACCGTCGCCCGGTCCGTCGCTAGAGGTGGTGAGCAAGCTATGTAGGATCAAGGGGTATGCCCATGATCCTTTCCGTGTGTATATATATATATAGGTCTACGAATGGTGCTTATTTATGTTCAAACTGGTGCTTAGAATTAAGTTTTTTGAGTTCAGGTTGCAGAGACATAACAGGAAGCAATAGGTGGCGTTGATGATCTTGGTCAACTATGCCATAACCAACTTTAATCTGATTAAAGATGATAGACATCATTGATCTGCTGCTTCACTAGAGACTAGTGTTTAATCTGCTATCTTGTAGCCGGCTTGAGTTGGATAAAATAGGTGCGAGAACTAGTATTTCTTGCGATTCTAACAAAGTTTAGCTCCTGATCTGTATGGATTTTGCCCATCTCCACAGCAGGACGTACGTTTTGATGTCTTTGAAACCAATTAAATAGAAATATAATTTCTGATAAAATTTAGTAATTTTAGAAAACTGATATTTCCACATAAAAAAATTGATATTTCCACATGATTTAGTGACTGAATCCCACCTTTCTTAATTTTGTGTTTCTTAATTTTCCGAGAGAGAGAGAAAGAGATACAAAAGTCAATTTTGACTAGCATGAGATTTCGATTGTAAAATTTGCAACTCCTTGTATTATTATTTGAAAGAGACATGGACTGTGAGTGAACCAACAACAAATCTTCAACTCCAGTTATTGATGATGAGATGAAAGTGAGCCAATATTTATGAATGCTTGTTTCTTCTTTCCGTACGTACGTAGGAATTGGTGTTGGTATATTATTTTGTGAATCCAACTAGTTAGGAGGGAGGGAAACACAACAGAGGAGAGACAAGCTAGGAGGTGTCGACAGACACAACAATAGGTACTGGTGATGATATGATCTTGTCAGAGGGACAAATAATATTCAAGCCGTAGCCAGCTGATTGAAATTCATGGGCGTCACAAATGCTGCTGCTTCACTGTAGACTAGTATTTGAGCTGCCATATCAGAGGCAGCCTGAGTTGGATGATACCTGTCCCAAAACAAGTATTCGTGGCGGTTTGAACAAAGTTTAGCTCCTGGTTTGCATGGAGTTGTCCCACCTCCGCAGCAGGCTGTTTTGATGTCATTGAAACCTCCAAGACCTAATAATTAATTAATTAATTAATTAATTGCATATATATATATATATATATATATATATATATGATGTACTTATACTTAGTTTCATGCATTAATAACCAAATTGCATGTTTATCAATATTAATTTCCTCCATCTCCCTTCCCTTCTGGATTATTATACTCCTACTAGTCTACTACTGTAGCTGTAGTAGTAGTATATTCATTCATTATTTGAAAGAATTAAGGACATATATGCATATATATATATATATGTATATGTATGCATACCGCCTGGAACGACACTCATGGCCATTTGGTAAGTATTTCCAAGAGAATACTTGACTCCTTTGAATTGTGAGCTAAACTGTTGCAGGAGGGACCGAGTTGATTTATAGAAAGCTCGGGCAAGGCCGTTCATTTCATCCATACAACCGCCACTCACATTCTGAGCGCGCTCAATCGGCAAGCACCCAATTGGCGGGACACTTAAGATCCCAAATTTCCTGGCTCCCAGCTCGTATAATTTCTGCCAATTAATTTCAGTCATCAATTATATTAATTCTTGTTAGCAATGGAGCTAGCTAGTAGTTGCAGACAGTTAGT
The DNA here is from genome assembly GCA_020205555.1 of Panax stipuleanatus. Taxonomy (NCBI): domain Eukaryota; kingdom Viridiplantae; phylum Streptophyta; class Magnoliopsida; order Apiales; family Araliaceae; genus Panax; species Panax stipuleanatus. The sequence goes on along the minus strand of CM035125.1, from coordinate 1,026,342 downwards.
TAGTTAGTTAGTTAGTTACCTCTAAATGGTTGGCGTAGGAGTCGATGAGATTGGCCATGAACGTCTCATGCGGAACGCTGGCGTTTTGTTGGTAATCCAACAAGTCGTTGCTTCCCACACTTATGATGTAGAGAGATTTTGAAAGCAGATCACTAGCTTCAGTTTGATCATCTAATACCTCTGTCATATTCCCACAAACAGTTGCAAATTGTTCAATTTGCTGCCTTAGAGGAATCACCTCTTTCTGTCCGTCCATGTTTTAATGATTGACATGCACAATAAAAAATATATAAGTTAGTTAGTTAGGGATCGATCGTTCAATTAATTAATTTCCATATATATATATATATATATATATATATATATATATATAGAGAGAGAGAGAGAGAGAGAGTGATCTAGATTACAAAGGTTATATTCCCAGTTTCATCAAATATTCCTGATCCTGCTGATGCAAAGTTGACTCCATGCAGAATAGCCTTCTTGAAACTGGACATATGATTGAGAAGATAGAGAAAAGGTGGCGGACTCTTCTTATAACCTCCCAAATGACTCGCTATAAATTATTTAGTATTTCATCATTATTATACACAAATAAGAAAAGATTAAGTAAGTAGTAGTTCATCATTAATTAATTACTTCATTTAATTAATTCATCAACACAAACTCAAACAAACACACAATTAATAGCTATATATATATATATATATATGTATATATGCAGTAGTGCAGTGCAGTGTAGTACCAATCAAGTCAGCAATGTTATAACCATTGCTAAACCTTCCGGTTGGTTTGGAAAAAGGATAATCAATCCCATAGTAAGGCTTATTAGCTTTGGCAAGACTCAGATTCAGGTAATTGTTAGTCCCAACATCTACAGTTGAGTCCCCAAATATAAAAATTGCAGCTGGCACCTCTGTCTGATCTGATGCAACAACACCTAGTGCTAGTGCTACACATACCAATATAATCCATCCCCTTGATCCGCCCATAATTAATCTCTCACTATTTCTCTTACTTAATTTACTGAGCGAGCTTGATCGGTGGAGTTTTATATAGAAGCTTGAGTTTAGGGTTGTAGATTTATACCAAAAAATTGGTAAAAAAATAAACAAGTAGCTAGGTTTCGCCAATGGACAAATGGGGGGTCATTGTACGTACTAGCTAGCTTGCTGAAAATGAATTTCACCAACTATGCATATTAGCCTAGTAATAATCCACACACACACTGACACACACATATCTGTATGTATATACAGTTATATATAAAAGAGTGTAACAACTAGATGTAGTTACCGGTTTGCCCCTTCTCCTGATATATGTGTAATGTGTTGCACGAGTTAATAATCTTGAGCTGAGCCCCGGTAGTGTCACAAAATGCTGCTCATGATTCTAATAGGTCGGTCAGTCATTGCATGAAGATCGACCGATGCTTGATCAATTCATGATACAGAATTTCTTTCCAACTTACTTACACACACAGCGGCTAAGCCAAAAAGTTTTGACAGTGGGGTCAAAATTATTACTGAACTACAATTAAATAATTTGGCGGAGAGTCAATTTTTTTTTAATACTTTATATTTTGGGGTCACACATATATATATATACACACTATATTACAATGAAAATATAATAAGTGATAATATATGGTATGTATACACTATATTGACTCATAATAGATTTTTTTAATCACAACTGTTTATAAGTAAGTAATTCATTATTTATTTTTAAAAATAATATAAATTAGATTATTATTTAGTTTAAAATATTATAGAGAGATATACATATATTGAGAGAGTATGAGTCATATGTGGTTAAAATTTGATTGACAAAGTTATAAATTTTCAATTTGACCCCGTATAATAGAAAATATATAAAATTTTAATGGGATCAATTTATATATAATAATTAAAATTTTTAAAATTTACCTTACATTATAAATTTTTTTTTTTCTGTACATATTCCATGTGGCTTCACCACTGCGCGCGCGCGCACACACACACACACATATATATATATACGCAAATGATTCATAACACATATTTGTTACGGATCTTTATAGGACATACATTATCTATACAATTGAAAACAAGGAAGAACGACCAAGATTAGAAACTGAAAATCGACTAGTAGCGGGCGGTAAAAGACAAACACCATCCGCTACTAATAGTAGTGGATACTATTCAGAATGAGTTTGACTTTATTAACTAGAGTTTAGGTTTATTAACTATTATTTAGAGTTTATAAATTAGGGTTAAGGGTTTATTAGTCATGGTTTAAGGTTTATTAACGAATATTTAGGGTTTATATATTAATTAGAAGTTAATAAACTCTAAACCTTGGTTAAAAAGATCATATGAAATGCACATGTCTTACTAATTTTGACCAAAATTGGTTAGAAGGGACGATTTTAGAAAAAAAAAATTTGAGATATTAATTATTACGTTGCAAAAATTGAAACATTGACATCTATGTTGCAATTTAGTGTGTACATGAGGGGACAATTTTGTAATTTGACCCTAAATAAAAGCTTCGAATGTTAGTGAACTTGTTGTTTCCTTTGTAATTAATTAAGAGCCATGCATGGACAAATCAGTCATTTTTTCAGAATGCTGGTTGATTAATTACTGACTTTTTCAAAGAATATTTTCGTGGTGAAACGAACGCGCGAACAATTTAAAATGTTGTTTGACATTCCAGAGGTGTATATATATATAAATTATAATTAAGATGCTTTTCCCTTTGTTTTTGTCGATCGATTTTGTGTCGTTTCTTCCTGTTCAAATCCTATATTCTGCCACCGCTATTAATATATTGATCCAGAATAATAATATCCCGGCTCATACATCTTCTGGTTTTTAGTGATCGAATTAACTAATTAATAAACATGGAAATTGGAGTTCACTAGAATTCCTTCCTAATTAACCACAACATCACATGTTGAATATATTGGAGACATAATATTTTTGGTTAAGAACTATAGAGACAACATGCATGTCACTTGTGTGTTTTATTTTTCTTTAAAATTAAGTTATTCACAATCATATATATTTTAATATTTATTCCCAATATATTGATCGATGAACAAAATACAATCACATATATTACAAAAAATATTTTTGAGTTATTTTTGTGATCGTTTTACTTATAAATTAAGATACAACCCACTATTAATGACATGTAATTCATTCTTGGGAGGATGAAGACTATATATAATTTAACTTGACATTACTTTCTCACATGATATAACAAATTGAAATAAATAAATAATAAATAATAATAAACCCTAAACCCTAGCTAGCTAGTTAATTAATGAAACTCTAATTAATAAAGTCAAACTCTTATTTTGATTAGGGTCCGCTACTATTAGTTGTGGACGATATAAGTTTTTTTAACCATCTGCTACTAATAGTAGCGGATGTCGATTTTCAGTTTTTAATCATGGTCATTTCTTTTTATTTTCAATAGTATAGATGGTGTACCCTATATATAAGAATTCATAATAAATACATGGATTACAACCCTATATATATATATATAGGATAAAGCTCTGGAACGAACAGTTCGTTTACGAACATATGTAGGGCTCAGTGTTGAATGTTGTTGATTGACCCAATTATGTACCATCATATATTCATAATTAGTGTTAAATATTCTCATCCAATCAACAACTTTTAACACTGGGCCCTACATATGTTCGTAAACGAACTGTTCGTTCCAGAGCCTTATCCTATATATATATATATGGATGTATAAGTAAATAAAATATACAATATGTAATAATTATATTTTTTGTTAAATTGTTGTTAACTTTGTGGAAAATAATAACAATTTTTTAAAAAAATTTTGCTCATAACCTAATTATAATTGTAATTGTGTAATATAGTAGTATTAAATTAACAAATTATTACCAAATGGTATTATATATGTTTTTTATGTCGTTTTGCGTGTCACTATACTCCTATTAACAACATGGTTTTTAAAAGGTTTATTCATGACCCTTAGATAATGCTATGGACGATGAAGGATCTGGTTGTTGAAATATTGAGCAACCATTTGTTATATGGATCGATGGACTCCCATACATATATATATATATATATATATATATATATATATATATATATATATATGTATGTGTGTGTGTGCTGCGCCTACCACGTTAATATTTGCCCATGTGGCATGGATTAATGTGACGCTGAGGTTCGAACTTCTTTAATTTGTTGCTCAGATTTTTTAAACACACGTATTACAAGTTTTATGGAGTAGTAATTCTTGGACACACATGTTATTAATTTGAAAATCGAAACTATATATATATATATATTAACTTATTTTAAATTGTTGTCAAGGCTAGTACAAGTATTATATTTTTAAGACAATTATGCCCTCCGTATTGGTGCTTAGAGTTAATAGCACTTGTCTCCCAGGATACAATGACACCGTATACTAGAAAACTAAACTGATAATGCTAAAATGCTTGGAATGAATTTAATTTTTAAGAACTTGAGAAGGATTGAAGTTGAAGTTGAAGTGATTGTTTTGGGTAGATTTGGAACCTATTTATAGGTTTCCAAATACCCCTCTGAAGATATACATCATTTTGAAAAGATACATCCCTTTGAAAGGTTATATCCCTTTGAAAGGTTATATCTCTTTAAAAAGATACATCCCTTTGAAAGGTTACATCCCTTTGAAAAGGTATGAACCAAAAGTTACACCTATTGGTTTTATTTCATTCATTTATATATATATATATATATATCTTGTTTTTACCGAAAATGAATTCTCAACTTAACCAATATATACTTGCAATGTTAGCTTAACACATTTATTTTTTGTGACGATCGATCACGGTCTCCCCTGCTTGTGTTCGAATCCAAATGAATACCACCACATATATATATATATATATATATATATAAACTCTCATTCGGTGAGACAGCGAAATCCAAATGCATAGATAGCACCATGCATAAACTTTCACTTGGTCAGTAGGTCACACATTGTGACATTGACACAAATATATATATATAAAAATAAGCAGATTCTTTGGTTTTTTACGTACGTAGTATTCCGATCCTTCTTCCATTTCAATATTGTTTGAATTAAATATGGTACGTTGTTTGTATGTATGTATTCTATGTGTAGTAAGAAATTAAACAAGAGTGTTCACACACTGCTGAAATTGTATTGATTAATCCATCCTGTTTTGGTTAATTAATCTGGTTTGCAATTAATTTCATTTTTTTTGTCTGTCATACCACATGCATTAACTAGTGCTCGCTCGCTCGCTCTTCTAGTCCAATTTAATTATACCATCAATTCATTCTGATCTCTGGTGCTCATGAAAATGGAGAATTAAGTATGGTAGATGCTCGCACCCATATATATATGCCCGCCCATCTTCATACATAAATACATATATATGTATATGTATATACTGCTACTGAAGGGTGTTATATATATACGTACAGCTTTAACCTCAATATTAATCATCACTCCTGCTGTTTCCGCATGCAGTGAAAATCATGTCCACGCCTTCATTCGTCATTCTCGCTGGGAATTACTAATACACAACTCTTTTTAGTTTTAATTTTCTTTGGGAGCTCGATCAAGTGCATGTATGCATGCATCAAATACATATATTTTCAGAACCTCGATCGATCTTGATGATGCAACGAGCCAATTAATCAATACTTATTTATTTAATTATGAATTAATTGGATATATATATATACATATATATATATATATATATATATTTATCATGAGAACAACCCTATCATGCATGCATATATGTCCTAGCCAGCTACTTCCACCAATTTACATAAAAGTTCACACACGCAACAACTGGAAGCAATAATTACAAGTCTATATAGACCAGCTGATCAGCTTTTATTTATTTATTAAATCTCATCGGAGTTTGCAACTCATGATGATATTCAAACATCTATCTATAAACCACAACTTACTCGTATCAACCTAGCTAGCTTGTTTATGTAATAAGATAAAAATAAATTAGAGTGATCAAACTATAACTCATATATTCACATATGTCCTAATTGCAAGATGACTCAAACCAAAATACAACTCTTATTTATTTTTATTGTTTTCTCGTGATTGTAAGTACGTAATACAAGTTTTTTAGTGGACTAAAAACTAAATCACGACAAAACAATCGATGATTTTTCTTGCCAATTGTTTTTTAGTTCAAAAATAAATAAATTTAGATGAATAATTAAATGAAAAAATATGTATTTGCTATGAATCCTTATATGACATGTATCATCTATATATATACCATTGAAAAAAAGAAAGAACAGTTAGGATTATTAAAAATTAAAAATCGACGTCCGATATTATTCGTACGTAACAGATGATAAAAAAACACATACTATCCACTATTAATAGTAGCGAACGCTAATCAGAATAAGAGTTTGACTTTATTCCAGCTAGGAGTTTGGTGTTTATCAACTCGGTTTAGGGTTTATTAACTTATTTTTTAACTGATTTTAGGGTTATTAACCTTATTAATTCCTAGTTAATAAATTCTAAATATTAGTTAATAAATCCTAAATCTTACAATAAAGTCGATTTTTAATTTATAATCATAACCTATTTCTTCTTATTTTCAAAGTAAATACGGATCATTACCCTAATTAACTAACATAAATTATCTTGTATAATTCTCATATTAATTATTTCTTATTTACTACATCAAATCTTATAGAAAAGTTAACACGGATAAGTCGAATTTTTTTTTAAAAAAAATTGATATATAGTGTAAATTGTTACTTTTAATTATCTAGCTATTACATGAATAAATATTTATAATTATTTTTTTCTTGTAGGAAATTAATATTTTTATAAATTCATCTAAAGAGAGTCTTGTACAAAAATTACCTTCGTCCCATAATAAATGATGTTTTAGCTAGGTGATTTCATTTGTCCCAAATTATTTGATGTTTTAAAAAATCTAGGAGCATTAATTATAATATTTTCAAAATTACCCCTCATTACTCCTACTTCAATACCCAGATACTTTTAACTCTCTCTCTTTCCTTATTAACACAAAGAGTATTATAGACAAATGATACTATATTTAATGTTATACAATTGTTTCCTTAATGGTTGTGCCCAACTCTAAAACATCACTTATTATGGGACAGAGGGAGTACTCCCTCCATCTCATAATAACTGTCGTTTTAGAAGGAAAAATTTGTTCCAATTTATTTGTCGTTTATAACTTTCTAGGAGAATAAATTATTTACTTTCTTATATTAATTACCCTTACCTTCTTTCATTCTCCCAATAAATTCTCTCCCTTGTATTAATAATTTTCAACTTCCCATAAAGGGGTACTGATGAATTTCACACAAATTTTAATTAATAAATGATAGTATTAAATTATTTTTTTAATCCACATGCATGAAACTAAAACGAAAGTTATTATGAGATGGAGGGAGTATTATTTTTTATTGGGAATTGTTATTTACACAAATAAAAATGGATGTTTCGACAAAATCTCTCACTGAAACTTATTTCAATTCTTTTTTTTATATACATTTACTTATGTTGCAAAAAAAAACTTTAAAAGGAAAGAAAATTGTTTAGACTGCGGTGGAGCTCCCGTTCTGAGCTGTGTTGAATTGAATGCGGAGAGAGGAGAGGAATAGTATTTGGATACCTTGGAGTATTGACCACCTTCAGAGATGTTCTTCTGAGAGGGAACCCCAGTGCGTTTGATTCCCAGTGGAAGCTCAACGGACACCATTCTGTTTCGTTGTTTTGGGGTTTTTTAAGATTTCAGATGCCAGGAAGTATCCTTTGAATCGGAATGAATGATTGAATGACGATTATTAGGGGTTTATTGTGCCGCGGCTCCTTCCGTGACACATGGGATCATGCCTCCGATCGATGCTTTCATTTCTTCCCGTCTCTCCGATCCCGGTATTACTAGTATTACTTCTTCTTCTGTTTCTCAATCATTTCATTTGTCCATATATTTACATAGGTTTGTTTCTGTTTCTGGGTAGTTCGGAGATCTACTTTGTGTATGAAACTAGCTGTGGTGATGCTCCACCTGATTTTTGTCGGCGTTCTTTTTCTTTTTGATTCAGACTTCAGAGAAAAAACCAGACTTGACCCATGGTATTCTCTAATCTTTGTTTCTGTAGTATATATTAATAAGTTGAGACAAGAAATTCTGTTTAAAAGTTTTGTTTTTCATCTGTTTTTTGGGACATGGGAAAACTAACTAAGCTTGTAACTTAATTAAACTTCTAAACTATGACTCCAATCTCAGTTTGCCTAATATATATTTAGAATTTATTGCAATCTAGTTGACCAATAAGCTAACTATTCACTCACGGGTGTCTAGTGTTTATGCTCTGTAGCTATGCAATTGTAATGTTGAAACTTCCTATGTTATAACTGATAAATTTACCTAGTTTCTGCTGCCATAAGATTAGATATTTGTTGAGCTTGAACAATATTCTTCTGGGCATACAAATTTAGTGTGCAACTTAAATACCGTTGGGTTGCAATTCCAGTTAAATGATTATGAATCATCCAATTGAATGTTAGTACTTAGGTTTTGTTCTTGAATGTTAGCTGATTGCTCGCTAGAGAGTTCTGTGCATCAACTTTTTTTGCATGTCAATAATAAAACATGGATTCTATTATTGAAAATGAAGTAGGAGTTATAAGAGATCTTACTCCGGAGAAACATGTAGGATAAAATCTTGACACAATTTATGTTTATAACATGATTAAGTAAACCTAGTTAGTTTTACCATCTTTTCCTGCATTTATTATTATTTTAATAAGTGAAAATTTATTCGTCATTGCGGTATACACAGAATAGACAAAAGTAGGTGGGTATTGAAAAATGTATCAAAACCACAACCCCCTATACAAAGAAAACACCCCCTCTTTACATGTACCCCAAACAAAATGAACTCTCCCAAAAGTGAATAAAGGGGACAAACCTAAGATAGACATTATGTCACAAAACAATAAGCTCAAAAACAAAGATCTAACATGGAGAGAAAACTTCTCTACATCCTAAAAGTTACTTTTGTTCCTCTCGCGCCAAATTGTTATCTAAAGGGCATCAATAATCATATCTTTCTACGCCCACGACCTCGGGGAAATCCTAAACCCTTCCAAGCATATGAAGGAACTCCGCGACTGACTTTGGCATCACCCAGATAATCCAATACAATAAGAAGATTACCTAAACTGTTGCCTAGTAAAAAGGTCACCTTTCTCAGGATCCCAACCTTGCATATACTTTTCCATTGGAATCCCTCGTACCACTCCTCCCTTCAAATTTCAGTAATAAGCCTATACAGGAAATTGCTTCCTCCAACTCACTGTATCCTTCTCCCCAGTTAATAAAGCCAACAATGAATCCACATTCATGTCCTAATCATAAAATTAATGCGAAACATAAGTTTCCAAGTAGCCATACCATTACTCACATTCACACGTAATCAGCAACACTCCTCTCTCTATCAACAAGAATCGAAAGACACCACCCCTATCCAAGTATCTCATCAAAATCGTGCCCGCCTCCCATTCCCCACAGCAAAAGAGATCACACTCGCAAACATCCCAAACCCTAGGTATTGCCTTCCACAACACCACTCCATATTACCTCCTTGAACTATGATTGATACACATTTGTCTCCATCCAAATTTTCTCAACCTGCTTTAACAACTTATCAAGCCCTTCCATGGAAAATTGTCAAAGCCATGTCCCTTGTAATTGCTTGATTAAATCTTTCAAGTCCCAAATACCAAAATCTCCCTAGTAGAAGAACAAACTTTATCCCTCCTCATAACTCGGCCATAGAAAAACTCCTAACCGACTTGTTCAACCTTTCCTCACTCGAAGTCGAAATCTTAAAAATGGAAAGAAATAGTTAGGAAGGCTCAAAAAAGTACTCTTGAGGTGGAGTAATCTACCCTAGTACCCTCTTTAGACAAGTATCTCATCTTTCATTCTGCTATCCTTAACTCAAATCTCTCATTGATTGGATCCCAAATAGCCTTTGACTAATGCTTAGTGCCAAGTGGAAGGCCAAGTTAGGTTGATAGCAAGCTATTCACTCTCCAGACAAGGATACTAGCCAATGCCTCCAGCATCTCAACCTCCCCCACTGGATACAACATGCTCTTTCCACATCTACTTTGATTTTGAAAATCGGATATGGCCTCAAACAAAGCAAAACACCCATCAAGGACCTCCGCTTTAGTATCTAAAGTTTCATTGGCTCTAGTATTCATTCCACAAAAGATGATCGTGTCATTTGCAAGCAATAAAAATTAGAGTTAGAAACCTGCTTACTCCTTTCAATCTTCAACCCCTGAATCAGTGTTGAATACCTTACTCAACACCTCCATCACCAGGGGAAAAAAATGATGATACCAGAAACGAAAGCCAATTATAAGAAATTAAACTCTTATCCACCCAGTTCATCTCTGTGGGAATCCCATTTGCTCTAACAAGTAAAGCAAAAGCTCCTAGTTCACATGATCGTAGGATTTTCTCAGTATCTAACTTAAAAGTAACTGTTGGAGTCTCTGTTGTCAAACGAACTTTCAAGCACTCTTTAGCCATCAACAAGGCATCTAAAATATGCCTCCCCCCAATAAAGGCATTCTGCGAATCGAACACCACTGACTCCAATAACATAATTATAATATTTTACACGTTATATCATTGAGACATGTGCTAGAGTGTTAGCCTATTGTGAGGCTGTAGAGCTTATTTGTTCAGATTGAATGATGAGAGCTACATTCTTTTTGTAACCAATGAGTTTTGTAGCTTTGTTACTTGTTTTCCAAATTATCTTATGACAATCGGTTCAAAAGTCTTAATAGTTTTAATACTTGCTAATACTTCTTCAAACTTCATTCTCTCTCAGGTTCATGGGAATGTATCTGTTATTGTTTGTTGCTACATTAGCTCAGTATTTCTTCACATCTGGTTCTTCTCCTGGGTAAATGTTAATCCAAGATAGAGCAACTTTTATTCAGAAAGTTTAGTGTAGAATCATGGTTTGAACTTATTAAACCGTTACATTATTTTTTAGTTTAACACGTGCCCTCTATTTTTATCTTTTAGCTATGTTCTTGATGCAATGAGAGCTGTTAATGAGACAGATGCCTTATTGAGGACATCAGTGACCTCAAAGTAAGCACTACTTAACTTTTTCAAGTGGTCCTTATTGCTAATCAGAAAGAATAAATGAAACCAAATAGAAGCAATCCTATGTGTTGCTTTCTCAATAACTTACGTGGAGATTGTGGGAGCTGAAGCAAAACACTTGTTTTCTGTGTTTAATAGTTGGAGATTCTATTTACTGAACATGGAATTATCTAATTGCCATATCTTTCTGCAAATTTTGATGTTACAATGATCAAGCAAAGACAACCTGCATCAAACAAAAATGGCAGTGTTGTTATCACTGTGGACCGGGACCAGCCGGGAAGAAATTTTTTAGGAAATAATGCTACATCTTGGACAAAGCTGGTGATAGACACGTACCCACCTGGATCTTCTGCTAGGTAGGAAATTTTTTTGATAATACTTTTCACACCATGTGTGAAGCAGTTAATTAATTAATATTTTGCCTCATGAAAGCTGATTTATACTCATAATTATTATTTGTTTAACAAGTCATTTTATTCAAGGGAATAGAAAATAATGAATGGCTAAGTTACAATGATATTTGTCTGTGCAGACATTCCAATGATATTGCCTAGCCCGCGTAGTATCAGATAATGATCCTCAAAGTTTACCGTTGCGAATTGTAATGTCTATTTTATTGATGAAGCATATTGAATTCCTATGTATCGAAATTTTATGTGACAATTCCTAATCAAGTCCTAGAACTAAGAAAAGCTATGCTTGGAAAAGTTGCTAAGAAAAGTTATGCTACTTTACATATTTTCGTTATAACTATGATCTATAAAATCAAACCAGGTGATGAGGTATGAACATGAAGTGTTTCCTTAGCGAAATAAACAAATGAAAAGAATATATACTGTTTGCTCAAAATGTTTAAATAAATAAAATTAACAATGATTACCTTCTATTGAACTTATGTTGTTTATCAGTTTAGTGGAGGAGAGAGAACTCAGGTGGGGTTTGGGAAGAAGAAGAGGAGGATGGTGTGTAGTTGTTGATGGTTTTGGTGGGTTTGTAGGAGATTGTAGATAAAGAATACACACAAACACACACACACACACACACACACACATATATATATATAGAGAATTTGGGGATAGAGATAATGCCTAGTCAAAGTTGTTCTTTCAATTTGATTGTTTGTTTAATATAGTCTGCAAAATAATGTTGATGCCCTTAAAAATTGATCCCATGGCTAGTATGAGCGTTTGGATTTGGCTAGTATGAGATGTAGGAGAAAATTGGAGAAAATCTTGGTACTAATTGTACATTAAGCTAAGTTCAGGGACTTTCTGCTGGTTATCTCTAACCTTTTTGGGAGTCTCAGTCTCTCAGTCCCTTTCTCTCTATATATTAATGTTTGAATGTGTGCGCGCGCCACAAACATGCTGCTATGTTTTTGGATTCAAATAAGAATTGTGTCTAGAACCAAAAGTACTTCATTAAAATAAAATTTAACTCCATTCTAGTCTTACTTGTCTCAGTACTGGTTCATATGATCTCAAATGATGGTTCTACTATCGAATGCTTCTCTTTTTCTTTGCAGAACTTGGACTTGTTCTTACTGTAATGTTTTGCAGGTATGATTCTCATGGTTAATCTTTTCTCTTATACATGTACTCTACTATTGACCTATGAAATGCATTATCAGGCTACTAGTGAAGATATTTTTTTATTATAATTTGCGGCAATTAGGAAAAAAAGGAGATATAAGAAGTAGAGGCACTTCTCTCTCTCTCTCTTCTCAGTGGTGTGGAAAAAGAAAAAGAGAAACAATAGTAAATTTATGTAATTTCATTATGTTTACCTTATGCCAAGCCTACAGATTCTTTCAAAAAGAGAAGGGAAGAGGGTGATTGAGGGGAAAAAGAGGCAGGTGGAGACTTCAAGTTAGTATAGGAGGTTCTTATGAACCAAGGATGTTTATTAAAGGCCTTTGTACAATTGAAGTAGCATTTCTTGTAATCTAGAGGATACAGTAGAATACCATAGGAACATAGATTTCATCTTTTTTAAAGTGGCATTTCTGGTTGATATGGAGGGTACGGTAGAATAGTATAGGAACGGTAATTGTATCTTTATCTGAAGCCTGAATGCAGTATTTCTTGATAATATGCATAATAACATGGTTTTTTTTCCCCTACATTTCACTATTTCAGTGAGAAAGATACTAGTCCTGGACTGTTATTTTTCATTAGTTTGTTGTTAAATCAAACCTAATTTGAGCTTAATTATGGTCTGTGAGAATATATGTTGGTTTTGATTATGGATGAGAGAAGTTAGGGACATGCCTTGTAGATAATTTGTCTCAAAATAATTGTCGACTGTATAAGTGATTAAGGTTGACAATTGAGTAGAAGAGATAAAGAGAATTAGGCTTGTTAAAGAAATTGGCTAAGAAGAGCAAATCAAGAGAATATAGAGCAAGAATTTAGAGTTTTTTAGTATTGAATTATATATATTTTTAGGAACTTATTCTATTACATTCTAGGGGCTTAAAGAAAACCTGAGAGGAGAACTACGGGGTAGATAAGGGAAGCTTACCTTTGTCACGTAGCACTTGTGTTGGTTATGCTGGATTAGATTTGAACACATGATTATACACACTAAAGGCCTTGCAACTAGGTTATTAGATTTGCTTTATCTCTAGCGAGCCTAATGGATTAAACCATCTGAAGCAACTAGAGCTTGAGATAAAGAAATTGACCAACACATCTATTTAATTATTTTCATTTTATTCCACTCATTATCCAAAAACACATTACATGCTCGTTAATTGTGTGACGAACAAGATTTTTGTAATTTAATTTAAATATTTATTGAATTAAATAAATATTTTTCGATGATTTAATTATTGAGTTAAATAATTAATTGATGAAATTGTAGTAGATTAATTTAATTATATGTGTCACATTAGTTAAATTAATGTGGTGAATTTTTATATTCAAAGTATGTATTTAATTGAGCTTATTTGATTAATATATTAATTAATAAGCATAATGTTATTCTAATTAATTTAAATAATTAATTAGAGATTTAATGATTTGACATAATTAATAAATAAGAATTTTAATTATGTGACTATGTGAATTATTGTGGAATTATGTAATTTTATTTAATTGATTTAAATAGGATTATTGATTAATTAAAAGTGTGACATTATTAAACTATATTATAGTAAGTTAATTAAAATAAATGAGAAGGGATTCCTTAAGCTAGCCAAACAAAGCCTTAAGGGAAGTTGGTCAGTTAACCCACTAAGGGACCAACTGACAACCACTCACCCATTATATATTATACGTATTATACTTATATATATATATATACTATATCAATTCATATATTCATATCAGAGGAAATAAAACTTAAAGAGTCAGAGAGAATTTTGAGAGAAAAGATTGAGGAAGAAGAATTTGAGAAGTTTATATCATCATCTTCACAGAGTTTACTAGGGGTAATTCCTTTGTCCCAATTTATTTCACGTACTATGTTTCCTTCATGAACATATATTCTGAGTTCTCCGTGTATGGGAAAAATTAGCAATTTTTGATTATATGCTTATATATGTGTTATTATATCATTATAACATGTTTTGTATTTGGTATGAATGAATTAAAATAATGGAATTCATGTAATTAGGCCTTAATTGGGTTTTCAAAATTTTACAGAGTTTTTTTCATTTACGAGCTTTAAAAATTCTCTGTGAATGGAAAAAAATTGATATTTATTCATTATATGGTTATATTTGTGTTAATATGTGTTTATAACATATTATATGCCATATATGCATAACTTTCAGTGATCACACCATGGAATTTTGTTGATAATTGGGTTTTCAAAAGTTACAGAGTGTAGAAATTGTACATATGGCCCATATAGCCCTTACGTACAAAATTTACACGCCTTATACGTTTATTTAACTTAAATTGATACTTGCATGTAATTATGTACGTTTAAACGAACAAAATGGAAGTTAAACGAACGGATTCGGTGTTATAACGAATCCGTAACGTTGAATTTCTTGTTTTCCTTTAAAACTTTACAAAATATTGAAAACAGTGAAAATAGATGCATTGGATTGTGTAAATACGTAATTTAAAATGTTAAGATCATGCTAAAAATGTTATATAATGTTTTTGTGGAGTTTTTACATTATGGGTAGCCTTATAATTCATTACGTTAGTTTAATTTGGATTTATTTGGGCTACTCTGTGTGTTCATCGCGAACCAGGGAGTGCACCAGCAGGGGGACCCGCCCTAGCGGGTGTTCATGGGTATTAGGACCCGCCCCAATGGGTATAAGGGCTGTCCAGGAGCCTTTGTTTTTTTTTATTTTCGAGACTGTTTTGACCTCCTGTAGTAAAATAAGCATAACTTTTTCATACGAACTCCGATTAAGGCGATTCAAGATGATTCGGAAAGATAACGAGTAGACCTACAACTTTCATTCTTTAAGTTTTTCAATTTGAAATCGTTAAAATGGGTAAAAATGGCCATCTTTGTGACTAATGCGTATTCGGAGGGTTTCGGACATGCACGCACACAAGTGTAGTGTTCTCGATAATAAAAGATGTTTTAAGTTACATAAATGAATATTATATGATTTGAAGTTCATGATTAATAAATTAAGTTATTGACATGTATAAGATAATGTGAAGGTTCAAGTTAACAAACTAAGTGCGAACTTGAATATCGTAATTGTAAAACTTGATTATGATTGTTTAAAGGGCTATACATGTGTGATATGCATGTTGTGAGTTTACATTCATGTTATGTGGTTAGCCATTGAGTAATATTATAAACCAAGTTGTAAGTCGAACTTAAGTGAATAGTTCTACAGTTAAACATGGTAGTTATGAAAACTAATCGATGTCGTATACATAATGTAATGTGTAGGACGTTGAGGAAGTGAATTGTAATTATATTTGTAGCTTGTGCAAGAGGCAAGTATCCTATCCCTAACTTATTGATTTAGCAAGTTCCCTAAATTCTAATTTATTCATTTATTAAGTCTTAGACTTGTGTTTCTATATCGAGTAAGCTCGTGTTCTTAATTGTTCAAGTTCGAAATTCATATTACATATTGTAACTCTTTTAAAAGCATGATTCAGTTATACAATACTTATTCGATTGTATACTCTTGAGATTTATTATTCAAGTTGAATATCGATGTTATTGTTGAACCTTATAGGACTAGTGAACCCTTATTGATTCGACTAGTCCATAGTTGATGAACGTTCTAAATTCTAAAATACTTATTGAGCTTATCCAAACCAAACTTCCTTTGGTGCGGACTCTGATGTCAAAACTGAGATGAACAACCCTGTAAAAGGGGATTATTTACGTTTTAGCGTTGAGATATTGTGCACAGTATGGTACTAAGGGCTGATCCCCCTAAGTACGAGAAGTAGAGTCCATAGTCTTATGACTGTTAAAGGTTTAAAGCATAAAAACTTTACAACCTAGGACATAGTTCAAGGTCTTATGACCCTCAGACGTTCTTTTGATTCCTGTTATTCATTCTTGAGTCAAAAGTTGAGTTTCTTTATTCAGATGTCTTTGATTCACTCGCATGTTATTATATTGTTGTCATATTATTATACTTGTGGGCAATCGTGCTCACTCTTGCGTAATAATAACATTGCAGTTAAGAACGAAAGGTCCAACGAGCCTTCTACTAGCAAAGGCAAGGGCAAGGTCAACAAGTGATGAAGACTTGTTGTTTATTTTATGTGTTTATGTTTCAGACTTATATTAGAGTTGTGTAAGACTTATTTATTTATTTATGTTCCGCACAGATGTTTAAGGTTAGTATGACCTGGGATTTATTTTATTTATTACTCAGATGTTGTAACCCCATAAGGGGAGGATTTAATTCTATTTATTGCATGGTTTGCATTTACTATGGGTAGATAGATAGATGATATTCGTACAGTGAACACCAAGTCCCGTGAAATTGAAGTACCCGAATTTGGGGGTGTCACAAATTGTACTAGAAAAAGGCAGATAACCTGGTGACAAGATGACTAAGGGACAAATTAAAATAGTAATAATTATCAGGTACCAAGGATATATTTCTAGCCATGTGATTGTACTATCTTGTAAATATTCTTAACTAACTAAATAGATGTAACATCACGGGCCAAATCCCAAGTCCAGGTCAAACCAAATTGTACCAAGGCTCAACCTTCCATGTCAATAATATATTCCTAGGTCATCTTAGTCCACTACAAGCTCACTAAAAGGTCATGATTGAAGGTACTGTTAGTAATAGTTTGAGACCTTATATACATATCAAATTTTTCCACTTGTTCCGATGTGGGATTGGGGTGTTACAATAGTCCTTTGACTTTAATTAATTCTACTAGTTGCCATTGGCCTTACATTGCCTTCCCTTCAAATGATTCATGTCCTCGTGAATTTGAGCTTTTGTTATTTTAGCATTCCCCATGGGTCAAATGAAATTCATCTTCAAATTTTGATCGAGGTTGGGGACACATTCTCCTCTTATAGTCTTCTTGAACCTGATGACACGTGTTTGAACCTCATGATCTTTGAACTTTCTAACTTGTGTAACAATATCCATTCACTTCGTCCGTCGAATTGCAATAAAATAGTCCATGATTAATTTCTTGATAAAGAACAATGATGGACTGAATTGCCATTCAAAATGATAATGAACTTTAATCCTCTTAACAAACATGATGTATTGATGTGTACCTTTGGTATTGGAAAGCTGTCCATAGTTGTAGCCTGAATCGAAACAATGCAATTTGAAAGAGATTGAGGCTCGCAAATTTTGTAATCTCCTAAACGTTTTCACATTTGTCAAAATATGGTGGTGAAACGTACTGTAAGATTAGAATTAAAATATTGCAGCTGTCCATATACTTTAGGTCTGTCAGAGAGATTTGGAGAAGAAGATATAGAAAAAGAGGGCCTGAGAGCTAAAGAAATGAACTAAACCATCCTTTTAATTCAGTCTTTAGATTCATAATCTAATCACAAATTACATTGCACCAAACTTGGGGACTCGATTAGGGAACAATTAAGAGTTACACATGGGGGTCGAGGAAATAGGACTAGCCATGTGACTATACTAAGAATATTCTTAAACTTTAATAAATTCTACTAATGGCGCTTTGCCTTGCTTCCAAGAGTTCAATTTTTGCAGGATATAAAGCACGACTTCCATCCTTTTTAATTGTGATATGTTAGACTGTTAGATTGGACTTTGTGGTCCTACATCCTAAGTAGGATCTTAACTTATATGACCTGCGACTTTTATTTATATATTAATGTGTTGAGGTTTGCAATCATCAACATAGACAATTTCTACACTTAAGTTTGATGTAGTAGATCAAGGGGTAACATTTATCTTATGGAGTAGAGACGATTGATTTGGTTTTGATGGGCAAGTTATATTTTTTTGAGTTGATTTTTCCATTTTTAAAAATAATATATACATATACATATACATGTATGTATATATATATATATATATACACATACATACATACAAGTTTTCCATGGCATTTTGCATTTAAGGGTTGAACTTATGTGTTATTGCAAATGCTCCATTTATCAGGGAAAAACTAGTCTCTACTTGGAGAAGTACAAAGGAAATTTTTTTAGGATGTTAGACCTAGAAATCTGGAAGAGTTGTTAATTCGTTACCATAACCATAACTTTGATGATAAGGGCATGCACAATGTTATTTGTTACATGACCATAGTAAAATATGGCGTCTCTGTAATGTTTCTTGCGTTTTCATCATATGCGGCTTCCCCTTCTTTCACATTTGATATTTTGCTTTTTATTATATTGCACCCCTGTTGATGTGTTTTCGCATGCAACCATAATTACAATCTTACTGTGAAAAATATTTATGTAGTAGTGCAAGTAAGAGTTGATTCCACAGAGAAAGATTAGTCTAATTTTATGCTTTGTAAACCAGAATGGGGGGTTTTAAATAGCAAAGAGAATTTAAATAACGTTAACTGAAGTAAACAAATACGCACTAACACAGAATAATCAAACGAAATAAATCAGAAGAACAAGTCTTGGATAAAGTTAACATCCATCATCAGAAATTTACACTGATCATTGATTCTAGCATAAAACAATTAGTATTTTGAATATTCACTGTTGGAATTATTTTCCTATCTCTTCTTAATTGTAGTTAATTAGAAACAAACGATCTAAATAACTCTAACTACTAAACAACCTTAGACACGCGTTGAAGATTTAATCTAGTAGCAACTTTAAGCAATAGAAAGATCGATGAAACTAAACAATACAAGCTCACGCTGTTGTATTTAATTTAGTTGGGTATTTCTCCTAAGATATAATACTTTTTTGATTTGCAATAAATTATTAATTTTAGTTACTTCACAAATTAGAACGACTAAACAATTACGGATTTGATATATAATTCAGCAGTAGATTGCAACGAGTATACATCCTAGCAATTAAAGGAATCAATCATAAAAATTAAGTACAGAAGAATATCCAATACTCAAATTATAAATTGAACAATTAAAACCAATTAGATCTCAGTGTAATAATTCTGAGACTTCCGTTCACTTAAACCAAGAATAGAAGTTTAGTCACACAGGACCATGAAAACACCAAAGAATAATAGAGAAAGAAGTTTGTAGAACCAATATGCCCTAAATTGTGTCTCAAAGCAAGTATTTATAGATTATATAACAAATCCCTAATTTAGGAGGAGTACAAAGCCAATTCGGAATCAAAATTGCAGCCAAATCACTCAATTCTGGGCTCACTGCGTCATTGGCGCTGTCGCGCCATATTCCTTCTTATTTCCATCGCTGTCGTGCCATCTGGTCAAAGCGTGCAATTCTTCTTCAACGCTGCGGCGTTGGTTTCCCATACAAATCAGGCGCTGCAACGCCATTCCATCAGGATGCTCGATTCTCCTATAGCGCTGTGGCGCCGTGTTGCTTTATAAAGTGGGTGATGCAGCGCTGCTCCTGCTCGCATAATTACAACTTTGCCACTCCTTTTACTTTAAGTCCATTTAATGATCCATTCCAAAACACTTCCAAATTTATGGAATCCTTTAATTGCACCTTGTAAAATTATAAGAATAATGAGTGTGACGCCCCCAAATCCGGGTCCCCAGAACCTCGGACCTGGTACGTTACGATACATCATTTCTATAACTATTGCGGAAGATATAAACATAAATTGTTTATACAATAACTTTTACAACGTAATTCCCAAGGTCTGTAACCTTAACTTAATACCTGAATTCAATATTCTACTCGACATACAATGTCATTAGCATATAATACTATTACAAGTTTTATCTGTATGACAAACCAATGCTGGAACTGTCTTTGACTTTGCGTGTATCTGATTTATTCATCCTAATCTGCAATGTTTATCATGATATAGCAAGGGTGAGCAACAAGTTTGCCCAGCAAGTTTAAGTTCAAGGAAAGATATATCATGATTGAAAGAATGAACAATAAGTTGGCTGACTTTCAACAAAATAACAATTATGAAATAACATGAATCAATTTTAGTAACTGAACGACCGAGACAATAAAATGAATGGTCAATAATGAACATAAATAAATCAACTGGACCAAATGGTAATGAAGGTGATCAGCCTTTCATACCTGATGAACACATGCAATATGCACAACGTGCGAATCAATAATTCATAGACGTGATGTAATCAACAAGGATTAACCACTAGCATAATTGAAGAATCATAACTCAAGGTTGAGTTAAAGAAGACTTGCCTTTATCGCCGACTACTGCTACGCAATCTAGTTAGCTTCATTTGAAGACCTAATATTGATAATATCGATCTCCCAATTAGACTAATATCATCGCAATAACTATTGCTAATTACAGTTATAAAATAACCTAAACACATTATCACATAATCCTATCGGTCAACAGAACACATAAGACCTAGTATCAAGTTAAACTATTTCAGTCTGAGTTGAGTTCAGTACTATTTCGACATCCCGATTTCTTAATCGGATATTTATCGAGCCTATTATCAATAAGACTCTACTTAAACTGGTTCACAATTATCTTAGATAATTTATTTATCAGTCAAAATAATTTTCAAAGTCTTGTAATAATTTTTGAATAATTATTATCATTTATTAAGATTTTTCAATCATCAATATCATATTTATATGATTTAAATACCACAATATTCCATTATCATTAATATTTATTTAATATTAAATACTAATGAAATATATGTCATAATATTATGATATATTTATAATATCTCAAAGTATTTTTAATACTTTATTATTGCTTTTAAATGATTTTAAAGTAATTAAAATTATTATTAAATAACTGCCATTAATATTAAAATATTAATGTATTTATTGACAAAATATCAAAAGTTATATTTTATAACTTAAAATAATTTTTATAACCTTTAAATCATTTTTATATGATTTTTAAAACATTAATTCTATTTTTCCATAATTTATTTAATATAATTATTAAATAAATCAATCACTGCCAATATTAATTTATTAATTAAATTCATCACAAAATATTAAAAGTCATTAAAAATAACTTAAAATATTTTTCTTATACCATAATATATTTTTAAATGATTTTTCAAGTATTAAAATCATTTTTAACTAATTTATTTAATATTATAATTAAATAAATTAAATACCATTAATATTCAAAAAAATATTAAATATTATTGAAATATATTCAAAATTATTAAAAACCCATTTTTAGGCTTTAAAATAATTTTTAGGAATTTATTATGAATTTTTAATAATTAAAAACTATTTTCTCTAATTATTTAATAAAATAATTAATTTTATAATTAAACTGTCGCTAAAGGGTGCCTATAGCGACAAAACTGTCGCTATAGGTGTTCTTGAGCATGTCAGAACCTTCAAAGGCAGTCACAAGGTTACTAGTTTGACCACTTCAAATTTAATGTTCTTGATGTTATCTGGGAAGATAATGGTGTTAAGCATGTATTATAAGTGTAATAATATAACTACATACTAATTTCATGGCCAAAACATATCAAATCAGCAAGATCTAAGCTCCAGAAAAACTTGTCAGAGCTGTTCTTCATTTCTGGGTTTTCCAGAAATGAAGAACAGTTGCTGGGTCCTACTTTCCAAGCCTTGAATCTTGAGTTTTGGGCTTTCTCAGTGTGTCCTAAAAGTTCAAACATGTAGTATTGATGTCAAGGAACATATATCATACACTAGATCCATCTAAAAACATCACATGAACAAGATCTGGCATGGTCAAACCATGTCAGAAAACTTGTTCTTGAGCATATCTGGGTTTTCCAGAAATTCATAAGACTGGTGGTCAACCCTAGTTTGACCACCCATATCTTTGATTCTATGCATGTTCTGGGTGATCTAAATGCATGATTGTGTAGCCTACATGTCAGTATACAACATAAATACAACAACATGACAAAAACTTAAACACAGCAAGATCTAAGGCCTTGAAAATGACTGTCAGAGGTTTCTGGGTTTCTGGGTTGCCCAGAAATCCAATTTTCATGGTCGGTCAACTAACTTTGACCACTTATAACTCAAGATCTAGACATGATCTGGTCCTGATTCCAGTTCCAGATCATAGTCCACATGGCATAGAATAGATATATAACACAAAACACACTTAACACCTAACACAGACAGATCTATGGGCCCTGACATATAGCTATCAGACAACTTTTTAGGGTTCATGATCAGTTTTGAAAAACTTGATTTTCGTGCCTCTAGATGTTATGGGTCTAAGATATAACAACCCAGATCACTATATAACATCACATAACACAACTTTAAACAACAAATCATAACATATAACATGAATATTAAAGATTTTATAAAGCTAGGGTTTTATACCTTTATGCTTTGATTTTTGATTTCTGATCCTTTGTTGTTGTTCTTGGCAAGCTAACACATGATCTTAGCTTAACTTTTCACTCACTCTCACTCTATATTTCGAAGTTTGAAGAGAGAGAAGGTTTTGGCAAGAATGAGAGATAAAGTCAAGCTTTTCTAACTTTTCTTTTTTTCTTTTTTCTTTTTTTCAATGTATACAAATCTTGCAAGGTGGCATAAAAAAATCTGATCTTGGAGATATTGTACACATGGAAGATATCTAGTTGGTGAACCACCACATATTTTGGAAAGATTTGCACACTTTCTTATTAAAGAATACAAAAAGGGTATTTTGGTCATTTAGCTCACATTTTTAAAGGCATTCTTGTCATTTAGCTTACCCTTAGATTTTAACCCTTAGGTTTTGACCCTTAGGTTTCAACCCTTAGGGTTTAACCCTTAGATTTTACAAATTTAATTCTAGGATTTTTTTAATTAGGGTTTTAAATAGAAAATTTAGCTTTCTAAATTAGAAATTAGGGGTTCCTAATTGTATTAAGGTTTCCTAATAAATCGTTAGGGTTTTTAATTGTACATTGATGTTCTTAATATATCTTTAGGGTTGGTCACTGATATAATTATCTGATCAACCCTTGACCCTTAACCACATACTGTACACATATACAATTACTGTACACAAAACATATACACTTGTACACTTAACCTTGTAAGTCTTCACCAAAATTTTTTAAATCCATAAAAATCCTTCATAATAATGTCAAATCCATACACTTATTTTCTGTCTAGGTCTATTATTTAACCTTTAATCCATCATTTAAAATTTTAATAATTGTCCAAATTTTTGGGTTGTCACAATGAGTGTATTTAGGCACAAAATAAATACAAAAAATTAAGTATTAAGGGATAAAAACATAACATATTTTATTTTCATCAAATTCCCCAACACTTATCTTTTGCTCGTCCTCGGACAAAACTGAAATAAATTATAACGCAAATGTTTAACTAACCTGACTAACTTAACAAACTTAAGCCATAAATCAATAGGAACTTCAACATTGGTCTCAAAGATTCTAAACAATAACTCTCGAAAAACTTCAAAAACAATGCATCATCTAAAATTTTAGCTTATTTGTGAATCTTACTTTACTCTTAACCCTTTGTGTGTGAATCCAAATGTATCAAACTAATCAAAACTCAAATAAACTTATGTAATCCATGCCTCCTAGGTGATAAAAACAAAAGAAAAACTCTATACATTTATTTTTCACATCACTCTCAGTTAATACAGGCAAACATAACCCGAAGATCAAAAGTTTTTTTTTGTTTTTTCCCCTTAGATAAGTGCATTTTATGCTCAATCTGACCAATGAGTACATTTTATGCTCTCTCTCGCTTATCACGTGTTTATGAGCGAGTGTGTTTTACGCTCCATCTCAACCCACCACATAAATCTTCATTATTATTTTTTCTCTTTTTTTTCTTTTTTTTTTCTCTTCTCTTTTTTCATTTTTATTTTTTATATTATACCTCATATTCACTTCAAGTTATGATCAAATAAATTATAGAGTTCAAAATCATCTTCCATAAGCACAGTCAAATAAATTCTCTCTAAGTTAAAACTAGTTCAAACAAATGGATATGTGCTCAATAACGAAGGGTCTCAAATAAAGTAATAACCAACAAAGAAACCAAATTCGGACTACACAATGTCTATCAATCTTTCAAGGAGTTATTAAATAAAAATCAAAATTTTATCAATGGCCAAAAATTAAAATCCAAATCAACTTATTACTCAAGTGACTCATCCTAAAAACTACCCCATTTTTGTAGGAAAACACGATTGCATTTAGTATGTGCAACAAGTCTTTAAACTTCAAGGTTACCCCAAGTAGACGAGTTTTGTCTCGTGAGGGTTTGCAGGCATAATTAAAAAATATAGCAAGAACATGACCTTAAAATATGATAACAAATAATTTAAATCCTCTCCCCCACACCTAACACTTACATTGTCCACAATGTTAAGTAAAATGTAAAGAAAAGGCACATATAACCAAAATATAAATGCAAAAATTTTGTACTCCCCTCTTGGGTTGCCTCCCAAACAACGTCTTTGTTTATTGTCATTGGCTCGACTCAATGCTTCCCTTTTTAATCAGTATAAATTGGATCCTCAAGGTCCACATTTTCTTCTCGGAAACCCTCATAGAAATATTTGAGTCTATGACCATTCACCTTGAATACTTTAGAAGTTGCTAAACTTTTAATTTCAATTGCACCATGAGAAAAAACATTAGTAACAACAGAAGGTCCAATCCAACGTGAGCGTAATTTACCTGGAAACAAACGAAGTGTTGATTGGTATAGAAGAACTTTTTGATCAATGTGAAATTCCTTTCTAGAAATCATCTTTTCATGAAAAGCCTTTGTCTTTTCCTTGTAAACTTATAAGCTTCATTACGAATTTCCTCCAACTCTTGTAGTTGCAACTTCCTGTGTTCTCCACTTTCATCCATCTTTATATTGAAACTCTTAATAGCCCAATAAGCCTTGTGTTCCAACTCAACGGGTAGGTGACATGGTTTTCCAAATACCAATCTATAAGGTGACATACCAATGGGTGTCTTATATGCAGTCCTATATGCCCATAAAGCATTATCCAATTGCAAACTATAATCTTTTATGCTTGGATTAACCGTCTTTTCAATAATGGACTTGATCTCTCGATTTGATACTTCCGCTTGTCCACTAGTCTGCGGATGATATGCAGTTGACACCTTATGAGTCGCATCGTACTTTCTCAACAACGTTCCCACAGTTTGAGTACAAAATGAGTTCCTCGATCACTTATTAGAGCTCTTGGAATGCCAAACCTAGAAAATTTGTTAGACCGAATAAAATCTGCAACCACTTTAGAATTGTCAGTCTTGGTGGCATTAGCTTCCACCCACTTCGAAACATAATCAACAAGTAAAATATTAACATAACCAAAAGATACAGAAATCGGTCCCATGAAATCAATGCCCCAAACATAAAAAATTCTACAGTATAGTATGGGGGTTTACAACATCTCATTTCCTTGGGATATAGTACTTGTCTTTTGATAATTATAGCATGACTTGCAAAATAAATAAGAATCTTTGAATACAGATGGCCAAAAAAAACCATTTTCTTACACTTTCCTTGCTGTCCTCTTAGATCCAAAGTGACCTCCACAAGCATAAGAATGACAAAAAGTGAGAATAAGAGTAATTTCATTTTCAAGAGCACACCTTATCACTTGGTCTGCACAAATGCTCCCACACATAATACTTGACATCACTTTTGATTTTATCTCTTTGAGCCTTAGACAAACTAGAAGGTAAAATGTTAGTAACCAAATAATTTACCATATTAGCGTACCAAGTTAAGGTGGTATTTGCGAAAAATAATTTTTCATCAGGGAACGTTTCTTGCAGATGAAGTTCATCATTCACATTAACTAAACGACTTAAATGATCTGTAACCTTATTCTTCGCTCCTCTTTTGTCCTTAATCTCCAAATCAAATTCACTCGAGAGAAGTATCCATCTTATTAATCTTGGTTTCGCCTCTTTCTTTGTCATCGGATAACGAACAATTGCATGATCATAGTAAACAATGACTTTAGTACCAAGCAAATAAGATCAAGACAACATCTAAAAGCACCTTTTTAGTGGTTAACTAATTTCTCTGGGTATCATTTGAAGTCCTAGACGCATAATAAATTGCATGTGATGATTTTCCAACTCTTTGACCCAAAACAGCGCCTACTGCATAATCACTTGCGTCACACATTATCTCAAAAGGAATGTTCCAATCAGGAGGTTGGATAACTGGAGTAGATGTTAACAATTCCTTCAACTTATCAAACGCTTGTTTACACTCCCCATCAAAATCATACTCTGCATCCTTTTGTAGTAACTTACTAACTTGCATAGAGGTGATGTATTTTGGAAAAGTCCTTAATGAATCTTCGATAAAAACTAGTATGTCCAAGAAAAGAACAAACATCTCGTACACCAGTGGGATAAGGTAGAGACTTTTTATCTACTTCAATTCCCTTTTGATGAAACATGACCCAAAACTGTACCTTGTTCAACCATTAAATGAGATTTTTCATAATTTAAAACAAGGTTAGTTTCTATGCATCTTTAAAGAACAAGTGTAAGGTTATTCAAACAATTATCAAAAGAGTCTCCATAAACCGTAAAATCGTCCATAAAAACTTCCATGATATGCTCAATATAATCTGAAAATATGCTAACCATACACCTTTGGAAAGTAGTTGGGGCGTTGCAAAATCTGAAAGGCATGCAGCGATATGCAAAAGTACTAAATGGGCATGCAAAAGTAGTCTTCTCTTGATCATCCGGAGCGATTGCAATCTGGAAATAACCCGCTACCCATTTTGAACACGGGTAGGAAACTCATCATTTTGATTTTTCACAACAGTTATTCCAGTCTTTTTAGGAATCACTTGAACTGGGCTAACCCAACTGCTATCCAAAATAGGGTAAATCACGCTAACTTCAAGAAGTTTGAGAATTTCTTTTTTCACGACATCCATCATAGGTGGTGGGTTCAATCTTCTTTGTGGTTAACGAACAGGTTTCACCTCCTCTTCAAGTAAGATACGGTGCATGCATGTAGAAGGGTTAATTCCTTTAATATCAGCAATCGTCCATCCAATAGCCTTCTTATACTCCTGTAAAACTTGCATGAGTTTCTCTTCTTGTGCTGCACTAATTGTTCTCCAAAGAACACATATTTGAGATGACTAGGAAGAGGCTTCAAATCTGGAATGGGTGTCTGCAATACAGAGGGTAGAGACTCCTCGTTAGAAACCAGCAATTCAACATAGAGTATTACCTGACTTTGGAGCATCATTCAAAGTTGCAACAGTTTCTTGCAATTCGGTACTCAAGGTCAACTTCGCACTTTATTCATCAATATTCTTACCGAGTGCAATTTCCAAGTCCACTTTTCTCTCAAGTTCAATTGCTTCCTGTACTAAAGAGTCAAACACATCAATAGAATAAACATGATTATCATCACTAGGATATTGCATGACATCATAGATATTAAACTTAACAATTTCGCCATCAAATTCTATTGAAAGTGTACAAGTATCACTATGAATATCAATTTTAGTCTTGGATGTCTTTAAAAATGGTCTTCCTAACAAAATAAGAGCATTTTGATCACCATATTCCATATTAAGCACATAAAAATTAGTAGAAAAAATCAAATCATTAACTTGCACAAGACCATCCTCAACTACACCTCTAGGATAAGCATTAGATCTATCAGTCAACTGAATCACAATACTAGTTTTATTCAAAGGTTCAAGTTGCAATGAAGCATATATAGAATATGGTATGTCATTAGAAGCTCCTAAGTCTAACATGGTTTTTTCAAATCTAGTGTTACCCATCTTGCAAGGGATAGTGAGCATACGTGAATATTGACACTTAGTAGAGAGTTTCCTTTAAATAATTGTAGAGACATTCTCCCCTACCTTTATCTTTTCATATCTTTTAAGTTCTTGTTTCCTTGTGTACACAGTTCTTTCAGAAATTTAGCATAACGAGATACTTGTTTAATAGCATGTAGCAATGAAATATTTACCTTGCATCTATGGAAAGTTTCATATAAATCTGATTTTTTCTCAAATTTTATGTTTTCTGTTAAAGTAGAAGGAAAAGGAGGTACCGGTTTATAATCAGAGGTGGAAATTTACTCTTATGTACATCATTGTCACACATAACACCGCTGTCTACATTTGTTCCTGCATTGTCCGGGTTTGCGTTGCTTTGCTTCCATGATGTAGGTATTATCTTTTCTGGAGTTCTTACCTCCTTACCATTTCTCAAAGTGATTGCACTTGTATTATCTTTTGGATTCACTGTCGTTTGAGAGGGTAATTTCCCAGAACCTTGCGCCTCCAATTGACTGATTGCGATTGCCATTTGGCCCATTTGAGTACCCAAATTTTGAATACTTGCTCTTGTTTCCTGTTGAAATTGCAAAGTGTTGGTGGCAAGATATTTAACAATATCTTCTAAAAACATACTAGAATTAGAAGATTGGCCCTATTGTTGTTTATTGGGATACGACTACTTGTATTGCTTGTTACTTGGAAAATTTTGTCTCGGGAGTTTTATCCACCAAAGCTCCTCCCCTAGTAGCATCAATCATGCTTCGATTGGTAGATAACAGACCTTCATAGAAATATTGGATAAGTAGTTGGCCACTAATTTGATGATGGGGACAATTAGCACATAATTTCTTGAAACTTTCCCAATACTCATATAGAAATTCTCCATTGTTCTGCCTCACACCACAAATTTCTTTTCGAATATTGGCCGCCCTTGAAGCGGGGAAATATTTTTCCAAAAATAATTCCTTCATCTCTTCCCATGTGATAATACTTTCAAAGGGTAGATAATATAGCCAAATCTTTCAGATAAAATGAAAATGCTCTTAATTTGATTTGTTCTTCAGTTACTCCAGTGGGCTTATACTTGTACGTACCACATGAAATTCTTTTAGATGTTTGTGAGGATCTTCACCTAAAAATCTATGAAAAGTGGGTAAAAGATGTATTAGTCCATATTTCAATTAGAAAGGAGTGTTAACATCTAGATTAGGAAATGTTATGCATAAGGGTTGTTGATTCAAATTAAGAGCTGCAAGCTCTTTCTAAGTTTGATTTCCAGCCATGACTTCCTTCTCTTCAAAATTTCTTTGAGCTCCCTTCCTTAATCTGCGTACAGTTCTCTCTATTTCTGGATCACACTTTAAATCAGCTTGATTAGTAGATCGAGTTATGGTCATAAACAATCAAGGAAACTCGACTAAACTATGAAAAACAACTAAGAAAATTTTGGAAATTGCTAAAATGAAATAAGGATTACAAAAGCACAAAAATAAACTAGAATCAGTCCCCGACAATGGCGCCAAAAATTTGATGTGCCGTCGTAGGCAACCAAAGTTACACTCTTATTGTGTAAAATATTTATGTTGTAGTACAAGTAAGAGTCGATTCCACAGAGAAAGATTAGTCTAATTTTATGCTTTGTAAATCAGAATGAGGGGTTTTAAATAGCAAAGACAATTTAAATAATGTTAACCGAAGTAAAAAAATACGCACCAACACAGAATAATCGAACGAAATAAATCAGAAGAACAAGCCTTGGATTAAGTTAACATCCACCATCAGAAGTTTACATTGATCATTGATTCTAGCATAAAATAATTAGTATTTTGAATATTCATCGTTGAAATTATTTTCATATCTCTCCTTAATTGTAGTTAATTAGAAACAAGCAATTTTCACGTGCTAAAGATTTTAGTAGCAACTTTAAGCAATAGAAAGATCGATGAAACTAAACAACACAAGCTCATGCGGTTGTATTTAATTTAGTTGGGTATTCTCCTACAGCGCTGCGGCGCTGTGTTGCTTTATAAAGCGGGCACTGCGGCGCCGCTCCTGCTCGCGTAATTAGCCACTCCTTTTACTTTAAGTCCAATTAACTATCAATTTGTCTTCCATAACACTTCCTAACTCACGGAATCCTTTAATTGTACCTTAAATAAAAATATAAGAATAACGAGTGTATTTAGGCACAAAATAAATACAAAAGATTAAGCATTAAGTATAAAAACATAACATATTTTATTCTCACCTGTATGTTTGAATGTTTAACTATTTGCAGCCCCCAAGAGTGAAGCATTGTCATGATTGTGACAAATGTGTTCTTCAGTTTGATCATCATTGTGTTTGGCTTGGAACATGCATAGGGCAGGGCAACCATTGTCGATTTTGGTGAGTGTACATCCATCTTCTCTATCACTACATTGGTTTTCATTGTGTGGCGTTTATATAATCTCTTTATGTAGGTTTCTTTGATACTTGTTAGTACTCTAAGCAATGTTCTAAAAAGCGCTAGGCGGGCGGCCAGGGGGGGCCTAGCGCCTAGGGGGCCTAGGCGGGATTTTTTATTTTAAGTCAATTTTAATATTTTATCTTACATTTATCCAAACAAAACAATAATATAAAGCAAAACAATCTATAATAAAGATAATAATGGCATTTACTTAAAGTTCAAACACATATCCATATTGTCAATGTCAAAGTTCAAACATAAACATGCAATTCTTCAAAGTTCAAACATATCTTTAACGTATTAGTTTTATTCATAAACAAGATTGGTTAGATTGCTATTAAATAATAAAATTTAAAAATTCAAGAATTTATTTCAATATTAAAACTTAAGAAACTAAATATAAATTTAAGAATTATATTGAATTAAACTAAATATTACAAATGTATCATCATTTATATAATTTGAAGTTGATAAAAGTTCAAAAAATTACAACTATAATAAAATTATCCATTTTAGCTTAATCTTGTTCACTTCTTGTTGTGATTTGATATGCTACAAACTGCATTATGAATGTGGTAAATCATTAGAAAAATAAATATATCAAGATTTGGTTTGGGTAGTTATTAAAATAAAAAAACCTCCCTGCCTATGCCCCGCCTAATTTTTTGGAGGGATTTTTTTGCCTCCTTAGGCCTAGGTGAGGCGCCAGGGGAGCCTAGCGCCTAGGCGAGGCGCCAGGAGGGGGCCTAGCGCCTAGACGGGGCGCCATGGGAGGGCCTAGCGCTTAGGCGGACCTAGGTGGGGATTTTTAGAACACTGACTCTAAGCAACACCAGTGATCCAATTGTATTTTTTTAGATACTTCCTATGTGTATGTGCTTAATTGCTTATAGCAGTTTCAGGTTTCATTTGCATAAAGTTTCCTATTCCTTAACTGAAAAATTCAATCTAAATTCCAATAGGCTATGTTTGGAGCTCGTAAAACATTGATCAAGGTAAACAATGAAAAGTGAAATCAGAAATAAATAAAAAAAGGAAAAAACTACCTTACTAAACATAAGTCTAACTATATAGATTTCTAAAAGTTAAAATGTAGTGTAATGGATTTGTAAGTAAGGTCCAACTTTAGATTTCATTCAATTTAGCAACAAAAAAAGGGAAAAAAATTACATTTCATTTTTTCCCTTTCTTTTTCTATGAGGTTTTCAAAATTGCAAACGTAGAGTGTGTATCTATAGATTACTTATAAATTTATAGCTCTTCAGCTGGCACATAAAATTATAGTTTGTAGTGCACTCAGGTGGACATTCAGAATTATATTGTTTTAATTTATTTTCATGTATTTTATTTATTTTCTTTTGTTCTTTTTTTTTTCTCTTCATGTTCATGTGTTTCATCCCATATTTATTTTTCCTTGTCTTTCTGCTTTTAAGCTTTCAATGGGATTCATTTTCAGCCTATCCCAACTAGTTTGGGACAAAATGCGTTGAGTTGAGAGAAATAAAATATAATGATTTTACTCTCTTCTCATATTTTGAGTCTTTTCTGTAATTCCAAAATTTTGTGAAAAGGCATCAAATGCATTCATTCACATGGAGTAGAAAGGTTTGAATGTAAATTATAGTATAGTCCCCCCTCCCCTCTCCCGTCCCCCAATATTTAAATCCATTTATTTCTGTGTCTTTTCATCAGAATGATTAGGAAGGAAGAACAAAATTGACTTTTCAAAGAGGACTCTAATTTCAGACAATCACATGTAAAGAAAAGTGAGATGAATTGGGGACCGAGTATATACCTTATAGTGATTATGTTCTTTTCTATATCTGTTACTTTTTGGAGTTACGCTTTACCAGTTCATTACATGGCCGATCCTTTTTAGTGTGATGTTTACATTAGACACATTCTATCCTGTTCTTTTTATCCTTTTTTTGTGAATTATATAAGACGCATTATTCTAATTATCCTTTTTTATGGATAATGATTACCAGGTGGTATATTTGTGAGGAAACAGCATTATGCTTTTGGACTGGCATCTTGTACATTACATACCTTAAAGCTAATATCCTGAAGGCATGGTATGTTTAAATTTTATAATTTCCATGTATTTAGCTTCAGTATTTGGGAATTCGATAACACAATTCAGTAGTAGAAATATTAAGGGTTCTCGATGCTTATTAGAAGGGATCAGAAAGTTGATCAATGAAATTTGGAAGGGGCTTGGAGCTTCTTGTGATGATGCTGTATCGATTATCTAACTAAAAGGAAATGGTAAAATACATGAAAAGAAAGAAATGGAACAAGGAAAACACAATACACAAAATGTCATCTTGTTGCTAATATGGCCATGTTTACCCCCCCGCCCCTCTTCCCCTTTTCATTCGCTAAGTTATTATGGCAGTTATACGACCTGGGAGTTCGTCATGACTATTGCAATCAGCATGTATAATTGAATCTGAATTTCATTTTCTTTATGGA
This sequence comes from Panax stipuleanatus, assembly GCA_020205555.1. Taxonomy (NCBI): domain Eukaryota; kingdom Viridiplantae; phylum Streptophyta; class Magnoliopsida; order Apiales; family Araliaceae; genus Panax; species Panax stipuleanatus. Next base: position 992,860 of record CM035125.1, on the reverse strand, counting down.
TTTCTCTCAGGTGGGTAGATGTAATAATGATCATGCTGATAGCTACTTTGTCCATTTCATTGATCTTTCTGATCCTACTTCTTTTTCATAGGTAAGTTTCGTCATTGTCCAAAAGAATGCTGCACTGCTTCATTCAGAATCTAATATAATCATTATGTTATTCAGACGTGGAAGATTAACTGTGGTTATAACCATGAAAGTTTGTTTGTTAGCATATATTATTGTATGTTATTTTGACAAGCCTTTCCTCTTTACCCTTTTGACTTTGAAATTTCATTTTTCTTCTATGCGTATAAAATGCAAGGCAAACACTTATAGAATCTTAGTTTGAAGAACGTTATAATATATATATATATATATATATATATATATATATATTAAATCTATCCATAGATAGCATTGGCTATGGATTATTTTCTATCCAGCCCATTTATTGCTGTCCACTAAGATTGTCGACAGTCACGATTTAAATGTTTTTAATATCTTCCTGAGTTCCTCCAAACAGTTTAGCGGTAACAGTTCTTTTAGTTTTTATTTCTCTTGCTTTCTCTCTTGTCCAAAGTTCAAATTTCCTTAACTTTTTTGTTAAATATGATAAATAGACGATCTGTATATTGCTGAAAAGCTCTCAAAAGGATCTTTAAAACGAGAGACATTTTTTTTATATGTTTCAACATAATTAAAATTTAGAAAAATGAAGTCAAATTTCTGCTGTATATATATTTATGTATGGATCTTTGACTGCATTTTTCACCATTTTAACTACACCAAAACATATCTTGTTCCGAATATCTTTTCTAGAGCTTTCCAACAATAAAAAGATTACCATTTATGATTTGTAATGTACTTGAATATTATCTAAAAAGTTGGTCCTGGAGAGAGAGAGAGAGAGAGTTGGTGTTCGAAAAAAATGATAAGAAAAGAATTTGTTCCCCAAACAGTTTAGTGAACGAGTTTGAACTTTAAAATAACCAGATACTAGTTAACCAGACAAACCTGACCTCATTCTCTGCCTCAAAAATTACCGCATAAGCTTATGGCGACCCCTGAAGCAGGTCGACAAACCAAACAGCGTGCTCTTAATGAGCAGCAATCTTCCCCCTTTAGACAAGTAATCCCTCTTCCACCCCACCATAATTCAACTGTGAGAAGAGCACGGGTAAGAATGATGAGGGAATTGTTTGGTTGGCAATTTATAATTCAGAGTTATTGTTTTTTGCTATCATGCATTAATTATCAATGAGCGTTTGAGATTGGGGAAATTCTTCCTTGAACTTCTGTCTAGACTCTATACACAGTTTTAGGCCAATATCCTCCTAGAGCAATTGTACTTGATGGGACAGGATAAATCCCCAGCCCTCCTTTTATTCCGTAGCCTTAAACAATTGGACTAGATGGGACAGGATCCATTAATGGTAATGGAAAAGGGTTTATACTAAAATTAATTTGGATTGAGATGGTATACAAAATGATGTATTGTTGTTGAACAAATTTGAGAATTTGTGGTTCTGGCCCTAGAAATAGCAATACGAAGATTTTTTTTGTTTTTTATAGAGAGCAAAATGAAGGCTTGTTTAGTCAACTCCAGTTCGAGTTGTGAAACAACCCGGTTTGAGTAGTCAACCCCTTGTAGTAGGGACAATGCGTCGATTGTGTAGTTGAGCTTGAGCATAACCCGTGCAGACTAAGCAAAGAGAAGAAGTTCCATGCAGTGTTGTTTGAGACCTCGAAAACCTGCCTAAGTAAACATTTAGGCCTCTTTGTGCCTTGCAATAGAAATGGCACCATACTGAACATATTTGTGATGCTCATCGTAACATTAAAAATGAAAATAAAAATTGATGTATAACTGAACATATGTTTGAGAAGTTAAAGATGGTGCTTGCTCATGATCCTAAATGGTTTAATGAAAAAATTGCTTGTCCAGTTACTCATAGAGTTTCAGCCTCCAACAAGCTGGCCTTTATGTTAAAATATTCTGAAGGCAGTATGCTGCTGTATATAAGATAACAGTTTGGCTCGGTTTCAAACTGATTTCTTTTGTATGTTGATGGATTGGTAGATGATATGTGTGCAGACAAATGACTAAATTGGGAAACTTTGAAATAAATAGCTCCAAGCATGAATGTTTATTCAGCTTTTGCTATGATATCTTTGATGTTAGCAATAGGGATAGAACAGCTTAATCTATGATTCTAGATAGAAGCAGGTGATATGGAGATGGAGCATCAAGTTCTAGATTCATGGGTGATAATTGCTTATAATTAAGAACAAAGTGTGATAAGAACTTTGAACTATCTTATCATGAAACAAAACTTTCTCATGTTGCTCCAAAGAAGCTTATACGTAGTTTACTTCATGCCCTTACTCGAGGTAAATCAGTCAGTTCTTTTGGTTGCAACCCTTGATCCTTATGTGTAGTTGTCTCCATGCATTTCATCTCTTTCAGGAAAAAAGAGAGAACTGTTTATATTTGTGAACTGTTTATATTTGTGGGAAAGAATTGAGTAGTTTTCTTTTCTTTTCTTTTTTTGTTAAATTGTGAGTAGTTGGTGCTGAATAGAATACAAAAAACAAGAGAGGTCATGAGTTCAATGTCTGATATATGATTAAAAATGATTAAATGTCCTATGTGAAGTAATATCTCAATTGGACTTCATAATCGCTTGCTTAGTTAATTGTACTAACCGAAAACCTGGCTGTGTTCATGACTTAAAATTAGCGAACTAGTGAACATAGATTTAGAGATGCTTACTACAACCTGAGAATTGTGGCTGGACATTTGGCCAAAAAAATTAGTGTCTGGACAGTTACTGTTCTTTATGATGATGATGATTGAACTAGACTCTACACCATGTAATGATGTTTAATCACATGGCTTTCCAAGTATCGTTAAGAGCAAAAGGTTCCTACTTTTGAGTTTTGAATGTAAATTGTTTCTTTATTGTGGCCCCTTTATTTTTACCATTGAACATGTTTATTGTCAAGCCTAAACTTTGTGCTTTTATTTCCCTTATGTCAATTTTGCTCCCTTTTTGTGGATAGCTACCTTGTTATGACAAATCAAACTACCTTTGAACTTGTAAGACGACGGCGCATTCCATACCTAAGGTTAGTCAATTTGTTAAGCTTTCCGATAGTTTATTTCTTTAAATCTTTACTTGCGCTGTAGCCTAAATCATATAGATGCACATAGATGTTGTATGCTAGTTACAAAGTCAATATTGGCGATGCAACGTGAAACTTATTCCTTAATCCTTATGCTTGTTTTATTTTTTATTTTAAGAAACTGTGTGGGTGAGAAGTCTTGACACAGTTGAACATGTTCACAAGTGATTGAATGGTGTGAAAAGGATAGGACTTGTAAAAAAAAAAAGATGGATGAAGATAGGAAATTGGTTCAAGAAAGAAAAACGAAGGTCTAAAATGGTAGGACAACTTGTTCAACGAACCACAGTTGAGTGATTAAATAGTACCAAAATTTACTTGGGGACATTTAGTAAACCAATGACAAAGTAATAATTCCACTTTGAGTTTACAATTTTCCTTCATCTGCAGAGGAATTCCTGAAAGAGTGTATCCATTTAGTAAAGGCGTTTGGAGAAATGTGTACAACTTCTGTTGTGGTAGAAGCAGCATATATAGAATGGAACCACTGCCAACGGCACAGGAACTTGAAGACAAGTCAAAACCCTACACATGCTTGAATGTTTTATCTTGCCGTTGTTGCTGATACTCTTGGCATTATTATCTTTTAGTTATGAAATTATTCCTTGAATTCGCACAGCTTTAAAGATGGCATCATGTACATGTATTGTGGGTATTGTAAGTTGGTGGTCTTAAAATTTTGCTTGCTTGCTTGCTCGCTCGCTCGCTCTAGATTTGATACCCTCAATCGTTTTGATATAATTGTATTTGCTATGTCAAATTGAACGCAACAGTTGGGACAAACTCTGTTGTGCAGTAAGATAATAAAATTATGGGTTGTCCGGTGTGGTATTATGATGGTAGACATTAATTAACTTGGCAAGGGTTTTCTAAACAAAACCCTCATTTCTCCTCTAGAAAATGCCCAATTAGTTTGTGTCGGGGCCATCAAATTATCATCATTACTGTTGACTGCCAATTCTGTTTAATGGCCTCTGTTAACCACAGCCATATTGATGGTGTTTGTAATCTTTGTCAGTCGTTAATGGGTTCAGCTCGAAGGCAGGCACAGCAACCTGATGCATCAAAGTTTAGAATGATCCACGATCCATGTTAAATGGCATAGAGCATGACCATTTATCAATGACCCACACAAACAAGAGTAATAAACAATGTTCACAAGGACGGAGTTGCACAAGTGAGGTTGTGAGAAAGGAATGCATGATAATATATAATGACTTTTTTAAAACCCAAACCTACTTTGACAAAAACCATGCAATGAAGAAAGGTCATGGCATTAACACTCGATCGTCTTGTAATTTCATGGCAGAACCAAAAATTTCACCAAAAGAATTACGCTGGATGGAAGCATGACGGTTGAGTGTGCTAAGGCCGTGACCCTTCTTCGTGGCATGGCTTATGTCAAAAATTTGAATTTTACAAAAAGTCATTGGAGATTGTGAGATCTATCTTGGATGATTGCTTACTGAAGATAGAAGGCCATAATCATTCCAAACTATATATATATATATATATATATGTAAGACCGAAAAATGTGAAGTGCAATTAGATGACAGATTAAACAAGATTACCTAACAAACGATGCTTTCATTAATCATTGCTCATTTAATAACTTTACAAATATTGGGGACAATACAATAATTTTCTATACTATTACACTTTTCATTGCGGTCGAATTCATTGATTGATTGAGGTTGAGGTGAGAATTCCAAGAAACTTGGACGATGGGAGAGATCGTAGACAAACTCCTCAAGGCAATATAGACAGAACTCTTGTGTTAGCGCCGTGGTGTATGTGTATGTGTATGTGGGTTTGGGTGTGGTTAAGGACTTAGCTCCATGGGGGGATAAGTCCTTTGGAGAAGTTCTTTGGGAATAAATATGGAACATAGACACCAAAACCAACAAGCAAGACCTCTTGGTGATAATAACTTGGTGCTTGAGAATTTAGATAGAGTAAGTGGGTTCTAGAAAGCGAAGCTCTCAAGTTTTCAACCTCTTCCTAAATGAGGAAGATGGGTATTTATAGGCCTCATGGGTTGCCCCCATGTGTCGTGTACATACCATGTCACTTATAAATTGTGGCTACAATATCAGTTCTAAGTGTAAATACTGCATTTTTGGAGTCTGTTTTGCTTTACGTCTCTAACCACTAGTCTAAAACCCTCACTGAAACCCACTTCTAGACGACCTCTTTAACCCTCTGCCGAAGGCTAGATAGATAATTTGTCTGCCCGAAGTAGCTATCTCTGACATTATTTCTTTATATCGACTCAATAAGAGTGATGTTACTCATGGCATCATCATTTTTACAAGGAGCATCTTCCTTGAAATATTGTCATTCGTATTGTGCTCATGTTTCCAATTGGTTGCTTGAACACTTGAGTTGTTACCCAACTTGCTCCCTAACGGGCCTACTTGCTTCCTTCGAGTCTACTTGTTCCCCACAGACCTACTTTTGGGAAGTGGTTCCCTTTCCTCTTCCTTTTCTTTGTCTTCATAGAAAGCATTGCCTTGTCTTTCTTTTGAAATCTCCTTAGCTAGAACATTTTGAAATTTTAGCCAAGTGTTGAAGCCATTGGTGAGGTGAGTGGAGGAGCTCCTCTTGAGGAGGGATCCCATGGGGTTGACTAGCTCCTTATGGGCCGACCCTAGGGAGCTTCTCACCCATGATGGCCTTTTTTTTACTTCTTCATACTTTGATCTTTTTTTCATAACTTATTTGAATTTGACAAGTGTTGAAAATGAGATGTGATGAGAGCACACTCCAACATTCCCACCATGTGGGGGAGCCCTCTAGGGCTGACTTACACCCTTGGGGTCGAGCCTAGGGTGTCCTCCCACCTCATAATGGTTTCTTCCTTATCTTCTTCCCATTTTGATCATTTATTGTAGACTAAAGGACAAATTGCACCCCAAACTTTACAGATTTTTGACTTTTGCACCCAAAACTTAAAAAGGTGTCTAAGTACATCCCAAACTTCAATTAACGTAACAAAAAACACACTTTCGTCACTTAACCGGTCAAAAGTGACCGGTTGTGTCTGTCATCCAAATTTTGAAGGGTAATTTTGGTAAAACATGTTTAAGAAATAAAAAAATATTAAAATCTTCATCTTCTTCATTTCCAAACACTTTTCTTCTTTAATTTTCTCCCCTTTCTTCATTTCCAAACACTTTTCTTCTTCTTCTTCATCTAAATCTTCATCTTCATTTCTAGTACTTTCTCATCCCCAATTTCTTCATCTGAATTCATGGCGCAATTCATCGCTTTCTCTCTCCTCCCTTCTATCCCCTTCCGCTGTACTCCTTTCCGCCACAAATGGGCTCTTCTGTTTCTCTCTTCCAAGCTCAAATTTCTTCCTAATCTGCAATCTCAATGGGCTTACTTGCTTCCTCAGATTCATGTGAATTTGGGAATTGCTCTTGAAGGCGAAGGTATGGTTATTAGTGCTTGTGAACATTACCAAGAGGCTGCAATTTTATGTCCAACTCATTTTAGGGCTTTATACAATTTGGGTCGGCTTTATATGGATATAGGTAGGTATCAGAGGGCTTTCGAGATGTATAATAGGGTTTTGGGTGTATGGCCGAATCATTGGAGAGCACAACTCAACAAGGCAGTCTCATTATTAGGAGCTGGGGAAACTGAAGACGCAAGGCTTCTTTGGAGGGAATTCTTCGCAGATTACTTAGTTTTTTGAAGCCGGAGACCTTTATGGGAGTTGTTAAAACCATAAATCAAAAAATCCTCTCTGCTTTGGATGAAACAGAATTAGGAAGGGTGGGTTGGGGCATGTTTTTTGCTGTTCTGGCCCCTATCTGTTGTGGTCCATCAGACAGGCGAAAGCAGGTTGCATTTGATGCACTTATGTGGTGTTCTGTTAATGAAGATACTGTACAGATTAAGAAAGTTGATACTTTTAAGGTACATCAAATTGTTAAGGGCAATCTATATTCCTTCTTACGGGATTAGTGAAATGCTGAAAATCCATGGAGTAACAGATGCCTCAATGGTTTCTTTGACAGAGTTCCTTGTAATGTTTGATGATCCTGACTGGGGTACATCAAATTGCCCACACAATGCTTTCAATGATCGAAACCCTTTACCACATTGCTTGCAAACTCTCTCCTGCGGCGAAGGAAAAGTTAAATCCACAGCCCTCTATGTCTTCTTTGGGTTCTCTCTGAGTCCATAGCCAGAAGAAGGGCCACCAACTTCATTATTAGTTCCTGCTGCTAATTCTCTCTTCAAATTGCTTCCGCCAATCAAAGGGGTTACCTTTTTCATGCTCATGGGTTCAAGAATTTCATCTGATTCAGTTGAGTTTGCTGCACCAATTACATGAGACCTCATGTGACCCCCCAGTGACATTCCACATGGGAATTTCTTGTCGCACAACTTGCACACAAACCTCAATTTTGGATCCATTGATTGATTTTATCACCCAATAACAATAATAATAATAACAAAAACAATAGAGAAATCAAGATCAATTAACCATTTTTTGATTAAAAATCATGAAACAATGCTACATTCATTTCTCGATGGATCCCAAATGTATGGAGCAAAAACAGAGAAAATAGAAAACAGAATAGACCCAGATCAAAAAACCAAATAATCAGGGGAGGAGATTAGAGTGGTGAGATGTGACAGTTTGGGTAAGTACAAATCAGACCCACAATAAAAAGAGACCCTTTGAATTCCATATCTATGAAATCCCCTATTGAATGTTTCAAAATTTGGAGAATTCAATGAGGAAAATCAAACTCGGAACAGATGGGTCGCTATTGATGGCCATCTATCATCAAGATAAACAATTAAAACAGACACCCTCACTTTCTCTCTCTACATTTGTAGTCGGAGGAGAATTCCATGTCTACTCTGTTGAATTTTCAGACAACTCTGTTTCCACAATGAGTTCATTGTTGTTCAATAAGGGCAAGGAAAGTTCAAGTAATAGGTGGGTCTACTGCTGCTTTCTTTACAACTCCTTTTGATGTGGTGAAGACTGCGAGGCTTTGGATTGTCTACCTGACTGTGAAACCAGCATATTGAGGCGGTGAGGGGTGGTGCGGCGGGATCAATGGTGATGGAGTTTGTTTGTGGAGGAGGAGGCCCAGAAATCGAGGTAGGGAGGAGGAAGGGGAGGGATCACGCATGGTTGGGGAATCTGGGAACTCATCGGAAAATCAAACGGCAAGGAAAGCGGATTGGGATTTGAAAAGAGAAGAAAGGAACCCAGTTGGGATTTGAGGATTTGAGGGTTGTAAGTGGGGATGTAAGTGATTCCGATGATGGGGGTTGTACTTCCGGCGGCAGTGGTGGTGGCCGCCGCGGTGGAGGCCATGGCGGTGGCGAGGAGAGAGAAAAAAAGGAGAGAGAATGGAATGGAGAGAGAGGCAATGGGTTTTCTGTGAGAGAAAGATGGGAGATGAAAAGAAGATATGGAAAAGACTTAAACACCCCTTTAGATATGGGATTTTTTTATTTTTTAAACATGATTTATCGAAATTACCCTTCAAAATTGGATGACAGGCACAACTGGTCACATTTGACCGGTTAAGTGGTGAAAGTGTGTTTTTTGTTAAGTTTAATGAAATTTGGGGTGTACTTAGACACCTTTTTAAGTTTGGGGTGCAAAAGTCAAAAATCTATAAAATTTGGGGTTCAATTTGTCCTTTAGTCTTTATTGTATAACTTCCTTGAATTTGACCAAGGTGAGACATGATGAGAGGATACTTGGGTAGATCTATCATGAGGGAGTCCTTTTGGGGCCGACCCTAGAGTGGCCTCCCACATCATGGTAGTTTCTTTCTTATTTATTTCTCATTTTGATCGCTCCTTGCATAGCTAATTCTTGAATTTGGCCTCCCACGTGATTCAGGATGTTTGGGTAGCCCCACCATGAGGGGGATCCCCCTCGAGGTTGACCTGGGGCGAACCCAGCCTCTTAAGTCAATGAGGTCAAATTTGAAATAAACAAATTCTTATAAAAAAAATAAAATATAGTAAAATAAATTTCAATACTAAATAATGCCAAAATATTATTTATAATAACATTTTTCGAGACTTCATTACTTAAAATTATTATATGATAGTCTCATTTTTATTAGTTACAAACAATCCATAAACAATTACAAAAAAAACACAATTAATTGCAAAAAATCTCAAAGTAATTGCTAAATTTGTGAAATTATAAATAATAAATAAAACATATTGAATTTTCTCAAAAGTCGAACTAGTTGGAAGAATTAGGTTAAGCCGCTAGACAAAAAACAGATAGACAAAGAGTATTGTAGTGACTAAGAGCATTCACAGTAGTTCCCCTAATCAACTCTCTATCCATAATTTTAAAGAATACATCAATAAATCATTATCCAACACTTTCTTTATCCTTATCTGACTCTCTATTTTAATCATTATATATGATTTTACTCCCCAGTATGAGAGAGTCAAAAGACCGTTCTCTATATGTATAAAATGACATTTCACGCCTTCATTTAAGTGGACAACTCATCAATCATACACATCTTGACAATTTCTTACTACTTTATTTTCAAATTATAAAATTAATATTAACTTATTTTTTAAAAATTATTTTCAAACGTATTCAAATTTAAAATTGATATAAATTTATTTAGTTTATGTCAATATAATTATAACTATTATAAAAGTATTATTAATTATAAAATTTATTAATTTCAAAATTTAAGTGAATCATATTAAATTTAAATTTAAAAATATCATAAATTAATTTTTTTAAATTAATATTGATCTTATGTACATTTGCAGCTACAATCCATTCAATACTCACTCCATAAATTACTTAAAATTTAAAATAAACATTATTTTATAGTGAAATACAATTGATAAATTATACTCTCTTTTATAAATTATAAGAGTATTATTAATTTGATGTTTTGACTGTTGGAACTTTCAAATTTCATTATTTAAAGAATCAATATAAGGAACCTGTTGGGTACATAGTGAAAAAAATTGAATCCTTGTTTTGCAGAATGACCCAATAGAATGCAGAGTAAGGATAGAGATAAGGAAACCGTTGTGAATGCTCTAAGGTAGTATAAGATATGAACTTTGAAGAATTTAATACTAACTCCATTCCAAAATTAGATATATATTTTAATTTTTTTAAAGTCAATTTGCGAAATCCTAAAACTCAAATTGATATAAGTTCGTTCATGTTTTGAAAATAACAAAGATAATAATTAATAGTATTTTATAGTTAGTTTAAAATTATTATATTAGTTGTATTAAAACTAAATAACTTCATATCACTTTTGAATTTTAAGATTTCATGAAGTGACTTTAAAAATATCAAAATGTATCTCTAATTTTGAAATGAAAATAGTATTTTCATTCTAAACTTTAAAATTTATATTAAACATCCTGAAACAAGGCAAAAAGAAACCTCATGGTGGTTTCTTTTTGCTTCCTTGATTGTATGCCTTCGAACCTTGCTTGTTTGATCTTCGGTTTCTTCATTCGTTTTTGCTTGCTTGTGGCCTTGTGGGAGTGGGAGGTGTAAACTATATGGTTGTATAAGGCATCTTCTAATAATGGCTCACCTAGCAAGATTCTCCATATTTAGCCATTTTTTTTGTCCGTTTGTGTGGCAATAGCAAGTGATTTGCTCTGCCTCCTTGGACAACCATGATAGATGTTGAGGGATTTCAATGGGACTAGGATCCTCTCTATTTCATGGTTCATATTTAAAATATAAGGGAATGTGACATCATGCTGACATGAAAGAGAGTGCACATTTTAAATCTGGATCATGAAATGGAGACTCTTCATTTACTAAAAATGGAGAGGATCCTAATTCATTTCAATGAGCATGTTGAGTTTCCCGAACTTGACGTGACAATACAGGTATCTCCACGACCTCTAAGTAGGGCTCGTCGAGAGCCATTTTTCTTGATGCAAACCCAATTCGGGGGTTAACTGTCACTATTTGTGTTGAGTTAAGTTAAATAACCCCTTAATTTATACCCGGAATACAATTATCAAATGGACTTTAAAACATGTAAAAATTTCATTTTATTATCTAAACGATATTATTTTTAAATATAATATTTTTACTATCAATCAAAAGTACATCTATAGCAATACTCCCTTCATCCCAATATAAAATTATTGTTCAGTTTTTAAAAGGCAACTTTTGATATTTTAAATATGGAATAGATTCATTTGATTGTAGTTGATATAATAAGGAATGCACTACTAATTATAATTTCAAATGACACCTAAATTTAAAATATCTCAAGTTAATTTTTAAAATGTCAATAATAATCTTATACTCCCACAAAAATATATAACTGAAGTACAAAAAAATTTATCCATAAAGAATGTCTAAAATATAATCTAATTTACTCTCAAAAAGGTATTTAAGTAGAGTCCACTACGTTAAGGAAAAAATATAGTACAATCTTTAGTTTATTTAAGCCCATTACAAGTAAAATGCGAACTTATTTATAAATTTTCCTCTATTTTTATTTTTTTAAATTTGTGTGAATTTTTTACGGGATAAAAATAGTAATTTAAAATAGCATGCAAATATTTGAATTATATTATATTTCTAGAATTTTAAATTATTATTTAAAGCAAATTCATGCAAACAAAATAATAAACATATTCAAAATATAAGAACTACTCGCTCTGTTCCAAATTTTAAGATTATTATTGATTTTTAAAAGTTAATTTGAAATATTTTTAAATTTAAAAATAAAAGAATTCATCCAAAATATGAAACAATAAATATTGCAATGAATACTAAATTTTAGATAATTTATAATATTAATTATTATTTAAAATATATTTTTTTTAATTTTAAGTTAAAAGTGTCTTAAATTAATTTTAAAAAATCAATAATAATCTTATATTTTAAAACTATTAAATACTTTCAATAATTCAATACAAGCCACGTTAATGTAATACTACTATTGTTTACGGATAATATAAAATTGGGCAATTGAGATTTGAGGATGTCTTCTTCATTAAGTAATTGAATAAGCAATCGCCTGATTGGAAAAGTGAGCAGGCCATCGCTTACCCAAAAAGGAGCTTTTGCTCCGATCCAGTCCGTTTGATGACCATCAAAAACACCTACGAATCTGTCCGAAAAAGTGGCATATCTATTCAGTGGCTGGCAAGAGTTATCAAACAATTACTACTAATTCTAAACCTAATAGTACTACAATCTGTGATTCTGTGACCGATTGAGCGGCATTCAAATTCCTCTCCTGCATCTTTTATCTGCGAAAATTTCAGTCATTCCATTACTGCAGTCCGCATCAGTAGGTAAGACGGCTTATGACTCTCTTGCTTTTTCTCCCTGTATATATTGTTTACTTATCTACTTCAAGTTTTAAGTGCTACAGACCTACAGTATTTGTGCAAATTATTTAACAATATCAAATTGCTGAGATCGTTCAAGCCTAGTTTTATGTTTTGGGTTGGAAGATTTCAGTTGTTTTCTTCTTTGAAGATTTAATTTTTATTTTTCTCTTGATATATCTGTCTGTAATTTCAGTCAAAATTTTGTGAGTTTGGTGATGGGTCGTCGCCATTACAGAAGTGAGTCCAGTGACGATGGTGAAGGACGTCAAAGGGTGGAAGCGAGTTCAAGATCCAAACACCAAGAGCTGAAAGATTCTAGTTCTGATAAAGATGCTAAAAAAGTGGAGAGAGAAAGGGGTAGGAGAGACAGAGATAGGCACGATAAAGAGCCTAATCGGGAAGATGATAGAGATACTCAAAGATATTTGGCTAGAAATTCCAGTTATTTCTCTGATGAGGGGGATGTAAATGCAGAGAGAAAAAGTAAAAAAGTAGAAAGAGAAAGTACTAAGAGAGATAAAATTGGTCCGGAAAGGAGCGGAAACTGGAGGACAATAGAGACCCTGAGCAGAATGCAATGATGGATTCCATTTCTGACGACTATGATGATAAGATTGAGAGAAGTAAGAAAGACAGAGATAGGGATGAAAAAGGGCGTAAAGGGGAGGATAACAGAGGTAGGATAGACGCTGAGGAAGGGAATAGAGGTAGAAATCGGCATTCCGGCCGGGATTTTGAGGATGAAGGTGAGAGGAATCGAAGGCATAGGAGCGAACGGCAAAATAGCAATGAAAATGGGAATAGAAATAGGAGAGAAGTTGATGAAAGACATAAAGGTAGGGATAGAAATTCGAGGCCGGAGTCGGAGGATAAACAGAGGAAAGTGGAGGGGCAAAGAGATAACAGGGATGATAGGAGGAAAATTGATGATGAGGATAAAGATAGGAAAAGAGGAGAAGGGTATGGAAGGGAGAGGAGAAAGAAAGAGGGTTTGAGGGATAAGGATAAGACACCTGAAGATCTGAACTTGCAAAAACAGCTCCCGCCATCGAAGGTAGAAGGGACAATAAATATTGATGCTGTTGCGAATTCGGGGAGGAGTGGTGGAGTTTATATTCCACCATTCAAGTTTGCACGAATGATGAAAGAAGTTCAGGATAAGAGTAGTGTAGAGTATCAAAGACTGACATGGGATGCATTGAGGAAGAGTATAAATGGATTAGTGAATAAGGTTAATGCAACTAACATCAAGAATATAATCCCGGAGCTGTTTGCTGAGAATCTGATCAGAGGAAGAGGTTTATTCTGCCGTTCCTGTATGAAGTCTCAGATGGCTTCTCCTGGGTTTACGGATGTCTTTGCAGCATTGGTTGCTGTTGTTAATACCAAATTTCCTGAAGTGGGTGATCTTCTATTGAGGAGGATTATTTTGCAGCTCCAAAGGGCATATAAAAGGAATGACAAGGTGCTTGATTCTCCCCTTTCCATTTGCTGTTGTAATTTGCTATTCCATGAAATAACTATTATTAGCTTTCATTATATACTGATCTTCATCTCTTTCTTATTCTAGCCTCAATTACTAGCTGCTGTCAAATTCATAGCACATCATGTAAATCAGCAAATAGTTCATGAGCTTATAGCTCTGGAACTATTGACAACGTTGTTGGAGAATCCTACTGATGACAGTGTTGAGGTGGCTGTTGGCTTTGTTATGGAATGCGGGGCAATCCTTCAAGATCTTTGTCCTAGAGGTTTGCATGGTGAGTAGGCTGTTACTGGTTGCTTTCACTTTATTGTGCTTTTATTTTTATCCATTGATTTATTTGGACTTTGCTGCAATACTTTTTTACAGTTTTCTTTGTAGGTATCTGTTCTTAGACTTTTGTTTTTTATAAGTTCTGCAAGAATAGACGTTCCAAGGTGACAGAAGAGAGTTTCTCAGACTCAATTTGTAATAGCAATGTAGTAGTTTGTCTTAATATTTAAATTAGTTAAAAGGAAAAAACTGTGTTACATATGGGATCTGTTTTCAGCTGACACTACTAGTTTGGATTTAAGTTGTTGCTGAATAACTTGCGTTAAAAGAATTTTTTTTTCTTTATTTAGTTTTTAAACTTCTGTTTGTTTGTCACATCATGCTTTTGAGTAAACTAGTGGTGCTTTGTTTAGTATATTGAGAGTCTAGGAAATTAAGACCTGTTAAAAGTAACATGACAATAATTGCATTGAAATTTTGTGTTACCACCTTTTGTTTCCATTTTTTGGATTTTTACAAACTTCTGAAGAGGAGCTGAATCTAAATTCACGACTGAAGATGCCTGGGTAGATCTGACACTTCCACCTCTGATAGGATTTGCAATACACATTGTTAATTGTCCTAGAAACATATCAAGTCTTTCTAAAAAAGGACTCAGTACAGTATAGCTCCAAAACAGGAGCATTAAAATTTAATTTCACAGAATGCTACTGTAAGGAAAAAACAAGGAATTAAAGAAACATAAGTAATAAATTATACTTGCACAATGAATAAGCAATACACTAAATACATCATACTCTCTCCCTCCCCCTATGGATGTCCAAACATACACATTTTATATAAAATATGCATAAAGACTAATTCACCCTAAAAAAGTATATATGAGTAGGGTCCATTAGCTTTAAAAAGACTAGTTTTATTTGTGTATTTACATTGGTTTCATAGGGGTATAATTGGAACTTCTTTTATACTCTGCTTTATTTGTTTTTCTTAATTTTTGTGAAATGTGTCCTTTTGACATCCCTTGGGGGACTGAGGGAAATATATTATGAAGCAACATGGATGTTATATTGTAGTGCTTTTTGATGTGTTTTATTATGAGAAGCTTTTGTAATATGTTGATATTTTTTTATCAGATGAAATAGCACTTGACATGAATGTATTCAATTTTCATTGGATAATATTTGGAAATTGTTTACAAATTTATAGGAAGACGATATATAATATTTTTATAATCACAAAATGGAAAATTGAAGAGAGGGGAGAAGCCATATTCGAATGTAGGGGTGACATTCAAGCTGTAAGTAGAAGAGTAAGGGATTGATGTTCATATATTGTGGCATTTTGACTTTCCATTAGCCTGTAAGACTTGCTCCAGTTTCATTATTGGTGGTAATACATTGCTATCAGAACTGAAATATGCTATGCAGGACCTAGGGTGATAGACTCATGAGACGTCGCCGTCGTGGATGATTTGCTATTTAGTTATTTATTTATCAGTGTCTATTTATTTATTTTATTTGTTGATTTGTTATTTATTGGTTTATTTCAGTATTGAGTTATTTATTTAGAGGTCCAATTGTTAATGGGCTTAGGATTATTAGAGTTTCTTTTTATTATAAATATGTAAGTCATGATAGATTATAACACACACTTTGATATTGAAAATTACTTTTATTGGTTGCGATCAATATTGCTTTCTCCTTTCCGTGGTTGGGAAACTCTAAGGATAGTGGTTCTCACGTGGTTGAATCACCTTAGCTCGTTAATTTTTATTACCAATTTCAATTAATTACTTTCGACCTACATCAAATTGGTGTCATAGACTAACTTCGTACCTTGGGATTTGGAAATTGTTTCGAAGCCGTTGTCATCACCCGAAAGTCTCGTCGGAACCCTATGTAACGATCGAGCAATCGTGCTTAACCTTGTAACTCGGTTTAAGAATATTATTGAATAAAATGAGATTTTATGAATATTATTATGTGTTATGTGTTTAAGGGTCGATTTTATGACCTGGAATGTGTATACGTGTTAGAATTTACGAATTAAGATTTCGTATAAGAAAATAAAAATTTTCGGGAAAAAGGCGTAACAACACTATTCACGCATAAAACGTTTTTACGTTTTTTTGAATGACACTATAGCGTTTATATGATGTCACAAGATGTAATTTTTAATAAAATTTAAAAAATGAAAAACACAGTTTTTTGGTTAATTGAACGAATTACGAAAGTCAACCGAGAATCAATTTAATTGTCAAACCTTCGGGCTTTGTCAATTGGGAGCCCAATGGAAGTTAATGTAAGAGGCCCAATCATAATTAATTAGAGGCCCAAAATAATTGTAATGGAGGCCCAAAGAATGACCCAAACTAAGCCCACAACTACCTAAGTCAAAGGAGGGTCAACGTGTGGGTTAAATTAGATGAAATGTGGGTGAAATGAAACTCAAATAAGGGACTTGGGGGGGGGGGGGGGACCTGGCCACCCAAGCTTCTTGAGGAAGATTGGGCACCTCTTTGCTTCTTGGAGAAGCTAAGCAAAGCTTCTCCCATAAGCAAGCATTCCATTAATGCCCTAGCCCTAAAGTCTTCCTTTTAATCATTTTAACTTAACCATGGTTAGCTTGAAGTTGGATGATGAGGGAGTAGTTAGTAAGGATTGAGAAGTTGTGGGGAATTGACCATACAAGACCTAAGTCAAGTGGCCAAGATGAAAACCTAAGCAAAGTTGCTTCAATGTCCTAAATACCCCAACTCTTGCATTTCCTATAAATAGCAAGCATTTACTTCACAAATCCTTACCAAGTTAAAATTTAAGACAAGAAACTATACACAAATTGTGAGAGAGAAATTCGAATTGGAAGGGAGTAAGGAGAGCAAGCAAGTAAAAATACTACACCAAAGTCAAGCTACAAAGAAGGTAACTCCTAAGAACCTTAACTCTTCATCATCTTCTTCTTAACTTCTTAAGCTTTTGTAATGCTTTGTTGGTGGTTGTTATGGTGGATCATGAAAGATCCGAAGAAATAAGGATGATGAACTTAGAAGACTTAATAATTATTGATAATATGCATACAAAGTGAAAACAAAGTTAAAGTAATGAACCAAACTAAGAAGCATGAAAATCGAATTAATTGTGTCTATTGGACTAGTGTAAATCATTGTTCGTAGGCTAAGAATTAAAATCCGGGAAGAAGGAAATATACATATGTAAGTTATGAAAATGTTCCAAGTGGAACAGACTAAAAATGTGCTATAATGAAGTTATGGCGAAAATTCTAGTAAAAGACGTTGAAAACCCTAACTTGGTACGATTTTCAAGCAAATTGAATGGCTAATTAACGGAGCCGAAAAACTATGATTTTGTGGAAATAGTGTAGATGGTAGTAAAAATGAGCTGTGGGCTCATGAACGAACTCATTCCGACTTCGAGTGAGTAAGTTAAGAAAAATTGAAGAATAGACGTTAAGAACGTTAAGTTGAAAAACTAGGCTACGAAGGATTTTTGAGCCAAATTTTACGCTTGTTAGAGAATCATAAAAATTATTCCATCCGGGGGATGGCTAGATAGTGTTGCGAGCAAGAAAAAGGCTAAAGAATAGACTCATTTTGATATCAGGTGAAGAAGTTATGAAGGTACGAAGTAGGTGCAACGAAAACGATAAAGCAGACAATTTTCAAAATGGGCACGAAATGCACTGCAGGGTTGGAGCGGCCCGCGCCAACCATGGCTTAATTAGGACGCGCCATAGCAGCAGTTGGTGAGATAGTTTCGATGTCCTTTAGTAAATTGGGCATAACTTTCTCGTACGAACTCCAATTTGGATGATTCAATATGTTCTGGAAAGCTAAAAGTAGACCTACAACTTTCATTTAATAAGATTTGAGAGTTAAGATCGGGATCAAGGTCAAAAATTGGGCATTTTTAGGACTGTTGTGCAATCGGGCTCGAGGCATGGTGATTCTTTCGAAACGCCGAAACGCTATAAGAAGTTGCAACAAACTTGAAAAGTGCTATGAGTCTAACGACACGGTAATGTAAACCATATGTGGAGTCTATTTGTGACTAATTTGATGTGTCAATGTGATGATATCATGTAGGACTTGTAAAGAACGAGTTAAAGGAAAGTTTAGAATAACGCATAAGACAAGTTTTCTAACTTCATTCGATTATATTCTTATGAATGTTATGAGAGATGTTTTTAAGATCAAATGTACATAATGCTTATATGATTGTGTGAATTCCATGCTTATACAAATCTCTTGGTATTTTGTACAAGTATTCAAGCTATGCTATGACATAAACTGTTAAAGTTTTCAAGTTCGATATTCATGAACTGTTTAAGTGTCGATGCTAGTTGTTTTGGCTAGACAAATGTAAAATGTTTTATCGGTTTGATATAGAATCTTTGAAATATTATTATTGATGTTAAGTAGAGCTTGTCCAAACCAAATTGTTTTGGTACTGATTCAAAGGTAAGCATGAGAATGAACAAACCAAAGTTTTGGTTGAATATTTCGACTGGCACACAAGGTGTCAAAACAAGCGCATATAATCGTTTAAAAGTAAGAGTGGTGATCAATATAGAGTACTATAGGCTGATCACCTAGAAGTGGTCATAAGTAATGACGGTTTACAGTTGAATTACTGTTAAACCTTTTCAAAGGAAGTAAAAAGAAAGTTCTTGGGCGTATGACCTCTCAGCATAACTGTTCAGTATGTTGTTTCAAAAATGTGTTAAATGAAAAGAAGATTATTATTCCTTTTTTATTCAGAATGCTTCACAATTATTGCTCAGCTGTTGAATAATGATCATATGATTCTTGATTATGTTA
Source organism: Panax stipuleanatus (assembly GCA_020205555.1). Lineage (NCBI taxonomy): Eukaryota > Viridiplantae > Streptophyta > Magnoliopsida > Apiales > Araliaceae > Panax > Panax stipuleanatus. The sequence goes on along the minus strand of CM035125.1, from coordinate 973,736 downwards.
TTGAACAGTTATACTTGTTGGGCAATTAAATGCTCACCCTTGCTTAAATTATATGATTTTAGCTAAGATCCAACGTATTGAAGTATCCGGTACAAGGGGAAGAAAAAGATGAATGAATAGAAGATTGTGTAATAGCATGGTATTATTATTGTAACATATAATTTTATTATGTTTTGAACATGTAATGGTTGTAGAACCTGGGATGGAACGGATATGATATAATAATATAGTAATTACATCCATGTCATTAAGATTATATAGGTAATTATATATGGATGTTGTAGTACCGTGTAGCACCATATTCAGGATTTAAAGGTACCCGGATTTGGGGGTGTCACACCTTACCCCACAACCACTATTACGCTGCCACCCACACTCGAACAGATCTGCTACATCACTGCTATCAGTCACGACCCCAACACCACAACAGAATCCCTCATGCTGCAGCTCCAACCCACCAACAGAGCCAATCATCATGGTCGACCAGATTTGCTGAACCAACAGATCCAACCCAACATCAGAATTACCGCACTACCAAGCCCCGACAAAAAAAAAAGGGAAAGAAGAGGGCCAAATCGCAAAAAGAAAAAAAAAGAGAAGGAAGAATTAGGGAGAAAGGAAGGGAGAAAACAATATTATCGCAACCAATAAAAGATTAATTTTCAATATCATAGTGAGTGTAATAATCTGTCATGACTTACATATTTATAATAAGAAGAAACTCTAATAATCCTAAGTCTATTAACAATTGAACCTATAAATAAATAACCTAATACTAAAATAAACTAAGAAATAACAAGTTCACGAACTAAATAAATAAATAGACACTGATAAATAAATAACTAAATAGCGAATCATCCACGACGACAACGTCTCATGGATCGATCCCTATCAACTCTCTTCGACTGCGAAAATAAAGTCTCTGACGAAGTGAAAGTCTCATATCTCTCAAAAGTCTCACATCTCTCAAAAGGGTCTGGATTATGCCGACGGAACTACTCAGCACTAATCCATGTACATTCATCCGGAGACCTATTTGCTCTACTTCACCAAAAATTGACTGGTCGACAGAACCCGCTCATCAAAACACATCCTTAATAACCTCTGATGTACCTTGTGTAGGAACAATAGGAGGTGCAGGTGGAACATGTAAAGGAGGAACAAGTATTGGCTCATCAGGGTTAACAAGTGTAGGCGAAATAGGGGAAGAAATAGGAGAAGAAGTGGAAGAGGGGTGAAATCATCAGAAGGCCCATGATAAGGAGTAAGTTTTTCACATTGAATACAAGACCAATATCCATATCACTCGGAAGATCCAACTCGTATGCGTTCACTGTTATGTATGCTTTTAAATAAATTAGTCATTGTCATTGCAGCTGAAAGAGCCACAATGGTGTGCATATTTGTCGTGGAAAATATTTTTAGTTTGTTCTAGGCAAATGCTAAATGGTTCTAGAAAACCTTCATGTTGCTTGTAGTGTGTATACCTCGGCTTATGTTTTTCTTCTTTGGTTGGAATATGTTTTTTTTTAAACTTTTTGGACTATAATATGTGTAGTTTAAAATATTTTCGTGATAATTTACACATCTACGTTAGGATGTGTATGAACGCAACATTTAATCTTGTCATGTACATGATTTGGGTTCAAAGTCTTTATAATTTTAAATGTGTAGGTATTTTTGAGCGTTTCCGTGGGATTCTTCACGAAGGAGAGATTGACAAACGGGTGCAATTTTTGATTGAAGGTCTCTTTGCTATTAGAAAAGCCAAGTTTCAGGTAAAGTGACATTTTACTTTGTCAACCATCAGGTCTTTCTATGGTGACATGCTTGAATAGGCAATAATACTGATTCATGGGTCTGTTCACAAATGCAGGGCTACCCTGCTATTCGTCCAGAGCTAGACTTGGTTGAACAAGAAGATCAGTTAACCCATGAAATATCTCTTCTAGATCAGATAGATCCTGAGGTTGCTTTAGGTATCTCCTTTCATGTGACTTCAGTTTAGCTGTTTGGTAGGTGTAACTCTTTTCATACATCATTGTAATGCTTCATTATTATGCACAATCAGATATTTTCAAGCCGGATCCACAATTTATAGAGAATGAACAACATTATGAAGAACTAAAGAAAACTCTACTCGGTGAGGAGTCTGAGGATGAAGCTGAATCAGATGAAGCGACAGATGACGATGATGACGATGGTGAAAATGATGAATCTGATGAAGAGGATGAAGAACAGATGAGAATAAGAGATGAAACTGAGACAAATCTTGTGAATCTTCGGAGGACGATCTACCTAACAATCATGTCTAGTGTTGATTTTGAGGAAGCAGGCCACAAACTCTTGAAAATCAAACTAGAGCCTGGACAAGAGGTATCTATATTAGCTCTATTTCCCTCTTTGTATAATTAAAGGTTTGTTTGACATATATCACCATTACAAGGTTTATAAACTTCTATTATACATGCTCACCAACCCTGTGTGAAGCACGATCAACATGAATAGTAATTTATAATATTAATAATTGAATAAAATTTAATTGTGATGAATTATTGTAGATTTATTTAGTTATGATTATGAGAAAATAATTATTGTAATTTTATTTAAGTTTGTAATGGAATTCTATATTAGCGTATATATTGACAAAGTTTAAAACACAAGTTTTAAAAAGTTTTAATTTCGTTATGACAATTAGTTAGGAATGAGTCAACTATAATTTTTCAACTAATGTTACAATTATTATGGTTCAAATTCACATTATATTATATTACAATTAATCATGTGATTTGATAAAATTCAAGTTTAAATGAATTAAATTAGTTAGGATATTAATTTGACAATGAAGTTCACGACTAATATTAATGCAATCAAATCACGTGATGTCTCTTTAGTGTGTTTAATTGTTTGTAATTGTTTTGCACGTGATTTTTTTTAGTGAAGTGTGTTTTACCAATTTTTTGTAATAAAATAGGTAAAACCAAAAATACAAATTCTTTTTCAACTAATGTTACAGTTATTATGTTTCAAATTCACATATATTATAATATAATTAATCGTGTGATTTGATAAAATTTCAAGTTTAAATGAATTAAATTAGTTAGGATATTAATTTAATAATGAAGTTCACAACTAATATTAGTATAACTAAATCGCGTGATATATTTCTTTAGTGTGTTTAATTGTTTGGTTGTAATTGTTTTGCAAGTGATTTTTTTAGTGAAGTGTTTTTACCAATTTTGTAATAAAACTGGTAAACCAAAAAAAAACTTTTAAAAGTTACTTTTTTTAATTATAGACTGGTTGGGTTTCTTTTGAATATTTTACAAATTTAGGTAGTATATATTTAATTATTAATTATTATAAATTTGTATAGTACTTATACTAATTTGAATAGGAAAGAAAAAGATCTTTTTTTTTCTATACCTCTTAGAGATAGAAATATTTCTAAATTTGGATAGTATTTAATTGATAAAAATTTGAATAATATTTATGCTAATATGAATTAGGAAAGTTGAACCAAAAATTGGTGAAATCACACGAAGTTTGTGCTTTTAATTATATAGTTGATATGTGCATATATATAGATGTATTTACTATATATAATGTATATGAGCTTGCACACTTGGAAGATCCACACATGTTTGTTGAATTTGTTTAGCCCTATTAATCTTTTTATTTCTTGTTTGTAATGTTAATAAGATTATTAGCAACTAGGTCATGGTCCACTTATCCACAAGTGAAAACCCTATTCGTGTAGAACTAAAGTAGCTATTATTCCTAGATGCATAACATTTGCATGTTCGGTGCTTTTATGTGTCCATATTCGAAGGACTAAAGTGTCTGACACTTGCGGACACTTACTTTAACGTTTTTGATAAAATGATAATTTATTATATTTTAGCAAAGTCAAGGAAGTAAATGGAAATGGGCATCAAAAAAGGGGTAAAATTTAGATCACCACATGCGGCTTTCACCTTTTTGTACATCACTACCTGCAGTGTTATTAAAATCTCTGCCTAGGTTCGATTAATCCCTGTCTAGGTACTAGGCAGTCCTTTACCTCCTCAATTTGGCATGGCGCCTAGGCAGAATTAGACCTTTGCTTTAAAGATATACAATACTTGAAATGAATTTTTTAAAACATTAAAAGATTAATTTTTTGAGTAATTTTTCATCCAGAATTTTAAAAATTACAGCTACTAGGCGGCCTAAAAGCTAGGCGCCCCTAGCTCCTTTAAAAGTGAATACATAAGTGCCAATTGTTTATATCATGTCCCATATCACCTCCCGCGTCACTTTTGCGTGAGTTAACATGATTTCTATTTGAATATTTGGTGCTCAAAGTAATGTAAGAGTCATGCAGGTTTTACTTGGTGATTTTTCAATGATACGAAACACCAATTAACATCTGTACCATGAATTTGGGATTGTATATGCACACATATATGTATATATTATATTCACAGAACATACCAACAACCACTATCCTTTTGGTTCACTTGAATCCCCTGAGCTAATGCAGAGGGAAGAAGTATATACCTCTTAGAGGCACATGTACTTATTAAGAGAACTTGTACCATGGAGCTAATGTTATTTGGTTTGACCAAAATGTTACATCTGGATGACCCTGTGTACACATGTTCTGCACTCGCAAAGTGTTACTGTTTGCACATGGGCTTGATAGCTAGTAAAAATTGTGTATGCAGGTTCATTATGTTTTCTGTTGGGTCTCAAATCGAGTCGGGACTGCTTGACTGAAGTTATTGGTCTTTGTAGTACACCAATCATATGAGGAATCAGTCGCACGTATTGATATTTATTGAAGACCTAATTTCCTTCAATGGTCTATATTATTTAATACCTCAGCTTTCATAGAGGGGATTTGTTACGGAAAGAAAGGGAAAGAAGGGATGACAATCATCTGATTTAATATTAAAATACTAAAGGTTTTATTTATGGGATGCTTTGGACTTTAAATAAACAAGCATCTGTGTTTTACTATAAATAAACAATGCTCAAGTGGTGTATAGACTCAGGATGTGGTAGGATTTTTTTTTACGGTATGTTTTAGACTTTGTACTTCTATTGTTTGTTGTATACATGTCTGACTGCGAGGAATAAATAACAACTTTAGGATCTTCCAGTTGAAAACGATTTCTGCATATATTTTTTTCTATTTATTAAAAAAGCACACCACTTAAATAAATCAACCATTTAAAGATCAGGTTATGGTTTTTCATTTTTTTATTTAGTCATGTTTCCCTTACAAATCCGGTTTCTTTATTAAGGAATATTGCTGTGCTTTTCCTTTTACAATACTTGGCATTTTCTTGCTGTTTTTTTGGCTTGAAAAGTAGGACTAATTGTTGTACTGTTCTTTCAAATTGCTGTGAACTGTTTCCCAAGTAACTTGAACCTTTACCGACTTTGATTTGGCCTACCTAGATGGAGCTATGCATTATGTTGTTGGAGTGCTGCAGCCAAGAGAGAACTTACCTTCGGTATTATGGTCTCCTGGGTCAACGATTTTGTATGATCAATAAGGTTTACCAAGAAAATTTTGAGAAATGCTTTGTGCAGCAATATTCGATGATCCACCGGCTTGAGACAAATAAGTTACGTAATGTGGCAAAGTTTTTCGCCCATCTACTTGGCACCGATGCTCTGCCCTGGCATGCTCTAGCTTATATACGGCTGACTGAGGAGGATACTACTTCTTCTTCCCGTATTTTCATTAAAATTCTCTTCCAGGTAATTTACTACACATTTTCAATTATATTTGTCTGCAATATGCAACTTATATGGGATGATGCTTTGACATTCCTTGAGGTCAATTATCTAGCCACCATGAATTTTCTGCCTTCTAATAATTTCAAATTTACAATTCACTTAATGTACTAAAAATATTCTTCTTCGTCCATATGTAGTTGACTGTAAATTCTTTCTCAAAATTTTACTCTCTGGAGTGTTTATGTCTATTAATTTATATCAGCTAAACTTGCATTCACCTTGGTTCAGGAATTATCAGAGCACCTAGGAATTCGTCTTTTGAACGAGCGGCTCAGTGATCCCACAATGCAGGACTCTTTTGAGTCAATTTTCCCAAGAGACAACCCCAAGAACACCCGATTTTCAATCAACTTCTTCACATCCATTGGGCTTGGTGGGATCACTGAGAATTTGAGAGAGTACTTGAAGAATATGCCTCGTCTTATCATGCAGCAACAAAAGCCAGTTTCTGAATCGGATGATGAATCTGATGGTTCTGGTAGTTCCGACACAGATGCATCTAGTTCTGATTCGAAATCGAGGTCAACAGACTCCAGCGGAAGTGAAAGTGAAAGCGAACGTGATGACAGACGAAGGAAGAGAAGGAGGCATTAGAGAACGACTCTAAATTGCCTGAACGGAATGGAACATTGTGGTGGCTCATCAACATTTCATTTAGTTATTGAATCCCTTGCAGAGGTAAAAGAAGAGTCGTGTCCCCCATTTGTCTGCGACAGGAAAATCTTGATGGCTTTACTGGATTTATCCAGGCTAGATTGAGTTGGAAGTACGAATGTAACTAGGGTTTGATATTTAATTATCTGATTTCTGTGGAAACAGATACAAAAATTGATTGACGGGGGATTCTCTCTCTTTAGACTTGATGCTTCTTTTCCAAGTATATTTTTGTAGGCTTGCGCTGCCATTTTCGCTTCTGAATTAGTTGATGTCTTTTTGGGGCTTGGGTGGGTGAGACTGTGAGAGGGCGGGTCATTAATATTTTGTAGTGTTTTATTCTTGAAAAATATATTTTTAATAGTATACTTCATCAGATAATATTGTTTATTTATAATTATATAATAAATTTAAATTTATTCATACTCGGCCATCCTGACAATTATGATCTACAACTAATTAATTTTTTTACTTGCTTCAAAAGTCTTTTCCACGAGAGTATTTCCCTTTTTTCCGCCTGATGTATCCTTTTAATTTCGTATGCTAGAATAGAAGCCTATTCTACGCAAAGAAGAAAACCTCAATTAATAGAGAAGGGAAGCCACGCCCCTGGCCCTGGTTAATATAGTTTTACATGGCAACTAGAAACTAATATGGGAGCTGGGAGGAGGGGAGGTTAGGCCCCGGTCTACAAATCGTTTAATTTTCATACGCAAATTCTTTAAAACTGTGATTCCTAAGTAATGGTTGGGAATTGGGATATAACATTTGTGGGATACAAAGTCCAGGAGAGTGGATTTTTTTTTCTTCTAATCAAGCACCTAAACATGCACTCTAGACCGGGGCAAGAAACTAAATTGCCTCCCAAACCGCATCAAAAACTGCACAAACCGCACCAATTAAAATCGCACCAACGGTTCCGGCGTATGTGGCGGTTTTAAATGAGTTGAAAAATCAAATTTACAATTTGATTTTGGTTACTGACCAAAACCGTATGCATAAAATCGAAACCGCACAATACGCCAACAAGATAAAAGAAGTCAAGTTGTCCAGAGTGATTTATAAATTTTAATGAAAATATGATTGAGCTTACCATCATAATCATTATAATAACAATAATAAATTTACAAGAACAAGTCCACCAACAAACTTTATTTATTATTATCTACCACTATGTATCTATATACATACCAACTCATATACATATATATTTTCCATTTTCTTAATATTATTATCCTAAACTTAAAGGTTAAACTTATGTATTAATTATTTTTCTTTATATAAATAGTGTTATATATCATAACAAATTTTATTGATATTAAATAAATACGAATAGATACGTGAGATATGATATTAGGCATGAGACTCAGTAAACAATTAAATTATTTTATTATTTTATGTTCAACATTAATTACTCACCCTACATTATATAAAACCGAATTTACGATTTGAGTTTGGTTCTATTTAGTTTTTGTTTAGACAAAACATTAAAGTAAGGTTGTATGTGTTATAAAAGTGGTATTTAATATTGCGTGATGTTAAATTGTTAATTTAAATTGCATAAAATTTTGTTGTTTCAATTAGTTTTGGAACTGAAACCGCACCAAATGAAACCGCACCGCACCAATCACAAGCGATTTCATGTGCGGTTTTGAATTTGTCAAACAACACCTAAACGATTTTATGTACGGTTTGAATTTCAAACCGCACCAAACCTTCCAGTGCCTTAAATGGAACACCCTCCAGTCTCTTCGGCTCAAATTTTCTTGTTATTCCTTTCAGTTGAACAACATATGCGAAGGATGAATAATGCAGCATTCACTCTTTCCAAGACATTCATAAGTTGTTCTTCGCACACTAGTCGGTCTCTCCTTTCTCATCAACTTTGAAAACCAGTCAGTGACCCTTTTATCGGAGATACAGTCAAATAGCTTCAAAATTGGCACACAAACAAGAGCAAATTGAAGATAGAAATTATACTCATCTCACACTAACTTCCTTTGTACGTACTGTAATGACTACCGAGAGAGTGAGAGGTGGTTATATATATAGATTTATGATTGGTGTGTCCACAATTATCTTGCCCGTTTCTTTTAAAGCTGCAATTAAACTTTTGGCATCCTTCATTTTCACTTGTGAAGAAGAAGTCAATCTGGCGATCGATGCTGCTAAAATCTTCCTTTTTTCTTCATACAGAGGGTTGAAGATTTCTAACATGTTCCTTAAATTGGGACATTAGTGCCACAAATATATATAATTTCCGGATAGATACATCCAACAACTCATCAAATCCTATTCTCATTCATGCATGGTGATGGTGGACAGAACTTCTTGGGTCCACAGTTAATGGAGAAGATTGTTCATCCATCTGTACAACTCTTCTAGTACAGATGTATAGACATTGCATATATATAGTTTCTGCTTCAGGTGATCATACCTTCCATGTTTTGAGCTTGCTCAGCTCTTGCTCGTTTCTAACATGATAGGATGTGATCATGTAGGAAAACTAATGGATCGAATAGGTTGGAGTGGGTTTCATTTGAAGTACTATCCATTATTAATTTTTTAGCAAATAACTCAAAAAAATTTTTATGGTAAACTACAAGCTCTCTACTCTTTGCTTATATGCATACACAAATAGACACAGTGCAAGAAGACAAGATGAGCTATAGATTAATCATACCCAATATGATGAGCATGTGAGCTCTCCGTTTAATTTGGGTATGTTGTTACACATCTTCCCAACAAAACTCCAGATGCTTTCTATTTCTTTAATCGCCACGATTATGTGTCGATTATGAGGTGTCTTGCAGTTACGTGTTTAATTTGTCCATACATTGGCCAAGAGTCATGACCTCCATCACCATAACTGCCACATTACCCTCTGCTACATGCATGCTAAAGAAAGCTATCTCACCTCCGTTAGGTGGCCTGTCAAAGCTGTCCCATATGGAAGAACCCCTAGTCATCGTAACAACAACATATTATATGATTGATATGAATCATTACATATTAAATTAATGATACAAGAACAGCAAACAAAAGTTCGAATTATTTAAGTGTGCACGTAAAGCTTGTCGTCTTCTACTAATGCGTGGATCCATAAAATTTATTAGAAACTAACTCTAGAGCCAAATGTGTTATGAAAGAACATCAAAGATACACATATCTATAAGTGTGTGTGAGAGTAAACTGTTTACAAACGTATATCATTTTCTAATTAACTGCTAAGAATATATACTTCAAGTGTTGGGACATGTGACTTATAACTTAGAAATACTTAAAAAGGCTAGTGCGGAGCGAAGCGACGCACTAGCCCATCAGGGTTGAACTGAAGGTTTGGGGGATGGGGGGGAGCCTCGCTGTACGGTACAGAGTTTCTGTTAGGGTAGTGCGGGCCGCCCGGTATAGGCTTATGAGCGGCGCGGGACGCGCCACACTCGACAAAGTTTCTAGAGCACTGGCGGGGCGCACCGCTGGGAGGGCGGGGCGCGCCGGGTGTAGACAATATCCTGTAACACTAGTGCGGGGCGCGCCGCTTGGAGCGCGGGGCGCTCCGGACGATAAACAGAGTTTTTAAGGATCAGTTTTTATAAGGACATTATGGGTATTCATGATATAATGTGAATTAGAGTTAGAATAGGAGTAGCCTCTATATGTACCCTCTATTGTAAACTCTATGTATTCAATTGAATAATAAACGTCGCTCCCGTGAACGTACCCAAATTGGAGAACCACGTAAATCTCTGTGTTAATTCTTTACTATCGTGTGCGTGTGTGTGATTTAATTCTAACAAAATGGTATCAGAGCTAGGTTGGATTGAACACACGAAGAACGATGACATCAAGTTCGTCTGTTTCAAAGTTCGACGTGATGAAGTTTGATGGGACTGGGAATTACGGATTATGGCAATAGAGGGTAAAGGATCTGTTGGTGCAACAGGGATTGGTGAAGGCGTTGAAGAAGAAACCAGAGACTCTGACGACTGATAACTGGGAGGAACTCCAAGCGAAGGCGGTGAGTACAATTCATTTGTGTCTTGCAGACGAGATCATATGTCACGTGATTGATGATGAATCGCCATCGGGTGTATGGAGTAAACTGGAATCCAGGTATATGTCAAAGTCATTGACAAACAAACTGTTTCTGAAGCAGAAGTTGTTTGGGTTAAAGATGGTCAAGGGTTCTGAATTAACTTATTCAACATATTCACACGTTTAATCAGATTATTAGCGATTTACTAAGGATTGAGGTGAAATTCGAATAGGAAGACCAAGCGCTGATGTTTTTATGTTCCTTACCGGGTTCCATGGAGAATCTTGTTACAACTCTTCTATGGGGAAAAGAGACTCTAAAATTGGAGGAAGTCACTTCTGCTCTACTGATGTTTAACCAGTGAAGGCAACAAATCGAGGGTGTTTCGGGTGAAGGGTTGGTGGTAAAAGGGGGAGAGCAACGTAGCAAAAAATCGAAAAGGGGAAAATCAAGAGCGCATAAGAAATCGAAGTCAAGGGGAAAGACTCTTAAGCCAAGGGAGTTTAAGTGCTTCAAGTGTCACGAGACAAGACACTTCAAGAAAGATTGTCCGTACAGGAATAAGAATGATAGAATGAAAATAGGGAAGAAAACAGAATCAACGAAATCTACAAACGTTGTGGAAGAGTCATAGGATGATGGGGATATGTTATCGGTTTCAACAAACACAGATGTGGCAGACTCATGGATTCTGGATTCAACATGTTCGTTTCATATGTCACCTAACAGGGAGTGGTTCGACACGTATAGGTCTGTAAATTGTGGTACTGTTCTAATGGATAACGATGCTTCATGCAATGTCATTGGAATAGACACAGTAAAGATTAAGATGTTTGATGGTGTTATGAGAACTCTTGCTGAGGTGAGGCATATTCCAGGTTTAAGGAAGAATCTGATTTCATTGGGAACCGAAGTCGGCTGAAGAGATTCAGGATATGTCAAACGTGCCTTATGCAAGTGTAGTTGGTTGTTAGATGTATGCGATGGTATGTACAAGACCCGATTTGGCACATGTAGTCAGCATAGTGAACAAGTACATGGGAAATCCAGGCAGAGAGCATTAGAAAGCGGTAAAGTGGATATTCAGATATCTGAAAGGTACTACAAATCATGGGATTATGTTTGCAAGGCAACATGATCAGATATCAGTTGTGGGGTATGTAGATGCGGATTATGCTGGAAGGTTGCATGATTTGAGGTCTACAACAAGGTATGTGTTTACATTAGCAGGTGGACTGATTTGTTGGAGATCCATGGTACAATCTCTAGTGGCTCTATCTACTACTGAATCTGAGTATATGACATTGGCTGAGGCTGGGAAAAAAGCATTGTGGTTAAAAGGTTTTGTGAAGGAGTTGAGCATAGATTAAGGTGGAGTATAGCTGTATTGTGATTGTGACTCCCCTAAATCCGGGTCCCTTCGAACCCCGGATCCAGTCTGCTACGATACTACTATCGTCAAACTATTACATCCTTTATTCATTACTTAAAGAATATAACTTTGCTTTGCTAAAATTTAGAATATAATTTCTTTGCTTTGCCAAGATCTTGTATGATGACCCCAACTTTTTATAAGTTTTAAAATCTCGGTCATATACCATCACTATCTATACATCATATTCGATGTCACAAAAATGCGGAATAACTTAACTTTTTCAATCTCCTTTGAATAAAATCCTTTTATTGATTTCATAATTTTAAATCAATTACATATCCTTGAATCAATTATATGATATGATTCATTCTATTTGAGTTATTGTATAAACGTTTACATCTTAATACGATATCTTCTATGTACCACATAGTACAACCTTACAATCTTAGCATGTATAAAACATCGCAATCTATTATCGTATACATCTTCTAGAACCTAAGCATTGTTCAAGAGCATATATTTAAATAAACGGTAATCTTCTTGCAATACTAACGAACTCTATCACGTAGCACGTAACTTTTATCGTGAGTCCTTAACCTGCGAAAGTGGTTATTTGCAAGAGTGAGCTCGACAGCTCAGCAATTCTAACAGTTTTCATGCATCACATAGCATATAATAACATACTCAGTTCATGCATTCATAATCAATTAATATTTACTACGCATGTTACTTTTCACATAACAGGCATAGAGATTTACTTCACAAATATATATCATCAAAGATTAACTTTCAATCTCAAACATATCTCATATACATTTCATATATATAACTCAACATCATTATAGCATAATACGATTCAACTAACAGTTATTGAATTCATGTAACAAATAAGAACTGAAAGACTTGCCTGGTTCGTAGTTTAACAACTACGACTTAACTGCTTATAGATATTTGCACTTCGTGTAATCCTACACAGTTATATAATCATGGATTCACACTCGTCAGTTATACATATCCATACATCCTCAACGTAATAACAATTGTTACATTTATTTCTAACTTGGTTCTTAGAACCTTCGTTTCACTTTCTTATCATACTCTTATAATAGCTAGGTATGTATAGGTATACCTTAACCATTCTTAATATCAACATTCATATATATCACACACTTAACTATCTAAGTGTTCGACATATATTTTAAAACTCATAGATACATGATCTATATTATCCTTACGTTTCTCAAACCTTAACCGAATTATACCTTCGGGTTTTATAGGGTAAAGGTCCAAAAATGCCCCTGACCTTTTTTTCGATGTCCCATTTACACCCTAAACTAATTTTTTTTCCAAAAATACCCTTAACATTACAAAATTCAGCTCAACCGTGCCCCTGTCCCTAACGAAAATGCCACATGGACTAACTCTGCTAATACGTGGACAATTATTTGTTGACGTGGCATGACCAGAGAACAAAAAGGGGAAAAAACCCCCTAATTTCAGAATTAAACTCTAATAAAAAAAACTTTCATATTTTTAAAATTAATCTTTAATAAAATATAACAAAATACATAATCTGAAGTTTGTCTCTTTCTGTCTCCATTTCCCATATCTGGATCTTCGATCCAACTCCAAACCCAGATCTGAATTATGTCTCTTTCTCTCTCCATTTCTTCCAAACTCCATTTATCCCCATGTTAGAAGCGTAAAAGAAAAGAACATGTTTGTATGTATTAAACCCAAACCCATATAATGTTTGTATGTTTATCGCCAACTCCAAACCCAGATCTTCGTTTCCAATCATGTCTCTTTCTCTCTCCATACAAGCATGTCTCTTTCTCTCTCCATTCCCCCAAACTTTTCCAAAGTGGGTCTCATGTACATAATCAAAACAAAATTCGGGTAGGCAGTGAACATAGGGCCGAAATTGGGTCCATCATGGATCTCGGGATCAACCTGAGGAGAGAGAGAGAGGCGAGGAACAAAGGGCATCTGGGTTTGTTGTTCTGGGTTACTCTTTCAATAAAAAATTAATTTAATTCTTTCTAGTAATCTGGGTTTGTTGTTCTGGGTTTGTTATCAGCTTTGCTTTACTTTGGTTTTCATCTGATGGTTAATTGTGATCTGAAGGGTAATTGTGATATGTAATTGTTGTGATGGTTGATTGAATGATTTGGTGAACGGTTGTTTGGTTGCATATGATATGGGTTTGTTGAATGTGATTTCAGAATTAAACTCTAATAAAAAAAAGTTTCATATTTTCAAAATTAATTTTTAATAAAACCATTTCCCAAATCTGGATCTTCTTTTCAAATCCCTTCGGTCTAACATTAAAAAAATTAAACAATGAACCAATGAATAAAATGGATTTATCAGCAACAGTTTCGAGGCGGAAGAACTGCAAGTCGTCAAGATCGGAGAAGTCTTCGTCAGCTAAATAAAAAGGGCAATCGTGCTAGTTATCTTCTTCAATGCGGTGGTTTGAAGGAGACAGAAAGGGGTGAGAGTTATTGCCCAGATCAGACGCCAATTAACAACACTACCGAGAAATCGTCCGTCGAAAAAAATGGGGGCACCACCACTCGCGGTGGCACTACTATTTGTTCCGCCGGAAAGAAGTCACCGCTGCTCTTATCTATTATGTTTTTTTATTTTGAATTTTAGAGTTTTTCTTTTTAGTTTGATTAAATGATATATTTTGTTTTATTAAAAAATGTTCTATATTTAAGCCTTAATTGATTTCTTTATTTAGTATTTTTGTATTTTAGTTTTTTAATATTAATGATACCAAAAACAATTAATTAATAGTAGTGTTAGTATAATTGTTTAATTTTATTTAGCCTTGCCAGCAAAATTAGATGAGGTGTCAGTTCCGTTTGTCAAGGTGGCATGTCAGTTAACGACAGGGGCACGGTTGAGCTGAATTTTGTAACGTTGAGGGTACTTTTGGAAAAAAAATTAGTTCAGGGTGGAAGTGGGACATAGGGGAAAAGGTCAGGGGTTTTTTTGCACCTTTGCCCGGGTGGTTTTATATCACCATTACATCAATGAACACTCAACATATTATTTAAACTCTAGTTTCATAACTCATGATAACAATGTAAGCTTACTACAAAGTTCATATTACATTTTAAAAATAATCAGGCAGCAGTGTCCTGTGGCACAGCTGCGCTGAGATTAGCCTTGGGATGGGCGCAGCTGCGCCCTTCCCTGATCAGTTCGGAATTAACTTTTTGGTCTTTGGTTTATTTTGGCCTTTTAGCATGCATAGGTACTGACACATGACATGCTAAACACCCTTCAATACACATGTTCACATACATCTAATCTATTTACATATAGCTAGTGTAGTTCATCTTTAAAACTTGCTCATATAGTGCATATCACATCTACTAGTGGGGTGCACATACCATTCATGACTAGAGGCATATAAGTTCTATCATGCTTGTACATAAAATCAGAATGCAAGTAACTCAATGTTCAATCATTTTACTTTCAAACTTTCTAAGTTTTATTTCCAAAAATCCTTGTCATGCTTAAGCTAATCATGCAAGGCTACTATGTTCATCATGTATACATATGAGGTGTCATAGAAGTATCTTAATCTACATGCTCACAATTATCTTCATCATACATGCATAACGAGCATCATTTCTTGCTTTAAAACATATCTAATTCATGCTTAACTAACGTTCATAGTGTCTAACAAGGTGTGTACACATACATGACATCTAAGTGATGTTAAAAGCACTAGCATGTATGATCAAAAATATTAGAATTTAGTCACACTATAATCATGCAACTTAGTTTGCAAAATTATCCGAGTTTGCCTTTGAAATCATTTTCAACTTAAACCATGTATTCTAGTATACTCTTAACACCTTAGACTAACATTTCATGCATATCTAGACCATACAAACATGTTCAAAAGGTCAGAACATAAGCATCAATAGTATGTGTCAAGGCTCATTTTAAAAAGCTATAACTTTCTTTAGTAATTATATACTAACATAATCATACATGCTCATACTATGTCAAAGTACTCATATATACATGTTAAACCTATTAATCATGTTCTTCATGCATTATTAAAGTGATACTACAAGTTAGACTTATCAGATTGTTAACAAAAACAGAAAACCAATATCAGTGCCTGGCACAACTGCGCTGCTCTAAGCCTGGGAATCGGCACAGCTGCGCTGCTCCAGGGCAGACTCAAACAGCAGCAAACTGGCGCAGCTGCGCCATTTTGAACTGCAGGGGGAGCGTAGTTGCGCCATACCCTGGACAGTTCAGAATGGCTACTGCAACGGCAGTTTACAAACCCAAACTCGAAAATTTTCATTTAGCATGTTCAATATCAATCACAATGTATTCCTAACATGTATAACAGCTTAGATAACAACTAACCATCATTCTCCAATTCAATTATCATACAATTCATGTATAATCAATAATCTATCAAGTTTCAAAAATGAAGAACAATAAAATGAGAGTTACCTCTGCTAAGCTTGAAATGAGTTTACTGCTATATCGAACTTCCTCAATTCATAGACTCCTTACTAATACAATGTACTCACTCTATATCTTATACTTATTAGAATTTCTTAGCAAATGAAATGAAGGAGGAGGGAGCCTTATTTATAGAGTCTTGAATACACAAACAATGATATTGCCTCCCAAATCAAACCAATGGAATGAAGGATTACATGATGGTTAAGGGAGAGTAGTTGGTAGAGTTGGTGAATTCTACTATTTAGCCCACTCCCCATTGATGATTAGCTAGAAATGCTGAATTTGAGAAGTAGGCTAGCCTCTCTAGATATACACGTGAATGAGATATGCCACTTATTTTGGGACAAGGTAATTAAACCCAGCAACTTGCAAATAGGGAGTGAACTAATATCACTATAGACTTATATATACACATAACATACTTAGGAAGTATAATATAAGTTAATATTGCTATATTAATATAAGTTATGGGCACAAATATACACACATATATATGTACATACCCACATATAGGAAGTATACTTATATTTTAAATATACACCAATATAAAATCTTATATCTCATGCACATTGGGCTAGTCCAAATAATATTTTAATTGGGCTAAATATAATATAGTCGGGTATTCTTAACCCATAATTCTCCATGAAATTATTATCTCAAGTACACCCAAATATTGTAATGATAATTAATGTCAATTAACTCATCATTTAATAATTATAGTTAAACCTCCAATTTATTTAACTCTACTATTTATGCTACACAAAGCATAGTTATATAAACTTGGAAAATAATAGGTCTCAAGCTAAACAAAATAATCTCATCAACTAATATTACATCTTATAATATGCTCATGATATAATATCATTACATTTCTTATTTACATGTTCTCTAATTATAGTCAATCTATTACCCTCCTATGGACAATACCCAAGGGTCAAAGAAGAGTTGGTGGCTAACTCCACCAACTACTACTATTCATAGTACTTCCTCATCATTTCCCCCACATGGCTCTAGCTCATGGTATAAAAATCAGCATTTGGGCATAGAATAGGAGTTATGGGACGGGGGTCTATTGCACTATATCACATAATTAATTCTCACCTTGTACACAAAGCTAGCATACAAGTCTTTATACACACCTATGTAATTAAATACCTCCTTTATACATCCATATACATATGTACCTATACATATATGTATACATGTGTACATCAACTTATATTACACAGTATATAATCCATGTACATTCGACAATACCAAATATATTTTAATTGAGTAGTGTCACACCACATTATTATAAACTTTATTATTTCAATTATAATTAACCATTGAAATAATTAGAAACAACAATTATTTATTTTATTTAATTTAATATCCTTCATAAAGTACACATTAATGTACTACACATAACATATTGTCACATAGGTCCATTTATGTAACTCATGTGACTCATTTCACTTTACCATATAATTTTCTATATTATATAGTTACCTTGAAGTGTCACACTTCATTTCATATAGATGTAGTTATAACATATAATTACATATCATTGCCCATAGAAATTAATACACATAATAATACTAATTAATTCCTTTAATAATTCATTCATTAAACTATTTAATGAATGTCTATTCCATCACTTTGCCACACTAGGCATAACTCACAAGCTCAATATTAAGCTAATTCTCAAATTCTCATCTAAGTTTTATTCTTTAACCTTTATTTAAAATCTTATAGATTTTCGGGTTGTCACAGTGATAGTCAGAGTGTCATTTACTTGGCGAAACATCAAGTGTATCATGCAAGGACCAAGCATATTGACGTAGGGTTTCACAAAGTGAGAGAGTTGATTGTTATGGGTGATGTGATATCGGAGAAGGTGCACACTTTTGAAAATACAGCTGACATGTTGACAAAGACTGTGACCGCGGACAAGTTCAAGCATTGCTTGGACTTGGTTAATGTCTCTGAATGTTTGTAAGAAGGTTCCCCCCTATATTGGTTGGAACAAGTGACTTAGCTTCAGAATGGAAGAGGTTATTCGTCAAGGTGGAGTTTGTTGGGACTTGTGACTTATAACTTAGAAACTACTGAAAAATGCTAGTGGGGAGCGTAGCGAAGTAAAGCGACGCACTAGCCCATCAGGGTTGAACCGAAGGTTGGGGGGTGAGGGGAGGCCTTGCGGTACGGTACGGAGTTTCTGTTAGGGTAGTGTGGGTCGCGCCGGTATAGTCTTTTGAGTGGCGCGGGCCGCGCCACACTCGGCAGAGTTTCTAGAGCACTGGCGCGGGGCGCGCCGCTGGAAGCGCAGGGGGTGCCGGGCGCGAATAAGATCCTGTAACATGCACTGGCGCGGGGCGCTTCGCTTGGAGGGCGTGGCGCGCCGAACGGCGAACAACATTTTTAAGGATCAGTTTTTATAAGGACATTATGGGTATTCAGGCTATAATGTGAATTGGAGTTAGAATATGAGTAACCTCTATATATACTCTCTATTGTAAACCCTATGTACTCAATTGAATAATAAAAGAACGTCGCTCCCGTGGACATACCCAAATTGGAGAACCACATAAATCTCTGTGTTAATTCTTTACTATCGTGTGCGTGTGTGTGAACTAATTCTAACATCAAGCTTCTTTATAATAGTTTCCTAATTTTCCCAACTCTTGCTAATTATGAACAAAGCTATATTGCTCCACGTACCCAACCATTTAATTACCAATGCTAGGTGATAACTACTCTGGGAATTCGGATTATGGCGGCCTCATAGGTCGACTAATGTTATCAACATTAGCATGGAGATGGCCTTGTCAAGTAACAAAATACACACACCGATCCTTTGTTTTACCTATCAAAAGAAAATAAAGGCAGGCACACAATAACACACTTAATCGAGATAATTTATTTTAAGGAATAACTCAACAGTGAAAGGTCAGAGCCAACAAAGATTATGTCATGTCATTCTATCTATCAAGTTGCTTGGTCTACATGCAACATCATGCACTGGTATAAAGAAAGTTGAGAGCAATTTTTTTGCTAAATTCAGATTGTTGATTAATAGAGCCAGAACTAGAGTAAGATTTTTTATTTTTTATTTTAAATTGTAATTCCATAATGTACTGTTAAATTCTCATACATTCGTGAGTTTAATGATATCAGCAGATCTTGTAACAGGCATATGGATGCGATCATCATTTAAAAAGAAGAAGAAAGAATGTAGCTAATTAGTGAGGACATTAAGGAGAGAGACTCTATAGTGGATTAGACGCCTGAATACACTATCTAATCCAGACTCGAGTCCATTGATGTTAACTGCAAGTGTTTCTAACTTCCTTTGTACAGTTTGGACTTCATCTTTAACATTAGTGTCCCGAGCATGTCCATGGAGGGTGCAAAGTGCAACGTCAACACTCCCTACTTCATTCGTAATCCTCTTTCCCTTCTCATCATTAACCATCAACCCCATAGGCATCAGTTTGGATATCAATGAGTTTCCACCGTGCTTAATCCTCATAGGAGATGGCGTTGACAAGAATAAGAAGAGAAATCGAAAAATTACAGATGTAACGCTACTCACTTCTCTTAGCACTCTGACCACCATAGACAAATGGGGATCCAAATTTAAGAGAGGTAAAAACTCAAATTTGCTTTTCTCACGCTTCAAAGCTCTAATGTACTTTAAAGTCTCCTTCTTCACCTTCTTCCTGAAGGTAGCGTAAGCATTAATATCTCGTTGCATGTTTGAATCTCCACCTCTTCTACGAAAAGACGACTGAAGGTCTTGCACGCGTTCCTTCATCTTCAACAACATATCTCTGGCACAGCCACATGTATCTAGCAGTGTCAACGAACCATCTAGTGTCTCTTCCAACAGCTTTCCATCTTGATGGTGAAGAATAGCTTGTTGCGTGTGGGAAAAGTGAAGAAGTTCTCCAAAACAATTGTATAGCTCTGCTAGCTCGACTAAACCAACTTGAATAGTTTCGGCTCCTAAAGATTTTTCGGTGGAAGATATCGATGCTTCCCATATTTTTAGCTTGTTCAACTCGGCTTCAACTTTAAGGGATGTGGGGTGTAGTCTAGAAGGCAAACTAATGGACCTAACCGGAGGCAACACGAATGAGCATGCCATTGTTTGGTTTTTCTAGCTACAAATTCTTAATATCACTCTGTATATCTTGGATATGTCTGAATGTGAATTGGTTTTCAATATATTTATAGAAGACAACGTCCAAACAAGCAGCTTGGCAAATCGATGACTAACATAATCCATGTGAGGCTAATGTGGTCTACCTACTGTATTAATGAACTTGTACCATTTTTGGCCTACAACATTAACCTTCAATCTTTCTTTAATCTTGTGGTCATGAAGCGAGTGACGTTTAACTCTGATTATCTTTTCCTTATCCAACCAATTGCGTAAACAAATGCTATAGGCATTAGTTCTGTATTCTTGTATGTATGCTCCCAACTTCTCACCCACGATCCATTAAAAAATCTATAGAATAATTACAGTTTGAGCACCAATTAACCAATACACCTTTGTGCTTAATTGTCTTCTTTCAAAGAATCACACGTGTATAGAGTAGTGATAAAATATATAATTTCGACAAGGTTAGGACAAGATCATATATATAGTAGCATTTAAAATCTATCTTAGGTTGTAAAACCCTAGGATTTAGGGGTTCGACAGCCAGTGAATATAAATGAGGACCAGAAAATTATGCTTCTGTTTATTCATTTTTAGTCTCACGAAGAAATATAAAAACTAAGTCGCATAATGATGGTGGCAGAATTATATTAGTGTTTGGGAGACAAGGAGGCACAAGCCATTAAAATTTCCTTGTCAATTGGAAATCCAATGAAAGTATTATAATTTATTTTCGATATAACTAATAAGATTTAAAAATGAAATAATACTACTATCACATAAAGTAGCTCACATAAAGTTTACATAAACTTGGGTGGCATCCACTGATTTGTTATTGGCATAGCTCACTTGACTCAACAACAAATCAGGGAGTGTCACCCGGCTTTATGTGAACTATTTTATGTGATAGTAACATTACTCTTAAAAATGAAACCTAATGGGTTAGGGGGAGGTGGGGTGACTGACACAGATCTAGAGGAACACAAAAATCAGCATACCAGTATATAACACATGCTGCTACCTGCATAACGTTGAGGGGGTCCATATACGGTTCTGCATGCATGCCTCCAATTTCTCTCTCCAAATTTCTATATCTTGAAGATAACTGTTACATTGAACTTGAAGCTAATCCAGGCCATATTAATGGACAAAGACAGCATATTTCTTTGTCTATCCATCCGTACTGCCTGTAAATCTTTGGAAAAAAGGTTATATCTTTTGGAAGAGACATTTCAGAATTGAAACAATATATATATATATATATATATATATATATATATATAGTAGAAGAACCAATTTTTCGGATTGGGAGACAAGGTGAATAAATAGAAGTTATATAGATTTGTGGTAACATGGAAATTGAAGTTAGTCCAATCAAAAAATTAGTAAGATTTAAATTATTATTATTATTTTTTTATATAAAAAAAACAAAACTTATTGTTTGGGAATTGGGTGAGTTGGGGTACTGGCAAAGGATCGAGCAACGAAATTAACATGGCCTCATTAGATTCCGTCTAGTACGTACCCCATTAGTTTGGATCAACATGCAAAGTATGTGGTACTTTGAACTAATTGCAAGATATATATATATAATAGTATCAGAACCAAATTAACCCATGAGAGTGAAGGAAAAATGGCAAGTATATACAATAAAGGAATAAGAAGAGTGGAGTCACATGCCGTACGGTCCGTCCGTCCGTCCGTAATTTGCTAGATGTACATAGTCTACAGAAATTGGCCCGGAATGTGTTCAGTTAATCAGCCGGTCATTCTGTCGAACAAGTGGTGGTGGATAGGTGTGATGCATGCATGCGTGGATGACGAGAAACCAACAAACACTGCATATTGGGTCATGGCGCTACTAGCTAATTAATTGTGATTTTTTTTTTGTGGCAAAACCAACCCAGCCAAAACCAAAACCAAAACCAACCCAACCAATGTTTGGAAATTAAGATAAATAAATGCATGCATAAACCATGCATACCAGTTGTACGTACGTACTACGTGGTCAATAGACGGACATGTAAAACTCAAATCAAACTAAACCATTGGTTTGGTTTAGATGCGTACTTACTTAGTTCTTTTGATTTGGATTCATTCGGTGGTTTAGACTTACATAATTGTTTTTTAAAAACGAAATTTACTTAGATTACTAGCAGTAGGCATGCACGCACAAATGGCTTGAAAACATGCATGGTATTTTAAAAAGTTGAACCTGGCTGAACCTGGTATTTACATATATGGCATGAAGTGGTGTAATTAATTAGTTATAACAAAAAAAAATCAAAAATCAAAAATCAAAATCAGACTTCCTGAAGAGCTTGAAGGCCCGATCCACGTACGTGAAGCCAACACGTCAAGTCTAGAGGCCTTTATTAATTAATTAGTCATAATATACTTAATTATTAATTTTGGCCAAAGTCCAAAATGTCTAATTTATTCAGAGGACATCGAATTTATGATCATCACTATTGTTAGACAGACGTCCACTATGACTATGAGAGCCTAGCCTTCCAGCATGCCAACCAAGAGAGCTAGCTAGCTTCAACATTGAAACCATACACACGTTAGAATCATCGGTTAGTTTCAAGATTTTAACATCGATCGTCGGTCAGTGAGGTTGAATTTAGTTATATAGTTTTCTAATTTTACACTTTATTTTTGTACACATCAATGTAGCATGCATGAATGCATGCTTTTGCTTTGCTTTCAAATGTAGATAGTCCATAGATAGATATTTACAGGCCAGGTGAGATATAAAATCAATCCCTTCTGGCTAAAAATGGCGATGTAAATATATTTTAATTTTAAAAAATAGCAATTTTGAACTTAATAGTGTTTTTTTAATTGATTACAATATTAAATATTATACTAATTTTTAAATTTTATGTTCAATTTAAGTTGATTAATCAAAGTTTTTAGACGGCAGCTGCACACATGAAATTATCAAAGACCGTCGCCCCACCAAACTATGCAATGTATGTATGTATGGGTTCAAAATGGGCCAAGCCAACAACCACTCCTCGTACACGTGACGAGCATGCGAGTTTGAAAGAATGTTTCGAACAAAATCTCGAGATGCCTCGATCTGTACAAAACAATATACACTTTATTAGCAACAAGATTATAATACTTTGTAAATTAATTTGACAAAATATTCTACTGTAACTTACGGGGTTTGCAGTTTCGTGTTAATGAAATAAGCCACGTGGTGTATGTCTCGTCTGACTCAATTTGTGGGCGACTAATTCTCAAACGAGTCATCCGCCTATACCACCTAAGGTATGCAGCTAGACTGATCTTCTGTCTCGTGGCCACCACAAAATCAGAAACAATATTTTGTCATGTATACCACGTAGCGATATAATGACTCACCAACTCAATATAGTCGAATGCGCAGATCTCATCCCGCTTCCAACAGAGTTCACCCATATCTACCGGGTCCTCGAGAATATCTTGCGTTTCTCCTAATTGTCTCAAGACACGATCAAGCATTTGGAATTCTACCACGTCGAGCCAAATGAGGGGAATACGTGAGGCTCCACTATACAATGTTGTCTGGTACTCTTGTGCGACTAGATGATCAAATCTTGAATACGGCATCCACCTTACCATGGCAGCAATCATCCCATCAAATTCCCCCCGGCAAAATTAATATTTGGTTGTGATGGGGTATAGCCTCAGTGTCTCTTTCACCGTATCTTTATTTCTTCAATAGACCCAGGCTCTTGCGCGGGGCAAGCAATGCTCGACCCCCCTATTGCATAATTTGGCCTATCGATTGACAGACATTCATAGGCCCATACTTGTGTCATACGTGATTGAATTAAAACTCATCCATACAATATTAAAATCAATATACGTGAGTTAAAACTTAGTCATACAATATTAAAATCAATATCAATTTAAATAAACAACAAATTATACAGACAATAAAATACCTGAAGAAGTGTTAAACACTCGAAGAAGCTCTTTGCATCAAGGCGGGTTGTTTTATGTAAACTGCGGTACAAACAAACTAACACAGCAACTCCCCATGCATAATCACGAACTTTATTAATATCTTCTAAAAATATAAGATATATAGCATGTATGACGTCGCGGTTTGTCGATGCAAATAGTATTTTCCCCAAGATAAACAGTATGTACGCTTTGGTGTACGTCACGATCGTTTCCCAATCAACATCTAGGGGAACTTGACAAAATCTGATGCTCAAGCACGACAACATAATGCCCCCCTCTACTATACACCTTGTCATCCTCCAAAATATATTTACTAAATTCACTATTATTAAACAATTGTTTAGGATTTTGTATTAATGTACATGTTATAGGATTCCTTATATCTGGTAACCCTAAAATGAAATGTACATCTTCAAGTGTTATTGTCATTTCACCGGGGAGGAACTGAAATCTATTGGTCTCACTATGCCAGCACTCCATTAATACTTCTATCAATGAAACATCTATTTGATTACAGACATTAGTGTTTGTAAATACCCAAAACCCCATTCGCGTAATAAATATTTTTAGGTATCACTTAAAACCTACGGTTCCAAAGATCTTCCACTCATCAGTTCTTAATGACTTAGTGTAATGGGAATTGTTCCATACGGCTGTTGAGATGTGGTTTGGTTGATCCCACAACAATGTATTGACATCAGGTCCGGGATAGAATTCCATTAGTGTAATTGACACGGAAAATAAACATATATGAACAACACATTGTAAACTAACATAACTATAAGACAAAGTTTCTTTTTGTAACCAACAACATAAACATTTTTTATAACTACCACAGGCTATGTATATTCAACATTGCATGTTTGTTTACAACAAAGAAGAATACAACATATATACATATGACAAAATTCAAACTTACAGATTCGACGACAGTTGGTTGCTTAATTGGTTGATTAGATCTCCGTTTGCTTGGTTGTTATTCTCACAAATTACAGCAAGAAGCCCTAACTGTTGGTTGCTTAGATCTCAAATGCACAAGAAGCCCTAACTGTTGGTTACAGATTTAATTTAGTGGAATAAGAGTCCGCAATTTAGTTCAGCAAATTAACTTCAAACGGCGTTGTTTTACTAAATAAACCTAGAGTTCGTAGTATTAAACTGTGGACGGGAGTTAATAATAAAGCGTCATCGTTTTATCTACATAAACATACACTTCAGAGTTCTATTTTTGTTTAAAACGGCTCCGTTTTAATATTAAATCATTGTCCACAGTATTAAACTGCGAATGTGACTTAATATTAAAACGACATCGCTTTTTCTACATAAAAAAGCATCAAATATGGACTTACGTTTTAATTTTATTAAAAACGACATCGTTTTAAAATTAAAATATCGTCTGTAGTGTAAAACTGGGAATGAAGACTTTAGACAAGAACATTCCAAATTAAAGCTATTAGTCTTCCAATTCTCCTGGGTAATCTTATTGCAGATTCATCTTATCTAGATTGATGATAAGAATTCCCAAGAACAAATAGAAAACTTAATAGCTTTAAATCGAACTATACTCGTCCCAGATCAGTACTATAAAAATAAGATGAGATCCAAAAATATATATAACTTATTAAAGCTAAAAATCATCTATTTCTCCTGCATATTCTTGTTAGTTGTTTCAGATTCATGTAATCTGGGATGATGAGATATATCAATGACTAAACAAATGGAAGAATGGATATATATACCAATGGGGTGAAGTGTTTTCAATATATCATTTCATTTGTTAGCCATGAATTTGCCTCATTAGCACAAATAACATGATTTATGTTCAAACAATAAAACTATGAAAGAACATATAGAAAACTCTTGAGCGAACTCTTCTAATTCTTCATAAAAAATTGTCAAAATGAGATAAGAAAACTCTAAATCCAAAAGTCATTATATGAAGTTTGCAGCAGCAATTGGCCATACTTATACTAGACCTAGCGTCCGCAGTATTAAACTGTGGACGGGAGATTTTGCCTGTAAGACTGAAGCGACGTCATCCCGTAAGTTAGCGTCCGCAATTTAATAATGCAGTCGAGAGAATTTTTTAAGGAGGGATATTTTGATCATTCCTTCCACAGTATTAAATTGTGAAATACTAAAAATTAAAATGCGGACGGAAACAATATAAGTCGTTAGATATCTAGATGGTCAATTAGAATTTGTTGCAAGAATAACAATGTTAAGGTCGTCCTTGATCGATCACCATGCATCTAATCGGTCTTTCAACATTAATAAACCCAAATTAATCCAAATATGCATGTACGCGGTACAAACCTTTCAGGCTTCCATTCCACAGTTGCATGTGCACCCACCATTTACATACAAATACTATGCTATATAGTATATAGTAAAGCTTTATTTTTATTTTTATTTTTTCTAAATTTTGTTGCGTTGCATTATAATCACTTGAAGAACATGTGCGCCAATTAGTCTAGGTAGGCTGATAATCAAATATTTTACGGCATTTCTTTGTCTGTGCGAAGCCAGAATTTGTCGGTCAACAAATT
This sequence comes from Panax stipuleanatus, assembly GCA_020205555.1. Lineage (NCBI taxonomy): Eukaryota > Viridiplantae > Streptophyta > Magnoliopsida > Apiales > Araliaceae > Panax > Panax stipuleanatus. Next base: position 946,704 of record CM035125.1, on the reverse strand, counting down.
AAAATCAATCCAAACTAATTATTGGATATGCTTCTGACGTCTTTGTTTGAATAGAATATGCTTATTAATATTACTACTACTACTACTACTACTACTACAACAACTCATATTTATAAACAACTGGTTGAGGCCGGGTAGATTAAATAAAAAAAAAAATTTAACACCCGAGCTTATTGGTTAATTTTTCAATCAATTTAACAGTTTTAATAAAAAGCGAAAGCAAGCATGCATATATGTAGTGCAGGATGAATAAATCTTTGCATACTAACCGTTTATAAACAAACTCAAAATTCGTCAAGGGACAACTAGATTTTTCATCTTGGCCATCCGTGCAGGATATAGTAATTCGACAGTATTAATTGGCACATGATCTCTCTCTGAATGTGAGGGGAGTTATTATATTATATCCACATTAACCATGCATGCATGTGAGTAGGAATTTTGTTTTTGACAGTAGTGGCAAAATCGAAATAGATGCAGCTTTGGCAGGAACCAGTAGAAGAGTTGAACCAAAATTATGGTTTTATGATCTATCTTTCTCTCCTCATAATATATACTAGTACTAGTTAGTTAGTTTGTTCGTCACACCAATTAATCAAGTAGTTTAATTATAGTAGACTCATGACTATGTACGCACAACAGGAACAAACTGATCATTAACACATGTCACATCACACCAGTCTATTTAATCTAGAAGGTAAGCTTATGGACCACCTCGCATGACATTGCAGATGGACGAGCCTGCCTGTGGCCATCTTTACTTACTTCCCACCCTTGGTTTACAAGTTGCTCAACCGTTAATCTGGATTAGCTTAATTGGTTGAATTTTGAGGATGATCGATGCTTCAATCCATTTACAGGTAGGGGACACGGCGGCCTAATCGGTCAACATGCAATCTGGCATATTTGTAAGGCACCGTTTGTCCTTTAGGATCTTGCTGAATTTTTGGCCAACCCTCACCGCCCATTCCTTTATATTTTATTCTCTACTCCAATGGCCATGAGGGCGCAACAAGGGTTTTAGCTTTATTATTATTTGCATGTTAGAAGAGCTGCTTTCTGCATTTGCTCCCCAACCATAAGTGGTACAACCCTCCTCCAACCAGATCACTCAGAATAGATTATGTTCTCCAAGAGGTTGAAATTCCTAACAGCATTGGCTGGCGCATAGAGAGAGAGAGAGAGACTCGACTACCAAGCTGCCTATAATTTAGCTCTGAATTGAAACCTATAGTACAGAAAGAATAGTTTAAATTGACAAAATGGCACCCCTTAGAAGGACTATATCTTTTGCAAAGCTAAGCCAAAAGAAAATAAGATTAAGACGACGTTTAAACATTACTGGGGGTGAAGGCTTGTTCGCGTTCACTGCTAGAAAAGGGGCACAACTAAATTTGAATACCCTTTTGTTATGACCACCCTGTCAGGGAAAAACCAATAAAAAGTAATCCATCCCATCCGTTAGCTAGTATTTAACATCCATATATAAAACAAACAGGCACAAGTTGACAGACGAAAATACCACAACACTCAATTTTTCTCCACCACATGCTGATATCGGTATGACGGTATTTTATACAGTACCCAATCCTGAATGTTCTTTGCCCCGGCAATTAGTAAACTATGTATAATACTTTGGCACTGCACAATCCTTTTCCCGAGGTACTAGTTGATGTAACTATGTAAAAAGAAAATATTATACAGTATATATCTGTCTTCTTAGCTAAATTTTTATCCATTCACGTAGCACAAAGGTGTGGCTAACTTGTTTACACTCGGATAGCGAACAATACCAACACAACAGTCACCGATGATGTTCAAAGGGAGCCATTAGCACAAGAGGGTGAATAAAAAAACATCGTGAAGGCAAAAGTTGAGAAACAGATGGACGACTGCACCAAGAAACTAAACCTATAGTTGTTGTGAGAATGATAGGACACACCTTGATCCATACATGTAGCCAAAACATAATATACACAAAGCCGTGGGGAACCCTGTTTACACTCGAGAGAGCCAGTAATACCAACACACCACTTACATATGATTGAAAAGGGGGCCATTATTAAAGTGAAAGTTGACGACCAGATGGATAGATACACCAAGAACTTAAAGCAATTATTGTTATGAGAATAGTAGTAGTACAGTCCTTAGAGTGCAGTCTCATTAATGAAAGAGATATATGAAGACTGAAGAAACGATCTCCCAATCAAAAATAGTTGGTTATATGCCCCTCCAATTTACAAACTACCACTCACTTAGTAATGCGAGGAACACTACTACGTTATACCAGTAGGTCCAACTACCTGATCAGGCCTCTGGCACTCGTGTCTTAATATCAATGCATTGCAAAGATTATGCTACTGTCAGAACTACAAAAATATAACAAGCATCAAGTTCAAAAATCATCATTTAACCCTTGAACTTTTAAGTCAGTCCTGGGGATGTTCACAATAAAAGTGTAGCAACATGTATTATACAGAAGCTTGATAAGTCTATTGTCGTAGACAGGAGTAATTTCATATTTTCCTTAAGATCTAAATGTCATTCGGTAGTTGAGGAATTCTTCAATGATGCTACTATCCTGATTCCTGAATAAGTCAGTTTCAAGTCTTTCAACATTATTTCCTATAATTAAGATCAATCAAGTCTTTGCATCTATTCCAGCTTCAAATATCATTGGATACACAATAATCTTGTGAAATTAAAAGGATGAAAAACAGGGGAGAATATTTAACCCATCTTTTCTAGATTTGACTACGTATTATCATAACATGGGAGATATATCATATGTACATATAAACCCTACTCGAAATTTCTTCTTCTTTTATTTCCTTTTTCCATCTTTACTTTTACAGCAAATTAAGGCCTTTAATACAAGGTGTGTATTCTCATTCAACAACTATGATGGTGAAACATAGATGCAACATAATTATAAAGCATGCAGTCCACCTGATAGGTGCCCTAAGAAGATTACAAAAACATGTGTTGAAATAAGCAGACTGGATATAGGTTATATCTTATAGTCAACAAAAATCAATTGAAAAATGTATTGATATTTAGGAGCTTATGGCAAAGGTAGCCCACGGGGAGGTAGTTCTGGTGTTGAGTCTGTTGAATATTGCGTGATTTTTATGCTAAAATTTTCAGGTGAGTGGGCATTGTGGTGGTTGATGGTATAGAGAGAATTGCAAGAATGGAGAAGAGAATTGGTATTGGGATGATTACATTTTGTGGGGCTTCAATGATGGCGTGCAATGGTGATGGTGGTGGTGGTAGATTAAATTGGTTTAGTTCCACTCATTAGAGTTGCTGATTTCACATTGGTGATGGTTAGTTCTGGAGTTCTGGTAAAGGAGGGGGAAGGTAGACACAAGGATGGCACAGATCACAAAGAGGAGAGACGAGCCAATTAGTAAAATCTTCCCACTAAGATAAATAGATTCAATTAATTCAAATAAAATAGACCTGATTGGTAAAAAGTCAAATTAAGGGCAAATTTGTCTAAAACTATTCATAAGCGGCAATAAGGTACATGTATGAATTGCCAAGTTTTTTTTGTTTTGGTAATGGTTAACTGCCCAAGGGGGTTGAGCAGTTAGCTTAATAGATTAGATATGTGAGCAAAACACGAGCCACGGTTTAGGGATATTTATGTAATTTACTCTATATCTACTCTATATCATATACATAAACCTGCATAATATTCATTATCAAATCAACCATTGTATTTGTACAGTAGGAAGGCAATTCAAAACAATAGCAGGCATTGCTAAAATTAAAGATGAGCTAAGAAAGAACAAACATGAATTTGAAAGAGAGATTTTAGCACTAGATAACAATTTCCATCTCTGTGACAAACATGTACAATAAGTCGTAGAATATTAGGCAAAGGAAATGTTCCCACATCTCAACCAAATTGAGTTTAAAGTCTTGAATATATAATGAATATATTATTTTATTCAAGTACTTTCACATAAAGCTAACAAGGCTGGTATGAAAGTACCCATGCCACAAGATTCTGTATAAAATGCTATCAGAAAATAAGAAGTAAATGGGTAAGTTAAGAACAGAACTTACCTCACATTTAAGTGTTGTAAAAGATAAATGGATTACAATGCAGCGTACATGCAGCTACAGACAGAGTATACAAGCTGATTGCCAATCAGAAGAAAGACTTGTGCCAAAAGTTAGACGCATGTAACCCTGACACCTTCAGGAATCGATGTAAAAACAAAAATGCTACTTGCCACCCTGATGAGCTGATTGGAGATTATAGACAGAAGTTCCTGACCATACTCCACCAGTAAAATAGGAAACTGCCAACATTCAGCGTCACAGATATAGCTAAACTGCTCTTGAATCATCAAGTAGTAACCACGGAACCATACGAATGCAAGTACGCAACTAAAGTACCTCAAACAAGAAATCAACACAATCAGGGAATGTCAAAAACAACCCAATAAGATTCCCAGTTCTGAGTATCTTGCATGTTCTAAGTCTAATTGTGCTTAGCTGTTCAGTTTAATCCAATGTTCTTTATTGTAATTCAATGTGAGACAATCTGCCTATTGATGGGCTTGTACAAACACACTAGAATGCACTTATTGTGTTGCCAACCCAGAGGGAATTAAAATGCCTTGGCAACATGCAGAACCTAGAAAAAAGAGAACAATGCAATATATTTAGACGCAAAATAAGGAGATAAACCTCAATTTATCTATCTTAGGGAAAATATAAAGAATCAAAACAAGATGTGGATCTCACTAATAGAGGTCATTGGGAAGAGGTGGGGACGAGTTCCTATAGATGCAATCTAGAGCTGGCAAAATTGTGAACTTACCCATTAACCCGTCCACCAACCCATGATTAAATCAGTAAATTATCCACTTATTTTTAAATGGTTATTAATGGGTTGGATTTTTATTGGGTAATTAAATAAATGGGTTGATTCGTGGGTCGATATGTGGGTAAATTACATCAACGCTGCCGACTCTCCATCTCTAATATGTATAACTATCAATAAGCAGACATGGCGGAGGCAAACAAGAACAGCCCTTTCGGGCCTTCGGCTCCCTCACATGTAATATGGAGGATTCTATTATTTACACATTTATGCATCTCCAATCAATTGTCATCGTTCCCATCGGTTTTGTATTTTCCGCCGATAATTTCGGTGATTAATCTCCATTGCAATATATATATACACACACACACACACACGATATAGATATGTAACAACTATGAATATAAATATAAATATAGGTTTCTTGTCCTCATTTAAAGTACCATCTCCACAAGTTTATGGAGCACAAATTAAATTTAATGCTGAGGAGAAGATTTAATTTTCCAAAGTCAAGGAGCTTCAGGGTGCAGACCATGAGCTAGAAACAAAATATCTTATATGAAGAAAAAAAGAAGGTTTTGAACTAAGTGCATTGATACAATGGATATAAATTTGAATCAGATACGAAATCCCAAATGCTTAGTAAACTAGGGTTTTTATAAATAATGGTGTCATTATTTATTGTGAATTGCCATAACTGATTACTTACTTAAAAAAATAGAAATAAATAATTGAATGCAATAAGAAATCCAGTCTATCATAATGGCAAGGAGATATGAAAAAGTAGTGGTCAACAGTTGTTTAATGTTCTAACAGTAATGAAATATCAATTATCATGAAAAACTCAAGGACTCTGAGAAAAGAGTACCAGTCCAACAGGTTAAGCAGCAAGGCCTTGTTCTTTAGCTTTCATCAGCCATTTGAGAGTACCCTCTAATGTTGAGTAAGCAGAAACATCTGTCAGACTCTTACTCTCCACAGCGTAGTCAAATACTTCATAAGCCTCAGAAACCCTTCCATTCCTACAAAGTGCCCTCACAAAGGTCCCATACGAACCTGTTTCAAGCTTCATATCACCTGCTTTCATTACTCCAAATAATTCGATACCCTTCTCCAACAATCTTGCTTTACACAACCCATGAAGCAATGTATTGTATGTGCACGAATTCGGGCTACATCCCTTCTCTTCCATTTCCCCCAACAATTTCAATGCACCCAATGCATTCCCCTCCCTACACATCCCATTCATCAACGACGTATAAGTAACTGCATCTGGAAAATGACCCATTTCAGCCATTATATTCAGAAACTTCCTTGCATCCTTAACCCTCCCTGATTTCGACAACCCATAAATCAAAGTATTGAAAGTCACAATATCAGGCTTAACTCCTTCGTCCTCCATCGTCTTATAAACCTTTAAAACCTCACCTCCTTGACTCAACATACAATAACCCTTCATAATTGTGTTGTAAACATAGCAATCAGGCTTAAACCCTTCCTCACTCAAAACACCTAACAACCGGGTGGCCTCACGAAGATTCTTGGTGTTACAGACATTATCAATCATGATTGTATATGTCACCAAATCAGGCTTTATATCGAATCCCTCCCTCATTTCTTTGATGAAACAATTGACAATGCTCAAAGATCTGTTTTTGCACAAATGTTTTATAAGGAAGTTATAAGTATACGTATCCGGTGGGGAGTGTTTGAGGGATAATTCTTTGATGAGTTCAATGGCTTCTTCGGACTTACCCCAAGAGCAGAGGGCACGGATAGCAATATCCGTGGTGACTTTATCGGGCGGAAATCCATGGGAGGCCATGAGATTGAGGGCTTTGTGGACAGAGACGAGAGACGAAGAATCTGTTGATTTGCAGGAGTTGGATAGGAGGATGTGATAAGTGGATCGGTCAGGGGAAAAGGGCGGGTGGGTTTTGATCATGTAATTGAGGAGATAGAAAGAGTCTTGGACGGTGGAGATCGAGGAGAATGATTGAAGAATGGAGTTGTAGAATCTGAGGTCAAGTGGGAAATTGGGGGCGGTGTTGGTGGAGATGAGAGAATTGAAGAGGGATTTGGCATCAGAGAGGTGAGGGGAGTGGAAGGTGATTGCTGGGATTTGGGAGATGCGAGGGGTTTTGGGTGGCGCGTGATTTTTTTTGGGGAATTTCTTGGGGAAATGACGATGAGGAGCAATTTGAGCTTGATTCGAAGATTGTTCAGGGTTTTTGATGAGTGTGGATACTGGGAATTTAGCTCCTCTCATAGATGGCGGTATCTTCCCCATTTTCCCTCTATTCCTCCTCCAGCAGTTGATAGTTACAGTCTTGTTCAGGTTAGGGTTTTTGCAGGGTTTAAGAGGGAGAGCCGTGAGATCTTCAGAATGATTAATTTCATACGAGGGTGAGCCCGTGAATTGACCACCCAACAAAGCAATTAGCCTAGCCTTGTCCAATAAATGTAGGGGAAATTATATTTTTACATGTACTCCTTTCATATGAAAATGGGACTAACCCTACTTTCTTATGAAAAAAGATCATGTAAAAAAATTAAAATTACATATAGAATAATGTTCTCCTAAATAAAAATATCATGTGATTGCATCATTCTTCTTACATTTGTATAATTTTACTAATTTATCAAAACAAATTTAAATTTTAAATAGACCTGTAAACGAATTAAACCGTTCACGAACAAGTTCGATTCGAGTTGGAGTTCGGTTCGAGTTCAATTGGATTGCCTTACCAAATCGAGTTCGCACATGGTATTATGTTCGATTGCTCGATTAAACATGTTCGCAAACCATATGGTTCGGTTCAACTTGTTTGCGAACAGTGCAGTTCGATTCGAGTTCAATGTGAGTGATTCGCGAGTAACCCGTGAGGTGCTCGAGTACTTACAATATTTAGCTTAATTTTTTGCTTCAGTGTTAATAATGTTCATGAACATGATGATATTCGCAAACCTGATAATGTTTGTGAACATGATAATGTTCGCGAATTGTTCGCGAACAACCAACGATCCGAACTCACATACATGCATGTGTTGGATAAATTTAAAATTGGTATGAATTAATTTAGTTTTAGACAATATAATTATAAAAAAATTACTATCAAACTAGTACTATTAAGAGTCGTGCTACGTATTATGAAAGTTTTTAATTGAATTTCGTACTATTAGGAAAAACATCAATACTTGATATTGAATAAGATTATAAGGATGATCACCATATTATACATATCTTTTAAAAGTTTTATCACTCATATTAATTAACAAAAAAAAAGTTGATTTAGTTTTGAATTTAAAAACATATCAAGTTGACTATAAAAAGTTGAACTTGATCCTAGACGGAGTCTATATATATCTGTTCTCACAGATGACAGATATATTGATTCCTTTATTGGGATTATATTGATTCCTTTACCTATCTGTTCTATTACTAGAACCCTGTTCACAACCATTCTTGGTTTATTCGCATTTGTCCTACTGTCCTAAGAAACGAAATACCTAACTGGTTTTTCGTTTGGTGGGATAAATTTGGTATAACCATGGAAACCATACCAGAATCAGTCCTAACAGTATTCAAGGATTGGCAAGTTGCCTACTCCCATATTCCAGTAAACAAAGATTTGTCCATGACAAAACTTTTTATTCATTTTATTATCCGATTTCAAATTCCATGGATATGGAAATGAGATTTAAAATGCGATTATCAGAATAAGATTCCTTGCCTTAAAAGGATTTTCTTTACCCGTTGGTGGGACAAAGGTCTTAATCCGACTCTACCAGAATTAATAAAATCTATTAAGGACCATACTCAAGCCTGTTTTGATGCTGTCCCTAAGATTCTTCCTGAACCACATGATAATCCATTTATTAAAATTCAAGAAGAATTAAAACAGAAATTTCCAAATCTTTCAAGAGAAGATTTAATTGTAAAATCTATGGATTTTATGAAAAATCAATTTCTAAAATCTATGGAACAGGATAAAGATGACTCATCAATGAAAACTGTGAGTTCTGATCAGGATGATAATGAATTCAATGTACTAGCTGGAGAAAGTCAAGAACCTGATGAGACAGAAGGCACTATAGGTGATTTTTGGGATTCTCTTACAACCGTTATCTCTGAAAGAATGTAACAAAATAAAAAAGGGAAAGGTAAAGCTTGATGTTACCTGCTGCCCGCCACCACCCGCTCCATTATCAGAAAAAGGACAAAGCTGTTGTCCTTAAAAGTCTCCACTTGCAAAGATGCTCCCTCATTATCGGGAAAAAGACAGATAGCTGTCCCCCACCAGAAGAGAATATTAGCTTTATTAAAGATTATCTTTATTAAAGTTAATCCTACTACCACACAGCTGTCCCTTAAGATAAGAATGATGCAGGATTTCCGACTCCACTTATAAGGATTTGCCACCTGCCCCTCTCTTTATCTTTTGTTTTTCTATTTAAGGGAAACCTCACCCTTATGTTGAGGCAGAGTTTTCCTTTGTTAAGTTTTCCTCCTTGTACTTTTCTCTCTCTATAAATAAAGATCCAAGTTTGAAGTTATCTGGCGTCTCTTTGCTCTCTGTAAGTATTACTAATATAAATCATTATGTTTTTTTAGTTAATCTTTTATCATATCATCAGGATAATAGTAATCGATATAGAACAGAAATTATTAAAGCTGTAGATAATCATAATCGTTCTTACTTTACAGAAAGATTATCTGAATCTGAAATTTTGATTAGTAATACTAAAAAGGCTATACAGGAAGAAACCTGCCGGTTGATCGTGGTGGGTAAAACCCCCCATCAACAGTGAGTTTATGAGATCATATATGTAGTAGTTTAGAATTTATATATTGTTAATATGATTTTAAACTATTCTGGCTATACTGCTATTCTGATTCAAGAACTTGAATAAGTGGTACGTCACCCAAGTCGCGTTGAGGGTTTATGTCGTTAGCCGGGTAGGGTGTTTGACTGTTCCTCATAAATCGTTGACAGACGTGCTTATTTTGTGTTCTTGGCCCCCAATGGTATCAAAGCCATTCTTAGTTTACTGTCATATTGATAAATATATATCTTTTAAATTATGCATATATGATCACTCACAGACATGACTGACCTTTCTTCCACATCTGTTACTACCGTAGCCAATACTGTAGCTTCAACTTCAGAAGCCACTGAGTTAATTGCCTACCAGGATGTTAAAGAAGCTTTAGATAAATGGACTATACCTAAAGTTAAACCAGAAATGATTTACAAAATTGGAACTTTTGATTTTACCAGTAAAAGAATAATCAAAACTTTTGAACATGCTGTTCCCTTACAGGACAATGATACTGTTGTTTATTTACTTCATATTGAAGACCTGTATCCCTTTATGCAAAAATATAAATATGTGCATATAGGACTTGTTCAAATTGCTTTTAAACCTTTAACCTTACTTGGTCAAAATACCAGTATTCAATGCACTCTAAGAGATGGAAGATGTCTTAACTGGAAAGCATCTCTTATGGGAGCTATTGAAACTAGTCTAGCCCATGGACCTGTTTATTTTAATATTTATCCGAATTTGAGCATTTCTCTGACCGACAGTAATTTGTCTAAAGTCCTTGAAATGAGAATCATATCCCATGGATATGAGTATTTACCAGGATCCCCTCCTTTTGCTATTTTATTCAGAATTAACCTTAAAGTTTTGACAACTTTAAATCCGTATATTAGAAAGCAGAGTCTACAAGGTCATACTGTCCTTATTGATTCTAATCTCTTCAGCAGCCAAGTGGCTGTACCCAGAATGATTCCTTGGGAAGAAATTACTTTTCCTAAACAATGGCAGATTACTAATGCCGTTCCTACCAGACCTTTAATCCGACAATCAGACGTTATCCAGACTCGCGAGGGAAATGTCTATATTAGTTTTCAGAAACCCTTAATCCGTAGCCAGTCTACTAGAAGTTGTATTCCTTATAATATTGATCTTTCCGAATCTACTAGACATTCAGTGTCTGAGCCTGTAGAGTCTGTCTATCAAGAATCTACCAAGGCATCTAGCAACGAATCCGTTAAAATTGAGGATCATATTAAAGGCCTTCATATTTCTAAAAACCAGATACCTCACGGTATCTATGGACCTAGTACCTCCAACAGAAGACCAAACAGTCCTACTGCTAGTGACATGCATTTTGAATGCTAATGGATTTTACACCTAATAGCAAAATTCGTGTTCTTTTAAACCAGGAATTTATGCAAGATAAATATCGAGATTTTAGAACTTGGTATTTTAAAAATCATGATAAAAATAAATTAGCAGAATTAAAATCTGATTATTATTTATATTTAAATCAAAACCAGTGTATTATATCATTTACTCAATGGTATTTTGATTTTATTAAACCTACTGAAACTTTTGATAAAGATCAATTAAATGTTTTAACCAGTATTCAGAGAGATTGGATTACTACTACTGGTGGTATTATTAAATTTGTTCATCATCCCCCCCAGTCTTTAGAACTGAGAGCAGGAAATGAGAATTCAAAACCTTTAATTATTAATCCGTATGTTGAGATCTCTGAAGATACTTCTAATCTTCAAAGAAGTATGAGGTATGGGGATATTATACCCATTACTAAACAGAATAATTATACTAATTTATTCTTTCAAACTGTGGGAAAACAGTTAATCAGAATTGAGGATCAAATCATTAATTTTAATGATATTGGAAGACAGCTAACCAAAATTGAGGATCAGGTTAGTAACTTAAATTATAAATATCAAATGATTCCTAAACCTGCTAACCTCCAACCTGCCACTATCAAACCTCCTCTTGAAGTTACAAACTTTAAGATGCGATCTACTAAAACAGATGACGATTTTATTGAAAATCTTCTTAACAAAATGAAAGATTTAAAAATTTCTACAGGATCTTCATCTCAAATTAATGTTATTTCTGATAAACCTTCCTCATCTCAGAATATTGAAGATATTCATGGAGATAACAATGATGATGAACCAAATCTTACACATATATTTGAAATCCAGAATAACTTTCAGGATATTGATTCTTTTAATAAGGTTGCTTATAGCCAAAAGCCTATTCAGAGAACTAGTTTTTCAGCACCCAATAGATATTATTATCCTAGACCTACACCACAAGATATCCTTTATGAAGAAGACTTTCTTCATTCCCAGAAGTCTTATCATGGTAAGACCATTTATGAGTGGAACATAGATGGTAAAACCGAATACCAGATCTTTGAAACCATACATCATATGATGATGTATGCTACTGTATGTCGGCAGAATAATAATACTGATCATCAGATCTGTAGATTTCTTGCTGCTGGTTTTACCGGCATTCTTAAAGGATGGTGGGATAATGCCATCACTGATGTCCAGAAGGAAGAAATCTTAAAATCCTTTAAAACTGAAATTGACCCTATTACTGCCGTCGAAACTAAAAGAGAGGATGCTTGTTATACTATGGTTCAATCCATCCTCCACCATTTTGTTGGACCAGGACTTATGAATGCCGATAGTATAACAAGCATCCTCTCTTTTAGTTTCGACGGCAGTAATAGGGTCAATTTCAGTTTTAAAGGATTTTAAGATTTCTTCCTTCTGAACATCAGTGATGGCATTATCCCACCATCCTTTAAGAATGCCGGTAAAACCAGCAGCAAGAAATCTACAGATCTGATGATCAGTATTATTATTCTGCCGACATACAGTAGCATACATCATCATATGATGTATGGTTTCAAAGATCTGGTATTCGGTTTTACCATCTATGTTCCACTCATAAATGGTCTGACCATGATAAGACTTCTGGGAATGAAGAAAGTCTTCTTCATAAAGGATATCTTGTGGTGTAGGTCTAGGATAATAATATCTATTGGGTGCTGAAAAACTAGTTCTCTGAATAGGCTTTTGGCTATAAGCAACTTTATTAAAAGAATCAATATCCTGAAAGTTATTCTGGATTTCAAATATATGTGTAAGATTTGGTTCATCATCATTGTTATCTCCATGAATATCTTCAATATTCTGAGATGAGGAAGGTTTATCAGAAATAACATTAATTTGAGATGAAGATCCTGTAGAAAATTTTAAATCTTTCATTTTGTTAAGAAGATTTTCAATAAAATCGTCATCTGTTTTAGTAGATCGCATCTTAAAGTTTGTAACTTCAAGAGGAGGTTTGATAGTGACAGGTTGAGGTTAGCAGATTTAGGAATCATTTGATATTTATGATTTAAGTTGAACTTGATCCTAGACGGAGTCTATATATATCTGTTCTCACAGATGACAGATCCCCTTTCTCATTAGTAACTCAAAGATAAGCAGAAGTTATATATTAGAAGAAATACAATAACACAATAACACGCCTATACATAATCACAATAATACTTATTGTTTCTCTTGTTTTTCAAGTAACAGTCAGCACTAAAGAGTTTAGAATACGTAACATTCATTATCCTTAGCGTGGTTGACTAACTAATGTCCAAAAATATTTTTAATATAATGTCTAATACACCATTCGAGTTATAATGTTTAATATATCCACTAAATATAAATTTATATATTATAATTTTTACTTAACTTGATCTAATTAATTAAATTATGAACTTGTGCAATATATAACATAAATGTCAAAAATAATAATATTTATTTTATCAGGAAAATGAAGTCATACACTTTTTGCTAATTAAAATTTTCAAAGGTTAAAATTTACGTAATATACATTCAAATATATTTTTTTGTAATTAAAAAGTAAATTTTTAATACCCATAAAAGTACAAATTAACACAAAAAATATTTATAATTATTTTTCTCAAATATTAAAATTTAAGTAAAACAAACTTATTATTATATAACGAATCTTATTATTCATATAAAAAAGAATTAAAAATTATATTAATTAATTTTCTCAAATATTAATTAAACTAAACATAAGTCACACCTGAGCATAATTATTTACATTAAAAATGACAAATGTTATTACTCAAAAAAATATATATTAAATAAAAAATCTTTTTACAAGATAGAGTTAGTAATAAATATTATTATATTTTCTTTTATTCAACATTACACAAAAACAACTTCAGTTGTATACTAAAAAGTGTAATCAAAATCATAAACATCCCAAATTTTGATATATACTCAAAAAAATTTAACATATAAAAATCATAATATAAACTAAGAATTCAGATAATAATTTTTGTTGATAAGCACCAAAAATTAAATTATCAGCATACTCAATCACTCTAATTAGAACATATTCCATTAATAATTTAATTTAAAATTCAAAATTCAAAATATTTGTATCACTTATCCAAAAAATAATTAAACTAAATTAGTTTTTTTTTATAAGTTACCAACAATTTCCAAATGAAACGATATGTATAGTATAGTATTTAACATAGAATGATAGATATAAGGTGTAGCCTAATTAATTAATTAAGCAAAAGGCTTTTAGTTGTAGCAATCTAGGTTTTCGCCGGGGCTAACTCCAAGTATGGTGCAGTATCTCCTAAAGAAGCCGATCCGGTCCTCAACCTGAGGGTTTGAGCCTTTACCGCATTCAATCCCACCATTGATGATGTTTGTAACCACTCCCTGGAGGCTGGAATCCTCCCTGCTGCTGTGTCTTCAGGCGATGGCGTCCACTGGCCGATTATAGCATCGTGGGGTGACGACCTGGGGGTGTCATCCAAAACCACAGTATACAGTCTTGAATGAAATTGTCGGATCAGTTACAACCAGGTCTGGGTTATTTAGGAGATCAGACCCTATTGCTCTTCCTGCAGGTCCATAGTTGTAGTTGCGGAAACATGCATGCATGGTGCATACATTAATACATATATGTTTGTAATGTTACTCCTACTATATATATACACTCACAGTGAGATTTGTATGGGACCTCGCCCATAGTACTTCTTATTGGGGGCGCATGGCCACTCTTGATTTGAAACGCAGTAATCTGGTGGATTGCCTAGTTCCTCTTTGAAGCAGTATCACCATGCATATGCTCCATCCCGTGCACTTGCGCGCCCATCCACATGTACGTACGTGGACATACATATATATGCATGCATGTATATTATATATATATATATATATATAGGGGTTGCATTCACAGCAACCGGTTGCTGTGAACAACCCCTTTATATGGGATTTGAGAATCATTATTATAATAGGGTCTACCGTACTTGGGAGATAAATTAAGTCAAAAGCTCCTACAAGGAGTGGGATAAAGGGGTTGCTCCCAGCAACCGGTTGCTGTGGATGCAACCCCATATATATATATGCACTCCCTAGATCGATCCCTAAAAAAAATCAAAGTTAGTTAATTAATTACGGGTGGTCTCATGTGAGGTTTGAGCCAAGAAGGCAGCGATTTCTCTCTTATGTACGTGTGTCGGTGTCACCAGTGGTTCCAAAGGCTCCGAAGGACTTGGCAGCGTCTATGAAAGCTTCGTAAGTGTAGAAGCCGTTAGCCGGAAAATTTGCATCATTGCGATGCTTCAAAATCTCCTCAAACAGGGGCTTGCTAATGAGGCTACCAATATCACCTTGTGCCGAGGCGCCTAGCAGGATGCCTAAGTAACACAACAAAACCAATGCCAGGCAAAATAATCATTTATATCTCTTTCTTCTTTTTATAATTCTATTGAATTGTCGAGTATGAGATAGGAGAGTAGTGGTAACTGGTATGTATATAGAGTTTGCATGGTAAAGTGGAGGTACAGACTTAATTCTGCTCATAATAATGTTACAAGAGACAGTAAGGGGGCCGGGCCGGGTGGCTGCTTCCATAATTTCTGTATATGGGGGATTAACCCACATGATATGTATGTATCCACTTAATTACTCACAATAACACGTATCCCATTTGCTTTGGATGAATACCACCCCTAAATTCATTTTTGGTTCATAATATAAACACAATTCTAAGTGAAAAATAAGTATTGATGGGATATAAGCAAACCTGTTGTGAGTAGGTGAAATGCTAAAAAAAATAAATCTGGTGCTAGTGCGATTGACACGAGTTTCCAACCAAAGTGACCGTGTCTTTAGAGCCATCTCATACGTTGCTAGCATCTCTACTTCGTTGTATATTCCACCAGAGCATTCAAATGAAATATGTGTAGAGCTAGATATATAGACTAAAGGACAAATTGCACCCCAAACTTTACAGTTTTTTGACTTTTGCATCCCAAACTAAAAAGGCGTTTAAGTATACCCCAAACTTCAATTATACATAACAAGACACTTTCTTCATTTAACCGGTCAAAAATGACCGGTTAAGACACACACGTGGATATAGAGGGGTGTTTAAGTCTTTTCCGTATCTTTTTCATCGATTAATTCCTATCCTGTTTCTTCACCTTCTTCCCCTCGTTATTCTCTCTCTCCTAATCATCTCTCTACTTCTCATCTTCATTACCCTTTCGACTCTTCTTTCTCTTCTCTCTCTCCAACCCCCAATATGTATCCTTTTGGGTCACCCCAATCAAACACCCACATGTTTTCTCAAGGGATTTCAAGTTTTAACCAAATGGATTTTGACCAACTCTCTCTCAGTCTCCCTTTTCTCTGTTAAAAACTAGAAATCTAAAAATCCAATTTCAACAATCTTTTCTCTCCAAATTCAAGCATTTCTCTCTTTATTTAGAAATCCAAAACCCTAGCTCAATTTCCCAAATTTCTCTCTCTCCTCTGTATAGATATATGCATGAAAGATGGATTCATCAGCGAAATTACTCACAGAATCGAAGAGAAACAGTCTCCGAAAAGCAATTCTCTCACTGTTGTCTGAGTGGACGCATTTCGACAAACAGTTGGCATGCATGAATCAGTCCGTTGAATCAAGAGAGGGAATCTCGGTTTTTGTTGAAGAATCCAGCACCAAAGAACTGATGGAATTGGTAAATAAGCAATTTGAGCCAATCAATGAATTGATTGGGGAGAAACTGAAGGTGATCGATTCGAAAGAGGTGTATTTGAAAATCGGGCCAAGGAGCTTGATTTGGTTGAAGATTCGGTAAAGAGGCGTGCTCAATTGCTTGATTTGAAGGAAAATGACCTTAAAATTAGAGAGGGAGGACTTGATTTTGCTCAAACTTTTGTTCAAGAACGCGCTAAGGAGCTTGAAGCACAACAAAAGTTTATTGATGAACGGGTTAGGGAACTTGAATTGAAGGAGAATCAATTCATTAATTAGAAAACAGAGCAATTTATAGATATTTCTGAGAATGAAGGTAATTTTCTAATATAGGGCTTCTATATATAACTTGATTATGCGTGGATTGTTCTGGGATTTTGTTTCTCCAGTGGATTTAATATATAATTCAGAACAGAACCCATTGGGTGTTTTGTTGCTCCCTTGTTCATATTAGCAAGTATTTGTTACTTTTGTTCAATGGTGTTTGGGCTCCTTAAATCTGTCTGTGTAATGGATTTATTGAGCTTCCGGGATTTTACCATCGGATTTGTTTCTGGTTTGGTTCTAATCTGGTGTCTGTTCTCATCGGAATCATTGACCCATTTGTTGATTTGTTGATCTGATTCTCGTATGTTTTAATTGAATGACCGAATCTGGTTGTGTAATTTTCTGATCTCTTCCTTTTCCTTTTTGGTCTGGATGTGAGTACCGATGTTGATGGTGGATCTGCGCTACTATGTGTTGCTTGCCGGATTTAATGGTGGTTCGATTGATGATGAACCCAGTTTATGGTTGAGCCTGTTGTTTGCTGCTGCAAATCTTTGAAGCTGTATGCAGCCACTGATCTCGTGGGATGAGGCCACTGAGACTATTCTTTTGCAAGTCGAGAGATTTCAGATTCTTCAAGTTACCAATTTCAATTGGAATGCTTCCATTGAATTGGCAATAAGCAAGCATCTGAGCAATCAATTGGGCTCTTGAATTGTGTGTGATCTTACATTAAGATTTTGTGATTCGGGTGCTCTGCGATTCAAATTCTTGGGTGGTGCTGTCTTGGAAAATTTGTAATGGATGTAGATTATGAGCTAAAAAGGCATCATAATTTATGGTGGGGAATTGGATTTTGGGTTTTTAACTTGTGATGTAATTTTGAGATTTTGGTTATCTGGGTTGTAGGGGAAACTTGATTTTAGGAGGATGTATGCAGTAGGGAGGCTAGGCAGCTACATTTCACGGGGTGTTTACACAGTCTCTGCCCCATTTCATCCATTTGGTGGTGCTGTGGATATTGTGGTGGTTGAGCAACAAGATGGTAGCTTCAAATCATCGCCTTGGTATGTTCGCTTTGGGAAATTTCAAGGGGTTTTGAAAGCAAAGGAGAACGTTGTTGACATTAATGTGAATGGAGAGGATGCAGAATTTCATATGTATTTGGATCATACAGGGGAAGCCTATTTTCTCAGGGAGGTGGATGCAGAAGAAGGAGATTTAATATTATCACGTACATCTTCAGGCGAGGAGATGGATGGGTTGGATAGGAGACCAATGAAGGCCAATAGTTGAAATGATGGTGTTGATCTGTCTGACTCAGTTACCCAGCTTGAAGTAAGCAGTGATTTTTACAGAGTGTGACGAGAGTGAACGAGAGAGAATTGTTGAAGGGAAAGGAGAAAGAAAATGAGAGTGAAGAGGAGGGAATTGTATGGAAGAGAGAGAAAATGATTGGAATATATTTTAATATTTTTTTATTTTTAAATATGTTTTTACCGAAATTATCCTTCAAAATTTGAATGACAGACATAATCGGTCACTTTTGACGGGTTAAGTGGCGAAAGTGTGCTTTCTGTTACGTTAATTGAAGTTTGGGGTGTACTTAGACACCTTTTTCAGTTTGAGGTACAAAAGTCAAAAATCTGTAAAGTTTGGGGTGCAATTTGTCCTTTAGTCAGATATATAATTAAGATCTATATATATACACATATAATTATGGTTATAATATAGCAAATCAATGGTTAATTAAAGTTTTGAATTAAGTTTTGAAAGTGCATGTACTTACAAAACCTTCAATTTTAGCCACCTCCACCGAATGTAGGAATTAAAAACTACAACACCTGCATCAGTCCAATACCTGGCATGCTTTTCAATTGCCTGGATTCTGACAATCCTCTCGGATACACGGTGGTTCTTTAGATCATCAGAATTATAATATTCTACCAGAAATTAATGGAGCCCAATAAAAATCTAAACCGGCATTGTATTCCCTGATCAAAAACAATAATTGGAGGTTAGACATATATGTTCATAATATATATATATATATGGAGAATGATTCATAACATGTATTTTCTATGGATCTTTATAAGGCATACATCATCTATACCAATGAAAACAAAAAAAGAACAAGGAACTACCATGATTAGAAGACGTTCCCTACTAATAGTACCGGCTAATAAAAAAACACATATAATCCGTTACTAATAGTAGCATACGCTAATCAGAATAAGAGTTTGAATTTATTAACTAGAGTTTAGGTAGAGTTAACTAGAGTTTGGAAACATGCATGCATGCATGGTGCATATATATGTTAGTAATGTTACTCCTACTATATATATATATACTTACAATGAAATTTGTATGGGACCTCGCCCATAGTACTTCTTATTGGGGGCGCATGGCCACTTGATTTGGAACGCAGTAATCTGGTGGATTGCCTTGTTCCTCTTTGAAGCAGTATCACCATGCATGGTAAAGTGGAGGTGCAGAGACTTAATTCTGCTGATAATAATGTTACAAGACATGAGTAAGGGGGCCGGGCCGGGTGGCTGCTTCCATAATTTCTGTATATGGAGGATTAACCCACATGATATGTATGTATCCACTTAATTACTCACAATAACACGTATCCCATTTGCTTTGGATGAATCACACAAGACAAAAAGGTAAGAAGAAACTAAACACCTTAATCCAACCGGCCAGTACATACACGCTAATTAAGCTAGCGCAGTAGTTTTCGAGAGGATATAGTTTTCCAGAGTGGTGAAATGCCTGATTCACATGTCACATGCACTTCAACATAAGCATGCACGTCTGGCGTATCGTTGAACATAAAAGTCTGATTTCATTGGTGAGTCGTAGGAGATTTCAATGACGCAAGGAAAAAAACAGAGAGGAAATTAAAGGATGTATGTTGGATAGAAGAAGCAACGAGGACTTTAATAATTAGTAGTTTATTGGGGAGGGTCCGGAGGGAGGCAGGCAGCTTAATTGCCAAGAATCGCAACGAATGGAAGGCACCAATGTATACAATCTGCATAGCTGCTTGGGTTTGTTAACTGCTGTTTAATTAGTCGGAGAGAGGATCCCAATCTTAATTATTTTCATGAAAAAAAGCTCTGTTTTTTTGTTGATGAAAGCATAAAATGTCATAATAACACAATTTCACTGCCATGTAAACACTACTAATTGAACTAAACTCTCATTATATGTAGAGAAAATATATGTCCTTACTAATTTAGTAAAGGAGGCTCTGTTTATAAAGGGAGGAAGTAAAACTCAAAATATAAAAAAGTGACCCAAACAAAATTAATTAGAACAAATTAACCATGGAAGGTCACAATCATGAGGTTGCCACTTCCAGTACTACTACTGATAGTTGAGGTTCTTTCTACCAAACTTCTTCCAAGCCATTCCCTCGTCCATGAATGAGCATCTAGTATCTTTGTATTGGGGTCAGATGTGTTATCATATACCCATTTGCCCGATAAGAGATTGCAGCTCACTCTTCTATCATCTCTTCCGATATTTTTTGATGCCTGTCAGCAGCAGCAGCAGTTTGATTTTCTGGTTATGATGATCCACTACTAGTGGACTACTGGTAATGCTCTTCTGCATGCGCGCCTTGTTGCGTACAACTCCACTATGAGTGAGTATATAAGATTAAGGTTACGATGAGTGCTGTAAGTGAATGAAATTTGCATAATTTGATCTTCATTATGCATATATGCTAGCTCCTAGCTAGCTAGCTAGCTTGATAGATAGATATATTTTTGCATTTGCATTACTTTCTAGCTAGCTACTTCCGCCTCAAATACTTGGCTGTATTTTGATGCATGCGTTTGGAGTTTATTGATTGATGTAGTAGTAGTAGTAGTATAATACTACTATTAGATAGATTAATTGTTCGTTGAAGTTCCCAAAATTTATTAAATGACTACACTTATTGATCATAAGTTAGACATTTGTACGTGAATTCTGCTTATTCTACGCTATATATATAAATAATCTGATATATATATATATATATATGTATGTATATGTATTAGATACGCTAGCATCAAACACCACCACCACATTACTAACTTATTTTTAACTTACAAGCTGTAATTAATCTGATACAAATAAAGTACTCAACCAAACAAATATTTAATATTGCAAGCTAATTAAAAAAGTTCATTAAATGACTGCAATTTATAATGTTAGGATTAATTTTTATGTTCTAATTAAAAACTTACAACTAAAACTACGTTCTATCTATCTTGTTTTAGTTTGAAACTTGGGCATTCAAAATATATAGTGCTTGACTTTTTCTTTTTCTTTTCCTCTGCGTAACATATTATATATTACTATCAATTATAAGTATCGTTCCAAGCTCCAACCATGCATGTGGCCATGTGACAATCGTTGCGATTGATAAATTTTCTGGAACTTTTTTTAAAGGGAAAACCATTTTGATCGATGCTAAGTGGTTACCATGTGCTAAGTTTGTAAAACCAATGAGAAATACTAGTAGTAGTAAAAAAAAAACTCGTGAATCTAATATTATTGACTTAAATCAAACATATTTTCGCTAGTGCGTGCTGATTTATAAACTATCATTATATATATATATACATATGTATATATATAATTATTACTATGATATATCTAACCAAAACTTTTAAGCGATATGTTTGGCGCCACGGCCACTTTTTTTGTTGTTGACAAATTTCTTTATTTAGACCATCCGTAGAACGTTTTAATCTACTAATTAATTATTTGGGATATCATAATTAATGTATCTTAATTATTATCTTAAATACACATATCACCATCATTTCATTAATTAATAGTATACAATAAAAGACAAGTAAGTTACTGACGGAATGATGACATATGTGATGAGAAAGGCCAAAAAGAAAAGAATCATTGACCTTTTATAAAGTTATAAGAAAAACTAGACCGGTCAACTTAGGCCCGCGACCGGCCCGACTCGCCCGTCAAAACATGGGTTATGGGCTTCATTAATGCCGTCCACGAAAAGTTGGGTCTTTTTGACCCGGCCTGGCCCAATGCTGCTATTTGTGGGTTATAAGGCTTGAACACAAGACTTGTAAGTAAATAAATAAGAGTATGGGTACTGTTGCTGCATGTGTGGATTTCTTTCAGGAGTTGAAAATAGATGAATACTACTGACTGTGCTTAGGACATGCACGTGAGACGGACACAGACTGACAAACGTATTGGGTAAATTCATGTCCTAACTTTATGAGATATATATATATTTACTACTATTATTAATTTATTATGATGTAAAAGTGTTTTCAAGTGGATAAACTATAGTCTAATAATTAATTAAGGTAATAATATACCTTTTCATTTATTTATTTTTTTAAAAAAGGACTTTCTGAGCAACACTAATGCTAACTACTCCCTTTACTAGTAACTCAATCTCTCTCTCTCTCTCTCTCTATATATATATATATATATATATATATATATATATATATATATATATATATATATCTCTTATTCATAATATTGAAACTGACAAAGGACAAATAATTTGTCGAACAGATTCATAATTTGCAAAAGAAAAAGAACACGGGATCAATAGAACCATTATGAATTGACGATGATTGCAAAAAAAAAGAGCAAAAAGCCCGTGGGCCGGCCCGGCCCAACCCGGGTCACGGGCCGCAATATTTCAGCCCAGGAAAATGCGGGCCGTTTTTGGCCCGGCCCGCCCGTTTGCCAGGTCTAAGTAAAACTCTCCAACAATTTTTCTTAAACAGATTTATCACTGGTCATTTCAGTAATGGCACTCCATGCATGCCTACGTATCTTATGATGATGCGTAAAAAATGTACAACAATTAAACAAAATAAAAAAAGTTAAATGTATTTTGCATTTTTTTCAAATTTATTTTATTTTACACATTATATTTTGTTAGAGTCTATATGTTTAATTGGATGATGAATAATGTTTAATGTATATTTGTGTCAGTAAGTTTTGTAAAGTTCTTATTGATGATGGAATGATGTACAAGGACTTAGAATAAAAAATTTAAATGTGTTAGGTTGATATTATATATTAAATAAATGAGATTGTTAGAGTCTACATGTTGTAATGATGAATAATGATTAATATATATTTGTACAAGTAAATTTTGTAAAGTCTTTAAAAGAGATATATTTGTACAAGAACTTAGAATAATACAATTAAACTTGTTAGGTTGATCCTTTGAGTTGATTCATTATGTAATAGATAGGATCAAGCCGATCGTAGAGTTACTCTGCCTTGTTCTTAATGTAAATGTTGAGCAGAGTAATTTATGTGATCGTAGAGCATCAGTTGGATGTTCGCAGAGCTGTAGTCGGAGTCGCAGGGTTTACAATGAAAATCATAAAGTTGCCTTTGGAATAGTAATGCCAAAGCAAAGATCGCAGTGTAAAAGAGAAGTACTTCGCAGATTCTGCTCCAGTATCGTAGAGAGCTATTCGTAGAGCACTTCTCATGTTCATAGAGCGACTTCATAGAGTACAGAAACGTTGAATGTCCTAAGTCAAGACTCTAAGTTTCTCACCAAACTCTATACAACAAGTTATATTCGTAGAGAATGTCAGAATTAGCATATGATTGAAAAATTACAGAGCATTATAGAGTAAAGATTTCAAGATATGTTTCTCACCATCTTCACATTCAAATATGAAGATTAGATAGTGATGTGTCTAAATCGCTATATTGGGGATTCGTCAAATCTCAAAGTGGTAGGTGAACTACAGACTAATTGGACTACCCAGAGCCGAAAGTAACATGCCTACCTTACTTATCTAACATCATCAGAGAACATCTTGTAGCAAATCATTAAATGCACCAACGGGAACTCTCCAACAAGATAATTCCTGAAGGTCTATAAAAGCGTACGATGATTCAAACCCAAGCACGAATAACACGAATCACCAAGAACACAAAGTTGAACCTCTGCCAAAGTAGAGCAAGCTCCACTCTACTACTCAAGATGTGTTCAAAGTTATTAAATACCAGAAGAATTCAAGCCTCGTTGCAAAGCTTAGCAGCACCTTAAGGATGATCATTTCAAAGTTGCTAAGTACTAAAATAAGTCAAGCCTCATTACAAAGCTTAACATCACCTCAAAGATGATCATTTCAAAGCTACTAAGTACAAGAAGAAGTCAAGCCTCATTGCAAAGCTTAGCAACACCTCGAAAATCATTCCAATTGTTATTCAACTTGGTCTTAGTTACCATTATAACAAGTTTAAGTGACATGAAGAGATCTTAGTGATCTGGGACTAAGTGTCATGTTCTGTGTGACAAAATTCCAAGACTAAGTGACTTGAAGATGACTAATTGTCCTAGTCTGAGTGACCTTTGCCAAGACTAAGTGAGTCGAAGGACTTTAAGTGATTTAGTTGTAATAGATCTCAGTGATCTAGTTTGTGTGACCCATCCTTAGTGGATTTTCTACTTGTTGAAGTAGAAGAGTGGACAAGGAATTGTTTTTCTCCGAACCACTTAAACATCTTGTGTCATTTACTATATGTATTTACATTCTGGCATTAACTGCTACATCGTAGAGTAACAACTGCTATATCGTAGAGTGACTGATTTTTATATACTAAAGTTAGAACTAAGATTTCATTAAATCTTTAAGGGTGTTTCTAAACTAATATTTCGTTGTGCTATATTAATTAAACAAATTAATTATCTGGTAATTGATCTTTAAAATAAGCAAAAAGTTTTAAAGCATATATTCAAACCCCATCTAGATCTCTTTAATTTGTGCCTCTGAGAAACAACACATTTTATATTTCAAAACGCGACACTTTGCATCCCACATTTTTAGCAAATTGACATTTAACACCCTCTAGCCTAAAATTTGTCGCTAAAAGTGACGAGTTTAGTGTTTTAAAAAGTGATGAATTTTGCACTTTTAGTGACGAATTTTGGGTCGTAGAGTGTTATGTATCGTTCACTAAAAGTTTGGGATACAAAAAGTCAAATTTTAAAGTATAAAATACAATGTGCAAAATGGAATAAATTTGCATGGAAGATATAAATTACATTTAACTCTAATAAAAAATTAATATATATAATTAACACACTAAATCTCAGAAGTATAAGGGTATTTTTGGGGTTTTTTGTTTGAAAATGTCTCCAAATTGATTGGACATTACAAAATTATATATATATATATATATATATTTTTTTTTTCTTTCTTTTTTATTTATCGTTTTAGTGGGCGAAATTTGTTTCTTTTATTTGTCATTTATAGATTTTAAAAAAGTATTAATGATTTAATTTTTTATATTATTCTTACATTAAATACTAATTTTTTTCTCTTTTATCTTTTCCAATAATTTTTAGAATGCTGATATTGAAATTTTATAACCCTTTTAGTTTATTAGACAACGCATTAATTACATTTCTCTTTGTATTTTCTCTTAAAACGACAAGTAAAAAAGAACAGATGGAGTAATATATATTCCTAAAAACGCTAATTGAGGGAGGAAAATTGAATAAAAAATACAATGAAAAGAATCTTATTAATCCACATTTAAGACTTAAAATTTTGACAAGTCTAACATTACCCGATTATTTATGATAACCACTGCGATGAAAAAAGCATAATTAATTCGAAGTCATTAAGAATTCTAAGTTAGTGCAAGAATCAAACCACGTACAAGACCCCCCAAGATCCGCTCGGTTTTCAAATAAAGTTTTAGTTGTTGGGAAAAGTACACCTTTAATTATCTAGACTCTGGAGTTCTTCATTTAACTGCTCATCATCGCTTTCTTGATCAACTAGTAGAGCTTTGAAGGCGATCCCTTTCTTTTTGAGATTTGTATCTGATCCTGCTTTTTCGACTAACATGTCGACTTCATGGGCACGAAGATTTTCAATAAAGTTATCAAGAGGATATGCAATTAGATCTTGCATTTCCTAGATGGTTGTGACCTTTATTTTCCATATAGATGGAAGAGTTTTGAGGATTCTTCTGTTCTTCTCACTTGTTGTGTAAGTTTTTCCCAGTTGTTCTAGTTCATCAATGATTCTGGAAAAACGTGTTTTCATATCAATGATTTTTTCACCTTCTTCTAACTTGAAACTTTCATACCCATGGATTAGAGCATCTTTTCTAGGCTCTTTGATGTGATTGGTTCCTTCATAGGTTACAATCAATTTTTCTCATATTTCTTTAGCATTCTTGCAGTTGCTAACTCTTTTGTATTCTTTTTCTATAAGAGCACTGATAAGCACTTGCTCGGCTTTGGCGGTTATATTCATGGTCTCCTCATCTTCAGTGGTGAATTCATTAGCATCTTTCTCAATAATCTTTTCACCTTCAATTTTTGTGAGAATTCTTACACCTCGTTTTATTGCCAGCCAGATTTTGATTCCTTGTGACTTGGCATAGATTTTGAAGCTATTCTTCTAGGTGGCAAAGTTTGTGCCATCAAATAGTGGAGGTCTAGACATTGATAGTCCTTCTCCGCAACCGGTAGCATTGTAGGCCATAGATGGATCTACTCTTAAATATGTCTATATTCACTTAACAAACAAGTTAAAGAGCACCACTCTAATACCAATTGAAAATCCAATAATAATCTAGAAGGGGGGTTGAATGGATTATTACTGGTTAAAAAATTATCTGAGGCTTTTTTAAATTTTTAGCAAATTAATTTATAGTATCAGAAATTAATATGCAGAGTTAAAAAAATTCAATCACACAATGCACAGAGATTTATCTAGTTCACAATATACAGTTCGGGTATATTGCTACGTCCAGTTTTAAGCTCCTCTCCAGGGCTTGAGATCCTATTACTCCCAGTAATAAATGCTCCTTCACTAGGTGGAGAAACCTTTACAAAGTTTTATAGATCAACTTACAACTCTTCACAACTAACTATTTTGGACAGCGAACTCCTAGCTCCTTCCTCAAACTTAGTTGAACCTTCTTTTAGAGCTCAGAACTATTCTATAACCTAGTTTTGAAACAACAATCTTTTTCTCACCTCACAAGTTCACTAGAGACCTAATGTGATGCCCCAAAAATAGGTTTAATACTCAACCCATTCTGAGTCGCCAAATACATGGTACAGAATTCAAATACAATCTTTTATAACATACGGTCGTGCAAAATACGACCACACAAAATGTGAGTTTCAATACAAATTGTATATAATACGAAATATAAACACTCAAATTCAGTCCTCAATAATTACAATTATTATCACACTATTTTACAAAAATAGTGAGGACTACTACTGCTCTACTCTGACCATCACACTGTTCCCCGACTAGTTCTCGCAACATTCACATTCCTTGAAGAGGACAATAGATGAAAAGGGTGAGCTCAACTAGCCTAGTAAAGAATATTATGACTAAGATAATGAAAAATAATTTATCGTTAGTCTTCAATAAATCAGATAAAATATTACGGACAACAAGTTTTAGAACAACAACTGCAGCGAAAATAACAATTCATTAGAAGAGTTAAGTAGAGAATGATGTCTACAGTCTTTTATGATTTAAAAGTCCATCATCAATATTTTATCCATGTAACAACAATTAATATATATCTCGAATCAAATATTCATCTTTGCACTACGGGCCAAAGATATTTATTTGTATCACTAGTGATCATGTTCAATCTCAACACCTGTCCATCTTTGCACTACGGGCCAAAAATATTCATCAGATAATCATTTTTGCACTACAGGCCAAAGATATTAATCAAATAATCATCATCTTTGCACTACAGGCCAAAGATATTCATTTGTATCACCATTTAAGACTGAGGATGATGAAAAACAATATAAGAAACGAATCCAGAGAGACAAAGGACAAATATTAGAGATTCGTAATTTAGTTTATCCAAGTTCAATAATACTCCATAATAATCAATTGTGGAGCAAAATTCAAGAATGAAGTTCAAAACTTGGATCCAATCAAAGATAATTTGGATAAAAAAAATAATATTTTTTTTACCGTGAATAGTAACTCGTCATGAAAAGATAAAAAGTTCATAAAAAGTTCAGACCAATATTCCAGTGAAATGATATTAGATGAATCGCAAAATTCAAAGACTTTCTGATCATTTCAGGAATTATAGAAGCAATACTTACCGTAGTAAGTTTAAATTTAGGAATATGAAATGCAATATTATCACTTTCATAATATGGAATATGAAAGAAAATAATATTCTTTATGAATATTGAAAGGAAATAACATCGTTTACGAGAAAAATAATATTCTTTTCCTCAAAAGAATACTCGATCTGACTGAAATATCGGATATTATGATGAGAAAAACTTGCACTGTTATCAACACTCAAAGTATCTAAATACTCACAAGAAATACGCTCGATATTATAGAGAATTTTTTTTATTCTAGTGTGATTTTCATTTCTAACTAAGCACCCTATTTATAGGAAAATGCTAGAACGCCAGGATTGACAATTGAAATCCACAGAGCACACCACTATGGAATTTTCAGCACACTTACCAAGACATAATGCAAAGCCGCCAACCTTCCAACCACCACATTTTTATATAATATATATATATATATATATATATTAAAACATTATTAAAGAATTCCAATTTTATTTTTTTTTCTCTTCCATCTCATTTTATTTTTATACCATAAAAATAATGTCATCATTTAAAATATAAAATTATATTATTATATTATCACATTATACTATTATAATGTAATATTATAATAATATATTTGAATAAATATTTTATCGGAGAAGATAAAATGTCAACTTTCAACAAATGTCTCATACTAAAAATTCTTCCTTTTATATCAAAATTGAATAAATATTTACTTATCATTTTTATCAATAATTATTATTCACAAATAATATTACAGAACCACAACAATGACAACCAGGTCGTTCCCAGGAAAGAGTGGACTTTCCGATAAGGATTTCTCCTTACTGGCGCGCAATTAGATTAACTAACTCATTTCCTAAACAGAACTTCCTAGACATTGCCAATAATGTTGTCTAATAATATTATTCAAATAATATGAATTATTGATTTGATAATGTGAAATACTGTGCAGTGGTTACTGTGACAATTATTGAATCAATAATATAAAATATCAACGTAGCAATTATTGAACCAATAAAATATTATGCAATTATTGAATCAATAATATAAAATATTGAACAGTAATCACTGTAACAATAATTGAGTAAGTGCCTTCTTACGTAAGAACCAATAATTAAAAATACTGTGCAATACCATGTGCTATTGTGCAACAATGTGTATTACTGTATTTTTATCACCGGGTATTTCAACAGTTTAACGGTAACAGTTTTACCGTTATATTATAAAAAGTTTATTTCTAGTCGCTTTCTATATCCGACAGTTATTCCGTTGTGGGGCCCACAAATAGCTGCGCCGTCGTACGAATATTCTCCGACAACAAGAATATTCCACGACCAAATGAATATTTCCCGACAACAATGAATATTTTATAACCGTTTGCTTATTTTATAAAATTTGCACATTCTACCCATAACTCACTACATTTATCAAATCAACACCTTATTATTTCAAAATAATATATAAAAAAAATTAAATCTTTATTCATAAAAGTTAGGGTCTTACACCCAACTCCTAGCTGACCTCTCTAAGACTCTGGTCTTGGTCAAAGAATTTTTGTCTTTCTCACAGATATAAAATAAACTGACTCTACCTTTTTTCTTTTTACAAAAAGATAGTTTTGAATTTGCTTCTAAAGTAAGCAGATAAAGTTTAGTACATATTTATAAAAGTTCAAATAACTTTTATAGTTGATGCTTCTTAAATAAGCAGATATATATTTTAAGATTAAATATCAAATAAAAGTTCAAGATTTTTATATGGAATGCTTTAGATAAGCAGATATGTATTTTATGATCAATAAATAAAAGTTCATGACTTTTATATGAAATGCTCCAGATAAGTAGATAAGTAAATTGATGCAGTTTTTATAAAGAATTTCTTTTCTTTTTGGTTAAGAATATTTTTATATGGTTTAAACAATTCTAGAAAAGATTTTTCTTTATAAAGAGTGTGTTTCTATAGTTTTGAATAGATATAACTTTGATTTTAAAAAATCATATAAAATCACTTATAGTGCAACAAGTATTTTTGTTTAATAAGTAAGTTTATAATTGAAATACATGTTTATGAAAGTTTATCAAATATAACATATTTATCAATTATATAGTACTTGATGAAATTTGTTTCACCCACGTATATATATTATATTATATTTGATCTATGTTGTGAAAATTTGGTCACTCAGGATTTAAAGACCATTTCGAAGAATTTCATAGAAATAACATCCGAATTATCCGGTATCTAAGTTCTGACCAAATTGTGTGTTTCACAATCTGATAATTCTATAAATATTTTTCAATACTTATATAATGTATCAATATTAATAAAAAGTTACTTAGGATTTAAAGAACGTTTCAGAAAATTTCATAAAAATGACATCCGAATTATACCGGTATCCAAATACAGACTTTTTATAATATTTAATAGATTAAATATATATATATATATATATATATATATATATGTGTGTGTGTGTATAACAATTAAGAATGATAAATATTTTCCCACTTATATATAGTATATTATATTTAATCTATGTTGCGAAAATTTGGCCACTCAGGATTTAAAAACCATTTCGGAGAATTTTATAGAAATAACATCCGAATTATCTGGTATCTAAGAACTGACCAAATTGTTTGTTTCACAATTTGATAATTATATAAATATTTTTCAATACTTATATAATGTATCAATATTAATAAAAAGCCACTTAGGATTTAAAGACAGTCTGAAAGAGAAATTTCTTCCGAGTAATATCGGTATCTAAGTGCAGACTTTTTATAATATTTAATAGATTAAATATAGATATATATAGATGTGTATAACAATTTATCTTTAATATATCTATATATATAAGCAGATATGAGATAATATAAATACAAAAATTTAATGACTTATCTCAATTACTTTGACCAATTTAATCTTCTTTCAAGAAATAGAACTTTGAAATAGAAGATGTAGAGAAAGCTTTTTCAGAGAGATTATGTAGGTAAGGAGATATAGCTTTTATTTGCTTTGTGAATTGGTAAATTTAGAATGAATGAAAAGCCTCCTATTTATAGGATTTTGAAGTTGAGGGCAGAATAATAATTTTTTGAAATCTAATTTTTGAATCAAAGGTTCAGATTGCACAGATAAAAAATTAATGGTTCGGATGAAGGAGGGAGCACACGGATTGGGTTTATTTTTCAAATGCAAAGGAGTTATTTTCAATTTCAAAGGCTAAGCCTTTCTTTTTCTTTTAGGCATGCAATATGCCCATTTCTTTTTAACATGCACACGGTTTTACACTTTGCACACACAAATGGTTTTCTGTCATATGGTTTTCTTGCACACACATGCTTGCACGATTTTGCACACACACTTAAGTTATATATTATGCACACACACACACACACACACACACACACACACACACACATATATATATATATATATATATCGTATATATATATTTTAATAATTTTGAATTCTTTTTGCCAATAAGAATTTTTAGAAAATCTTTTCAGAAAAGAATAGGAATCTCTTTGCCTTAGGAAATGTTAATATTTGAATAAATTTAATTAACACTTGATAATTAATTTATCAAGGTCAAGAAAAATAAATTCAAATTTTAGGATTAAAAAATATTTTTTATAGGAATAAAATAGGATAATTAAAATCAATTTATAATAATAATAATCCTATAGAGAGGATTCTACCTATTTTATATTAATTCTATTTACTAAGTTTGTTATCATCAACATCATCGAAATAAATTGATTTATTTGGAGACCTATCAGATACAACCAGCATCTCCCAGCTATTAGGCAAAGAGCTCAACAACAACAAAACCTGTATCTCACCGTCAATGACCATCTTTATCGTACTCAACTGATTTATCAAATTCTGAAAATCACTCAAGTGTTCTGCAACGAAGTTACCATCCTTGAACTTAGAATTCACAAGCTTCCAAATCAAAAAATCTTTATTTTACGTCGTTTTCCTTTCATACATGGACTCCAATTTCTGCCAGAGAGCATGAACTTTAGTTTCCGTGGCAACATGATGAAACACACTTTGATCAATCCACGATCTAATTAGACCAATAGTCTTCCTGTTCATCTTGTTCCACTGTGTGTCACTCTTTTTTGTGGACTTGACTCCTTCATTCTCAAATGGTTCGTACAAATCTTTGCAGCAAAGCAAATCATCCATTCTTGACTTCCAAATCGCATAATTTGTAGCATTGAGATTAATCATGCAACCTGATGTCCAAAAATTTAATTCGCACAAGAAAAGCACAAAAATAACCAAGCTTTGATACCAGTGTTGGGAAAAGTACACCTTTAATTATCTCTATCCCCGGAATTACTTTTCTGTCTTTGTGCAATTAAATATGAAATCAACAAAACCAATTATGAGAATGAAAATAACAAATAATCATCCACAAGCAAGACAAAATATTTAACGTGGAAAATCCTTAAAGGGAAAAACCACTGACCAAACTTCGAATATCCATTATATCAGAATATAATGAGCTTACAATAATTTTCCCAAGTTTTATGCCCTAAAACTTGAGGTTGCACAATAAATTAAGAGGGTACAAATTTATCTTTAATTAGGTTAAGAAATCTAATTAACTTCACCACCCAAAAAATCTCAAGCAATAAAGTTTTTAAACTTTCAATTGAATGGAGATGGCAGCGGATACTCACGAGTAACAAACTGTAATTCTCTCTCTTTATTCTTTCGATACCTTCTTGCTACCAAGCTTCTCTCATTATAAAATAAGACTCCCTTATAGTCTTATTTATAGTACTCTTCTTAATCCATGACTAGTATGGATTAGATACAATTTATTCTCCTAATTAAATTAGAGATCATATTTTCTTATCTTAGTCATCAACCAATCTAACAAGTAAATCATTTTTCAACTTGGATTCTTTTCATGGGTGAGGACCCACACCCAACATTAATTTGCATGTCAAAAATGAATTTGGATTCGGTTATTCTCTAATATATTTTTCATGTAATTTTTTTTGATACATATTAATTGAAAATAACAATTTCTCGGGGTAAAAATAATACTCCAATAAATAAATATATAGTATGAATGTAACCCCCTTTATATATATATATTGTAGGGTTTTCGGCACATAAACGCAGCGACAATTAAAATTTTCTGAAACCCTAAAACAGGATCCATGCGAAAAACATATTAATTCAGAGGTTAAGATATGTTTTACCGATTATTCAAGCCTGAACGGAGACGATGGAAATTCTGGAACTGCTTCGAATCCTCAACGCAATCCAACAGAACTGCGCCTCTACGGTATCCACACGAACGTCCCGCGAATAGTCACACGATCTGCAGCAAGGAAACCTGCGGTACTAGCCGCCAAGGATCTGGACTTTCAAAAATTTTTCTCTCTAGTCTCTCTCTAAGACCGGCTAGGGTTTTGATATCGATAATCCCCTAAACGGCTGATATATCATATATATAGCAGTTAAAGGAATTAACCAAAACCTAATCCAATTAGAAAAATAAAATCCGAATTTATATATATATATATATATATATATATATATTATATCTTAATTAAGTCTTACTTAATTAATATACATATATATATATATATACAAATTATCCTATTAATTTAAATTCGTAATTTAAATACTATCAATCATATTGATATATTTAAATCCATACAATTTAAATTAATTTCCTTTTAATTACGTTCTAAGTGTGTGACCCTATAGGTTATTATTATGTTGGCAATAATTTTAAAATTATATTATAAAATTATAAACAGTGAGCGGCATCTAGTAATGCATCACTGCTACCCAAATAATAATAAGATCGGTGATTCGATACAACCTTTTCGTGACCAATGTTTCAATGTAATTTAATCCTTTTAACCTTGACATCTTAGATTAAACTCGAGGCATGGAATGTGTCATCCTCTTCATAATTTAATTTGAGTTTTCTTGATCGATGAGTAGACTATATGAAACAAATCACTATTTGAGCATGGCCATGCATTTGATAGTCTTACTCAATCAAGAGGCCTATGGATATCACCCCTAATATATAGGAGGGTTAAATTCCATCTAGATCACTCATATTCCTCACACGATTCATGATGTACCCAATAATCACCTTTATCGCCCACCCTATTAAAGGTGGCCTTTGATGATATCAAAGTACATAAATTCTCGTGTAGTAATATAGTGATTTCAGGTCGGAGGATCATTACATCATTGTCACTATGAGAATTGCTTATGACACTTTGCATAATGCTCCACGTAGAATTCTCATGGTGGGTCTGTCCAGTACATTGTTCTCTAACATGTACCTATGCATTGACTCAATATCTCATATATTTATGACCAATGAGATTTGGCCATCAGTCAATCCACATACTAGTCTCAATATATCATTGTTGTCCCATTAACAATGACACTTGACTAGGGACATTTAAGAGTAATGATACTAATGGTAATTATATGATCTCATGTTCAAGTCACATACTTAAAGCCATATAATTTGTATCACTATTCTAAGGACTTTTATTATGTTAACATTTATATAACGCAGTAAATAAAACCATAATAAAATAATTCATTTATTCAATCAAATATAATATCAAAAATATTTAAGCAATTACATCAAAGAATTAGCCTCTAGGGCATAAACTCTAACATATATATATTTATATATGAATTATTAGGATTGACTCATTTTTATGCGATTCAATTAATGGTCACTACGACAACTTAATTGGGGTCTAACGGATTTATTAGTAGACCGGTCTTGGATTTTACTAATATATTATGTTTGAGTTCATATTATAACAGTTAAGGTTTTATATAACCCTCTTTATATATATATATATATATACGGTCCGGATCTTAAGCTCACCCTTTATCCAACATACTTTGCTCACCCTCCTTTAGCGTCGGACCGGGCGACGGTTCGGTCCGTCGCTATATATACAACCGTCGTCTTAGCTTTTAGCCACGGACAACATATAACGACAGTTGTATATATAGCGACGGACCGAACCATCGCCTGGTCCGTCGCTAAAGGGGGTGAGCAAGGTATGTTGGATAAAGGGTGAGCTTAAGATCCGAACCGCATATATATAATGAATACATCACACAAATATAACAAGTCAAATTTAGTAAATCTGGATATATTGTGTGGGCCCAAGTGCAAATTAGGGTTCACATGACCTAATTAAATGAAAACGGAAACCCAAAAATAAATATGCTAGACCCGAGAGAAGTCTCCACGTGTCCCGAGGCAGAAGGCTCGTGGAGGCTGCTCGTTTTGGAAATTGATTGAAGGATTGGATTGGTGGCTAGAAGGACAGGACGATCTGGGCATCACTCTGTTGACTAAGGGTATTTCTAGAATTTTCTCGAGGACATGTGTCTGACACGTGGCCATTTTACAGGAAACTCTATATATACCCCTTCCATTCCATTGGGAAGGGGACCTCTCTTCAGACTCAAAACATGGACATCCTCTCAACCAGAAGAACTCAAGAAGACTCTTGGAATCCCAATAACCCTAACAAGGTTTTCGGATTCTAGGAGTGGAAGGACTCAAGAAGGCTCTCTGAATCCTTGCTACCCTAACAAGGTTCTCGGATTCTAAGAGTTCTGTCACGTGTCATTGGAGTAATCGTTCACCTGTTGTTCTCCCCTCTTCAATCAATCAATTAATTCTGTGCTCTTCGTGGATTTCTCTCCTGCTCAGCCAACACGAAACCCTAATCCTAGCAAGGTACGATTTTCTTGCCCACATTAAAATGGCGACTCTGCTGGGGAGGTGGAGAATTTGTGAAGGGTATGCCCACAACTCTAAGTGGGAGAACTACAGGAAGAGTTTCACCGACAACTAGCATTACTTCACCGGATCCAGTTCCAAGTCAAGAAAAAATCCAAAAGAAATCATTCAAATAAACAAGAAAATTGAAAGAAAGACAAGAAGAAGAGATGGAGCCCCTAGGGTTCGGCCCTATGGGACTAAACCACTAGGGTTCGACCATCCAAGGTAACTCCATCCTTAAAGAATTTTGATCCGTGACTACAACATGATGGTGTTGCCTTTGTGAAGCGTAGAGTGGACTTATAAGAATTTGATTGTCAGCACGTGATTTGGGTCACCGATTTATGTCTCATAAATCTTGCATGAACCTGTTAATATGTTTGTTACCTATTAATATGGGGCAAACAAAAGCTATGGCACACGGTAAAGCTTCAGAGGTAGCCGAAGCACTAAGCAATTGCAGTATAAAATCAAACTTGCTGAAGATGATTAGAGCTGCTAGTAGCAATCAAATTCGCCCCTCAATGGATATATGTGATTCTCCCCTCAATGAATATGGTGAAACAGGGAAGTGAATGAATATAAATTTATATATATATATATAAACGAAAGATTTGATTCTTGTTCCCAAATAAAAAAAAGGGAGTTGACCATGTTTCTAAAAATAAAACGAAAAAAGATTTTATTTTAAAAATAAAATAAGATTTTTATTTGGAAATATTTGATTTGATTCCTAAATAAAAAGGAAAGATTTGATTTACCAAAAAAAATAAAGATTTTGTTAGATTGAATCTTATTGGTAATGTTTGATGATCTTCCTTATTTTAATTTTAATTTTGAAAATATTTGAATTGATTCCTAAATAAAAAGGAATGATTTGATTTACCAAAAAAATAAAGATTTTATTAGATTAAATTTTATTTGGTAATGTTTGATGATCTTCCTTGTTTTAATTTTTATTTTGGAAACATTTGATTTGATTCCTAAATAAAAAGGAAAGATTTGATTTACAAAAAAAAAGAATAAAGATTTTGTTAGATTGAATCTTATTTGGTAATGTTTGATGATCTTACTTGTTTTAATTTTTATTTTGGAAACATTTGATTTGATTCTTAAATAAAAAGGAAATCAAGGCTCTAGTGATTTGATTTGATTAAAGGCTAAAACGAATGATATTTATATTTAGGTTCTGAAAGAAAATTATGATTAATAAACTTTATGTATGGATGTACCCGCATAATTATATATATAATTTTTAATGACGTTTAACAATACACTGACAATTGTGTATGTATTTTATCCTTTTCCGGTAATACACATGAGTTTGTGGAGATTAAAGTTTCAGTTGGAATCAAGTTGGGTGACACAAATGTATTGGGAACTCACCAAACATAGTTGAGGATCACTAACTGGCGCATCAGATCACCACATGGATGGCCTCTTCGAGTTATAGTAACTCAATAAATATGATGATGCTAAGATCTAAAGAAGATTGAATCTCACCAAGAGAAAAGATATAATGGATCATGATTACTACCAAAGGAGGGCAGAGGTCAAATCTAGGGCTCAAAGACGTTACAAAGACCGGACTACCATTGAAAGGAGGACGACCTATATTACTCACTTGTGCCGTTGTGCGGACCATAAGCTCGATCATTCAAAAGCTGTGTTACGCGAAGAATGCAAGACAACTCTCACCTTCTAAACTTTTTTGAAGAAGTATTTCAAGAAGTTTTCTTTACTTTCAATTTCTCAAGTAAAGAAAACTGGGGGCATGAGGGCTCCAAAATTCCAACTTTTCAAAACAAGGGATCGAAGTACATTATACAATTCCTTACATATTTTTATTTGAATGACTTCTTTTGTTTGTATTTTTTTTCTTGCCCTTTTTTCAAATAACTCTAATCTTTCTTTTGTTTTCCGAGCCCCATTACCTTGATCATATCTTGGTTTTTTCCCTCGGATCATAAAGAAAGATTAACGTTTTTTGATGAAAACACGAAGAAACAAATGTTCTTCAGCGGGACCACCATAGGTGGCCGAATTCCAACTTTTCAAATCAAGGGAAGACAATATTCATGGAAAATATATATTTTTGACAAAACATCCTCCAGAGTTGGTAGACGAGTTTAATAAACCCTTTTTCAAATGGTCTCCCCTTGGGAGGATGATTCATACGAAAGGGTTAATAAACTCAATTTTGAAGATGATCAAGAAGTAACTCCACAAGAAAGCCTGAAGGATGCTCAAGCTAAAAAAAACTGAGGGTTCAACTCTTCAATCCTATGCCGATGGAGTTCCTTGATTGACACAAGACTAACTATCGAACAAAGGGAGGACCAAAACAGAAGAAATGAGCAAGAGAAGAAGAACTCAAGGGTTCCCCTCTTAGGGTTCAGCCTCTAGGAGGCACACTCTTTTACAAGCTCCAAAGTATTTTTCCAATAAAACTTTGGTTATCATGACAAGCAAGATAACTAAAGAAATACATGAGAACATAGGGATGATCCCCCTCAAGTCCTTCATACGGGAGGGGCCAAAGATCATGATGGCATGACAAAGGCATGGATGACATCGACCCAAAAAAAAAGACATTAGAAGCCTGCCCAAGACATAATTCGACTTGGAAATTTAAATGCCAAAGAGTGCACCCTGAAGTTTAATCACTAGAAGGTGGAGATACAGAGACGAATTCACTCATCAATAGAATGGAGTTAAACCGAATAAGCATGTCTCCGCCTGCCCTTACTTACTAGCTTTTTCCTCGACTATCTTACTATGATAATGCAGACAAGAATACATTTGCTGCAACTAGGGCTATGCTCTGCTAAAGCCTCATGAAGGCAAAAAGGATGGAGGCTCATACTAAATTTCAAGAAACACGATCAAGGGCCACAATAGTCTACTCAAGGCAACATGCTCTAGTAGCATACAACAAGCAAGCATCAAAAAAATTCAAAGTTGATGCTCGTGTTGAAACTATGAGAAATTTTATAAATTTCATCAACACAAGATGATGGACAACCCAAATACAGGCTCTACCATCGAAAGATTTTCGAACTATAAATACAAGAATATTAAAAATCCACCCAAGATGGTGGTCCACCAAAAATGGTGGTTTAAGTCCTCGGGAGTATCTCTTGCCAAGAAATTGGATAACCAAGGGAGGAGGCACAAGATTTGACGAATTAAAATTCCACCCAAGATGGTGGTCCACCGAAAATGGTGGTCGAAGTCCTCAGAAGTATCCCTTGCCAAGAAATTGGATGAGCAAGGGAGGAGGCACTAGAATTGATGAAAAAAAATCCACTCAAGATGGTGGTCCACTTTAAATGGTGGCCAAGTCCTCTTAAAGTACACTTGCAAAGAAATTGGGCGACCCAAGTGACGAGGCACCTGATTTTAAGTCTTCGTAGATCACACTTGTCAAGAAATTGGACGACCCAAATGACGAGGCATCCGAGTGTTATTCTTTATCATCAAAAGTAATCAAGGCACCTGACTATAAGTCCTCGGATAAGAAAAGTTATACTTTCAACTTCAAAAGTAAACGAGGTACCTGACTATAAGTCCTCAGACCCGAATAGTTATAATTTCAACTTTAAAAGTAATCAAGGCACCTGAATATAAGCCCTCAACCCCAGAAAAAGTTATACTTTATCTCTAAAAGTGGAGAACGTTATGCTTTCTCAGACAAAAGCAAGATTTATTATTTGAAATGTTATGCTTTTCGTTAAAAGCAATCTGATTTTCAATAAATTATCAAACTTTCACTTATACTTGAACATTTTTTCTGATCTCTTTAAAAGAAAAAAAAGTATAGATTCAAGTGTTGGTTTGCATAAAATCGAAAAAAAAACATATTTTTTCTTGTGAAAAATACATAAATTCATGTTTGCTGTTTTATGAGGCCTATTGTTGTCTTGGAGTATTAATTTGAATAACTTAAGATTCAAATGTTAAATATTGAGTTTTAAGGAATCATTCAAATTAAAGGCAATCAATAAGGATAAAAAAACTCTATTTTTGAAAAATGAAATACATGTAAATGAGTTTTCTGATACAGGAAATGGAAAAGACTACAAAAGGTCATGATCTAAAGGCCATGACATATCAAATTGAAGTGGGGCATAGTTAAAGCTTCCAAGTTAGCAATAGCGATATCCCGAATCTTGAGATTTGCAGCTTTCAGCTACCTAATATCTCAGATAGTGGATTCTAAGACTTGAAGCTTGCACTCTACATCCCGAAGTTAGGACTTTAGATCTTGAGACTGGAGCTTCAATTTGTTTGCGGCTTCGTCAAGCTCTGAAATTTGTACTGAAAAGGAGTGATCTTCACACTTACGTACAGCGACCTCTGAACATAGTGCAACAAGATTAAAATTTGACTTTAGAAGATCCAGCCTAGCACTAAAAGGAGACATATCAACACCCACGGCTGCAAGGTCGTCTGCGTCATCGCTAAATTTCTTCAAGTCCTCGACTCGTAAAGAGTATAAGGAAAGATCATGAAGCCCGAGAACAATTAGGTTGGCGAGACGATCTAAAAAGAATGTTTGGGTAGAGGCTGCCTTAATAATCAGCCGGTTAAGTATCTGCGGGAATCAAGCCAGGAGACGCTCGATACTTTCCTGACTAGAAGAAGACATTTGAAAGCCCCTCTAAGAAACAAGATCTCCACTTTGATTGAAGGAAGCTCTAACGGGAGCTACTTTAGAAGCAGTCATATAGTTTATCGAGATAAAAGATGAAGGAGCAGGGGCCTATTGTGTTGCTGATGACTCCTCGAAGCCTGAGTTATCCGGAGGATAACAAAGGTCACTATATGGCAAGGTGACAACACCTGGATGGAAAACGTCAAATAAAGCAAGTGTCTCAACAGGCAAAGAAAAATTAAGGAAACAAAGACTGAGCAAGATCTGAAAAGATTTTCAGAAGATTTTTCAAGATGTACAAGGAAGAGCCCTTCTAGGTTTTGCCTCCCTAGGGTTTCACCCTAAGGGTTTGGCCTCCCTAGGGGTTCCCTCTTCTAGGACTCTTGTTTTTAAGACTTGAAAAGTGGAGTCCCGCAAAAACGTTCAAAAGCTTGAAGTATTCTTGCACGATCGTCTCTTTGGAATCGCGACTCTCGCGCAGGGGGCAAATGTAGGCCCAAGTGCAAATTAGGGTTCACATGACCTAATTAAATGAAGACGGAAAGCCGAAAATAAATATGCTAGACCCGAGAGAAGCCTCCACGTGTCCCGAGGCAGAAGGCTCGTGGAGGCTGCTCGTTTTGGGAATTGATTGAGGGATTGGATTGGTGACTAGAAGGATATGACGATCTGGGCATTACTCTGTTGACTAAGGGTATTTCTGGAATTTTTTCGAGGACATGTATCTGACACGTGGCCATTTTACAGGAAACTCTATATATACCCCTTCCATTCCATTGGGAAGGGGACCTCTCTTCAGACTCAAAACTTGGACATCCTCTCAACCAGAAAAACTCAAAAAGACTCTTGGAATCCCAATAACCCTAACAAGGTTTTCGGATTCTATGAGTGGAAGGACTCAAGAAGGCTTTCTAAATCCTTGCTACCTCGGATTCTAAGAGTTCTGCCACGTGTCATTGGAGTAATCGTTCACCTTTCGTTCTCCCCTCTTCAATCAATCAATCAATTCCGTGCTCTTCGTGGATTTCTCTCCTCCTCAGTTAACACGAAACCCTAACTTTAGCAAGGTACGATTTCATTACCACATATTGTATGTCTATTATTTTCCGTTATTCATCTATTTTTTGGTGAGATTATTGTGCATGTGATTCGCTTTTAAATTCTAATATGAATTTAAAACTTTTTGAAGGCTAGCTAGAAAGAAAGAAATTAAATAGATGTGAGATTATTGTGCATGTGATTTGCTTTTAAATTCTAATATGAATTTAAAACTTTTTGAAGGCTAGCTAGAAAGAAAGAAATTAGTGAGAGATCGAGGGTGGTGACGTTTGAAAGTTGAAGAAGATGAAGGCTTCTAGAATGTAGTTGCATTTTATTACACGATAGATGACTAGTGCGCTGATGCAACCAGCAACAAATCAGCATGGTGACGTTCTTATGTATATCACCCAGCACTTGTACTGATTTGCTTCAACTAATATATATATATATATATATATATATATATATATATATATATATATATATATATATATTCACACATAAACATATTCACACATAAACATAGTGTTTATGGTCCGACTCGGTGATCAAAATCCAAATACGAAATTATTTTTTGGCAATAGTTTTACAAAAAAGAAATTACATTTAAAGGTTTAAAGTGAAATTGAACTCTAGTTTTGGGATATGAGTATATCGGAAAAGATCAAGGGCACATATACCCCTTAATCTTATATACCTTGTTCACCACTTTTAGCTACAGACCGAATTTTAGCGACACATCGAACCGTCGTCATAACATATAAATCGTTTATCTGTTCTATATATAGCGATGGACCAAACCGTCATCCGGTCCGTCGCTAAAAGTGGTGAGCATACATGGTATGTAAAATAAAGGGGTAAACCCTTGAAATGGAGTGATGAGTGTGTGTATATATATATATATATGAACTGATCAATATTTATATATACATGCAGCAGCTAGCTAGACTTGGACTTTGTCCATCTAATTAATATTGGACGACGTAGTAAACAATTCTTTTTAATACTAATACACTGCTAGCATATGTTCTTCCGACTCCTCAAACACACATTTATTTAATTGAAATTAATGAAAAATGCCTTCTATTAATATATATATATATAGAGAGAGAGAGAGGGGGGGTGGGAGGTTAATGAATGAATTGAATGTTGAAGGTAGATGCTTGTAGATGGAGGGTTTGGTTCAGTGCTCAGCTAACTACGTACCTTTGTCTCCCATAAGCTTCTTAGAGCAAGCAGCATTTGTGTATGGTGAAAGGGTGTCAATCATTTATGGGAATACAAGGTATTCTTGGAGACAAACCCATGAAAGATGCCTCATGCTCGCCTCTGCTCTATCCCTATTGGGAATTAGACGCGGCCATGTTGTAAGTTTTTTCTTGATTCATCTGCGCGCATGCTACCTATTTTTTTCTTTAATCAATCAGGTTCCACACTAACATATGGTACGGTGATATATATGATATCGATGTAACAATTTTCTTGTGTTTTTCTTACATGCCATAGATTTAAAATGTTCAAGTCTCTCAAATTTCTGTCTTCTTAATTGATCATCTTATAATTAATTTTCTCATAACTATCTATCTATCTAAACTTTGCATATACATTCAGCTTGCTCGAATAGAATTAATTCTGTAATTGCAGTAATTAATTATCTTATAGCTAGCTAGCTAAACTAAACTTCTATAGGAGAAATTTCAGATGTTAATTTGAAACTAAGCATAGATGGGAAGCGCCACGGAAATTTCTTGATGTGACAATGTCAACCGCAAGTGTGAACGACTTTCGATCGTGACATGTTGTTGTCAAAGTAATTTACTTATATATATATATATATATATGACAATATGGTTAGTGGTCCCAAAAAAATTTTAGATGTATAAAATTCTGTCCAGTTGATTCTGTTGACCTGCAGCTAAGCTACCTAATTTTTCAAATTGTAAATGAAAGGAGGAATGGGTAATTAAGTACTTTAGCAATGGCAATTGACACATGAAATTACCTGTTTTCCCTTACTCTGCACGATGTTGCAAGACTTGAACATTTGATTAATGAGATTAATTATATACCCGACAATTTGTTCATGAACTATGTATGTGTCAATAATATTCAAGAAATTGTCGTAATTTTGTCAAATTTCACCTATATATGTCGTACGTATATATCGATTTGTTAACTGATGTATACATACAATCATACATGTTAGTAAAGGTTGCAGCTTTGGCCCCAAATATTCCAGCACTCTATGAGCTGCATTTTGGTGTTCCAATGAGCGGTGGTGTCCTTTCGGCACTTAACACAAAGCTGGACGCAACCGTGTTAGCATTTTTACTAAAGCAGTTGGAAGCTAAAGCTATTTTTGTAGACTATCAGTGTGTTGAAGTTGTGGTTGAAGCATTAGAAACTCTTTCCCAGCTGGTAAAAAACAAGCCGCCAATCCTAATCTTGATACCGGAAAGTAATGATGATGATGGTGGTGGTGGTGGTCAACAATTAGTATCTTCACAACTCCCAATTGGTAGCCTGACTTATAGTGGCCTACTTTCTATGGGGGGAGGACAAACTGACTTCAAGGTTATACATCCCGAAAATGAATGCGATCCAATCTCGGTGAGTTACACTTCTGGCTCCACTGGGATGCCTAAAGGAGTGGTATATAGCCATAGAGCAGCCTATCTCAATTCTCTGGCTGCGAATTTTAGGTTTGATATCAGCACAAAATTGCCCGTGTTTTTATGGACAGTTGACATGTTTCGCTGCAACGGTTGGTGCTTCACTTGGGCATTGGCT
The DNA here is from genome assembly GCA_020205555.1 of Panax stipuleanatus. NCBI lineage: Eukaryota > Viridiplantae > Streptophyta > Magnoliopsida > Apiales > Araliaceae > Panax > Panax stipuleanatus. Next base: position 902,210 of record CM035125.1, on the reverse strand, counting down.
GCTCTCGGTGGCACAAATATATGCATCAGAAACGTCACGGCACAAGTCATTTTTGATGCCATAGCTCTTCATAAGGTAACACACATGTGCGGTGCACCCACAATCTTGAACAAGATTGCAGAGGCTAGCAATTATATACCGAGGGGGAGCGCTAGCAAAGTGGAAATAGTAGTTGCTGGAGCATTGCCACCTTTCCGAGTTGTAACTAGAGTTGAGGCATTAGGATTTAATGTCACTCATGCCTATGGAATGACGGAAGCCCTTGGTCCCGTGACCGTGAATAAATTTCAGTATGATCACATGAGGCCGTCGGCCGCAAACATTATAAAGTACTACCCACAAGGGATCCTGCAGGAACAAGTTGATGTAAAAGATTGGGTGAGCATGAAAAGCGTGCCGGCTGATGGGAAAATCATTGGGGAGGTGATGTTTAGGAGCAATACCATGATGTCGGGTTACCTTAAAAACATGGAAGGAACTCGACAAGCCTTTAAAGGGGGTTGGTATAGAACAGGGGACCTTGGAATTAGACACCCTGATGGTTGTATACAAATGAAAGATCGCGCTATCGACATGATCGAGTCCGGGGGAGAGACTATAAGTTCGCTCGAGGTTGAAGCTGTTATAGTTGGTCATCCCAAGGTTTTGGAGGCTGCTGTTGTTGCGAGGCCCGACAATATTTTGGGGGAGACGCCGTGTGCTTTTGTCAAGCTGAAAGAGGGCTACTTTGTTGAAGATAATGAACATCAAGTTGTAATCACTAGTGAAGAAGAGATTATAAATTTTTGTATGGAAGTATTGCCGCGTTATATGGCTCCTAAGACCGTAATTTTCGATGATTTGCCAGTTAATTCAACAGGTAAGATTCAGAAATTTGTTCTCAGGGAGAGAGCCTTGGCCATGGGTAGCCTTCCCGATAACACTCCATCAGCATAGAATCAGCTTAATTACGTACATGTCACATTAATTCTTACGCTTCCTATTAATTAATTATACAAGTATTTTGGATCGATGTCCAGTTCCTCACTCCATAGATAGGCATATCTCTTATTTTCAAAAAATATTGAGATAAAGAAGGGAAAATGCATTTACTATTGCTGCGACTAACGTAAAAGTGTATGTGATAAGATAGAATAAATTAAAGTGAAATTATCCTTAATTCCTATTTATCTCATTCACATACGATTGCAATCATAAAAATTTTCGCAATGTATAACATGACTCGTTAGAAAAGAGAAGAGACATACATATGATAAAAGAAAGGGCTAAATACACTTATGTTACACCAACTACCATCAAATTTATAATTCGGCCCCCAAAGTATTTGATCTTACAATTTACTACATAAAGTACCTAATGTCATACAATGTAGCCCCCAAATACAATTTTCAGCCAAAATTGGTCGGAATACCCGACCCTAGTGGCAACCCGATTGGAGCCAAATGGTTTTATACGGTTTGATCGTATTTAGATACGGTTTGACTTCATAAAAAATTAAATACTTTTAAGTACAATTAACCCCAAATTAAAATATTCTAAATACAATTAACCCCAAATTAAAATACTTCTAAATACACTTAATCCCAAATTAAAATACTTCTAAATACAATTGACACCAAATAATAATGACTTTAAAAAGATTAAATTCAAAATTATACCAAATAATGTATAACAAAAAATATTACATTTAGAGAAACTTAAATTAATAATAATTAAAAAAGACTTCATAACAAGAAAAACCTCAATATTTTTTTGTTGACATAATACAACATGTATTAAAGCAAATATATTTTAATAAATAGGATAAACACTTACACACTTAATAAAAATTAAACCCATTATTCATACAATTCAAACCCTTAATCAGATTAAATTTCAGCATATCTTTCTTCGTTTCCACCACCACTAGCCTTCTGCCCTCTCCTTTCTCTACCGTATCAATCTGATGAACTCTTATTTTAAAATAAATCATGTAATACCATCGGGGAAGATGGGAGTGGTAATCAGGGATGATGAGAGTGAGAATCGCGACGATGGGAGTGAAAATCGTGACGATGTAAGTAGGAATCAGCGACGATGAGGCAACTGGAACGACGATGGTTATTTGCAGTAACGAGTTTTATACTCCGACCGATTTTTAAAAAGATTTGGGTATCCAAATCTGGGATATTGGTGAAGGATAAGGAGAAGAAATAAGAATATAAAAAAAAGAAAGAGAAGAAGGTGATGAAATTAGAAGTCGCGGAAGATGCGCAGAGAGTAAAGAGGTGCCTCTTGGTGGCCTTCGTCTTCCTTGTTGAGTTCACCCATCAAATCAGGTTCTTACCATTTGACAAATACTCTTACAATTTAGACAATTATTTAGGTTTGAATTAAGTTTATAAATAATTGAAGATGATGGATGTTGTTTGAAGATGGTGTTGGTAGTGTTTTAAATCTAGTTATGACTCTTAATTTTGGTGAGGAAGATGAGTGGTGTTAGAGATTTGATGGTGGTAGAGATTTGTTGGTAGTGAAAATGGGTTTTTGGGTGTTAGAGATTTGTTTGTAGTGGAAATAGATGCCATAGATGGATAGATTGATGTATTTCAAGCTTGTTCTTTGATTTGGTTATGGTGATGGTGATTTACAGTGTCGAAAAAGTAAGATGATATGGATGAACGGGGTTTGTTGACTGACTGATATATATATATATATATATATATATATATAGAGAGAGAGAGAGAGAGAGAGAGAGAGAGAGAAAGTGTTTTCTTTCTTTTATTTTTATTTTTCCTTTTTAATGTATAATCCATGTATAATTGTTTAATAAAGTCAAATTGTATTTTAATACGGTCAATAAGTATAAAACTCATTACCTTGACAGAAAATTATGTATTCCGACTAATTTTGGCTGGAATCTAAATTTGGGGGCTAATTTGTATGAAATTAGACACTTGGGTCATGTTTGTTTACTAAGATAACCCTTGGGATTGAACTAATAATCCTTAATCACTTGTTTGTTTTTTAAATTAGACTCCGGATTATTAATCTCGGGATAACAAAATGACTTAGAATGTGAGATTATTTAATACCATGTCTAACATGGTATTATAATCCCATGAGGAGAGATTAAAAATTTGTGGACAAAATTACCTTTGTCTTTTTCTAATATGACTAACGTATCCTTAAATTAGATTGAACGTCTTAGTTGTGAATGATTATCACCAAAGAAAATTAAAAAATAATATTTATTGATTATATATACACCCCCACCCTACCCCCCAACCCCACCCACCCCACCCCACCCCACACCACACCACAAAAATTAAAAAAAATAATATTTATTGATTATATATACACCCCCACCCACCCCACCCCACCCACCCACTCACCCACCCCACCCCATAAAAATTAAAAAAATAATATTTATTGATTATATATACACCCTCACCCTACGCCACGCTACCCCACCCACCCACCCCCACTACCCCCCTCTCAAAAAATAATATTTACTGAATAATATAACTACTTATTTAAAAGTTTTTAATTAATTTTTTATTATTTTTTGATGTATAAATAAGTTTAAATTATAGTTTAAAATATGTTATTATTGGTAAGGGTATAATAGTCCAAATGATATTTTTTAATCCAATCCTTTAATTAATCCTGGAAAAAACAAACATAACATGGGATTATTTTAAGTTATCTCCTGAATAATCCCGTAAAAAATAAATATGTGACTATAATTATTTAATCCTAGGATTAATAGCCCTGGATTATAATCTCATAGATTATAATCTCAGGGTTATAATCCTTGCAAACAAACATGGCCTTGATGAAATAAAGTGTAAGCCCAAATTTTTTGGGGGCCTTATCATGAATATGATGATACTTCATATAGTAAATTGTATTCAGCCCTAAAAAAAAGAAGAGAGAAAAAGGAAAGGAAGAAAAAATTTACTCCTCCAACTAATGTAAAAGAGAGACGATAGATAGAGGAAGTGCTAAACTTTAAATTTTCACATTTTTATCTTTCCTTTACTTTCAAAAAAGAAAAGACTTTCGAAAAGTTTTTTTTTTTATAAAGAGTGCTTCTCAATGATCATTAAGCATAATTTAGCAAATTTATTCATTTTTTCAATATGTCGAAAAAGTTAAAAGAAGTATGTTTACTTATACTAAATATTACAAATATGATTGAAATTTAATAAATTTGAGAGATTTAACATTTTTAGATAATTATATTGTATGAGCGATAGGGCACATAGAATAACTCAAGGGGTTAATTCTAAGTTGTCATTTTCCGTTGTTGCAAGATAGAACACGTGTTGGGCTAGGAATATTTATTTGTTTTTCAATTATTGACTTGTATTATTGATCGAGGCACGAGAAGGGAATGATGAACAACCACCGGTCCACCACAAATAATTACAATCAATTACTACCTATTTAAGTTGTACGGACAAAAGTTTCAACTAATCTACCTATCAAATTGAACAAAAAGTTACTAATCTAAAATCTCTAACACACAAATATATGCTCAAATATAAATAAAAGTATAAAAAACTAAAAAATTTCATCACTTTATATAATTTTGTAGGATCATTAAAGATAAATTTGAATTTTTTTATTTTCCTTCCTCTATTTTTACTTTTTTTAATATGTCCGCAAATTATATTTTAATCATCATTTTGGGACGTAGGGATTAATAGAATATGCAAAAAAGTTAAATACTCTTACATTACACAAAATATTATCAATTTTATAACTTTACCCCTAAAGTAATTGAGCTTACAAAACGATACATAAAATTCCAAATTGCTTACAATGTTGACCCTAAAATCAAATATCGATGAAAATTAACCGGAATACGCAATTTGTCGACAACCCATTTGGCTTTATATGATTTGACCGTATTCAGATATGGTGTTCATTGAAAAAATAAAATATTTTTAATGAATACACAAAATATAACAAATGAATAAAATACTATATGTAGTGGTGCACAACAGGCCGGCCTGGTCTGGTCCGGCTTGGGCCTGCCAGGCTTTGGCCGTTAGCCAGGCCAGGCCTTGACTTTTGGGCCTGTAGGCCAGGCCTTGGGCCAGGCCCAGGCTGGTCTGATTTAGCACTTACAAAAAAAATTGCATGTGGGCTTGTAGTGGTGGTGCGATCTGGGGCCTGGGCCGCTGGGGGCTGGGGGCGGGGCCCTGGGGGCTGGGGGCTGGCCGACTGGGGGCGGACTGCTCCTGCTGTAGTAGTAATGTAGTAGTGTAACTAACTTCTTTTTTTTTTTTTAAAGCATTATAATAACTAACTTAATAATAACTAACTAACTATAATAATATGCTATAATATTAATAACTAACTAACTTAATAATATTAATATTATGAATAAACTAACTAACTAATAATAAATAACTAACTAACTTATATTAATAATATTAATAATAACATTAATAATAACTATTATTAATGTTATATTATTAATAACTATTAATAATATTAATATTATGTACCTGTTATATTAATAATATGCTATGCAATATTAAATAAACTAAGTAGTATATTAATATTAAAATTTAATCAACTAACTTATTAATATTAATAAACTAACTCATATATGTATAGTTGTTTACTATGCACTTCGTAGAAAATACCGTAGATTACACTTTTATTTTTTGAATATAAAGTTAGTTTCATTAAAGTAACTAACTTATTATTAATATTAACTATCAACTATGTATAGTTGTTTACTATCAACTAAGTAACTAACTTATTATTAATATTAAATATACTAACTAGTTATATTCATTGAAGATGTATATTAATTAAATGTATCTACAAGAAATCAAGAATGAATAATTAAAATTTTAAACTTTATTGATGTATTAATTAAAACTAATGTATAATGTATTATAATTTATAAACTATGAACTAACTATGAACTAACTTAAATGCAATTAACATGCAATTAACATATTAAATAAATATGCATATTAACTAAATAAACATATTAATATGCAAATTAACATATTAAATAAATAAATATGCAATATTAAATAAATATGCAATAAACATGAATATTAAATAAATAAATAACATATTAAACATTTAATATGCAATATGCAATATTTAATATTTAAATATTAAAATATGCAATATTAACATTAACATATTAATATTAATATGCAATATTTAATATTAATATTAAATATTAAATATTTAATATGCAATAAATATTAAATGTACTTACAAGAAATCAAGAATGAATAATTAAAATTTTAAAACTTTATTGAAGTATTAATTAAACTAATGTATTATAATTTATAAATTACAATAATAAATAAGTTAAAATTTATTATTTATTGATGAATAATCATAAATTTAAAGTTCAAAAATTATAAGTAATTAATTGGATAAAAAATCATGTAAGGCCTCAGATCAGGCTAGGTCAGGCCCAGCCAGACCAGGCCCTAGGCCAGGCCAGGCCCAAGGCCAGACCAGACTTTTTTGCAGGCCAGGCCAGGCCAGATTTTTGGCTAAAAATACCGGTCTTTTCAAGCCTTCCAGGCCAGGCCTGATCGGGCCAGACTTTGACCAGACCGGGCCCAGGCCGGACCAAGGCCAGGCCGCAGGCCTCGGGCCTTTTGTGCACCACTAACTATATGCAACCATGATTTCTTTCTCTTCTCAACCTTCCACCACTACCAAGTTCTCACTGCCCTCCCATTAACACCACTCTCTTTCTCCTCTGTCATTACACTTCCATCTCACCTCCCTAACCCCTCACCACCACCATCACTCACCTCCCATCAACGCCACTCTCTTTTTCCTCTGTCATTCTACTTCTATCTCACCTCCTTAACCCCTCACCACCACCATCGTAGTCACTACCTTGTGATTCGGGCTATTGATCCACCTCCGTCTTACCTTCTTAACCTTGCAATCATTATAATCGGAAATACCATCATCGAGGTTCCAACACTTGTGGTCGAGAGAAACCCACAATAATTGCTGAAGAAAAAAAGGACTGGTTAACGGTGTTAATTCGCGGGTTCTGATCACGGTATGAATGGTGATTTTTCGGACCTGCAAAAATAGGAACAACCATAAATATCCTTGATGTTTGGAGCCGTCGAGTGATACCTCCGGTGTGAGAGTGTGCAATGGAAGGAAAAAGATAATTAAAAATATGCAATAGAGGTTTAGAGAGGTTTCACAAAGAGATAGAGAGAGGAAAATTAGAGAAATTAGAGCTTAGGTTTTAACTCCAAGGGCCTCTGATATTTATAGGTAGGTAGAGTTGGTCACATGCCTTGTGCTTGTTCCCTTCCCCATGACGTGTCCCTTTGTCATTGGTTGGACTAGTATATTCACATGTAACGAGAGCCTTTTACTTGGCGGGAAAGCAAGGCAATTTTTTAACAGCCTTCTAGAAGATCGAGTATGCTTCCAGCGTTGTTGTAACACCACAATTCCACATCGAAAGATAAGGAAAAAAATTTTATGTACTTAAAAATTAAGTTACTACTAATAGTTCCTTCAAGTCATGACCTTTTGGGTGAGCATGTGGTGGAATAAGATGACCCAAGAAGATACTATTGAAAACCAATGGTTTAAGGCCTTATTTGGATGGATTAGATTCGGACTTAGAATTTGACCCGAGATTTGTTCCGGACTCAGAATTTGACTCGGGTTGTTACATATGATATCAGATTTAACTCTCGAAATTTCGGGTCGGTTTATCCGATTAAGTTGTCGGAGGTGGGAACATGAAAGTCGGTGGTATTATCCATGTTGGTTATTGGATCCAAACCGGTGTGCCCATGGAGCGGTCGACCCGGTAGATATAACCACATGGTTCATTATCTAGATAGAATAAACATGTGTGTTATAATCTCTAAATAAATATAGGATATACACATCTAATTATATATGGGAGATTACATATATTTATGTGTGGGAGTTACACACATTAATATATGGGAGTTATATATATATATATATATGTGCTGATTTTTAAAATACACAACATATAAAGCAAATTAGCAAGTATATTTCTATAAGTCATTATAGGTTCATTGTGTGCTTGAAAGTTTGTAGTTACACGAACTGCATGTGGAGTATATATTTGGTACTCATTTTAACATAGTCTAAATTATCGTTGAGATCATTGTTCATAGAGCTTATGATTCTAGTCGTTCGTTGTAGTGGGCTTACGCTTCAAGAGGTAACTAAAAAATAAAAAAATTCCAGTTCATATCTTCTGCATGTATGCTATATATTCTCACAGTGTCAAAGCTATCTTGTGCTAGAATTCGTGCTTAACATGCTATCTATAATGCCATGCATGAGTTTTTATATTTTTGCTACAAAAAGAAAGCTTAAATAACATGATAATGGTAGAACATGTTAGAGATATTATTTGAGCATGAAATAGAAGTATGTTCTAGCTTATATGATGATAATACATCCTGCAAAATTTCGTTCAAATTGGTTTTGTATATCAAAAGATATTTCAAACCCTAGTTACTTGTAAATATTGATTAAAATCCAAAACTATTTTTCCTCGAAGTTCGTATCAATTTTTTGACCTCATGGTTGCGTAGATTGTTTCGATATGATTCTCTGGATATATTATTTGCATTTTTTGGACTTAAAATGAATAAATTATGGCCGTTTTAAATAGGGTATCAAACTATAATTTTTCACCTGAAAACCCTAGCTGGAGGTTGAAGATGATGATGTGGTAGACACGTTAGCGCCACGTGGTGTCTTCGGAAAGGCCTAGTGTCCTGACACGTGTCAGTCGACCGACCACATTAGTGACACGTGGCAGCTGACGTGGCAGCTGACAGAGTCACAAGGTGACACATCAACTGTTGTGGCCGAATCTTGTGATGCCATATGTCATAGTCATCATCAACGCCACGTGGCGAGTCTATATTGGTCAGTGTACTGACATGTGTTAGTGACCAACCAATCACAGACTGTCACGTCAGCAGGGTCGACCACGTCAGCAGCCTGCATGGGTCAGTCGCGCTATGGCCCATCTGGCATGCGAAGGCCACGCGCAGCAGTGGCAAGTGCAGCCCACGCGTCGCCTTCTCGATTTTTCACGTCGATGAAATTTTTGTAATAATTTTTATTTTTTATTTCTTGATTTATGGTATATTAAAATGAATTTTTGGATATACCTGAAATTTTCAAAAATTGAAATAGTGGTTAAAATTGCTTAAAAATTATTTTTAAAAAATATTGAGAAGTTTTTTTCGGTCCAAAATGTAAGACCCCAAATTTTATGAATAAGATTTAATTTTCTTTATATATTATTTTGAAATAGTAAGGTGTTGATTTGATAAATGTGATAAGTTATGGGTGAAATGTGCAAAGTTTACAAAGTAAGCAAGTGGTTATAAAATATTCGTTGTGTCGGAGAATATTCGTTTGGCCGAGGAATAGTCTTTTTGTCGGATAATATTCGTACGACGACGTAGTCATTGGTGGACCCCACAACGGAATGAATGTCGGATATAAAAAGCGACAGAAATAATCTTTTTATAAAAATAACGACAAAACTGTTACTGTTAGTACTGTTGAAATACCCGATGGATAAAATACAATAATACGCGGTGTTGCACGGTATCACACGGTATTGCACAGTATTTTGAATTATTGATTTTTACGTAGGAAGACACTTACTCAATTATTATTACAGTAATTACTGTTCAATATTTTATATTATTGATTCAATAATTGCATAATATTTTATTGATTCAATAATTGTCATTGCACATTATTTTAAATTATCAAATCAATAATTCATATTATTTAAATAATATTATTAGATAGCATTATTGGCAATGTCTAAGGAAGTTCTGTCTAGGAAAGGGGTTGATTAATTGTGCGCCAGTAAGGAAAAATCTTTATCGGAAGGCCCCCTCTTTCCTAGGAACAACCTGGTTGTCAATATTGTAGTTCTGTAATATTATTTGTGAATAATTAAATTTTGATATATATGATAAGGAAATATTTATTCAATGTGGATTTAAACGGAGAAATTTTTAACATGTGACATTTGTTGAAAGTGGTATTTTATCTTGTCCGATAAAATAATTTATTCAAATATATTATTATAATATTACATTATAGTAGTATGATGTGATTATATGATAGTATGATTTTTATAATTGGAATGGTAACATTATCATAGTAAATTCATGGTATAAAAGTTAAACGAGGTGGAAGAGTGCAAATTGAATTTGAACTCTTATGATGTAAACAATGATGTCATCGGAGCGATGAGGTAAGCAAGGATGTCATCGGAGCGATGATGTAAACGATGATGTCATAAGTTATGGCGAAAAGACTATTTTACCCTTACTCTGCCGAGCCTATAAATAGAAGCTCATTTCTTTATTATTTCTCACCAATTCACTAAAGCTATAGAGAGAGAAAGTATAGAGAGAATAAGAGATAAAGAAGAAGAGTATTCTGCTATTACGCTAGTGCAGTCTCCAAATTTTAAGGTAATGGGTATTGTTGGGCCGTAAACATTTTGGGCCGGTCAATTTTTATTCATTATGGGCTCTCTGAGTCAAACCCATTTTTACTGTTGGAGTATTGGGCTACTATCCAAGAGATCATTTAGATACACTCTAGATTGAAGCTGGTAGTGGATGACAGGTGGCAGTTTATAGACTAAAGATTACCCCTAATCTGTGAGATTAGCAGGCGGCTGATTGAGGTGATGGGCCCAGCCGTCTTAAGCCACCTTCATTAATGAGGAGTTGACATAATGTTGACTGGGGGGGAAAAAAGCAAGGAGAAAAAAGCCTGCATGCAGCCAATGGACAGGGACATCGGGGGAAAACATGCAAAGGTGATGAGACAATAAAAGGAAAAAAGGTACTACACACCAGAGGGAGGAGAAAGAGGTACATTTTTTTTCTCGGAGAACACTAGAGCACACGACCTCCATTGTTAGACCATTTTTCTCTCAAAATCTGTACTTATTCTCACACCGGAGCGATCCCCGGCGGCCCAAAACCGTCGAGATCCGGTGCTGACGTGTTCATTGTGCAGGACAAAGAGTGCTTTTCGTGATTGGGGCGCGTGACGAGATTGTGGTGTTAACATTGGCGCTAGAAGGAGGGCTTTTAGTGTTTCTGATTTTCAATCACAACGTATTAGGCATCTTACGTCGGAAGCTATGGTAAAAAGCAAAACGATCACGGCTGAGGGACAGCCAACGGATGCTAGTTTTTCTCTACAAAGGATTTCGGTGAAAGACAGACTAGGACCCTCAAAAAGTATTCATGACAGACTTGAGTTACAGAGGATACTAGGAGGTTCTCAAGCCAGAGACCATGGGGATGCCAAGAGGAAGTTATTTTCTACTGCTAGCAAAGGTTCCGATGACGATCGGAAAAAGATGATGGATACGCCACTCAAAACCCGGCATCGAGAAGGCCATACAGACAAGATTTCTGTCTTGGCAAAGAAGGCTCAAGAGACCGACACAGCCTTGAAAGCACTTCTGCAGCAGAGAGAGGAGATTTCTAAACAGATGGTTCTCGCGGCCGAGAAGAAAGACGAAGCTTTCAGTTACACTCGACCGGGAAGGAGGGGTAAATCACATGGCCGAAGAGCAAGGAGGAATGAATACTCCAAGCGAGACGATAGTGAGACTTGTAGTCATTCTCCCGATGAGGAACGAAGTATATCACCAGAATATTCTCTCGAGATTTCGAGAAGGACGCCTCGTATTGAGTACTATAGAAGTAGTAGAAGAGATGGGCGACGAAGCCGATCTAGAAGTCCTTCTCCAAGGAGGTCGAAGAGGATGCACAATACAGGGAGTTCTCGCTCTGGCCGAAGTACGAGACGAAGTCCTTCGACATCTTTTAACCCGGATGAAAGAGATCGGATGAAACACAATGAGACGATTTCTCCAAGGAAGGAGGTTGTTTCTTCACCCGGGTTGGTGGAAGACTTAGTGAAAGAGATAAAGGAGCTTCGGAAGCAGCTAGCAGAGAATCAACAAGGGGGGAAGACTCCGGATAAAAAGGCGTCCCCCTTTTCATCTGAAATTCTTAAAGAGAAAGCTGATCCCAGCAAAAAGTTGCCTCATATGGAGAGTTATGATGGTTCTGGAGATCCGTTTGACCACAGCCAAGCATTTGACAGATTAATGGATTATTACGACTATTCAGACGCAGCTAAATGTCAGACGTTCGGATTGACATTAAGAAAGGACGCAAGACAATGGATGGGGGCTCTGGCTTCAGATTCGATTGCGTCATGGGCGGATTTGTGTGACAAATTCCATGCTCGCTTCGGGAGCAATAAGAGAAGAGGGAGACCCACGGGATCGTTGGCCCAAGTAAGGCAACATCCAAGTGAGGCTCTGGGGCAGTATGTGAAGAGATTCCGAGAAGCTGTAGGGCAGGTTTCAGATCTTAACGATCTTCAGGCGGTAGGATTGTTCCAGAATGGCTTAGATCTGGTGAAATCGGAAAAATTAGTAAAGAAGCTGATGTTCAAACATCCGAAGAGTCTGGCCGAAGCGTTTGAAAAGGCCGAAGGTTTCATCGTGGTGGAAGAGGCAATGGCTAGCTTGAAACAAAGCTCCTCAGAAAAAGTAAAGGAGAAGGACGTTAGTCAGAGAAGAAACAATATCGGCAATGATCGATCCGAAGGTAATCAAAAAAGGTATAATAGTAACTGGGTACCCAGGGGAGATCGTCCACCCATTCCAACTCAAAGAGTGAACAAGGTGTACACACAACTTAACACGGATTGGGCCACCATCTTGGAACACATTAAAAACCAACCGTACTTCGAAGCGCCCAAAAACAACCTTCGACCGGGGTCTGGAGATCCTGCCTTATATTGCAATTACCACCGGGCGGTTGGGCATGACACAAATTCCTGCTGGAATTTGAAAGAATTTATTGAGAGGAAAGTTCAAAGTGGTACCTTGATGCATTATGTAACAGGCCGGGAACGACAAAGGGTTCAACCGGAGAATAAGGAGTTGGTTCAGGTTGCCCAGCCCGTTCAACCAGGGCCAAACCAGGTGGTTCGGCATGTCGTGGATGTGATAACTGGGGGGAACACAGGAAAAGTTGCAGGTAGGAAGAGACGAGGATATCTGGACTCTGTGATGTCTTTGGCCGATAAGCCGACGAAGATCGAAAGGGCATATCCGGGTTCCATAATTTCCTTTACAGATGAGGACTTCCCTACAGAACCTATCGAACCGCATGACGGAGCCTTGATAATCACGGCCCAAGTAGGTTCTGTGGATATGAAAAGGATGATGATTGACAACGGCTCTTCAGTGGATATATTGTATGCTCATGCTTACCACCGAATGCCTGTGGATGGCCAGAAGATGGAAATCGGGCAGGAGGCCCCTCTGTATGGTTTCAGCAACGATCCCGTCAAAGTAGCAGGGACCATCGAGCTGCCAGTCATCTTCGGGACAGCTCCCCAGCAGGTTCAAATCCTTTGTAAATTTTATGTTGTACATGTTGATTCTGCCTACAACGCTATTTTGGGGAGACCTACTTTGACGGCTCTACAGGCGGTTACTTCAATACCCCACTTTAAAATTAAGTTTCCTACATCCCACGGAGTTGGCGAAGTGGCTGGAGATCTAGACTTAGCAAGGAGGTGCTATCGGAATGCTCTGATCACTTCGGGGGTAGGGATCAGTAAACTGAAGCATACAATGGCCATTGAGGTGGAACCCTTTACAGAAAGCGGCACCGAACCTTTAGTCGTGCCCATTGAGGATACCGAAGAGATCGAGTTGATTCCGGGGAAGAAAGAGAAAACAGTGAAAATCAGTTCGGGACTTCCTGAACCTTTTCGAACAAGCCTGCTGAAGTTGCTTCAGTGCTATGCTGATGTCTTTGCTTGGATCCCCAGTGACATGCCGGGAGTAAGTCGAAGAGTAGCGGAGCACAGATTGCAAGTAGATCCAACCAAGAAGCCAGTTAGACAGAAGAGGAGACTCTTCGCATTGGAGAGACAGAAGATAATTGATGAGGAGATCACTAAGTTGTTGGATGCAGATTTCATCTTCGAGATCGATTATCCAGAATGGATGGCCAACGTGGTTCTAGTACGGAAGCATAATGGCAAGTGGCGAGTTTGTATAGATTACACCGATCTGAATAAAGCCTGCCCGAAGGATTTCTATCCTCTGCCTCATATCGACCAACTCATTGATGCAACTTCGGGGTATGCTTTTCTTAGTTTTATGGATGCTTTTTCAGGTTATCATCAAATTTCTATGTGTAAAGAAGATATACCAAAGACAGCTTTCATCACTCATCGGTCGGTGTACGCCTACAAAAAAATGACTTTCGGATTGATCAATGCGGGAGCTACATATCAAAGGATGATGAACCATATCTTCGAGAAGCAGCTAGGCAAGAATATGGAGGTTTACGTTGATGATATGATTGTTAAAAGCATGTCGGGTCATGGTCATCTGGATGATCTAGAAGAATGTTTCCAAACGGTGCGCCGTTATGAATTGAAGCTGAATCCTACTAAGTGCACTTTCGGACTGGGGGCAGGCAAATTCTTGGGATATTTGGTCAGTAAGAGAGGTATCGAAGCCAATCCAGAGAAGATCCAGGCTATCTTAGACATGAAATCACCCCAGTCATACAAGGATGTACAACGTTTAACTGGTCGAATAGCATCGTTGCGACGATTCATGTCTAAGTCAGCAGAAAGGTGCCTGCCGTTCTTTAACACGTTGAAAGGGCCGAAGAATGCGAAGACCTTCCAATGGACTTCGGAATGTGAGGAAGCTTTCCAAGGCATTAAAAGGTACTTGTCTTCGGCACCTCTGTTAGTGAAGCCGGTTCCTACGGAACCCTTGTATTTGTATCTGGCTGCAAGTTCACTGGCCGTGGGAGCAGTTTTGGTGCGGGAAATTGAGGGTAGGCAACACCCGGTTTACTATGTAAACCATGCCCTTAGAGATGCAGAAACAAGGTATCCCAACCTTGAGAAATTTGCTTTTGCTTTAGTCGTTGCTAGTAGAAAGCTTCGGCAATACTTCCAAGGTCGGATAATAGTGGTGTATACGGACCAACCACTGAAGAAGGTGCTGGGGAAGCCAGAGGTTTCGGGAAGGCTTGCTGCGTGGACGATGGAATTGTCTCAGTTCTTCATAGAGTACTATCCCCGGACAGCTATTAAAGGCCAAGCCTTGGCTGATTTTGTGATAGAATGCTCATTTCCTGAGGCTGATGGCAGCATGACCGAAATGGTAGAATCTCCGGAAACAGTGGCCATACTTCAACAGGAGCACGATTCTTGGACTTTATATGTAGATGGGTCTTCTACTTCGGATCTCGGTGGTGCCGGGATAATTCTGACAAGCCCGGAGGGATTCAAAATACAGCAGGCCATCAGATTTGAGTTCAAAGCAACAAATAATGAGGCTGAGTACGAGGCGGTATTAGCTGGGTTACGTCTGGCTCATAGTCTAGAAGTTCAGAAGCTGGTCATTTACAGCGATTCTCAACTAGTCATCAAGCAAGTTTCGGGAGAGTACGAAGCTCGAGGATCCAAAATGGTTAGATATCTTGCAGAATTGAAAGATCGACTTCAACACTTTAGCTCATGTGTTTTTAAAAGTGTCGGTCGAACTGATAATTTCAACGCTGATGCATTATCGAAGCTAGCCACTGCCGAATTAAGCACTTTCGAAGGGATCGTTTACTTGGAAATCCTGAAACAAGCCAGCATCCATAAAGAGGAAGTAACGTGCGTAGAACAGTCAAATTGTTGGATGACTCCATACATAAACTATTTATCAAATGGCATACTACCTTCGGATCAGATGTCGGCTAAAAAGGTGAGATACAAGAGCGCAAACTTCATACTGATTGATGGAGATCTGTATCGAAGAGCTCATTCCTCTCCACTACTGAAGTGTCTAGTCCCGTCTGAAGCTGAATATGCTCTTCGGGAGGTCCATGAAGGAATCTGTGGTGATCATATGGCCGCGAAGTCGTTAGCTTATAAAGTACTTCGCCAAGGTTTTTATTGGCCGACAATCTTCAAAGAGGCTACTGATTATGTGAAAAGATGCCCCAAATGCCAGCTGAATAGTGCAATCCCGCATCAGCCACCAGAGGAGTTATACTCGGTTTTATCTCCTATACCCTTTGCTGTCTGGGGGGTAGATATACTGGGTCCTCTTCCAAAAGCAAAAGGCCAGGTCAGTTTTGTTATAGTAGCAATTGATTACATGACTAAATGGGTAGAGGCGAGACCTCTTCGGCTGATAACAGAACAGGAATGTTTGAAGTTTTTTAAAGAGTCAGTAGTGTTTCGATTTGGAATCCCTATGGTAGTAATTTCAGATAATGGGCGCCAGTTCGTGGGATCAAAGTTTGAGGCATTTCTGAAAGAGTTAGGGGTTCAGCACCGGAAGACTTCAGTTGCCCATCCGCAATCTAATGGGCAAGTTGAGGTAACCAACAGAATACTCCTGAATGGAATCAAGAAGAGGCTGGATGACGCCAAAGGCAGATGGCCCGAAGAATTACTAAGCGTGCTATGGGCTTACCGAACTACACCAAGGACTACGACGGGAGATTCCCCATTTAGGCTAGCGTATGGTACTGATGCTTTAGTTCCGGTAGAAATTGGATCTACAAGTCTTCGAGTCAGTCAATTTAAAGAGTTATACAATGATGAGGGACTCAGAGCTAACTTAGATCTGATCGAAGAAGTCCGAGAAGCAGCTTTGATAAAGTTGGCCACATATCAACGTCGTGTGGCTAAGTACTACAACAAAGGTGTAAAGCTTCGAAGATTTGAGGTTGGGGATTTAGTTCTCCGGGAAGTAGAAGCTTCTACCCCTCAGAATATGGGTAAACTCATGCCAAATTGGGAGGGCCCCTATGAAGTCATCAGTGTATCAAAACCCGGAACCTACCGGCTGCGAACTTTAGATGGATCTGAAATCAAAAATACTTGGCATGCCGGGAGACTCCGCAAATATTTTCAGTAGGGATAGTATTAAAATATGGAAGTCTGTAACCACAACGACAGTTATTAATAAAAATGGCTCTCTTTATCTCTCCAGTAAAGGTTTTCATTCACCAGTTATAAGGATGGATCCCTTCGACTCCTCGTAGCGAAGCGGAATATCTTTTGGGTTGAACCTGTTCGGCTCTCGGAGAGAACGAGGTTGCCAGCTCGGTATAAGGATGGATTCCTTCGACTCCTCGTAGCGAAGTGAACTATTGATGGTCCAACCCGTTCGGCTCTCGGAGAGAACGTGGTCACCAGTTATAAGGTTGGATCCCTTCGACTCCTCGTAGCGAAGCGGAATATCTTTTGGGTTGAACCTGTTCGGCTCTCGGAGAGAACGAGGTTGCCAGCTCGGTATAAGGATGGATTCCTTCGACTCCTCGTAGCGAAGTGAACTATTGATGGTCCAACCCGTTCGGCTCTCGGAGAGAACGTGGTCACCAGTTATAAGGTTGGATCCCTTCGACTCCTCGTAGCGAAGCGGAATATCTTTTGGGTTGAACCTGTTCGGCTCTCGGAGAGAACGAGGTTGCCAGCTCGGTATAAGGATGGATTCCTTCGACTCCTCGTAGCGAAGTGAACTATTGATGGTCCAACCCGTTCGGCTCTCGGAGAGAACGTGGTCGCCAGTTATAAGGTTGGATCCCTTCGACTCCTCGTAGCGAAGCGGAATATCTTTTGGGTTGAACCTGTTCGGCTCTCGGAGAGAACGAGGTTGCCAGCTCGGTATAAGGATGGATTCCTTCGACTCCTCGTAGCGAAGTGAACTATTGATGGTCCAACCCGTTCGGCTCTCGGAGAGAACGTGGTCACCAGTTATAAGGTTGGATCCCTTCGACTCCTCGTAGCGAAGCGGAATATCTTTTGGGTTGAACCTGTTCGGCTCTCGGAGAGAACGAGGTTGCCAGCTCGGTATAAGGATGGATTCCTTCGACTCCTCGTAGCGAAGTGAACTATTGATGGTCCAACCCGTTCGGCTCTCGGAGAGAACGTGGTCACCAGTTATAAGGTTGGATCCCTTCGACTCCTCGTAGCGAAGCGGAATATCTTTTGGGTTGAACCTGTTCGGCTCTCGGAGAGAACGAGGTTGCCAGCTCGGTATAAGGATGGATTCCTTCGACTCCTCGTAGCGAAGTGAACTATTGATGGTCCAACCCGTTCGGCTCTCGGAGAGAACGTGGTCACCAGTTATAAGGTTGGATCCCTTCGACTCCTCGTAGCGAAGCGGAATATCTTTTGGGTTGAACCTGTTCGGCTCTCGGAGAGAACGAGGTTTTCAGCTCGGTATAAGGCTGAATCCTTTCGACTTTTTATAGCAAAGCGAGATATTTTCTGTGTTGAACTTATTCGGCTCTCAAAGAAGAATGAAGTTATCCAAATTATTATAAAGCTGAATAACAATTATAAGATCTTCGGAACTAATATTCATACTAAAAAGTTGGTGGATCGTTTATCCCAACAATGATGTATGTTATCCTCTGGTAGTGAGTAAGTTTCGTCTTACATTGTTGTTTGATTTTACTTGAAGTATTGAGCTTAAATTACGTATCGTTTAAATGACAATACAAATTCAACTTAAGAAAGGAACAACAAGGAATAAGATATATCTCATTATGCTTAATGAAGTCAGTACATTGTCATATAAAGGGTAAATTTCTGTCACTATTACTCCTCATCTTCATCTTCGGAAGAATCAAGGAGCAACGGATTTACAGCAACGGCTGCCAATTTAGCTTTACCCTTGCTTCGGGCTGCTTCATAACCCTCCGTGTACATCTGAATTATCTCGTTAGTTAAAGAAGGAGACTTCCGATATTCAGCCTGGATCTCCTTGCGAAGTTCCTCAGTGAGAGGAGGACCCATCAACTTCAGATTCCGAAGCTCCTTCTCAACTTTTCCCCGAAGTTCCAGATGACGTTCTTCAGATTTTTTAGCATCTGATATGCTTAAAGCCAGACTCCGGTTATTCTCAGTCAGTTGTTTATTGGACCGCTGAAGTTCTTCATTCCGTTGCATGATCGCGTTTTGAGAAGCTTCAGACACGGCCAGCAGCTCTTTCATTTTGGCGAGGTCATTTTGAAGACCTTTACAGTTGAAGCGGAGGTTCTTATGTTCACTCCTCTCCTTCGCCAAGGCAGACTTTAAAATGGCATTTTCTTTTCGGGCATCTTCTTCTTCGACCCCGGCTTCTTTATGCTTTTGGTGAAGACGCCCGAAAATCCCATTTGCCTGCAGACATTCTGAATTAATAGAATACTTGAAGAATATATATTTATGAGCAGAAATGATCGAAAACTTACTCTAGCCTGGTGAGCCAAGCCTTCTTCCAGCAGATCGGCTATGGTACTGTTGCCGAACCTGTGGTTGTCTGTATCCAGAACGAAAGAATTATAGAGATGGAAGGGGAAGTCTTCATTCTGGTCAGGCCATAGGCTAGGCGACCGAGGAGCTCCCGACGTTGAACCAAAAAAGGGAGGATCTGCTCGTTGAGGAGAGGATGTTGGCCGATTCTCAGGTAAGGGCTGGTCGTCGGAAGGGTATTTCTTCTTTCGGATAAGAGGAGAACTAGGTTCAACCTCAAATTCGTCTGGATTTATGGGTGAGGGTGAAGACGGATGTAGATTCGATTGGGGAGGAGGCACTCTCAATTCTTCGGTTGTGAGAGGTACAACGTTGACTTTAGCCTTTCGCTTCTTGGTAAGGAGAATTTTGGCACGATCAGCAGCGGGCATGTCGAGGAGGCTCTCGGTGGGGATAGGAGCGGAAGTGTGTTTAGGCTTTCGGACCGCCCTCTTTTTTCGGCGAGGCCGACTAACCCCTTCGTCCGGGTTCAATTCGGCTATCGGTGGGTCGGTAGGTTGAGGCTCGAAGGTTTGTGCTTCGGCTTCTTGAGCTTCGACAAAATCTTGAGCTGAGGGGGCTGACAGATTTTGCTCTATACCTCTTCGGTCAGAAGATGAAGGCCTGATCAAGGATACTGTACACAAAGAAAAATATCTCAAAATAATGATCGAAGAGAAATTGAAAAAAACATACAAAACTTGGGTTGGAAACTTACGTTTATGATCGAATAACCAAGCATGATCGCCTAGGAGGTTGAAGCTCCATTCCTCCCTGGGAAGCTTCCCCATGAGCTTCGCTATCTCCTTTATGCGATCGTCTGGAAGGTCGCCTAGGTCCGAAGTGGCATGTTCCGAAGTAGTCCAATCAGGAATGGACGATATTTCAGGTCCTTTGATGAAGAACCATTTCTCATACCATTTCTTGTTGCTCGAAGGGGTATCCATTAGGGGGCGTTTACTGAATTTAGAATTAGGTTTTGGGGCTTGTTTACCCAGAACCTTAAAACCCTGTTCGCGAGATTTGCCCAGAACGAACAGATTGAAAAAGAAGTCGATAGAGGGAGAAACCCCTGATTCGCTACAGAAAGCTATAAAAGCTAGAATGTGGATGTAGGAATTGGGGACCAGTTGGGCAAATCCCACACCCATAAACCCCAGAAGGGTAACGATGAAAGCATGGAGAGGGAATCGGATTCCTCTTTCTAAAAGAATGAGAGGCATGGCGGTCCAACCGTCGGGACGGTGATACATTCGATCGGAGAGGGTAGGCGCCTTCAGATGATGTGTATCTGGAATAAAATAACGTTCTCGGATGGTTTCGAGATCATCTTCTGTTAGTTTCGAAGGACTGTTGGCGATGGGATGTTGCTCCTCGTCCTCGAATTTAAAAGGAGGGGGTACAGAAACAGGAGGTATGGGATTTTTGCCGGATGACGATACAGACTTAGGATTTGGCACAGTCGGGATGGAAGATGAACGAATCTCGGAAGTCAAAGCAGCGTTTTCTTTGTTCTGAGAAGCCATTGTTGACAGACGAGCTAAGAAGAAATCTGGTATATTTCGAACTCCAAATGAACAGGTAAAATTGTCTGATTTGGGGGTTTGGAAATCTTATAGAATTGCCTTTCTGGAAATGCACGAAGTCCAAAGGCTGCACATTTAATAGAGATAATGATGGGGAAGGTTAACCGCCGGCGTGTCCTCTCGGAATTGGGAAATATCATTTAATTTTGAAATTCAAAAAGATTGGTGTATGATTTTGGGTTCGAGAGGTCTGCATTTGAATATGGGCTTTCTATTAATTGGGCTTCGCTGAGTCTGTGGGGATTCTCCTTGATAATTGACCCAGGTTCTTATACTTTTTCATTAAACATTTTGTTTAACGAAAAACTAGGGGGCAATGTTGGGCCGTAAACATTTTGGGCCGGTCAATTTTTATTCATTATGGGCTCTCTGAGTCAAACCCATTTTTACTGTTGGAGTATTGGGCTACTATCCAAGAGATCATTTAGATACACTCTAGATTGAAGCTGGTAGTGGATGACAGGTGGCAGTTTATAGACTAAAGATTACCCCTAATCTGTGAGATTAGCAGGCGGCTGATTGAGGTGATGGGCCCAGCCGTCTTAAGCCACCTTCATTAATGAGGAGTTGACATAATGTTGACTGGGGGGGAAAAAAGCAAGGAGAAAAAAGCCTGCATGCAGCCAATGGACAGGGACATCGGGGGAAAACATGCAAAGGTGATGAGACAATAAAAGGAAAAAAGGTACTACACACCAGAGGGAGGAGAAAGAGGTACATTTTTTTTCTCGGAGAACACTAGAGCACACGACCTCCATTGTTAGACCATTTTTCTCTCAAAATCTGTACTTATTCTCACACCGGAGCGATCCCCGGCGGCCCAAAACCGTCGAGATCCGGTGCTGACGTGTTCATTGTGCAGGACAAAGAGTGCTTTTCGTGATTGGGGCGCGTGACGAGATTGTGGTGTTAACAGGTATTATTTCTTTCGTATTCATGAAGAGAGTTATTTTCTTTCAATACTCGTAAGGGCTGTTATTCCATTTTTTATTATTTTGTTGGAATAACCTATTTACGCGGACTACGGCATGCATGGTGAAATCCTGTTGTTATTCCATTCTTTATTATTCTGTGGGAATAACCTGTCTACGTGGACTACCGCATGCCTGGTGAATAACTCTTCGTATTCAGTTGTTATTAAATTGTGAAAATAATCTGTTTGAGCGGACTACTGCCAGACGGGTGAAAATTCAATTGCAGTTTCGTATATTGTTTCATTTCAGATTCCTAACTCTAAACTTACTACGGTAAGTATTACTTCTATAATTCCTGAAATGATCAGATATTACTTGAGTTTTGTGCTTCATCTAATATTATTTCACTGGAATATTGGTCTGAACTTTCTTGTGAAATTTTTATCTTTTCATGTCGAATTACTATTCACGGGATACTATTCACGGTAAAAAAAATATTTTTTTTCTTCCAAATTATCTTTGATTGGATCCAAGTTTTGATCTTCATTCTTGAATTTTGCTCCACAATTGATTATTATGGAGTATTATTGAACTTGGATAAACTAAATTACGAATCCTTAATAATTGTCCTTTATCTCACTGGATTCGTTATTCGTATTATTTTTCATCATCCTCAGTTCTAAATGGTGATATAACTGAATTTCTTTGGCCTGTAGTGCAAAGATGAATAATTACATGATGAATATCTTTGGCCTGTAGTGCAAAGATGAATGATTACCTGATGAATATCTTTGGCCCGTAGTGCAAAGATGGACAGGTGTTGAGATGAACATGACCAACTGATGATACAAATGAATATCTTTGGCCCGTAGTGCAAAGATAGATATTTGATTCAAGATGTATGTTGATTGATGTTACAGGGATAAAATATTGATGATGGACTTTTAAATCAAAGAAGATAGTAGACATCATTCTCTACTTAACTCTTCTAATGAATTGTTATTTCCGCTGCGAATATTGATCTAAAACTTGTTGTCCATAATATTTTATCTGATTTATTGAAGGCTAACGATAATTTATTTTTCATTATCTTAGTCATAATATTCTTTATTGGGCTAGTTGAGCTCACCCTTTTCTTCCATTGTTCTCTTCAGAAAATGAGAATATCGCGGGTACTAGTCGGAAAATGGAGTGATGGTCCGAGTTAGAGCTGTAGAAGTCCTTATTATTTTTCTTATTTAAAATAGTGTGATAATAAATGTAATGAGAACTTAGTTTGAATGTTAATATTTTCTACATGTCTGTATTGACACTCACAGTTATGTGGTCGTATTTTGCACGACCGTGTGATATGAAAGATTGTACTTGAATTTTGTTGAGTGTATTTGGCGACTCAAAATAGGTTGAGTATTGAACCTATTTTAGGGGCGTCACACAAAATTTATCAGAGATACCAGAAACTTATTTTTTTCATTTATCCACCATGGGTGTTGAAAAATAATTAATTTATTATTATAAATAGTGTATTATTTAGAAAATTCCAGAAAATTTTTAGAATGTTAATAACCTGTTAATAGACTGTATAAAAAATGTTGGTAGCTATACTATGTGTTTGACACGGTGTTGCATATTATTTGGAATAAAATGAGTAATTATGAAATCACAATTTATTTTTTATAAATTTTATATTGTTCAAAAAATTTCAGAAAAATATTAGAATGTTATTTATGAATAAATAATATGTTTAAATTTTCTAGTAACAATATAAGGTGTTTGGCATATTAATATTGTATATTATGTGGTATAATATAATGTTTTATTTAATCCATTTTTGATATTTAGAATATTTAGTATACAATAGTTTTTTATCTATTCTTTAGTATTCATATAAAGGATTATTTAGAATGAACACTTATATATGCTTGTATTTAGTGGGGGGAATTTAAAAGGTTTTTTAAATTCTATGCATTCTTTTTACACTAAATAAACAATAATTAAATAATTGAATATACACACAAACTGTGATTTCTAAGTTTAGCAAAGTTTCCTTTTTGTGTTTATACTTGATTATTTTAGTAAGTTTATGTTATGTGGCAAAGATAAAGTTAATACTGTGGTGAACTCTTAATTGTCTAATAACGTTCTCTCGATTGTTTAGATGACTTCAAAACAAATTATTGATGATCTTAATAAGGGTGACAAGTTCGATGGGGATAATTATGATGTATGGCATCGTAAGGTGTGCATAGTACTTGAGGAGTTAGAAGTGGAAGAGACTCTAATTACTAAAGAAACTAAACTGACTGGTGATAATGCTAAAAATGTTAAAAAACTAGCTGCCTTTGAAAATTAGCACAAGAAAGATAGAATTGCTCCCATTACTCTCTTGAGTAGGATGAACAATGAGTTCTTGTTTGAATACGAATAATTCTCGATAGCTTACGAGATGTGGGAAGCTCTCAAAACTTCGGAGGCACCTCACTAACTAGGTTGTGCGGCTTAACTATTAGGTTTGACGGTTATAAGAAAGTGGTTGATCACTCAATGAAGAAACACCTTCGAATAATTAATGTCAAACATGATTATAGAGTTAAAGGTTGCATGCATTGACTTATCAGATGAGCAACAAATATCAGTTGTGGTACGCTCACTCCCAGATAATTGGGAACATATGCGTGTTAATATGACCCATAACCCGAATATCAAAACTGTGAAGATATTCGGCGTCACTTGGAGCTTGAGGTTGACCATCCAAGGAATTATGTTGCTGAGTCTAGTTTTCGCAAGGGGAAACTCAAGCGAAGAAATAATGGAAAGAAGGTTGCTACTACTGCAACTCCTGCTCTTGCGCCTAAAAAGACAACAAATTTAGGTGACAAGAGGAAAAGAGGGAAAATAGCTGGCAATAAGGACAATGCTAAAATGGCATGCTACAATTATGGCAAAATGGGGCATTTCGCTCGTGAATGCACTGAGTCAAAGAATGCACTTTCTAGTTTTGATCAATCTATGTGTAATGTTACTTCTAGTAATTTTGTTGCTCAATCTCTCCATTTATGGATTGTAAATTCCAGAGCAACGGACCATATAGCCAGAGATCGAGCTAGGTTTGTGGAGTATCGCCGCATTCCGGCTGGCAGAAAAGTATATATGGGGAATGACTCTAATGTGTAGGACTGAGCAAGTAACCAAATTGGAACCGAAACCACACCAAAAACTGCACAAACCGCACCAATTAAAACCGCACCAACGATTCCAGCGTATATGGCGGTTTTAAGTGAATTAAAAAACCAAATTTATGGTTTCGGTTTGGTTACTAGCCAAAGCCGCACGCATAAAATCGAAACCGCACCAAATAATTATCATGTTTTATCAAATTTGCTACGAGTATATATAATTTATCTACTATAACATATTCTCCTCATTTTATTTTAGAAGACAGATATTGCAGGGTTGAATGAAGAATCAACAGTATCAATTATGTTTGCAAATCAAGAGTGGCTTGGTATTTCCTAAATCAAATGTGATAACATAGTATTACTCAACCATATAATTGTTGATGCTTGGAATTATTTTGCTAAATTAGCTTCATGATTGTGCTCATTGCGTAATACGTTTGCGTTGATGATTTTGCTAACTATTTTATGGTTTTGTTATTTCAATAGGTTTTGAAACCGAAACCGCACCAAATGAAATCAAATCGCACGGTTCAAAACCGCACTGAACCAATCACAAACGTTTTCATGTGCGATTTTGAATTTGTCAAACCGCACCTAAGCGGTTTCGTGTGCGGCACCAAACCGCACCATGCTCACCCCTACTAGTGTGGACGTGGTAGGAACTGGCACTTACAAACTAGAGATGTAAGGATGCTCAGCATTAATTCTGCATGATGTACTTTATGTGCCGAATATCCGACAAAATTTATTTTTTGTTCTTGATAATTTAAGACATTATTTTTCTATGATTTTCAAGAGAGAACAATTTATTATCTCTCATGGGACAAATGTTTGTGGATTTATTTTTATTAATAATGGTTTAATGGTTTTGGATATTATTAATTCTAGTTATAATAATGATTCATATCCTTATCTTACTTCTGTTGAGAGTGAACATAGTAGTTCATTCCAATGGCATGCTAGGTTAGGCCATATTGGACAAGACAAGATGACTTAGCTCAAGAATGTCTTTCAGGCCCATTCGCTAAGGTCAACTTGCCTACTTGTGAGCACTGCTTAGCATATATGTCTACTAAAAAATCATTTGGTAAAGCCACAAGGGCAAATACACCATTGCAGCTTATTTATTCGGATTATATGTGGCCCAATGAATGTGAAGGATAGACGTGATCATTCTTATTTTCTCACTATGATAAATGATTTCACGCGCTTTAGACACACATTCTTAATCTCTCATAAGTCAAAAGCACTTGATTGCTTTATACGTTATTGGATTGAGGTTGAGAATCAATTGGAGAAAAATGTTAAAGCATTCCGAACTAACTGAGGCCGCGAGTATCTATCCGATCAGTTTAAGAAACTATGTGAGAAAAAAAGAATCATCAGGCAACTGACAATTCCTGGTACTCTGCAAAAAAATGGTCTGGCGGAAAGAATAAATCAGACACTACTTGATATGGTAAGATCTATGATGGCGCAAACTAATTTGCCTATCTCTTTTTGGGGAGATGCATTGTTAACTGCGACACATATACTTAATCAAGTACCTTCAAAATTAGTACAGTCCACCCCATATGAATTGTGGACCGACAGAAAGCCTGACTTAGGCAATTTGCAGCCATGTGGTTCGGCAGCTTATGTTCACAGCACTTCTCATAAATATGGAAAGTTGGGCCCAATGGGTAAGAAGTGTATCTTTATATGTGATCAAATAGCAATACAATGGCAATCAAGGTATCGTCCCACGAAAAATTATGACTAATAATTATCAACTACTAATTTTATATTAAATCAATTTTATTGAGAAAATAACTCAAAGTGTTGAATTTTGAAAATAAACTAATTAATTTAACGATTTATTAATTACCAAGAAATTGAATTCAGATTTAAAGACTTAAGATTACAATTTCTCTTGATGTTTTGCTTCAATCTTATCACTTCATGTTAAGTTATATCAACTATATTGAATTGTTAATCGAGAATTTGTTAGTATTTATAAATCTCTCTCAAGTATTCTATATACAAATCTTTCCTATTAAATCATTAAAGAACATAATTGGGAAAGAACACCCTAGCTAACTAACTCAATATATCTCTATGTGAATTAAAATCAACAAGAATTTTAAGCTTAGATTCTCTTTAGATTACTTATGACATATAGACATATCTCTATCATATACACAAATTATGATTCCCAACTAATGCAGAAAATATAATCATATGCTAGCATATCCAGATCTAAACTTATAATTCATCTTTCAATTTCATATAAATTACCATGCTAATTACTGACCAAACAATTAAACCATAAAGTATAAGATATGATATGCAATCCAAATATAGTCAATAATAATTAACAAGGAAGTAATTTAATTTAACTCCACATCAGGATCCGTTGCAATCTTAAAATAAAAATTAGTTCATGACTGAATTAATAATCATCATCCACAAATAATCCATCATTCAAAAATTATAAAATAAAATTAAAAGAAGAGAGAAAAAATTGGTGTGACGCAATCTTGAATATCCTCCTTAGTCTTCTACCTTACTCTTCCTCCGTGAAAAACTTGTTTCAGGCCTTTAAATCCTCTCCAATCCTTGGTTAGCAAAAAGTCCCTTGGGAGATATTGTTTACTCCCCAAAATTAAATCCTTACTCTTACTCCACTAACACAAAAATTAGTATAGTGACAAGCAAATGTCGATTCCACAAAGCCTTTTTACAATAGCAGAGTAACCAAATATATCAAGATTTAACCTCCAATGAAATTAATAGTCCTAGATAACCACAATAGCTAATTATCTGAAATTCTCCTTAATTTTAAATCTAAAGAAACAATTGCCTCAGTAGAACCTAGCTATTATACAACTTAGAACTATTAGTCTAGATTTAATATAACAACAATATTAAGAATTAGAGAATTAGACTATTACAAACAACAATCACACAATCATAGATTATTTAACTTGTCTTCTGATAATCATAATAATATTCAAAAGCTTGTCCACAATCATGTATTATTAATTGGTACTTATGATCAGATACAATATCGTTTGCTTACTACTATATCTTAATCAAGCAGATGATATTATTTAACAAATTCAATCTTGCAGAAACCAAATCAATTAAACCAAATAACATTTAACAGTTCAATCAGATTATTAATAATGAATTTCATATAAAAGGAATAAATAATGAAAACTCAATTAAATCATTAATTATAAATATGGTTCAACATCCTTTATAACTGAAAATAAAATACTTTGCTTGACATGCCTTCATTCTTGCATCCAAAATCTAAGGTTTTCTCTTGTGTGGCTAAAATCCTCAAAACTTGACTAGTACAATGTATTTATACTCCTAGGTCAAAGTCCTAAAGCCCTAAGAAAACAATATTCCCAGTTCCAGTAGAATTCCTCCAAAAATACGTAGTTGGGAAAAATATGTCGACTAACCACGCGCACAAGGTCCCGAAAAAACACGCCAGTGCAGCGACGCAAGCTTAGAGC
The DNA here is from genome assembly GCA_020205555.1 of Panax stipuleanatus. Taxonomy (NCBI): domain Eukaryota; kingdom Viridiplantae; phylum Streptophyta; class Magnoliopsida; order Apiales; family Araliaceae; genus Panax; species Panax stipuleanatus. Next base: position 873,621 of record CM035125.1, on the reverse strand, counting down.
GTCGCGACTCCCATTCCAGCGCCACGACTCTCAATTCCCTGCCTCTATTCTCATTTTGCTTCTTGCGCGCCCATTTTGATCCTCGTAGCAATATTTTTCCTTTTTCTTCTTTTCAGCTCCAATTATTCCTGAAATCAATAAATCACTTAATAAGCTCATATACACATAAAACATGTAACAAAACTAAACATAAAGTAATCAAAATTATAGAATATTATGCACTTATCATCCCTTTCCATATGTCCAATATAATGTATTTATAGTCTCTTATATGAGAACCATAAGCTTGAAGTCTCCTAATCCAAATCTTGCTAAAATCTTTAACATTGCTGGCTTTGACCCGATGCAGCGCGACCGCACCAAGATTGGCCTTAGAAACAGCGTCGCTGCCCCATCTGTCCATATTCTTGCTGATGATCCCTAATGAATTGGTCGCGCCAATGTTGGGCTTTTCTCTTTAGCATTGTCGCACCAAGTGACCAGAAACTCCAAATTCTTCCTTTTATGTCGCGAATGTCTGATTTTGCCCTTCTTCTTGTTTCCTCTACAAAATGCAATAAAACACATCAAAAGTAACTGTAAACACTCAAGGATAATAAATTACCAAGTCTAAAGATATCCAATTCGTAGGTCTAAAATTAACTCATCAACTGAGGACTTAGTGTGTGTATTGCCGTAGTATACACGACATTGTAATAATTATTAATAAGAGAATTTATGTATGTTATATTTTGGCGACTCAAATTGAGTGGTGTGGATCCGAATTTGGGGGGTGTCACACTGAAGGCTCAAAATTAAGGACATAGAGCTAAGAATTAAGGTCACGGAGCCAAGAATTAAGGTCATCGAGGCCATAATTAACTCCATGGGCGCTGGAAATTAAGGTCATGAAGCCCATAATTAAGACTACGGATGCTAAGAATTAGCACCATCAACGCCAAAAATTAAGGTCATCGACGCCAGATTAAAGGCCATGGAGGCCAAAATTAATTAGCGCCATGAACGCAAAAATTTTGCACATAAAAAACTCTATTATTATTCAATTACTATTTTTAAAGGAGTAAGAGGCGAATGATGTTGGTAAAAATAACCCACCAATGGCGAGTTGTCGCGTGTTATTTGTATCCCCTATTAATGAATGACAATATAATAATTTTACTCGCGGAGTATTCTAGAAGTATATTAAATCCAATAAATGATAGAACCCCCATAAAATTTAACCAACTAAGGATTGACAACCTGAAAGGTCTCTAAGGCCAATTAGGATTCTAATGCTGAACTCCTAAAGGAGAGGACTCTCACGCTATAAATAAGGGATGTTCTAACACATTAAAGGTACACAATCTGAAACCCTATAATAATTCTCAGGTAAAATGCACAGTTAGCCCCTGAACTTTAGGTCTATTTGGGTATTGAGCCCCCTTCTTTTGGTCAACGCAAATCAAGCCCCTTTTTATCCGAAAATTTGGGTATTGAGCCCTCAGGCGCCACATGTGCGTTGACTTCCTATGTGGCACTCCAGGCGCTGACGTAGAATATCTGACATCGGCATTTTTCATATTAAATTTCCACATGTACGAGCTGACGTGGCAGTGTTCTAATTTTTTCTAAAAAATATTTCCAATTGCATGATTCGAACTCCTAACCCCCAATTTGAAACTTTAGTCACATGACCACCTAAACACCATGAGCCTATCTGTTAATTGTAGGGTTTTCGGCATATAAACGCAGCGGAAATTAAAATTTTTCGAAACCCTAAAACAAGATCCATGTGAAAAACATATTAATTCAGAGGTTAATATATGTTTTACCGATTATTCAAGCCTGAACGGAGACGATGGAGATTCTGGAACTGCTTCGAATCCTCAACGCAATCCAACAGAACTGCGCCTCTACGGTATCCACACGAACGTCCTGCGAATCGTCACACAATCTGCAGCAAGGAAACCTGCGGTACTAGCCGCCAAGGATCTGGACTTTCGAAAAATTTTCTCTCTAGTCTCTCTCTAAGAGCGGCTAGGGTTTTGATATCGATTATCCCCTAAACAGCTGATATATCATATATATAGCAGTTAAAGGAATTAACCAAAACCTAATCCAATTAGAAAAATAAAATCCGAATTTATATTTATATATATATATTATATCTTAATTAAGTCTTACTTAATTAATATACATATATATATACAAATTATCCTATTAATTTAAATTCGTAATTTAAATACTATCAATCATATTGATATATTTAAATCCATACAATTTAAATTAATTTTCTTTTAATTACGGTCTAAGTGTGTGACCCTATAGGTTATTATTATGTTGGCAATAATTTTAAAATCATATTATAAACAGTGAGCGGCATCTAGTAATGCATCATTGCTACCCAAATAATAATAAGATCGGTGATTCGATACAACCTTTTCGTGACCAATGTTTCAATATAATTTAATTCTTTTAACCTTGACATCTTAGATTAAACTCGAGGCATGGAATGTGTCATCCTCTTCATAATTTAATCTGAGTTTTCTTGATCGATGAGTAGACTATATGAAATAAATCACTATTTGAGCATGGACATGCATTTCATAGTCATACTCAATCAAGAGGCCTATGGATATCACCCCTAATATATAGGAGGATTAAATTCCATCTAGATCACTCATATTCCTCACACGATTCATGATGTACCCAATAATCACCTTTATCGTCCACCCTTTTAAAAGTGGCCTTTGATGATATCAAAGTACATAAATTCTCGTGTAGTAATATAGTGATTTCAGGTCGGAAGATCATTACATCATTGTCACTATGAGAATTGCTTATGACACTTTGCATAATGCTCCACGTAGAATTCTCATGGTGGGTCTGTCCAGTACATTGTTATCTAACATGTACCTATGCATTGACTCAATATCTCATATATTTATGACCAATGAGATTTGACCATCAGTCAATTCACATACTAGTCTCAATGTATCATTGTTGTCCCATTAACAATGACACTCGACTAGGGACATTTAAGAGTAATGATACTAATGGTAATTATATGATCTCATGTTCAAGTCACATACTTGAAACCATATAATTTGTATCACTATTCTAAGGACTTTTATTATGTTAACATTTATATAACGCAGTAAATAAAATCATAATAAAATAATTCATTTATTCAATCAAATATAATATCAAAAATATTTAAGCAATTACATCAAAGAATTAGCCTCTAGGGCATAAACTCTAACATTAATATTTCGCAAGAATTAACCTATATAACGAAACTATTCTTGTCCCCCAAATAAATTAAAAGACAAAACCAAATCCTTCGATTTTCTAAGTTACCATCATCTCATCTCCATTGTCATCTCTCCTCTCATCTAAAGCTCAAAAATTTCAGATAATAATCACAATAATAATAACAAATATTAAAATAATTAAAACACACATAGAAATTAATAAATATTAAAATAATTAAAACACACACTAACACACCAAGAACACACATAGAAATTCAAACACACCAAGAACACACACTAACACACCAAGAACACACACACTAACACACCAAGACACACACTAACACACCAAAAACACACACACTAACACACCAATACACCGTAATTAACCCAATAAAACATAAAATTATATATATAATTCACTTGAATTATAATAATCTAACTTAAAAATTAAAACTAACCAATCTAAAAAAATTGTTGAAGTTTTCACAGTCCTCACTTCAGATTTCGATTTTTACCAAATACCCAAATCAAAATGATGAACCAGGGAAACGAAGAAGAAGAATCCCATCTCTTCACAGCCCTTGAACAAATGGAATCCCTAGTTCTTCACGACCAATTAATCCAACGGCAAAAATCAATCTCCTCACCACCATTATCTCTCCTCATCGCTGCCGTTCGCTGAAATCCCCACCGACGATGATCCCCTACGCTCATCCCCATCGCATCAAAACCCTAATTCATTTAATTCCTTCCTTGAACCCCCTTCATATCAACTCCAAGAGTCCATAATGCCAACACAAAAACTTGCAAAACCAAGTTATAACTATGGCATATGGGAAACAAAACTTACAGTGATTATATTAGGATGGTGCAGTCGAAACAGAAGAGCAACCTCAGAAGTGAACTGCTTCTCCACCAAAGTAGTCAAATCTCCATCCTCCCCCGGCTGACTTATAAGCTTAATAGCCACATCCTTGTGCTTATATTTGCCTCTATAAATTCTACTATGCCGACCCAAAGAAAACTTATTCCCTATAAACAGCTGGGACATATCGGCACTCCATTCCTCTTCTCCCTCCCCTTTTATGGCAGCGCCAGAAGAAACTAAATACTTGGACCACGAGACAGCTCGCTTGTATTCTCCTATGCCGACGCCATCTTCCGATCCTTCGACGGTGAAGATCACGATACAGAAAAGAGTATGTAGGCCGAGCCCGATTCTGGGTTTCCGTCGATGGTCAGGATTGTCGTTTTGAATTCGAACGGAAAGGATTACTGGTCGGAAGGGAAAGGGTGATTTGCAGATATGTTTTTAAGGGTTTTTGCAGATCGTATGGTTTTGTATTTTTGGGTTTTGCAGATCTGTCTTTTTTTTTTCTTTTAATGTAATTGATGTTTTGTTTTTTTAATGATAGGATATGCTATTTTATTTTTTATATATTTATTTATTGTAAATATATGCCTTTAATGAAATTTTATTTATTTTGAAAAAATATTAATTATTTTTTAAATTTTAATTTTTCTAAAAATAATATTTATTTTCAAACATTAGTTATTATTAGTTTGTCAATTATAAATATGAGTTTTCAATTATTAATGTGGCTTACTTATGAGTTATTATTATATTAGTTAATTAATTAGTTGTTATTTTAATTATTTTAATATTAACTTGTTTAATCTTATTACTTAATTAAAATGAAACTACTAATTATATAATTTAATCCTTGAACAAATTTAATAGTTAAGCTTTGTAGCTCTGTTGGTTTAATGATCTAGATTCCAAGTTGGAGGTTTTGAGTTCGAATTCGAATCATGGGATGATCATATTTTTGGAATTTAATTCTAAAACGGCCACGTCAGCAAACACAGGTGGAAATTTAATTTAAAAAATGCTGATGTCAGATAATCCACGTAGGCGCCGCGAGTGCCACGTAGGAAGCCAACGCCCATGTGGCGCTTGGGGGCTCAATACCCAAATTTTCGGATAAAAAAGGGCTCGGTTTGCATTGACTAAAAGAAGGGGACTCAATACCCAAATGAACTTAAGTTCAGGGGCCACCTGTGCATTTTACCCAATAATTCTCTCTCCATATCAATGTTCTGATTTAAGTATTAGAGAGTCCTCCCGGAGCCCCCAACTTCGGTGAAATTTTTATAAGTTTTTTGACGAGATCAAGATGATAAAACGACGATCAAAGTCAAAATTTATAAGTTGATCAAAATCCTAATTTGGAGTTAGCTGACTCACACATTAGCATCTAATTTTAAGAAGGTACTCCCTTCGTCCCTATTTAAATTACGTTAGAAGCTTTTGCACACTTAATAAAAAAATGATTGAAAATATTTTAATTGTCTAGAATGCCCCTAACATGTGATTATTTTTTAAAAAAATTACTCTATCATCAACACGTTTACCTATATTTTTTTTAAACTCATTTATTTCACCTAGAAATCTACATTCTCTCTTATCAACACGTTTACGTGTATTGGACTTTTAATTATTTATGTTTTGACTTCAATAGAGATAAAAATACAAATAAATAAAAATTCAATACATCTCCTATCGAATAGTCATATCCCATACTCCTGTGTGTGTAGAAGAACTCATATTTAAGATACCGTAGAAACTCTAAAACGTCATTTAAATTGAGACGGAGTCAGTAATACTTTCTTAAAACCCGTACTTAATTATTGAATGTTTCACGTGGTCTGTTAGAACTGTGCCACCGTGGTAGGAAGAAATGAATAAGAATAATATTTGGGACCCACCGAAAAATTGTTGAATTGATAATCACATACGGTCTCAGACACGCATTCTCCAACTACCCTTTTCTCCTCCTCTCTCTACTCTTCTCTTCAATTCTCCCTCCGTTCGCCTTCATGTTACAGCAACTATCACTTGCATTACATATAATTCTAATATAGATAGATATAAACATAAACTATACATGTTATTATATGCATATGTTTCTCAACTTCTGCTGATATATTTCCTCAATTGAAACCACAGGTAAATTTTCTTCCTAATCCTCTTTTGGCTCTTCTCTTTGTTATTATTATGTTTTCCCCACAATTTTCAGTTCTTTATGTTCTCATGATACGTTTGGATTGATGCAATGGAATGAATGAAGGAATGGAACGATTTTAAAGTGTATGTTTGATTGTTGTTGGTGGAGGGTGGTGCTAGGATGGCAAAATTGTTGCATACATTCATCCCATTGGAATGGATTTCATTCCACGGCTTTCCACATGGAATGAAAATCAAGGGAATAGAATGGATTTTCATTCTATTGGAATAATTTATTCGCCTAAATGATCACTAATTACACTATTTTTCATTCCATTCATTTCTCTATTCTATTCCTCCAAACGTAGTTTGTTTTAGCATTTCCTTTTCTGGGTTAATGAAATTTTGATTGCTTGATGTTTATGGGAAACGTAAAAAATAAGAAGGGAGAAAATGTTGCATTGTTATAGTATCCAATGCCTGGTTTAGGAAAAAATGAAACAGATATATAGGCTAAAAATTGTTGAGTAGCGGGAACAATTTAAAGTTGGAACTTTATTTCTTTTCCCTTATTTTCACAGTAAACGAAAAATGCTGAATTGATCTTTGAACACTTGCAGATATTTGCCCTAGTCTTAGTTCAGTCTGACATATTGTCCTACTGGGTGCAAAATGGAAGCTGTAAATCTTTCCGGCACAGTGACTTGTGAAATTATTGGTAACAAGTTTGAGAGAAGGGGGAATAGGGAAATTTCTGTGGTCAAGACCTCAATTATAGTTCCTCTCCGTCGTTATCTTGGGGTGACTCATAGAAGAGTACCTAGATCATACAATGCAGTCAAGAACTGTGGACTAACTAGTGATCAACAGTCTTTGGGTTATGACTTGCATCCTTCTGATGTCGGGAAGAAAGTAGCTTCAACCAGAGAGAGACTCATCAACAGTTCAAGCGACGGAACCATGTAAGTCCCATTATCCAACCTATACCATTTTTTTATAGGTCATCATACTTGTCATGTGTACCTCTAATCTTGTTGACTAGAATTTCTGACTAAGGTAGTTTTTGTTTCACGCGGATGCGTTTACGAGTAAGAATCATTTGCTACTGGAAAGCATTTTCACCTCATATTTCCATCCAAAAATGTTCCGAGTCCATTGTATTCTTCCTGAAATAAAGTATCAAGTTTATGCCTACAATGTGTTTGTAGTTTCTTTCTTATCAAAATTGAGTTTTTATTTTCAGTGCACTGACAGGGACTTCTACCAATCAATCATGGCCTCAAAGTGCCCAAACTGAGCTTATAATGCTTTCTTTACCCGCTATTGCAGGGCAAGCAATAGAACCCTTGGCGCAACTTATGGAGACAGCTTATATTGGTAGACTTGGTAAGTCTTTTCTACTTCCTATTTGGTTGTTCGGAGCTAGGTTTTATACTTTTCTTTACCGGTAAAATCCTTTTCTGCGTTTTAGCTGGTTGCCGAATTTTTCTTAGATGCTTGTTGATTTCATCGAGGAAATTGTTGCAAAGGTTGGTGAGATATTCTAAGTGTCTAGATAATGGGCCTTTCAAAATGCCTGCAGAAGGCAGATCTAATTGTGTTCAGGATCCCAGCAGACATGATAATAAGAAAACAAGAAACCCCTAATATAGGATGAAAATGAAGAACAAGACAACACAAAGAAAATTTAATGTATTTCAGTAAAAATTGCCAACGTCCAGGGAGAGAAGAACTTATAGTACAATAAACTTATCTAGATTTATAGAATTATAGTACAATACATAGTTTTCTTTTGTTTTTGTCGCCCAAACCCAATCCCAAATCCCCTTGTACACTCTCTTAAACCCCAAGATCCTATCCTCTCTCACTCACTAGAATTTTCCTTGTACTCTCTATATCTTTTGTTTTCTCAAAGAGACCTCAAGTGCCCCGTTTATAGAACTTGGGATTTGAGACTCACATCCATAATAGAATAGGAAACCGAAATTCTTCATGGAATATGATTCAACTATTCAAGTAACATCACAACACTAACCTAGTAACCTGTGCATTTCCTGTCCTTAATATTTCGTGGAATAATTGAGAAATATCTTTGCTAGATCTTGTTTGATTACATGAATTTGGACAATTACTAATTCACAACTTTCCTTGTTATTCCTGCTTCTTATGTTTGTCAAGAGTCAGTTCTGACATATGAAATAGATATTTCCTCTTTTACAAATTCCTTCTTTATTTTGATATTACAAAACTATAATTTGTTCCCACTCCACTGATTGATGAGCTCTTACGTTAATGATTTCTGTTTTAAAGGTTCGCTGGAGTTGGCTTCAGCTGGTGTTTCCATATCGATTTTTAACATAATATCGAAGGTATTCAACATTCCTCTCCTTAGTGTTGCAACATCATTTGTTGCTGAAGACACCTCTAAACATTCAAGCGAAGGTTTTAGTTCAGGTAAAACTAGAATTGGTACTAAAACAATATTTACTTTTTGCCTTGCAATTGTTGTAAAAAAAGATAAACATGGTAAACTAAATTGACACGAGTTTGTTGCTTCAACAGCTGAAAGAAGGCTACTGCCCTCAGTTTCTACTGCACTAGTCTTATCTGTAGGGATTGGCATAGTTGAGGCTGCAGCTTTGTATTTGGGATCTGGAGTGTTTCTCAGCATGATGGGTATATCAACAGTAAGTATTACTTAAAAAGAACACAGAAAGAAATCAGCTTATGTTCATGTCTTTATTTGTTAAGCTGCAACTCTTTTTGTGCTTTTTGTTCACATAAGTACTTATCTTTGCATAATTTCCCGAACGTAACTCTCATTTTGAATTGGGGGTGCGGGCACTATAGTTAAACTTGATTCTTTGAACAGGTTTCACCAATGCGCATTCCAGCACAACAGTTTCTTCAACTTAGAGCATTTGGTTGCCCAGCAGTTGTACTTTCCCTGGCTATTCAAGGCATCTTTCGTGGTTTCAAAGACACAAAGACCCCTGTACAATGTCTTGGCAAGTGTTCGTTATGTATCATTTGTTTGTTATGTATTATCTGCCTGCCTAACTAATGATGATGCTCCTCATTATTGTCTGCGATACATCTTATTCTTGTCTTAACATAACTTTTGCATAGCCAGAGAGATCCAGGCTTAGATAAGCAGCTTGACCTGCAATTAGACACACATTATAGGAAATTTTCACTATTTTCTTTAGTTTCATTAAGGTAAAGGGTAAGTAAGACTTGAAATTTACACTCTTCATGAATGTGGAATGGGTGTTTAGCTGGCTAAGAGTGAAGATCCCTGTTTTCAGAGACACGGCCTTTTCCACAATGGTCTTGCCTTCAACATCATTCTCGATAATTATCGTTAAAATCAGCTGTATTGTAGTTCAAAAATCAGGATATGCACTATAGGATCTGATATAATCACGGTTTTTCTTAGGGTAAATATATCTATTTTTGTGGTGATTTTATTAGAAGAAAGGTGGGGTATGTATGCGGTAATTTTCGTTATGAATTCTTGATTATTCAATAGTGAAGCGCTTGAGAAAGAAATTTCATATGTCAAGTCTGTTAGATATTCAAATCTGGAAAGTATATAATAAATATATTATATGCTGCAATTAAAACCAACAAATGTGTTGATTCAATTGGATTGGTTTGAAAGATTATAACTCTTTGAACAAAAGGGATCTATTCGGACAAGGGATGTATTGATGCGGGCTAAGAAGCAATTGAACCAATACAATGATGAAACAATTGAATCGATGCACTGGTTCAAATTGATAAGACCATTGGATGAATAATTACAATGGTTCAACATATCCTTTCAAATGAGTATATCTCTAATATTAAATATATTTTCAAAGGGATGTTTCTCTTCAAAAGGATATGTATCTCGTCAAAAGGATACTTGGAAACCTATAAATAGATTGTAAATCCACCCAAGCTTTGTACTTAAAATCATTCCAAATCCTTCTCAAGTTCTTAGAAAAAATATCATTCTAATATTTTTTCTTGCCATAATTTTCTTCTCTCATTTATAATTTTGCACTAGATTTGTTTCTACAAAACAAATTCTAGTACAAAGTAAAATTTGGGTATGTCTTATCGTGGGAGACTAATTCGCAGTAATCCTGTGTAGCTAAAGTAAGGGGCGAATATAGTCTTAAGGAAATAGCGGTCTACCATTTGATTTAGGCGGTAATATTGTTGTTCTACATCAAATTACGAAGCGGGTTACAATAATCTTAAGACTATACTTATAATGGAGGACAACAATGCAAAAAGTAGCTTGAATCAAATTAACCAACTCGAGAAGTTTGAAGGATTATTCTTGAAAAGTAAAGTGTATTTTTGCAACGACACTAAAATTCTCTCATGTGCTGAATGAAGAGAAAATGGAAGAAAAAGAAAATGAGACACCGACATAAATGAAGACCCTAATAAAATGGGAACAAGATGACTTCATGTGTAAAGGGTTCATTCTAAATGCGCTATCCAATTCATTTTACGATGTGTATGAAGTCAAGTTCACGGAAAAGACGACAAGGGAATTATGGGAGGATCTCGACAACAAGTACAAAACCGAGAATGTCGGAAATAAAAAATTCCTAGTACATTCATTATTTGATTATCAAATGATAAATAACAAATTTATTATGCTGCAAGTACATGAACTTCAAATTATTATGAATCAAATTGTGTCGGAAGGCCATATAGCCTTGACGAAGGGTTTCAAGTTTCGGTAATCATTTCAAAGTTACCATTTTCATGGAAAGATTGTCGAAAGGAATTGAAACCACCATGCAAGAGCTTATTAAATTTCTCCAAGTTGAAGAGAATTCTCGGAACTTGGATAAATTAGAAAAAGAAAACGAAAGTGCTAAAGCTCTTGTCATAGAAAATGCATCTAAACCAAATGGTAACAACAAAAAAAGCTTGGTGATCAAGATAACACTTCCGAAAATAAAAAATCGAAAGGTACTTGTTGGAAGTGTGGTAAGCCCGGACGCTTTAAGAAACAATATATTTTGTACTTGAAGCAAATGCAACAAAAGAATGACCAAGCAAATATAGTAAGCAATGAAGATATTGTTTCAATAATTATGGAGACTAACATGGTTGGAAATGACATCGAATGGTGGATCGATTCTGGAGCAACCAAACACACTGCTAAGAATAAAGAAATATTTAAAGCCTATGAACCTGTGAAGGATAGTTAAAAATTATTCATGGGAAATTCATCAATTGCAAAAGTGATGGGCAAAGGCAATGTGATTCTAAAGTTGCCATCCGGGAAGACAACCACTCTTAATGATGTTCTTCATGTTCTACACAATAGGAAAAATCTTGTATCTATTAGTCTTTTAAACAAACATGACATTAAAATGTTGTTTGACGCTAATTGTATTGTATTGTCCAAGGGTGACATGTATGTCAGAAAAAGATATGAATCTAATGGCATGTACAAACTGAATGTTATTAATGAAAATTCATCTTTTGCTCATGTGGTTTCTACTTTTGATGTTTGACATGCTAGATTAGGACATAAATTATAAAAATGCGTAATATGAGTAATATTAGTTTAATTACTAAGATTAATTTTTCTAATTTATAAAATTGTGTTATATGTGTTAACTTTAAAATTGCCAAGAAATCTTTTAAAAAAGTAGAAAGAAATTCACAGTTATTAGAATTCATTAGATATTTGTTAATTTGAGGGCATATTAACTGGGGAGGTAAAAGATATTTTTTAACATTTATAGATGATTGCTTTAGATACACTCAAGTTTATTTGTTAAGAACTAAAGATGAAGCTTTAGAAAAATTTAAAAGAAGTTGAAAATCAATTAGATCGAAGAATTAAAATTCTTAGATCGGATAGAGGAGGAGAATACTTCTCTTATAATTATTTTTTTGTGAGAATTATGGTATAATTCTTCAAACTACATTCCCTTATAGTCCTAAACAAAATGGAGTGGCAGAACGAAAAAATAAGACACTTGAAGAAATGATTAATACGTTACTTCTTACTTCTGGTTTGTCTAAAAATTTATGGGGAGAAGCATTAATAACTGCTTGTTATAAACTTAATCGTATACCCCATAAGAAAACTCACATTACACCTTATGAATTGTGGAAAGAGAGAAAACCTTCGTTTGACGATTTAGGACGTAGGGCATTAGTAAAGTTAACTAATCCTAAAAGGCCTAAGCTTGAAGATAAAGAATCGAGTTTGCTTTTATAGGCTATGCGCAAAATAACAAAGGTTATAAATTCTGAACTATGGAATCCATAAATTCTGTTAGCCAAAATATAATTTTGGAGTCTAGAGATGTTCAATTTTTTGAAATTCATTCTTTAGGAAAAGGTCAAGAGAACACTGAGAAAGAGGATCAAGGAACAACTTATCATGAAACAAATGATGAAATGAAACTTGCTATACCTACTGAAGAAATAGAACCAAGAAGAAGTAAGAGAGCAAGGATAGAAAAATCCCATGGCCCTGATTTCTACATGTACCTAGTAGAAGGAAACAGAGATAATATTGTTTCTTATGGTGTTTTTGTGACTGAGCATGATTCTAGTGATAGAGGTCCATTGAATTTTAGAGAAGCTATATCCTCTCAAGATTCAGGTTTTTGGCAAGAAATCATTAATGATGAAATGAATTCTATCATGACTTGGGTCTTGGTGGATTTACCTCCTAGTTGTAAACCTATTGTGAGAATTATGGTATAATTCATCAAACTACAATCCCTTATAGTCCTCAACAAAATGGAGTGACAAAATGGAAAAATAGGACACTTGAAGAAATTATTAATACGTTACTTCTTACTTCTGGTTTGCCTAAAAATTTATTGGAGGGGGGTAGCATTAATGACTACTTGTTATATACTTAATCGTATATCCCATAAGAAAACTCACATTACACCTTATGAATTGTGAAAAAAGAGAAAACCTTCTTTAGACCATTTAAAGGTGCGGGGATGTAGGACATTAGTATGGTTAACTGATCCTAAAAGGCCTAAGCTTGGAGCTAAAGCAATCTAGTGTGCTTTTATAAGCTATGTAAAAAATAACAAAGCTTATAAATTCTTGACCATGGAATCCATATATTCTATTAGCCAAAATATAATTTTGGAGTTTAGAGATATTGAACTCTTTGAGAATTCATTCTTTAGGAAAAGGTCAAGAGAAGACACTGATAAAGAGGATTAAGGAACAATTCATCATGAAACGAATGATGGAATAGAACTTACTATACCTACTGAAAAAATAGAACCAAGGAGAAGTAAGAGAGCAATGATAGAAAAATCATATGGCCATGATTTCTACATGTACCTAGTAGAATGAAACTTTTAGTGTTTTTGTGACTGAGCATATTCTAGTGATAGAGATCCATTGACTTTTAGAGAAGTTATGTCCTCTCAAGATTCAGGTTTTTGGTAAGAAGCCATTAACGATGAAATGGATTATATCATGGGTAACAAGACTTGGGTCTTGGTGGATTTACCTCCTAGTTGTAAACCCATTGGTTGTAAATGGATCTTTAAAAGGAAAAAAAAACGGATGGATCTATAGATAAGTATAAAGCTAGACTAGTAGCCAAAGGTTTTAAGCAAAAGGAAGGAATTGATTACTTTGATACATATGCTCCAGTAGCAAGAATTAGTACCATTAGGTTATTAATTGCAGTAGCATCAATTCATAAACTTGTTATAAACTAAATGGATGTTAAAATTGCTTTTCTAAATGGTGATTTAGAAGAGGAAATCTATATAGAAAGGTTTGTTTTGAAAGGCCAAGAAAGAAAAGTTTGTAAACTTGTTAAATCTTTATATGGCCGAAAACAAGCACCTAAGCAGTGGTATGAAAAAATTTGACCAAATGATTGTTTCCAATGGATTAAAATAAACGAACCGGATAACTATGTTTATTCTAAGTTTAGTAAAGGTTTTGGTGTTATAATTTGTTTATAGGTTGATGATATGCTTATTTTTGGTACTAGTGAAAAGATAGTATTAGAAACTAAAGCATTCTTGTCTGCTACCTTTGATATGAAAGATATGGGGAGGCTTATGTAATTTTAGGTATTAAAATTGTGCAGTCTCATGATACCATTTCTTTAACTCAGTCTCATTATATTGAGAAGTTGTTAAAGAAGTTTAATCACGAGAATTGCAAGATAGCCTCTACCCCATATGATCATTATGTTAAGTTATTTCCAAATAAAGGGAATAACATATCTCAGTTAGAGTATGCAAGTATAATCGATAGTCTAATGTATGCAATGCAATGTACTAGACCTGATATAGTATTTGTGGTTGGAGTATTGAGTAGGTTTTACTCATAATCCAGGTCAAGTTCATTGGGATACAATATCAAGGATACTTAAATATCTTAAAGGTACAATGAACAATGCATTATGCTATATAGGATACCCAGCTGTGATAGAAGGGTACACGGATGCAAACTGGATAACGAATTCGGATGAAATAAAGTCTATGAGTGGATGGATATTTACTTTAGGAGGAGGGTCAATTTCTTGGGGTTTCAAGAAACAAACCTTGATAACACATTCAACTATAGGATCCGAGTTTGTTGCATTATCAACTGTTGTAAAAGAAGTCGAATGACTTAAGGATTTATTATTTGAGATACCACTTTGGCCCAAGCCAATGACAGTAGTCTCAATATATTGTGATAACGAAGCAGCATTATCACAATCTTACAATAAAGTTTGTAACGAGAAGTCTAGACATATAAGTTTAAGATATAGTTATGTAAGAGAGCAAATCAATAAAGGGGTTGTTACCTTTAATCATGTCTAGTCAAAGGGAAATTTGGCGGATCCTTTTACTAAAGGCCTAAGGTGGGATTGTAATATACTTCCTGAGAGATGAGTTTAAAGCCTTTAAATGAGAGATAACTTATTAGTGGAACCCAACTAAATACTAGAGTAACATCTAATATATTAGTTTAATAGAAAAATACTTATAGTAATAACCTGTTATACACTAGACAAGTATAAAGAAGAAATTCTTCGAAACCATTTCAAAGTTAGTGTATGCTTGTATAAAGAACAAAGAGGTTAGGGTAAACCTTTAATGAATCTATGTCCGGTTTGGAGGATGCAGGTCATACAATTAAATTCACCTATGTAAGTGAAGGAAGTGGAGCCGCTTCTGTGAGACTTATGGATTGTCTCTAAATCACTTACGAAACCCAAGAGGTAAACACAAGGCCATAAATGTGTTGGGTTTCCTTAAACTACAAGGGATATAGTATATGTCTATTGAGCAAGATATCACATTAAGATTTCTTAGTTCAAAGCTAACGATACTAAGAATTTAGATATTTTGTGATATAGACTATGTAAAGGTTCAAGTCAAAAGACACCTTTTACTTATGTATGCTATATCTAATAAGAGAAATAAGAAGGTTAAAGGAAAAGGATTGCAAGATTGTGAAAATAGGGGAGGATTGTTAGATATTTTCAAATTTGGAAAGTATATAATAAATATATTATATGTTGCAATTAAAACCAACAAATGTGTTGGTTCAATTGATTTGGTTTGAAAGATTATAACTCTTTGAACAAGAGGGATCTAATTGAACAAGGGATGTATTGATTCGGGCTAAGAAGCAATAGAACCAATGCAATGGTTTGGGATAAAACATTTGAATCGATGCAATGGTTCAAATTGATAAGACCATTGGATGAATATTACAATGGTTCAACATATCATTTCAAAGGAATATATCTCTAATATTTAAATTCCTTTTCAAAGGGATGTATCTCTTCAAAAAAATATGTATATCTTCAAAAGGATACTTGGAATAGATTGTAAATCCACCCAAGTTTTGTATTTAAAAACATTCCAAATCCTTCTCAAGTTCTTAGAAAAAAAATCATTCCAATATTTTTTCTTGCTATAATCTTCTTCTTTCATTTATAGTTTTGCACTAGATTTGTTTCTACACAACAAATTTTAGTACAGAGTAAAATTTGGGCCTGTCTTATTATGGGAGACTAATTCGCAGTAATACTGTGTAGCAAAACTAAGGAGCGAATATAATCTTAAGGTAAGAGTGTAATTCGATTCAGGGGATAATATTGTTGTTCTACATCAAATTACGAAGCGGGTTACAACAAAGTCTATTGAATTGTATTGTTAAGGCTATTAGGAAAATATATAAGTAGGTTTTTGTTTATACTATTGCTGGATGTACTCAGACAGAATTTCTTCTGCCAAATAACTAGTTTTTTTTATTAAGATATGTTGCAATCACCATTTTCTGCTTCTGCTAGATTTTTTCACCTTATGTTCTATATTACCAGCAACATGCCTTCACTTATATGTTCTGCTTTTCCTATGATATTTAATGGTTACTTCAGTTACTGAAACAGACAGTGAATGTGCAGGACTTGGAAATCTGGCAGCAGTATTCTTTTTTCCCATACTTATGTATGTATTCCGCTTGGGAGTAACTGGTGCAGCCATTTCCACAATTGCATCTCAGTATGTTTGATTACACTCGCTCATAATAATACTACTTTTATTATATAATTAATAATGTGATTACTGTACCTAGAAGAGATTGTCACAGTTCTTTGATTCAAATTTTCAGATACATAGTGACATTTTCGATGATATGGCATCTTAATAAGAGGACTGTATTGGTACCCAGTTTGAACAATCTGCAGTTTGGTGGCTACCTAAAATCTGGTGAGTTTGCATGGAGGAATTGCTAATCCTCATCATTGTAAAATAATAAACTTGACAAGGTTATTCTTAAATAGTGGTAATAGCTGTTTCGCAGCCACAATTTCTCTACTCTACTGTCACGTAGCATAGTTTTCGTAGTTCCCCTTGTGATTTTCTACATTGGTGGGTAGAACTCTTCATTTTGTTGTAGATGAATTTAATAAGTAAGATGTCATTTAGAGATGATGATATGATTTTATGTATTTTTTGTGCTGAATCAAAAGAGGTGGGGTTTAGGAAGAGAGACTGTAGGATGTGCTATCTTGTCCATAAGACTTAAGGTTACTACAAAGAGTACTAACATCATGACATTTTGGGTGGCCTTGTGGTAGTTCAAGATAACCCCATGGTACTCCTAGGCATTAAATTTGAGAATTGATCCGAGCTTGGGTTTGGGTCGGGCCATTACAGACCTAGCTAGCATAACAATCAATCAACAAGTTTTAAGGTGGAACTCTGATGCAATTAGGGCTCCGCTGATGCAATTAGCATAGAAAGTCAAAAAGGTGTTACGTAAGTGGGACTTAGGAGGGAGAGACGGTGGATCATAAAGTC
Organism: Panax stipuleanatus; assembly: GCA_020205555.1. Lineage (NCBI taxonomy): Eukaryota > Viridiplantae > Streptophyta > Magnoliopsida > Apiales > Araliaceae > Panax > Panax stipuleanatus. Next base: position 856,051 of record CM035125.1, on the reverse strand, counting down.
AAAAAGTTGCGCTTGCTTGACCACTCTTTGGTAAGTAATTATTCTTAAAATATAAATAGCTAACAGAAAAGCAAAATCATTACTCTTTTTTTGATGCGTATGAAAAATGTACTTTGCTCATCCTTTTGAGGACGGAGGGAGTATATGTATTATATTACATGCACACTATCTAGTAGTCGGTTCAGGCCTAATTTTTTTTTACTCCACACCGAGATCGACCGACCAACTCGGTTTTTACAATCATTCAACCGGCTGCTTTTTTATTTTGGGAAATTATTCCGGTTAGATTCTTTTCTATCGGGCCAATTATCTCAGTTTTGGTCGGTTTTCACTGCAGCCTAAATGCAATTAAGGAATCTGTTCTCGAGTCCAAATTAGATTTTGTCTATAAAACTTCATATTGGAATTACTTTTTATCTAAGAAGAGTTATGGGGCTTATAATATATGAAATCGAAGCTTTCGATGAGCTCTAGACGAGCTCTACAATACTCATATATTAGGCCATGAATGATGTTTTGTGCCTGGAAAGCCTATTTAAAGGAGAATTCTGTATGGTCAAAGTTTTGGTCAATCTTCAAATTATTTTCAGTTTTTGCTATATTGTTTTTTAACTTTTCTAAGTAGGCTTGGGAAGTGGTGTAACATTGTAAATATGTTTTCTTAGGGTTTTTATAACATTCTGTTTGACAATTATCGATATTATTACATTTTCTCTTGGAGAATTCTTTATCTAGCTTGTGGAATCTAGTGTTTATGACTTTATTGTATCTTTGTGTTAGTAGGTTAAACTAACCAACATTCCGCTACTTCAAACTCCAAGACGCTAACCCTTGATCTCAAAGATAATTGGCTAACTGCCTACTACTGGACCATCCAACTTGGTGATAGACAAGATATATTGTGCCTTAACTTCGGAGGACATTGTAAGGAGTTTTAGTTATGGTTTGAAATCTTTGAAAAAGAACGAGAGGCTATAGCTCTACCAATTGAAGTTAAATAAATCATCCTCCTGAAAGTTAATATAGGAATAGGCAGGGGCATACAAGAAGTAATATTAGATTAGTAGGGTCATTGAGGTAGTGGTATTTTTTAGGTAGTTTCATATGACGTGTAATTCTCATTTTTTGGATTATGAATGATAATGTGGATTTCCTCTCTTTCCATGGTTCTCTCTCTAGTTTCTCCCGTCTTCTTACCCAAATTCCTTCTTAATTCTTCTCAAAATCCTTGTTCTATTAAATTAAAAATTCTTTTTGATTTATAAAATTTCAAAATTCAGAATTAAAAATTAGGAGACCAATTGTAGTGGCACAATATGCAAATTTAAGGAATTAGGAGGAGCAGTAAACAGTTGATGTATGCTAATTTGTATGGCTCTCGATTATTTATTTACTAACCAAGTCAATTAACTTCTGGAGTGACGAGTTGGTTTCTTAATTACTCCCTCCGTCCTCCAAAGGATGTCCAAAGTAAATTTTGCACACAAATTAAGAAAAAAGTAAAGTACATAAAAGAGAGTATAAAAAGTTACAAGTTTATCCTTAGTAGCCCAACAAAATTACATAAAATGATGAATTTTTCTTTTTTATATACTAGTGGACCCTACAAAATGACATATTTGCCCTTTACTTTATGTACTAATGGCCATCCTTTTTTAGGATAAAAAAATTGTACAGTAAGTCATTCTTTTGAAGACGGAGGGAGTACAATAATATGGAACATGATTAAGTTATATTTATTTCTTTCAAAGTTGGTGAGGAGTTTGGTTGAAAATAACAATGTAGCAAAAACAATAACAAAAGAGAATTTTAAAGAAAAACAGTCAACACAAAAGAGAGAAAATTTTAAGTTGTTCAGTGTTCAGTCAAAGGTCGAGTTACTTAAGGTCAGCGGCAGATCACTCCCGAAAGTACAAAACTACCATATTTGTCGACCCTCCACTCTAGAATCAGGCACAATCACCTTATAGGTAGCTTTATAATCATTTAAAAGTCGGATCAAGCTTCGCCAACATAATTTGAAGCACCTGGTATGCCTCATATGTTCTTATTATACGTACTTGGGATCATACGGGGTTGTTTTATGTGAAGAAAATCTCTACTTTTCCCCCGTCATATATAGTCTGTATTCAGGTGGCTTTCTTCTTGGGAGAACTCTGGCTGCTGTTATGACTATAACTTTAAGCACTTCAATGGCTGCACGTCAAGGACCATTAGCCATGGCTGCTCATCAGATAATCCTGCAAGTATGGTTGTCTGTATCTCTCCTTGCTGATGCCCAAGCTGCATCTGGTCAGGTAATAGTTAATTTTATATTTTTTCTAGCCATAAATTTTACCATATGATTTTTACCCTATTGTTATTTTTGCTCATTATATTGCCCAAAAATGTGAATTTTACCAAGTGATTTTTACCCTATTGATATTTTTGCTCATTGTATTGCCAGAAAATGTTCAAGGCCAAACAAATGTTATTGATTGATGGTTGTAAGGAATATCTATCCAGCTAAATGGCAAAATCTGCTTTACTCATATTTTACCTATTTGGGTAACTGCACTAAGATTTTTTTTCTACTGCCCAACATCTGTAGTTTTATTTTTACATTGTCAAGGAGAGGATAATAATGTAGAAAAGATTAGTTTAACTGTTCAAGGGACCAGGCTAGGGCAGTCGCATCAAGTATTTGTTTTACTTGACTCTCTTTCTTGTATAATCACAATTATGAGTCAGAGTTGAAGCATCCATAGAAGCTTGTAATCTTCTAGTTCATGGCATGGAATATTAATTTGTAACCTGTCAGTTTTCTTGATGTTACGTATTATCATGGGAACTTTTTTTTTTAATATTTTGATTTTTGTTTATGAAAATAACTTTACGTGTAGGCTCTTATTGCAAGTTCTTTTGCAAAAGGAGATTACAACAGGGTTAAAGAGATCACTTATTCTGCTATAAAGGTGATTTTTTTTCGCTTCTTACTCTCATTTGAGTCAGTCGTCTGTTTTAACTTTGAAGACTGTTGTAATTTTGTATTTTCTTTGTTTCTATTATTCATTGTTTTTTCTTCTCTCCTTTTGTTTTTGTAGTTTTTAATTCATTCGCTTTTTCTTTTTCTCCAGACAGGATTATTTACTGGCATCTCGTTAGCTATCATACTGGGTTTGTCTTTTGGTTCTTTAGCCACTTTGTTCACGAAGGATATAGAAGTACTAAATATTGTTAGATCTGGATTACTGGTCAGTACACATTTTCAGCATTACCTTAGGGTGTTTAAGGATATCTTTTTGATTACATTCTGTCTACTTCTGCACAGTTTATCAGTGCCAGTCAACCTATCACTGCTCTGGCTTATATTTTTGACGGTCTTCATTATGGTGTTTCAGATTTCCCATTTGCTGCTTGCTCAATGGTAAGTGACCTCTTCTATGTGTAATATCAGGATAATATTGTAGTTTGCCATGCATACTATATTATCACCTGTTGCTAATAACATACAGATTTATTATAGATGGTGGTTGGAGCAATGTCATCAGCGTTTCTGCTCTGTGCTCCTTCAATAATTGGTCTTTCAGGAGTTTGGTCGGGTTTGACTCTCTTCATGGGGTTGCGTACTGTGGCTGGATTTATGAGGTAAAACACGGTTATATTGAAATATTTACTCTTCAAACTCTGATGTTGACAGTTATGAGGTAATGCGTCCATGCATCTTCCTTTTCACTATGTTCTCATTCAAGTAATTTAATGTAGCTACTTCTTGAAAACTTATTCGTTGTTAAACTATTTAAGAGTATGTTATCTGGTAGCCTTTCACTTGTATATGCAATGGTGAATGCTGTTCTTTTATCTGATTAATCACAAGAAAATAAAATTAGAACATGAACAGATCTTCAAGAGGATTAAATTTGAGAATCCATCTGATGTATAGCATCAGCAAAATGATGTTTTAGGTATTACTTAAGTTTTACTCATTTGTTCATATATAATGTGTTGGAAATATTTTCTGTTATGGGACGTGTGATAAATATTTATCTATACTCATCTATATTATTCTGCTGACATCTAGGTATCCTTTAGGCAGTGGAAGTATAATGGTATAATGGTTACTTATTCTAAGCTATTTATCACCTATGCCATTACATTAGCAAATGCTGTAACTTAGAGTGAATTACTGAGGATAATGAAATTCTATTTGCTATGCTGCTCAGAAATACTCAATAGTCAACTTGGCATCGTTGTACTCAGCAAATGATTCAAGTTAGTTAAGAATATTACTCCAACTGTAAAAGAGAGAATCTAGTTTCTATTTTAGATAACCATGCCTATATGGACTTGGATATTAAATCCAAAAAAGATCCACATAAGGCTCATAATAGGAGGATGAATGTAGGTTTCAGTCATCTGGATTGGAAGTCATCTTTGGTAGAACATGCCAAAGTTGCTCTCCCATGACTAAACTAGGGTAGGCTGAATCCTGATATTTAGAGCATGCTGATGGTGACATATGTTTTCTTCAGGGATACTCATAGTTTTGCAGTTATATCTAGATTTGATATGTTCTCATGAAATATTTAAGAAGTCCTCTTAACTTTTTGTAAGCTAGGAAAGGTTTCACAATAAAACTGTTCCGAGTAAAAGAAGTTGCATGCGCAACCTTTAATAAATGAAGAAACTTGCATATAACAACTATAACCTTGATATTATATAGTTTTTTACTGTATATTTGTGGATTGCTCCAGTTTTACAAGTTAGATTCCTGTTTTTTGTGATGTTGTAGGCAGTGGTCGCAGTTTGTCCATCCACAATAAGATTATGTTTGTACATCTGGTGCTTTTGTGAAGCCCATGTGTATATATATTCAAGAAATTGACAGCTTGATTGTCATAGCATCATAGACCACTGTGCATTTTATCAATCATGTAATGCTATGGTCCTTCTATATAGTTCAATTGATTGGCTCAAAAAAGTCAGGGGGAAGTATTCGTCACAGTAGTATCTAATGATCTAGGTCAGAAAATCTATATCAGCATATACTCACTCTAATGGGACTGAAAAGATTGAAGTGGAAATCTTATAGTGAAACCCATAAGAATTTGTTTTTTCTAACTATTTTAGCATTGCTTGGTGAGTCAATAGTTGCATTCTGTCTAAACTAATTTATATATCACATATGTTATCAAGGTGTTATTGGGTGGGGATAATCACACTATTGAAGTGCCTTGATTGATTCAAGGTAAGGTAGCAGTAAGTTGGCACTTGACATAGAGATCTGATTTTTTTTTTTGGAGTGACAAATGTGTGCTACTTGGTGCATATACATATCATCTTAATATTCTAAAGGAACAAATAATTGTTTCATCATATATTTGAGCCACAAGATAATCTGAGTTTTCTGTAATAAAGGCCACAACTACTTGCATGAAGAGTTACAATCTTTGTGTCAAAGTAGTTTAGCATTTTCAGAAAAGGCCGTGAAATTAAAATCTGGTAGTTAAACTTTTTCAGCTTTATGATTTTACGAACAAGTTGTGTAGATTTGTAATTTATCCAGTTGACTTACATAAGAACTGCATGATCCCCAAGAACCCCAAACCAAGTTAATGTCCATCTGAAGAACTTTTAGTTAGTTTCATTCTCGCTGACTAACACTTTCTAATCATGTGATATGTTATGTGCTATTTATTATTCAGTAGGCCATCCATTTTTTCAATAACTATTATACTCGTCTTGCACCAGCTTGAGATAGAGAGGAAATGGAAAAAGCTTCATTTGTCGTGGAGGAAAACCCCAATGAAGTCTGTCCTTGTGTAGGATGTACGGTGTCAAAAGTAATATTGTGTGTTGAAAAATCTTACCTTGCTTCTAGGTGGCTTGTACATTCTGGAGGAAATATTCTTCTTTGTTTTTATTTGCAGTATTCAGGGAACTGGTCTTACATGCATGTACACAGGATTTGAGAATCTCTCTCTTTCTCTCTCTCAATCTTACATCAATGCATAAAGAGCAGGAGGTCATCTGGCCTTCAGAAAATAAGTTTTTAAGTCTTGACTTAGCCTGCAAATAATTATCTTCAATTTCCTTGTAATTTTGTAATGCAAATATTTGTCTTCATTTTCCTTGTAATTTTTTTTTTATGAAAGTAAATTAAATGCTGTCTATGTTCTATCTACACTGTTTTAATTTTTCTTTATCTTCAGATTAACATTTAAAGAAAATTTCTTTGTTTTTTGTTTTTAGATTATCAGCAAAGAATGGACCGTGGTGGTTCTTGCAGGACATTCATAAAACTGAGGTTGGTTTATAGATGTACTATGCATTGCCCTCTAAGTTGCTAGTATACATGCATGCATGAATCATTCTTTAACAATCCAAAATCCCATTGTATTACTGCAACCATTTTCTTCTATGATTAGTATATATCACCATGTTTTTGCTTATGAATTATGATTGGGAGGCTAAAAGCACTAAAGTGTCTTAAGATTATCAAGCTCTGTTCTGTTCAAAGACTCCAAACTTAATGCATCCATAATAATTATCAATTCATAACTGTGAAAACTCTTGTTAAGACTGACTTACATATGATCAACTCCGATTTCCAGATGGCTATTTGACAGCAGAATGTTGCATGGACCAGTGTGACTTATGCAATTCTGCTCGTGGCAAATAAGTACTAAAATTACTTTCTTTTCTTCTTTTTTTTCTTTCCTTTAATTGTTCTTTTCATGATTTATATATGCTATAAAATGTAATAATCAATTTATGTCGGTCTTATAGAGATCAATTCATTTGTGTTTACTTGTACAAGTTAAATTATTATTTTCTTTTTTCCGTCCAAATTCTATATTTGTTTTGGATATTAAAGGTGGGGGTGTGAATTTTGTGGTCAATTTGTATTGCTGCATCCTTTCGTCTACTGGGGTAAGTTTGACGGAAACTATCGAAAACAAGAAATTAACTATGTAATGTATTGTTGAAAACAATGTATATGAAAGCAAGAATGAATTGTAATGGAGGAATGAAAGAAAAGCTTCAGCTCATATTGATATCGAAAAATGTTACAGAAGGCTAACTAAAAACATATACAGAATCGTATTGCTTAAAATTGAAGCTAACTCTAGTTAAGTCTCTTTAACTACATTTATAGCTTTTAGCTAACCGTCGCTGTCCAGCATAAGGACTAGCTGTGTCAACTGCCTTGCCATCATTCCTTGTGTTTCTTCTTGTTACTGCATTGCATTAGCTGTTAGTCTCTATCTGTATGCACTTGATCATGGACAGCTTCATTCCGTGTGGCTTAGCAGCATATTGATGTTGTGTACCTGAAAGTAGTGGTGCACGTGCTGTCAATTGTGACGTGTGATGTATGTGCTGTGTCGATTGGCTTTGATACAGTACTGGCTACTTTCCTTGGTTCACTTGCTGCTGCACTCCTCCTTGATACATAGCAAAAAATTGTGACATGTTCAACTTGGAAATTGTATTCCAGTAGGTAGGTAGGTATAACGAGCCAAAGGCTTGGTGAAAATGTCGGTCAACTGATCCTTAGCAGAAACAAAAACTACTAGTTGTTTAATAACACCCTCGACAACTTTGTCTCTAACAAAGTGGCAGTCCAACTCACTATGTTTGGTTCTAGCATGTTACACAGGATTGGAAGCCAATGGTAGTGGCATCATCATTGTCTACATAAAGCAGTGTTATGAACAGCAGTGACAGTAGTGTTAGCAGCAGCAGCCAGCAGAGGCCACTAATAGCAGAAGACAGCAAAGGGAGTAACAATCATTAATTAATAGCAAAGTGAAGGACTAGCTGGTCAATAGCAGATTTAGGACAGTTGGCAAGGAAATTCCAATTACAGTTGTAACAGAATTAACTGAACTACAATCAGGAACTAAAGAGGGAAAGTTAGTTAAGGTGACGACGGCTGTTAGTTACAGCTATGGGAAAGGAAAAGTTGTATAAATATTAAATAGAGAGAGAGAGATCCGAGTATTGTAAACTTCTTCTGAATTTCATTCTTGTCTGTAACTCATTCTTTCATTAATTCCAGATCTTCCATTCATTTTTCTTAGTTTGTTCTGCAATTCATTCATATTTTTTTTTAATTCATAATTTTGTGATTCATAATCACAACACACAGTAGGTTTGGAAACCATAACCTGTATATCATTCAGGAAACCATGAATCCTTAATAAATCACATGTAGTCATTGCTTGTGTTCGATATACTGCCTCGGCAGAAGATCTAGAGACCACTGTTTGGTTTTTTGCTTGCCATGAAATCAAAGACCCTCCTCATAAGAAATAATAACCAGTAATTCATCATCTACGAGCTAGATTGCTTGCAAGAGCCCCAATCACTATCAGTATAGCCAGTGAGCTGAAGAGAGTTATGAGAAGAGAACTGTGTAATCCTTGCCCATTTGTGAGCTTAACAAAAATCTGAGAACCCTGATCAGTGCTTTGAAATGAGGTTCTCTAGGAGCAGAGACAAACCGACTTAAATGTTGAGCCACAAAGGAAAGGTCAGGTCTAGTAAAGGTCAGGTACATAAGTTTGCCAACAAGCCTTCGCCTTCTATACACAGATACATCAGTATCAGATAATAAAACTCCAGTCATCGGCTCTTAATCTTTTACGAGTGTCCATGGGAATATTTCATGGTTTAGCTGTCAACAGATCAGCATCATTAACCAAATCCAGAGCATACTTCTTTTGGCTTAGGAACATACCAGTTGAATCTCTTGAGAACTTCAAACCCCGGATAATAAGAAATGAAACCAATTATACTGAATTGATCATTTAAAAACTTTCTTTAAAGAGAAATATGAGTTTCATGAAAGATTCTGAAGTAGAGATAGTGAACTAGGAGTAGTCAGCATAAGATTGCTTATATCTCAAATGAAGTAGAGCTGAAGTTAATTTCTCAAACTACTTTCTAGAAGTCCATATAAGGATTTCAACAGCCAACAAACTGGTTTAGTGACGGAAGAAGAATCAAAACTAATTTATAATCCTGAGGTCAGGTAGGTGGTAGGTCCATATAAACCTCCTCCTCCAAATCACCCACTTACAACCTATAACCAGCTTCTTGCCGGGTGGTAAATCTTGAATTTTCCAAGTGTCATTGGCTTCAAAGGCTATCAGCTCCTTATTCATTGCTTCCATCCATTTAGGATTGTGCATAGCTTGATGATAAAATGATGGTTCTATATGTGCTGAAACAGAAGCCAAGAAATGTTGATGCTGGAATGGAAGATTATCACAAGTCATTTAATGGGGAATGGGCATATAACATATTTATGAGGGATCTCAGAAGCTGCGACGGCATTAGCTGTTGATACACCAGAAATATCATAATCTCTCATCCATGCAGGTTTACTCTTCTGTCTTGAAGAAGTTCTTAATGGAGGATGGACATTATTGTTCTGGTGAATTATCAGCAGGTATAGGTGTTGGATGTTAATTCAAACACCACCAGATTTTCCGTTTCTAGTTTTCAGCTGTTAGTTATTTTTTGAATAAAATCCTTCTATCTGAATCAGTTTAGTTTTACAGATAAATGAAAAAGTCCAGTTCTTCTCCTTCCTCGAATATTCATTGTTCTATTATTTCCTTACTGATGAAAAGTAGGATCAGTGATTGACATGTTATTCTTAGCGCAGATAGGGAAATTTTAATTGACCTTTTTCATGCAGCAGCAAAATCCTCTGATCCGGTGAGTTTCTTTGAGGTTAAAATCAAACCAGCGTGATCATTGTTGTGTAGAAAAAGTGGATGTGAATTGGAACATCTTCAATATTTACCAGTGCTATGCTAACTCTCTGGAATTTCTACATGAGAAGATGATGCGGAAGCCATGATTGATCAGATCTTCAACAGAGACGAAATCAAAAAGAAAACAGATGCTAAAATCTATACAACTGAAATCGAGATGCATGGCTACTACATGAGCATCAGCTCTCTAATTATACCCCATGAAAACAAAGCAAGAATGAATTGTAATGGAGGAATCATGAGAGGGAAAAAAAAAAAAAAAAACTTGAGCTCGAATTTTTTTACAAAAGAACTAACTAAACACATATTGGTTCTAATTATATATACAGAATTATTGTATTGCTTCAAATTGAAGCCAACTTACTTAATCATTCGGCCGTGTGGCTTAGCAACGCAGCATATTTATGTCGTGTACCTGAAAGTACTGCGCACATGTGCTGGCAGGAGGCAGCACATGACATGTGTTAATTGTAATGTTCAACCTAAATAAAGTAAGTAAATATTTTTGTTGACCTAATGAATTGCATGTATTGTTAATTATATTTCTCTAAGCAGAACACGGACGGACGGACGGACGGACGGACGGAATATTAAATATGATTGATTAAAGTAGTACTTCGCTACTTAGCAAAAAAAAAAAAAAAAGTTGTACTTAGCTATGGGGCCTATGTGATACAACAATGCTACTATTACATAAAAAATCTCACATACACATGTATGCATATTGTGGATCCTGTCTGACATGTGGAACCCACAATATTATTTATTAATATATTACCAATAATACAACTACTAGTTAGGTAGTATCGAAAAAACTCTTTTTCGTAAGAAGAAATAAAATGACGGGAACATATTATAGAAGGACGTTATAGGTTAAAAATATGTCGCTCAAGAAATAAAATGACGGGAACATATTATTTTATTGACCCACTTACAACCTATACCTTATTATAGAAGGTTATTTCGACCCACTTACAACCTATAACCTTCTTGTATTTTATGTTATATTTTAAAATGACGGGACCATATTCTTTAATAATATTTAGGTGCATATATGTTAAAATATATATTGATTTTGTTAAAATAAGTCATCATCTTTTATTGATTTTTTTTATTTATGAAAACTACATCTTAGTAAAAGTTGGCATATTAAACTCAAAACAGTTAGACTATGATTTATTCCCAAAAAGATTGTCATTTACAACATTTATACGTTCTAACATTTATAAACTTATTAATTCTTGATATAAATTAATAGTTCGACCTAATAACAAAGTATACTTACTCTACTAATATTATGTTAACTTAGAATATTTAAATATGAAACTAAATATTTATTAAATGTTTTTTAATTCATTTATATGAAAATAATCTTAAGTTTTTCTTAATTCAAATGTTGTGTATAATAATTAATATCTTAAAGTACAACATGTAGCATATATATGTAACATCTAAACAAATGAATCTAAGAGAAAAGCAGAAATTAGAAATTTGATGAAATTTACAAGATTTTATTTTCTACCTAAAATTTATCTAGAACGAAAATCAATTTTAATCATAAATTATAGGATGAAATTTGTGATTTAGTCTAAAATTTTAATTATATAAATGTCTGAGGAAGAGTCAAAATAGGCGACGTGGAATGGATGGGTACAATTAATATAGAAATACGTGAGTTTATAATTTTTACGTAACGTACAATATAAAAACTCACTATAGTCAAAATATGTGTAACGTATAATTAAAAACTATAAACCAATGGATATAATTATAAGAATATATATACTTGCTAGCTAGACAGAGTAGTTGATCATAAAAGAAGACTGGTACTAGTAGTACTACTGTACTAAAAGTATTGAGGAAACTTATGGCTGCCTCAACTAATCATTCTCCTTCTCCTTCTCCTTCTTTGCACCCTATACCTATTAGTAAAGGAAACAACAGCAGCATCAGCATCATCCAGTTACTAGTGGTAATTATATTGGTTCCAGTTACAGCATCGGTTCTGCTGTATCAACTCGACTCCTTGGACCCGGCTCCACTTCCCGCCCATGAGTTGACTCGGGATTCCATCCCCGTGCCCCGCCGTAATGCTCACATGCTCCGAGGTTCCCATAACATCGGCGCCGGACGACTGTTGGGGCCCGAAGACCTGGCTTATGATTCCATCTCCGGACTCATATACACCGGATGCCACGACGGCTGGATCAAGCGAGTCGCGCTCAACGACTCGGTGGAGGACTGGGTTTACACGGGTGGTCGTCCTTTGGGACTCGCCCATGCTCACCACAACCTTGGTCAACTACTTATCATTGCTGATGCTGATAAGGTTCGTTTAGTAATATCCTTCTTAACTACTATATATATATATATATATTTAATTGGTTTAATTTCTTATAAGGAATAGATCGATGGCAAACAAGTTTTTGGAAGCATGCATGTAATAGTATCGTGAATAGATATACAAAATTATACTAGTATTGTATTTGTGGCCGGTCCATGTCTTCTTCTTGACAAATAATTGTATGGGAACGGTCTGACCAAATAAGGGACGATCACACCATTTTTTAAAACAAAATCTCATACTTTGGGAGCCCAGCTCCAACTACTTCTTCGATAAGTGAGCAATATATATATATATATATATATATATATATATATATATATATATGCATTTATTTGAATTTTAAATTTAAGACTCATTATATATATTATTCCATTTTATATTCGTCAAAACATTTTCTACTAATTTTGGTACGTAAACTAATTATCCATGTTCTGTTGTGTGTTGAATACAAATGAATTACATCTTACTGATAATTAATTTGTAGCTTAAAAGTAAATATTGAAGTGGTCCTGCATTCAACTTATCAATTTGAACACTTAATACAATAATTGATTGCCTATATTTAAATTAGTTGCTACATCTTTTCTTCTGCTAATTAAATTGAATTATATCTCAGCTTAATTCAACAACCTTTTTTTTGCTCAAACTAGTTGGAGCATGCATGCTGAAAATGAATATCACAAATAACAAGGATCGAATAACAAATCAAATAAAAAAAAATGCAACGTTTGGATTGGAGTAATGAATGTAGGAATGGAATAACTCATTCCTATGGAATGGAGAAAAAATTTATATTTGATTGCGATAGAAATGGATTTTGAACCATTCGTATTCCTCCCAAATTTATGAATTTTATTCTTTGGGAGAGGGAGAGTATGAAATAACTCATTCCAACTTCATTCATTCAATCATAAAAGTATAATTTACAACCCAGGAGAAAAGTGATAAAGTTATATATATGAATTATAGTAATAATAATTAATATTAACGTTAATAATTAATGATAAGAAAATGGGTGTCCTCCACCCCATTCTACATATTCAACGCCAACTAAAGTCTCTGTAATAGTTTTCTCGTGCATCTCATAATTTGTCAACTTTCACCGAGAGAGTTTAAGTTTTGGTCTCCCCGTTCTAATTAATTATTACATCATTCATCCTCCTAATACAATACAATACAATACATTATACCTCTTCGACTACACTGCATTATGACCAATTCTCAACCAATATTCCATCATCTTGATCACTCTAAGTCGGTGTCACTTCAACCTTCTTTCAAATATATATTCTCATTTCTAATCCTGACAAACTTAATTTGTGTGCCTACAACATCCTCCTTTCACTACATCTCAACAACTCTCATCTTATGCACACGTTGTTGTTTTGGCGGTGAACTCAGCTCTGTATAACACTGTTGGTCTCAATCGTACGTCGTGATGTAAAAACTTTGCTTCAATTTGACGGAAAAGTTTAAGATCACACAGTTAACTCTGATGCACCATGCCGCTTCAGTCTACCTGCTCTTATATTGTGACTTGTATATCTCTCTCTCGCCCCTTTCTTCACCTTGAGGGTTCGCGCCTCCTTTGGTGGAAAGCGGTTTTTTAAGTTCACTGGGGCATGATTTTGTGGGTCCGGAAAATTCTGTTGGACCCGTATAATATGTGGCAAAATATTGCAGTATAAGGGTTTTCAGTTGGTCCGGGAAATTCAGTTAATTTGACCCGTGCTACGTGCCAAAATATTGCACCAAGGGTTTTGATATCCTAGAGAGTTTACAATTCCTGTGGACTTATGACTCATTTATTCCATTTGGTTTTCTATCATTGAGAAAGTTGAGTTGCATTCAATTAGTAGGATTTGCATAGGACTCCTAGTCCAATCGGGGGAGGTGTGATCAAACTATAAATACACGACCATATTCCATATTTTAGGTAATGATAGTTTTTCTACTTTTATGCACTAAAGCAATCACGTGTCTCCATAGTTGACGTTTACTGACCTATACTCATTCTTACACCGAAGTTATCCTCCGACAGCCCTAACCGTCAAGTTTCTCAGTGTGGTTGTTTGTTTACTCTGTAGATTTTACGTTCGTTGTTTGATGATCCGGCGAGCGGACAAATTTTGGCGCTAACATTGGCACTAGAAAGATGGTCATTTTAGTGTTGCTTGGGCAAATCAATAATCTACTTTAAGTCGATCGGATGGCAGGTAAAGGGAAGGCAATTCATGACCAAGAGAGGTCTTCAGTCAATCCGACGACACAAGTTCGAAAGTCAGCCAAAGATAGGCTTGGGCCCAACAAACATGTATGCGTGTCGTCCCTTGCTAGAAGGGGTCTTCATCCACACGCGTCGGCCCAGTTGTTTGTTTAGTTGGCGGCACCCTGGTTCCTTTGACCGGCGCAGGGTGAACATGGCGAAAAAGATGTCTAAAGACGGTTCGACTCCGCATTCATGGCAAAATGTAATAAAGCAGATGAGGTTGATGTACGAATTCAGCACCAGTTGTGCGAACCTGATCCCCATAAAATAGAGAAAAGATGAAATGAACTCATAAAGGGGGAACCGTACCCCATATTTTAGCGCGTAGAGGGGGGGATGGCAACCCACTCGCCCCTTAGCATCTTGTTACGAATTTACTAGTAATTGACAGAAAAAAACTAAAAGGAAATAACAAGGAACAAAAAAGAGAAATTTTCATAGATTTTTTCATATCCCCCTTCTTCCCACTCCAGCTGCAATTATACTCATCTAATTCTTACGCTTGCAACAAGCTACTAACAACCCTCTCCTCTAAAAATGAAACACGTGTCCATTGCTAATTTCTAGGCGTAACAGTATTTTCCACCTAAACGCTGCGTTTGGATTCCAGCAACTCTGCAACAGCTACTTATTCTCGCTCCTTGCCTTCCATTTCTGACAATTCCCCATTGCTTGAAAGGATCATTGTCCCCAAGGATCAAAATTCGGATATTGTTCTATCAACTTGCTCCACTCTTCCCATGTTGCATCTTCAGGGATGCTATGTGACCACTGGACTAACACCATAGTTGCTGGTCTTTGACCCTTTTTCACCAGTCGCTGTTCCAATCCACCTAAACGCTGCGTTTGGATTCCAGCAACTCTGCAACATCTACTTATTTTCACTCCTTGCCTTCCATTTCTGACAATTCCCCATTGCTTGAAAGGATCCTTGTCCCCAAGGATCAAAATCCGGATATTGTTCTATCAACTTGCTTCACTCTTCCCATGTTGCATCTTCAGGGATGCTATGTGACCACTGGACTAATACCATAGTTGCTGGTCTTTGTCCCTTTTTCACCAGTCGCCGTTCCAATCCAGCTACAGGAACATGTCTTAATTTCCCTGCATTGTTAGTTTGTGGCAGCTCAATTTGAACCACCTTAGTCCTTCCAATTTTCTTCTTAAGCTGCGAAACATGAAAAACATTATGTATTTTTGCATTTGGAGGGAGCTGTAATTTGTAGGCAACCTTCCCAATCCTTTGTATCACACTGCATGGCCTATAATGCTTTGCAGATAGTTTGAAATTTCTTCTTTGTGCAACTGTCATTTGTCAATATGGTTGTAATTTCAGATATACTTCATCCCCTTCATTAAACTCCCCTTCAGTCAACAATTCTTCTATAATTGGAATGGGAAACTTATTTTTTATAGTTATACTGTTGAGAGCCCTGTAATCCATACAAAACCTCCATGTGTTGTCTTTCTTTTTGACCAATAATACTGGAGAAGCATAAGGGAAAGTGCTGTGCTTGATAATTCCACTGTCCAACATCTGTTCGTCCATCCTTTCAATTTCGGTCTTCCGTAAATATGGATATCTGTAAGGATTTGAGTTAACCGGCTTGCAATTAGGCATAATTGGTATGTGGTGATCTTGCAATCTTACAGGAGGCAGCCTTTGTGGTTCTTGAAAAATGTCTCCATATGATGTCACCATCTGTTCTACCACTTCTGGAACTTTGTTAACTGGTTCAGGGACCCCTTCAATTGCTGTTAACTGAACCAAGAAATAAGTTTCTTCTTTGGGCTTCCAGTTGAATTTATCTGTTATTTGCACTGAATAAAACTGTTTGGAATCTCCTTGATCCCCTAGTACAACTCTTTCTCCTTTCCAATGTATAATGACTACCCTTTTTTCAAAATCCAGACTGATGGGACTAACAGTTTGCATCCATTCAATTCCTAATACTGCATCATACCGCCCCCCCCCCCCCCTAATGGAATTACATACATAGGAGTTTGAAATTTTCCTTGAGCCAATTCCCACTTAAATTGGGCAATTCTTCTATCACACTTGATAAAATCTCCATTAGCAATCTTGACCTTAATAGGAGTGTAAAGCTCAGTATGTAATTGGAGTTTTCTCACCAAGGTTTGTGAGACAAAGTTGTGAGTGGACTATCCAACAACATTTCGATAGGTCTGTTTTTAGCCAGCTCTTACAATTTAATGGTATGAATCCCATGAGTTCCTGTGATGGCATGAAGTGAAACCCCACAGTCATCAATCTGTATTAGTTCCCCTTCCTCTCCTTGCATGATAATTGCTAATTCCTGATCTTGTCCCCCTGCACTTAGCTTCTCCTCTTCCTCAGTTATCATTATATAAATGTGCTTCTGTTTACACTTGTGCTCTTGTGTGTATACCTCATCACAATGGTAGCATAGTCCCTTTTTCCTCCTTTCTGTCATTTCAATTGTAGTAAGTCTTTTGATTGGAAAAGACCTTTGCCCTGCTTCCATCCTAGCTGGTTGAAGTGGTTCTTTATTAGGTTCCATGTTTGGTTTGCCCTTTTGTAGCTGAATTTCTTCCATAGCTTTGGATGTCATGTGTGCTCTTTTGTCCAGTGATTCAAGATAAACCTCCTGTCTTCTTGCCTGGTTAATGGCCTCTCTAAGAGTTTGGGGCCTCACAAGGTACAATGCATTAGCAATTTCTTCTTTCAATCCACTGAGGAAACTCTCAATGAAATAATCTTCAGTAAACCCTCTGTTCTGGTTCAGCATGTACGTTTTCAGTTCTTCGAATCTCCTTATGTAGTATTCTACCTTCCCTCTTTGAACCAGTTTATTAAACTGTCCTGTCAGTTTTCATGTCCTCCTTTAACAAACCTTTGACAAAGGTAGTATGCAAATTCTTCCCACAATATCCAAGGCTTCTCATCTTGTAAGGATTGATAACACATCAGCTTCTCCTTCTAAATATAATGTTGCATACAACACCTTAGCTCTCGGTTCTAGCATGGAATTGAGCTGAAAGAATTTTTCACATTTCTTTAACCAGCCTCTGGGGTCTCTACCTTCAAAGTGGGGAAAATCCATCTTAGGTAGGGCAAAGGGTAGAAAAGGGTTGGAGGAATTTCTGAGTTGATTTGTTTCTGTCGATTGGTACCAGGGATAAGTCCCATTATAAGAGGGGGAATGACTAGGAGCTTGGTAGGTTGATGTTGTGACAGGAATTTGTGTAAAATTAGTGGTGTATGATGGAATTACAGATGAGTATGGGGTATTGAAGTGGTTGTGTCCATAGCTGGTGGTGTGGCTTGGAAGAGCTTGTGTTGACGGATTCTAGGTGGTGTTGTGAATGTAAGAGCCCGTGGGGTTGGAGTATGTATATGCTGGGTTCACTGAGTTGGTGGTTAAATTGGAGATAGTCACCGGAATCGTGCTTCCCAGTGATTCTGAGTGGGAATACCACCCTAGCATAGGAACGGTGTACGGTGGTGGTCTGTTTGTGTTAGGATGGTTTAGAGACAAAACCTGGGTTCTAGCAGCTGGGTCCATTGTTGATATTATGGATGGAGGTTGTGTAGCTGGAACTGTTGCGGCACATTGGGTATTTTGAGTGTTGATTCCCGATCTAGGACCTGTGTTTAAGGCTGGTGTAATAGTATTGGTGGTAAGGGGCAGAGTGGTGGTTGACCCGAATTGTAATGATGGTAATGGGGGTATGGCTGAAGGTGATAGTGGTGGTGGTTCGATCGAAATAGATGGGTTGGTTGTTTGGAAGGAAACTGTGTGAATCTCGCTATCTGCCATCTTCTCCTTCTCCGACCGGTATATTGCTTCAATTGCCTCTGTAATTTTCTGTGTTATCTCTTCGCTGCTGGTCTGTAGCCTCTGATTGATTTGGGTGATTTGCTCTCCCAATATGCCCATCTGTGTCGTTGTTTGTTCAAGGTTCTTTGTCATCAGATCCTGTATCTGCTCTATCCTTCCCTCCAAGGTTTTGAGTCCCTTCTCATGCTTATGAAGGCTCACCTTCGCCGTCGCATCTGCCATGGTTGGTCCAGTAGTTGCTTTGATACCACTTGTTACGAATTTACTAGTAATTGTCAGAAAAAAGTGAAAGGAAATAACAAGGAACAAAAAAGAGAAATTTTCATAGATTTTTTCATATCCCCCTTCTTCCCACTCCAGCTGCAATTATACTCATCTAATTCTTACGCTTGCAACAAGCTACTAACAACCCTCTCCTCTAAAAACGAAACACGTGTCCATTGCTAATTTCTAGGCGTAACAGTATTTTCAACCTAAACGCTGCGTTTGGATTCCAACAACTCTGCAACAGCTACTTATTTTCGCTCCTTGCCTTCCATTTCTGACACATCTTCTCGTTGAGATTTGGTGCACGGATTTCATAGTCGTCGAGGATTTGATATTGTTGACGTAGGGTGGGTAACACTCAATTTTGTACAGAGGATTGAGTGTTAATGTGTGAGTATGCTTTCTCCGATGAGTGTTGCTATCGGATCTTCATTTCAGTAATTTCGGCCTCACTTCGTACCGGAAACGGGTTCTCTTCAGTTGGTGGGAAGGGGTTGTTTCTTGGAAGGAGGAGGCGACGACGATGACGAGGAGTTGTTGGGGCTTCGTTTCTAGGGTGATGTTTGTGATGGTGTTGCTACTGTGGGTTAGGTCGTGGAGGTGGTTTTAGCGGAGGTTTGGTTTGCAGAGGAGGTGGGTTGAACGAATTTATTGCATTACTTGTTTGATCGGTGAATGTTGTGATCTGATGAGATGTAACCGAAGAAAGTTGTTGAAAAATTAGGAGAGAAACTGTAATGATTCATTTTTCCTAAGTAAATAAAATAAAGGGTTAATAAATGAAATCTTTATTTTATTATAGCATGGAATAGCTTATATTATAGGAATGTGAAGTGATATGTGTATGTGAGTTATTGTGAGGTAATAAATATGTTAGAATATATATTTATTACATAATTCCGGAGATAAATTTTTATGAGTCAGATTTATTTTGGTAGTTATGGGGATAATTTATGAGAAATAATTATCTTTTGGGTAAGAAAAAGCTATTGATGGAATAAATATTTCTGTTAATAAATAATTCTGTTTTAATGGAAAGTATTATTAGATATTTTATCCTAATATTTAAAATATATTATGCATACTTAATTGGCCTCATATTTGGTATGTAATGTATGGAAAATATTAAATTGGTTAAATAAGCTTTAATTGCAACTAAGCATGAGGTGGGCAAGTTCAAGAGTATCCAGGTATGTTTCATGCCACTAGTACGAGAAAGCAGGAGCTGTAAGCCGAAGGGAATACTAGACTGTTTAGTCAGCAAAGCTATACATCCTTATTTCTTTTCCTTACATTCTCTTTTCCATTCGGCACCTTACTTCCTCTTTTCTCCTCACGAATTCATCTCTGTCCAGCCATATAGCCGAACTTCTCTTCCCTTATTACTTCATATTGTTTAAGTGGTGTGAACATTGAAGCTATGGGAGCAGTATTACAGAAGTTTAACCAAGTATTAAGGTAATTTAAGTTACATGTTTTACTACTTGTGTTTCTAAGATTAGCGAGTAGTAAGATAATTAGCAAGTTGGTTGGGAATGTGTAGTTTTAGTTTTGTAATTGAAATTACCAACTGAAATTGCTTTTTTGTGAGTAAGGTTAACTGTGATGTGTATAGAGATTATACTTAGTTTATATTGCATACATTTGTATATAAGGAAATTGAATTTTTGAACAGAGTATGCTAATTAGTTGTTAACTACGTGAATACACATGAAACGTATTGTGTGTTGGTTTGATTAAAAGGCTGGTACAGAGAAACGGAGATAGGTTGGTTGTGAGGTGTTATAAGGGAGTTAGAATGGTTAGTAATGCAAACAAATGGCTATGAATAGGGTGTCTTAAAACAATGCACTCCAAGTGTTTGTCGAAAGTCCTTAATGGACTATTTTAGCTGAAAACTAAATGTTAGACCAAAGTAAAGCTTGGGCTAAATTTATTAATCATATGTGATGTTAACTAGAGGGTTTGAGTGTGTCAAGTTAGAACGAAACTCAATTTCTAGTTAACAATGAAAGTTAGACTTAGCATGTCAAGCTACTTCCTTTACTCACTGTTCGGGCAGCTTATTGGGACTGAAATGGTTGTGTTATAAATTCTGGAAATGCTTCCATATGCTATGTGCTCTATTTTCTTAAAAAGGGAGATAACCATCATGTCTATTCAAAGTATAGAGAAAGGAGGTGACCTTGAAGGTGTGGAGCTGCTGTCCTTGACAGCAGCAGTTGCAGCGGGCTGGGGGCTCTCTTTTGAGCTCTCAGTTCGCATAGTTAAATGGTTTTAATAATATGGTTAGCATGATATCTAATAAGGAGAGTATGTTATCTACTTTGTCCCCATAATATATCATATTAGAAAATATAAATTGGAATTTAGGAATTAAGAAAAGGGGGAGCAGGGCTGCAACTGCTGCCTATTTGCAAGCAGCAGATGGTAAGAAGTGGAGGGCTGCTGCCTATGGGCAGCTGCAGTTGATGTCATGGGAGTGCCATAACAACCTTGAGTAGGGGTATTAACTATATTAGTTTCAAATTTCTTATTAGCAAGCTAAGCATACAAGAAATAAAAGTTTAACAGAGTAGTGGTTAAGGATAAGGGACTGCTACCTTATGGCAGCAGCGAGTGGCTGCTGTAGCAGCCTTGGTGAGCCATGTTTGGCGTTGTGTTGCAACTTGAGGGTTTACTTATAAAGCCTAAATTCTAACTCCTAAATACACGCGCACGTAGAATATATAACAAAGCCACTACTCAATTATATGAATCATGAAAAAGATGTCAACTAATGAAGGAAATCTAGTAAGTTATGGGCTGCTATGTTGGGGTTGGGGCTACATGGCCAAGTATGGCCACACCAAGCTTAAGCCTCACAGGGCCAAGCCAAGCTTGGCTGCTGGCCTAGAAAGTCAATAGAGGGCTGCTAAACTAAACTGAGCTATGCTATGGAATGGTTATGTCATAACAATGCTGTTTGATGCACGTAGTCAAGTAAGGGACTGTTTTGGCGTTATAGTGGAAAGCAAGTATTTATAACACTATAACGCATCAAAATGAAACTATAAATGATTTTGAGAACTGTTAATTACCCAAACAAGTTTTAGTTACACCCAAGACATGTAATTCGCTATAAATGAGTTTATAATCTATGAGATAGCGGTTGGCGTAATTAGACTTCTCATTGGAATTGCTAAGCCAAGTTTGAGCTGTTAGTACCTTTAAAGGTTGCTAATGCTATAAGAGGGCTGTTTTGGCATAGCTTAGAAATGCAATGAGTTTGAGTAAATAGTTTGTCAATATAAGTTTGCAAAGCAAATTAAAAACTATAATGTACAATTATATTCAATTCATGGAATACCTTATGTATTCACTTTAAATACATAAGTTATGAAGGAAATTATGTCGTATTCACATAATAAGATACAAAAGGAATATGAATTGAAATTATATGAGATTCATGAATTGGGATTATGTCAAACTTATTATGGAAGGAAATGGCTATTTTGATAGCATGAATGAGGTATTTGAAAAATGTATAGAAATATCTCAAATGTAAGAATACAGACTAAAGACATGATCAATGTGATTATGTGATATGTGAACATACAAGTAATATGACTTGGCTATTTGGGCTAATATGCTTGTAAATGCAAATAATTGTGTAGGATTTGTGAGAACACACAAGTTAAGCTGAATTTGTATCAATAGTCTACAAACAAGGCAAGTATCTACGTCTTACTCTTTATTGAGCAAGTATTTTGGAATTGTTCATATATGGGCAGGTTCTCTAAATTCTGAACTGTCTGTCATTTATTTATGAATAATACAAGGTAATAAGACCTTTTTATTCTAATCAGCTTCAAAAGGATGGGTAATGTATTTTCATGTATATCAAATGAAATTCAATATGCATGAACAGGTTGAAGATAAGTCTGAGCCATTTGTTCTGGCCAGACACAGATGTAAAATATTTCAATTTCTTTATAATAAGTTTTGAAATATTATTGTGCATTGATTTAAGTTATCCAGCTATATTGTTATAGTTTGGAATCCAGTCTGAGAATGAACAAATCCTGAAATGGGATATTTTATATTGCACTCTGGGAGTGGTGACGTTGAACATGAAAATTGTTCTGAATAAGATAGTATTGATCAATACAAGGCATAACGGGTTGATCACCCACCGTGCCCGTAAGATAAGACGGTTCACAGATAAACTTCTGATAGAACCTTTTCAAGAAAAGAAAAAGCTTGTTCATGGTCTTGTGACCTCTCGGCTATTCAATATTTATATAACATTCCAGGAATATGAATGATTCAAGATTTAATTGCTTTACAGTTTTGTTTCACTGTCAAAGCATGCCTCAAAGAAAACATTTATTTGTTGTGAAGATATTAAAGAATGTTATTACTTGCTGAGCAATTGAATGCTCATTCTTGCTTTGTTATAAATGTTTTCAGCTAATCAGGTTCAGGAGGAAGGGTCTAGTAGGGACAAGGGCAAAGGGAAAGCTACTGAGTAGATGAAATATTATGTAATAGATGGTTAATATGTTTGTTAATATTTAACTATCATGTAATAAGCACTTAAAGGTCTACGCACCTGGGATTAGTAGAACTCTGATGTAATAATTTCATTAAGCTTGTTATTATATTATGTTGAATGCTTGATATCGTGAAACACCGAATAAGGGTTTCAAGTACCCGAGTTCGGGGGCGTCACAGAAACAGTAGTACAAGGCTCTCTGTGGAAATTTTGAGTGTGTAAGTGAGAAATGGCGGTTCTTTTTCTTTGGGGAAAAGAGAGATGACGGATCATCTAAGCACGTTTCTCTAGTTACAACGTAATGATGGTAGTGGTGAGGTCCAGTCTAGCACGAGGAGTGCGGGGGTGTTCGTTTATTTTTACTAACAACAATATATTAATTGGGCAATTTTTGTACTCTCTATTTTAACATTCTTAAAATAAGAGAGTAGGGGCAATGTTGGGGCATAATTTTGTGGATCCGGGAGATTATGTGGGACCCGTGCTACGTGGCAAAATATTGCAGTAAGGGTTTTGATATCCTAAAGAGTTTACAGTCCCAGTTAACTTATGACCTTTATTCCATTTGGTTTCCTATCATTGAGGAAGTTGAGTTACATTCAATCAGGAGGGTTTGCAGTTATCTTTACACAAGACTTCTAGTCCAATTAGGGGAGGTGTGGTCACGCTATAAATACATGAGCATAATCTAGATTTCAGGTAATGACTTTTTGTCTACTTTATGCACTAAAGCAATCACGTGCCTCCATTTTTGACGTTTTTTGGTCTGTACATATTCTCACACCGGAGCTATCCTCCGACGACCCTGGCCGTCAAGCTTCTCAATGTGATTGTTTATTCACTGTACAGATTTTACATTCGTTGTTTGGTGATTCGGCGAGCGTACAAATTTTGACATTAACAAAGTTCATTCAATGACACGTGGTTATCCAAAACCAATTTAACATTAATAATTAAGCCTTAGAGACAAATATTGACGAAGATCCTGACCATGAAGTTTTTTTGTAACCAATGAGAAACTACCTCTTTTTCATATCTTGAAAGCCCTAGTTTTCAATCTTTCTTATTTGGTCCTACGGAAGTCTTTTCGAGTGTTGGAGTTATAAAGCATCTTAGAGTATTTAATTCCTTCAGGGATCAAATAATTTATCTCAAAAACAAGAATAGGGTGCTTGTTTGCGCAATAATTACACGCAAGTATACGTGATTAAATATGCAATATAGTGGCAAGCAAGGTATCTTCCCACAGAGAATTATGTAGAATAACTATCAACTACCAATTTTATACTAAATTGATTTTATTAAACAAATGTCTTGAGTTGTTAAATTTTAAAAATAAAGTTAACTAAACTAACTATTCACTAACTACCAAAAGGTTGATTTCAGATTAAAAGGTTTAAAATCACAATTTCCCTTGATGATTCACTTCAATTTCAAAGCTTTCTATCAATTAACGTCAATTATAATGGATTGTTAATCAAGAACTCATTAGCATCTATAAGCACTTTCCGATGGTCTTATAAATAAATATTCCTAAATCCAATTAAGATTAAAATTAGAAAGAACACCCTAATTACTAATCAACTTGATCACTATAATTCTACGTGAATTGAAATTAATAAGGATTTCACACTCAGGTTCTTTTTCAGATTACGTACATAAGGCATATAGGTATATTTTTATCCTATACACAAATCACGAATTCCACTCATGCAGATAACGTAATCATATGCTATTATATTCGTGTCTAAATCTATACTCCATCTACCAATTTCATATAGATTACCACATTAATTATCGGTCAGGCAATTAACAATTAAGCATAAGATATAATAGACCATCTAATTATAATCAATATTAATCAATAAAGAAACAAAATTAATTAAAGTTACTCATCAAGTTCCATTGCAATCTTAAAATAAAATTTAGTTCATAACTGAGTAAAAATCATCATCCAGGAATTACAAAATAAAAGCAAGATAAGAGAGAAAAAAATTGTTCTGAACCACTTCTTGACTCCTCATTCTACCTTTTGTGTTGCTCCTCCTTTGTGATCCAAACTTGCTTTGGTATCTGTTTTTAACACACCAAAGTTTAAACCTTACTATTTACTCTATGCACATAAAATTAAGCACAATATAGTAGCAAGTAAGAATCTATCCCACAGAAAATGATATTAATTATCCTGAATTTTTTCTAATGTCTCTAACAATAAGTAATTAATTTAAGGGGGGTTTGAATTGATTAAAACTAACTAAATAAATAAAATAGGATTAAATTAACAAGGATAATCTGCAGTTCAGTTTCACCTATTAACAGCAACAATATAATCAAGTTAATATTATTTCTTCCTTCAATGAGATTAATAGACCTAGGCAACAACAAGCTCGATCGGTTAACTTAAATTCCCCTTAGATTATCACTTAATGAAACGAGTTCTTCATAATATTCTAACCATCATACAACCTAGAACAAACTCTCTATATTTAATAAAACAGCAACATTAAGAACTAAGGAATTAGACTATTTCAAGCAACAATCACACAAGCTCAGATTATTTAACTTGCCTTTTGATAACCATTGTAACACATAAAAGCTTGACCACAATTAGTATTACTAACTGCTACTTGTGATTGGAAACAATATCAATTACACGTAATACTCTTCCTTAATCTAGCATATGATATTAATCAGATTAATTTAACTGGCCACATTAAAGCAATTAAATCAAATAACATAGAATCAGTTAATTAAAGCAGATTATCAGAACAAATCTCATATAAAAAAGAATAACTAACGAAACTGATCAATTATACTATTATATAACTATAAATAAGGTTCAACATCTCTGAGAACTGAATAAGAAAACTTAGCATGACATGCTTCAATAATAAAACTCTTAATATGTAAAAGTATGTATATGTATATGTGTAAAGTATATCTGATATGATTATAGGTGAGTATTTATAGGCAAATTCTCTAAAACCCTATAAGAAATCGTTTTGAACTCTACTTTGAAAAATCTAAGCAGATGCAGTTTCCTTATTAACTTTGAACTTAGTTTACATAGCAAAATCTACTTCCTTAACCAGTTGTAGCTTCCATATTAGATTATAACTTTAATTCCAAATCCTATTACAAATTAAACTTTTTTGCTCGAGCACCTCATATCCGACCCAGACCCATGTCCATAAGTCGACCCACAAGCGTAGCGTGAAATCTCTTAACAACAAACTTAGAGTCATAGATCGTAGGGTGACAAATCGTAGAATGAAACAGTTAGCCGTAGAGTGAATGTCTAATTCTACCGATAACTTGACTAAATCCACGAATTTGAGAATGAAAACGACCTCAACCAGGGTATCCTCTTTATTAAGACGATATGGAGCACAAAATTCCCTTTTCGAAAACATATTATAATAGACAATCAGACAACTGATGTGAAAGTTATGCTCGTTTCTTCGAATCAGCTCTTTTACCTAATTTCATAAAGTAACTTCACTGTGATCGTAGACTGTCAAGCCAGAAGTGCAAACATAGAGTGCAACTGGCAATCGTCGAGCCCTGACATATTCACAATTCCCGCATCTATTTTCTAATATACTTTTTCATTTATATTATATAATTGTTTAAGAAGAATTTTTTCCCTATAATATAAGATGTTTTATATATATTTAGGAGAAAAAAAAATATTTTTGTACTTTGCCCATGAAGAAATCGAGTAACTGAGAGAGTGGAGAAAGAATAATTAATTAGTGTATATATAAGTAGTAATGAAATTTCAAATCAACATTAATTACTTAACATTAGAAAATTAACTAATGAGATTTCTTAATACGTGTGATTATGTAACATCAATATTGAACTCACACTTCAAATACTTTGATTACTAGCTAGACTTAATCAAAACCACTTTGCTTCTGATGTAATTCTCCAAATCATCAACTTAGCATTAACGCTTCCTTAATTAGTATCATTAACTAAAACAATATCATCATCAAACAATATACGCCAAATTACATCATCGATCGATCTCTTGTAAATATGTTTGGTTCTTTCATTTATAACCAAGTGAAAATAGATATGGATTTAACGTTGGCTCTTAATGCACTCGTATTTTGATTGGAAAGTCACTTGACATGTCATCACATTTACACAGGTTGTCTCATTTTAGTGTACTCTTATTTTGCTGCATTATACATGTCCTTAATTATTACGGATAGTGCATCAGCAGCAGTGGTATCAACATCAGCAGTAGCAGCACAAGCAACAACAAACACATGTGCACAACAAACAAAGGGAATGAAGCTATCTATGAATAGATGCTTAAACATGATCAATACAGCAACAAGGAATGAAAAGAGTGATCATGCTACTGTGGATACTACTAGTCCTTATGATGGAGTTGAGAAACACAGGAACAAAGCTGGTCAAAGCTGGTCACATGATAGTGACAGTTAACTAACTTATTAACTATAGTTAGTTATAATAAACTAGAGTTAGAAGTTATGATTAGCTTGTTCTGTAAGCTACTAGAATAGTATAAATAGCATGAACTAGTATTATTTTACTTTACTTCTTTACAATGTATTAACATTCAGATAATGAAGAGCCGAGTTCTTCTTCAAATTCTCACAAACTGTTATCATGATTTTCATAGTTTTCATGGTATCAGAGCTTACTGCTCATATAGAAGCAATTTTCGTTTAAATTTTCTCTGATTATCAAATCTGTCAAATTCAATCCTTTTCAATACTCCATCTGATATTCTGCATTTTTATATAGTGTTCACAATCTGATTTTCATCTGATTGAATCATTTTCTTTTGATCGATACTTCATCTGATTGAAGTTTTAACCATGGCTTCCGCATCAAGTACACATGAAGAGTTAGTGCAGAACATTGGAGATAATCGCATTTTTGAATCTAATTCACATCCATTATTCTTACACAATAATGATCATCCAGGTATGATTCTGATTTCAAAGAAACTTGCTGGTGCTGAGAATTTTGCTACATGGAAAAGGTCAATTAAGATTGCTTTATCTGCTAAAAACAAGATGATGATTACTGATGGTTCTTATCCTATTCCTGCTGAGGATTCAAATCTATACAATCAATGGATGCGTGTGAATGATATGATCATAAGTTGGATAATGAATACAATTAATGATGAAATTAGTGACAGTATGAAGTTTGTTGAAACTGCTTTTTCTGTATGGACTGAATTAAACGAACGATTTTCAAGCATTGATGGACATAGAATTTATGAACTTCAAAAGGACATAAGTATTTTGGGACAAGAAAATCTGTCAGTTGATATGTATTATCATAAGCTAAAGGGACTATGGGATGAACATGCTGCTCTTGAAGTCATACCTAAATGTACATGTGGTGCATCTAAGACACAAGATGAACAAGAACAAAGAAGAAAGTTAATGCAATTTTTGATGGGACTACATGATAGTTTTACAACTGCAAGGGGTCAAATTCTCATGATGAATCCATTACCCACAGTGACTCATGCATACTCATTAATCAAACAAGATGAAAAACAGAGGCAGGGGTATCAAGTTGGACATGTGAACACTAATGTCATGGCCTTTGCTTCTAGTTCTGGTTTTCAAAATAGGAAGAAATATCCTAATGCTCAGTATAGTAATCAGTCTAAGCCATATGCTTCTAAGGAAGGCATGGAGTGCAGCTATTGCCATGGCAAGAATCATGTTAAGGAAACCTGTTTCAAACTGAATGGATATCCTAACGGACATCCATTGTACAATAAACCTAAGACTTCATTTAATGGATCTGGCACTTGGGGTATCTAAGAAAGGCAATTTTTCTCATAGTTATACTGGTACTTTCCCCCAAGGAAATTCTTCTAATGGATCCAAAGCAATGCAAGTTCAATCTGAAGAAGTAGCTACTGAAGATCATCGCAGGTTTGAGCAATTAGAGGCAAAATTTGATCACTTACTCAATCTAATTGACAAAGGGAAATATAAAGAGTTTTCTATTCCTGATGAACACCTAGCAGGTATTGCTTTCTCATTGCACACTCATTCTGTTAAAAATGGTGTCTAGTGGATCATTGATAGTGGAGCTACAGATCATATGTGTTGTGACATTAATCTTTTCACTTCTATCTTGCTTATTGCTCCTCCTATTCAAGTTGCACTTCCTACTAGATCTTGCATTTCAGTTACACAATCTGGTTTTGTCATGATTAATCCTAAACTAATTTTACAAAATGTTTTGTACATTCCAACTTTCCACTATAATCTTTTGTCCATTAGTAAACTCATACAAGATACTAATTGTTGTGTCAAATTTTCAATACATGGCTGTGAGTTTCAGGACCAGTACCAGATGAGCATACTGGCAACTGGTGACTGCAAGAATGGTTTATATTACCTAGATACACATTCTAATAAAGCTCAGTCTATTTGTACTGCTGCTGCTGCATTTAGTTCTGTTTGGCACCAAAGATTAGGCCATACTTCCTCTACTGTTTTAGCTAAAATCCCTGATGTATCACATACTTTGTCCAATAATTGTCAATCTCTTTGTTTGGTATGTCCCCTAGCCAAACAAACAAAGGTGCCATTTCCTGTTAGCAATTCTAGAGCTGCAAGTTCATTTGAACTTGTTCATTGTGATCTATGGGGGCCTTATAAAATTTCTACTGTTAATGGATGCAAATATTTTCTTACCATTGTTGATGATTATTCTAGAGCAACTTGGAATTTTCTTTTGACTACCAAACAACATGTATGCTCTACTATTAAGGATTTCATCATGTATGCTCACAATCATTTTCACACAACAATTAAAACTTTGAGGACTGATAATGGTACAGAGTTTATGTGGAAAGAAGTCAAATTATTGCTTTCTCATTTTGGTATTGTTCACCAAAGTTCTTGTACCCATACTCCTCAACAAAATGGGAGGGTTGAAAGAAAGCATAGGCAGTTACTTGAGATTTCTAGAGCATTACACTTTCAAAGCTCTATGCCTACACATTTTTGGGGTCATTGTATACTAACTGCAACATACATTCTTAATAGATTACCAACATCTGTTTTACATTTTAAAACACCTTATGAGTTGTTGTTTCATAAATCCCTAGATTATCATCATCTGAAAGTATTTGGGTGTTTATGTTTTGCATCCATCCATCATGCTGATAAGTTAGCAGCTAGAGCTATTCCTGCAGTTTTCATGGGTTATCCTCATACTCAAAAAGGATACAAATTATATTCTTTAGAGGACAAATCCATATTTGTAACTAGACATGTTATATTTCATGAACATGTATTTCCTTTTAAAACACCCAACTTATTCTCAGATTTTAATTTTTCTTCTAATGCAAAGAATGATCCATATTGGTATTCTACTATCAATCCATATACAACAATTAATCCTTCTGAGTCACATCCTGCTGTTCTATCTCATCCTGCTTCACTGGTTTCATCTCCACAACATAATGATCAATCTCTTTCACAACACCATGATCAACCTATTATGCCACACACATCTCCACAACATAATGATCAATCTCTTTCACAACACCATGATCAACCTATTATGCCACACAATGCTCCTCATATTCCACTAAGAACATCTTTAAGACAGAAAACTACTCCTTTGTGGATGCAAGATTATCATATTTCTGGAATGCCAACTGTGAATACCATCACTGTTTCTGATATTCCTGGAAAATATGCATTATCTCAGTATTTTGCATATGATAGATTGCCATCTCATCATCAACATTTTCTGGCATCTATTTCTGCACAGACAGAGCCATCCTTTTATCATCAAGCTATGCATAATCCCAACTGGATTGAAGCTATGAATAAAGAATTGGCAGCACTTGAGGCTAATCACACTTGGGTAGTTCAGTTTTTACCTTCTGGAAAAAGATCTATAGGATGTAAATGGGTTTATAAGATTAAGCATCATGCCTATGGTACCATTGAAAGGTACAAGGCCAGATTGGTTGCCAAGGGTTCTACTCAAGCTGAAGGTATTGATTATCATGAGACTTTTGCCCCAGTGGCCAAAATGGTTACTGTTAGGACTCTTTTGGCTTTAGCCACAGCTAGACAATGGCCTGTGCATCAACTTGATGTCAACAATGCATTCTTACATGGAGATTTAGATGAAGAGGTTTACATGGATTTACCACAAGGGTATATACCTAATTTTTCTACTTCTTCAGATTCTAGACCTGTGTGTCGATTACTCAAATCATTGTATGGACTCAAACAGGCCTCTAGAAAATGGTTTGAAAAATTAACTTCAGCACTTTTACAATTGGGGTATATTCAGTCTCATGCAGATTATTCTTTGTTTACCATCAATACTCCAGATTCATTTACAGCTGTGCTAGTGTATGTTGATGATATCTTAGTTTGTGGTTCTAATGAGAATCATATTTCTGGATTGAAAGTTTTTCTTGATAATCAATTCAGTATCAAGAATCTTGGCTTAATTTCTTATTACCTGGGTATTGAAATCCTTCGAGATTCTACTGGCATGTTCCTCAGTCAAAAGAAATATGCTTTGGATTTAGTCACAGATGCTGATTTGTTATCTGCTAAACCATTGAGTATTCCTATGGATACTAATAAACGCCTTCAAGCTGATGAAGGTCTTCCCTTAGCTGATGTTGATGCATCTGTGTATAGACGGTTGATTGGCAAATTAATGTACTTAACTATCACTAGGCCTGATCTGTCATTTGTGGCTCAACATCTCAGTCAATTTGTTTCTGCACCACGAGCTCCTCATCTCAATGCATTATTCAGAGTTCTCAGATATGTTAAGTTTACAATTGGTCAAGGCTTACATTTTCTTGCAGCTAATTCTTTACAACTCGTGGGTTATAGTGATAGTGATTGGGGTACTTGTAAGCAATCACGACGATCTATCACTGGGTATTGTTTCATGCTTGGTAATTCTCTTATTTCATGGCAGGCTAAGAAACAGACAGTTGTTTCTCGATCATCTGCTGAAGCAGAATATCGAGCTTTAGCCATGACTACTTGCGAATTGTTATGGTTACATGGTTTGTTAGCTGATTTACAGGTTTTAGTCTCCAAACCAACAACTATTCATGTTGACAATAGTGCTGCTATCAACATTACATCTAATCCTGTTCAGCATGCTCGTACAAAACATATAGAACTTGATTGTCATTTTGTTCGAGATAAGGTACTTGAAGGGGTTATCAAACCAGTTTTTATTTCCACTAATGCTCAGTTGGCTGATATTTTCACCAAACCATTGGCTCGATATTCTTATTGGACTATCATTTCCAAGTTGAATATGTGTAATCCTTGCACACCTTCAACTTGTGGGGGGAATATTACGGATAGTGCATCAGCAGCAGTGGTATCAACATCAGCAGTAGCAGCACAAGCAACAGCAAACACATGTGCACAACAAACAAAGGGAATGAAGCTATCTATGAATAGATGCTTAAACATGATCAATACAGCAACAAGGAATAAAAAGAGTGATCATGCTACTGTGGATACTACTAGTCCTTATGATGGAGTTGAGAAACATAGGAACAAAGCTGGTCAAAGCTGGTCACATGATAGTGACAGTTAACTAACTTATTAACTATAGTTAGTTATAATAAACTAGAGTTAGAAGTTATGATTAGCTTGTTCTGTAAGGTACTAGAATAGTATAAATAGCATGAACTAGTATTATTTTACTTTACTTCTTTACAATGTATTAACATTCAGATAATGAAGAGCCGAGTTCTTCTTCAAATTCTCACAAACTGTTATCATGATTTTCATAGTTTTCATTAATCATATCTAACATAATTAGAGAAAACACTAGGTATAGGTTTTTTTTCTCTTTTCTCTAAACCTCTCCAACTGTCGTCTAATTAGGAAAAATAGCCTCTACAGTGTATCTCCTTGTATAAAACCAAATTAGTTGTCTGATACACCCGTGATCTACTTTTAAATGTTTACAAATTACTCTCTTCCACAACTTCATTTCATGACTGATCATGAGTTAAATTGAACTATACTTAATTTGGCTCGACTTGATTGCTATGGAACTTAATTTCTTTGGGATAATAGTTTGTAACGTTTAGTACCGCAATGTGGATTAAATATGGCTAGCTACTGTATGTAATAAACGATGAATGTGTTCTAGATTTTAGCCGTTAAGCTGTAATGTAGAACAAAGTTTTTACTTATTTTTGAGCTTATAATGGAGTTGGCGCAAACAGTAAAAGTGGATCGAATTTATCAACTCCCAATATATAGGTGTGTATATATATATATATTGTTCAGATTACTAATCATTTTTTGGTGATATATATATATATATATATATATATGCATGTATGTATGTATCATATGTTGCAGGGGCTACTGAAGGTGAGTGCAAATGGTGTGATCGAGCTTTTGACAGACTCTGCTGAGGGCCAACAGTTCAAATTAACCGACGGTGTAGATATAGGGGACGATGGAATGATCTACTTCACAGATGCTTCACATAAATACAGCTTTAAGGATTTTGCATTTGACTTTTTAGAGGGTAGACCGTACGGTAGATTCATGAGCTATGATCCATCAACTAAACAAACCAAAGTACTTCTCCGTGACCTCTACTTTCCTAATGGAGTTGCAGTCTCGCCAGATCAGAACTCCGTAGTCTTTTGTGAAACTCCCCTGTATGTTATTTTCTTCATTCTAGAATTAGACAGTAGTACTATATATGACTTTTAAGAAAATTTTAATTTCTCCAAACATATTGTTTATATTGGCGAGAAATGTAGTGGTGGTTATATGATAATATATTGAATCAACTAAAAATAAAAGTAGTGTGATGTTGAAAAATTCATGTCACTTTATAGTTTCAAAATAAAAATGTCTCATTAATTTTAAAAAAAAATGTAAAACTATAATTTAGAACGAGTGGAGACCCCCATCTTTTTTATTTCTTTAGTTTTAAGGTGGTTTTTTTTTTCTCTACACGTGAAGAAAGAATATGTAGAATTAAGCTTGAGATCGATGATTATATGTATAAAGATTTTTCATGCAGTTCAGAAGAATCTAATTAAGGTTATATATAGATTGTGACCCAAAAAGAGAAATGATATGATGATGATGATGATAATGATTATTTGATTTGAAATTGCAGGAGAAGGTGCAAGAAATACTACATACAAGGTGAAAGGAAAGGATCGACGGAGATATTTGTGAATAATTTACCTGGTATGCCAGACAACATTCGATATGATGGAGAAGGTCTCTACTGGATTGCATTAGCAACGGTAATTCAGTTTTGAGAATATCAGTATATATTATTCCTCATTGCCAAAAACTAAACCGTACCTAAAGAATAAGAAACGCTGGTTAATTAATTGGATTTAAAGCTCATGCATGCAACTAATACATATATATAATTTGAATTTCTGGTGAGTAATTCTGTACGTGTGCACTAGGTATTTATATTTCAATTGGCATATACATATATATATATATATATATATATATATATTGGCAGGAAATGACAGAGGCATGGTACTTGGCGCAAAGATATCCTTTTATCCGAAAAGTTATGGGAATAATGGCCAAGTACGTGGGAAGGCCGCACATGGAGAAAAACGGCGGGGCTGTAGCTGTTGATTTACAAGGAATGACGAGTGAGCACTACCACGACCCCAGCTTGTCACTGATTTCAAGTGCCATCAAGATTGGAGACTATTTATATTGTGGTTCCATAGCACATCCATACATTATCCGCCTCAATCTGACTCAATTTCCTGCAATTTCCGGTGCATGATGAATTGATGATCGATCTCCCTCACGACTTGTACTTGATTACTTTCTGCGGATCTTGGAATAAAATATTGTCGAAGAGATTGAAGATGATATTCTTCTAAAAAAATATTTAATTAATTTCAACATCCCATATATATATATGGAAAAGTTGTAACCGGTTCTGTGGCGATGGTTCGAACCGTCGCCATAGCAAGTAAACCGCCATAGCAAGTAAACCGTCGCCATATGGCAACAATTTTCTTTGCTATGCGACGGTTTGTACCGTCGCCAAAGCAGGTTTGTCAACGAACTTAGAGAGCCGGACTGATATATATATATATATATTCAAGCAATTAATTAAATTGATAATAGAGCTAATTTTGATGCTAGCACTCTATTTCCTTGTTATGATCAGAGTTTAATATTTCTATATGGTAATGGCATGGCTTGAAAAAGTCTAAGCACTTAATTTCCGTAGGTGGAGCTCATCTTTTGGCTTGTACCGTTGTACGTGAAAGGCTGCCTGCCCATATATACATTAATTAATTGGCCTTAGAAGTCTCCCCCAGTACAAGCTACCTTCCCAGCTGAATTAAGTTCTTGGCAGATCTTCAAAAACGGGATAAATCAATTTTTGGTGTTTGTACTGAGACCCCATTTACAAGTTGGTACCTCAATTGAAAAAAGTAATAAATTGGTGCTTGTACTAGAAAAAAAATTACAAACTGACACTACAAAAAAATGGACGGCAACGATTTTTTGAGAAACGACTTATAAAGTCATTGTCAAAAATGCATGTTTAACAACAAAATTTGTCGTTTGTTTCAGTTTGTGAAAAACTTTCATTTTTGGTAATGAAATTAATAGGTCTTTGCAAAATTTCGTTGCCAATTTGTTGGCGAGAAAAAAAATCTCTGCCCATTTAGTTTTTTTGTTGCCGAAGTGTTGGCGGTAAAAATTCATCTCCCGCCACTTGATTTCTCCTCATCGTGGGCAACGAAAGGTTTTTTTCCAGCTATATTTCGTAGTCTGATATGGATCACATTCATTGTCAACAATTTTTCTTCCGTTGCGTAATTTGTACAAATTTTTGCAACGACTATTAAAATGACAATCACCTTCCATCAGTTCAATGGTTTTTTTTCCGTTGTCCAATGTACCTGATTTATTCTCAAATATTGTATTAAGAGAGTTGCTTGCCCAATTAATATTTGACCTAAAACAAGTTAAGGACTGTAATAATAGCAAAACACCAACTGCAACAATAAATTAACTAAATTTAAACTTTCCATCATATTTAACCAAAATAGAAAAATCATAATCCAAATATCATAATGATTTACCGAGTCTAACATGTTTAACAAAATATCCAAATTTTTGTAGTGTCCACAACAAAAGTTCAACAGTTTTGAATGTCCATAAATAATGATAAGGAGTTGTTTTCAGCTTTTTCTATCCCTGACCTGGTGTTGTCTTAATCAACCGTAGAATTCTGAATTATCGGCCAACTTGTTCATTATATTCTCAATATTGTCAATCCGTTTGTCTTGTGCCTGAATGGTTGACTGAATTAACTCTTCATTCTTAGAGCGAGACTCTTCCAACTCTGATGTCAATGATTTTTCTTTCTCGTTAGATGACGACTTCTCTGCTCGAGTCCAAAACCAAACAATCTCTCTGCCTTTTTTTCCAACACTCAAGTCATACTCTCCCTTATTAGTGTCAACGTCATTTTCAGATTTTGCTTCCATCTCAACGATGCATTCACTCTCAAGTGATTTCATTTCATTATGTAAAATTAAAAATAAATGCAAATAATTCAAACATAATCCTAAATTCATAACTCACAAGACTCAAAACCCATCAGGTTAGAATCAAAAGTGAAGTTCTGAAAACTAAAGTTAAGCAAATTAATTAATGTAACATGTGCAGTCTTCAAATAAGGCCAAAGATTATATCGTTGTTATTGCAGGAAATTACCTTAACTATTTCTAAGCAAGTAAGCAACTTAAAATAAGGAACCAATCAAATTGATTAGTTACCCTAACTCATAGGAAACTGTGACAGTGCCATATAAACAGTAAGCAGAACCTAAGTTATATGTCACATCAACATGTTCAGAATTTATGTCACAATCACGGATTCGATTACCATGAAGTTCACAACCACGGATCCGGCTACGTGTTAGCACTCTATTGGCCAATTAATCAACTTACCAAAAAATGAACTTCATGCTAACCACTCCCCACAACCACATATTCAGTAAATTTGGTCATCGATTAAAATATTTTTGCAGAATCATAATCATAACAGATGACGCATATAAAACATAACTGAACTACAGGTGCTACTTTAGGTGCACACATAAGAATAATCAAGGTTGTTAAGCACTTAAACAAGGCGTGCAATTTCACTAAAACCAAGCTAGCACCAAATGATTTACATGCACTTGCAGTCCACATTAAAATGAATAAAAGATTTAGTAAACAAGCTTCAAACATCAACTATACAAGAGCTATTAAATAAATCTCTCTCTTAATATAACATTCGTAAAATTTAGCTCCATTAATAATATAAGAATCAAGACTGATCAACATGTGTTAAAAGTTACTGCTATTTTATTATTCAACTTAAAAACAAGATTACTATAAATAAATTATATGTCTAAATCAAGTAGCTTCTTTAACTTCAGTTAAAAGATTGCAATGTAAATCAAGACTAAGGTCTAAATCATATGTCTGACAGTCTCTATTATCAAAAACAAGGTATGGTTTGTACGAGTTATGTATGCAAATTCATTTTCAGGTTGTACCCACTCGTTTGTTCGCTTTTTATGATGTGTGCTTTTGTAACCTTCAATTGAATCTCCCTGAAAATTGAATTAAAATAATTAATAACAAAATCATTATTGAGGGATGTGTTTCACCTTACATGTTTTCTAATGGCATGCCAGAAAATTAAAAGATCCTAGTTGCTGAAAATTTGAGGCTGCTTCACACAATATCACAAGCCTCAAAAAATTTAACCTAATTGAAACATACATACATATATACCGTCTTTGAATGATTAACAACAAATGCTTAAGTGAAATGCATTAGTTAAATCCTACTAAGATTGATGGGTCCTAGATACATGTCATTATCCACATAGGATCTGTTATCCTACTAAGACTTTTTCGTCATGTCCGTTAGTTAAATTTAAATTCCAGTCTCAAGCTCCTCTCCAGGACTTGAGATCCTATTACTATCAGTAATAAATACTCCTTCAACAGGCGGAGAAGCCTTTACAAAGTTTTATAGACAAACTTCCAACTATTTCCAACTAATCTATCTTCGACAGCAAGCTCCCCGCTCCCTCCTCAAGTTTAGTTGTATCTTCTTTTGAGTTTAGTTCTATTTTATGATCTGGTCTTGAAATAACAACCTCTTCCTCACCTCACAAGTACACTAGAGACCCAACTTCCCGCTGACCTCTCTAAAACTTTGGTCTTGGTCGAAGAATTACTCGTCTTTCTCACAGGTACATAAAATAAACTAACTCTAACCTCTTTCTCTTTTTACAAATGATATTACAACAATGTGCTTCTTAAATAAGCAGATAAGAATTTAGTACAGATAGATGCTTCTGAAATAAGCAAATATTAATTAAAGAGCAAATATATTTATAAAAGTTCACAGACTTTTATACTGAAGAAAATATGTTTCTTTGTAAGCAGATAATAATTTAGGCTTTGATAAAATAATGCTTCTGTGTAAGCAAATATGTAAATTTATGCACTGTTATAAAAGTTTAAATTATTTTTATATTTTGTGTGAAAAATGCTTCTTCAATAAGCAAATATGTCAATTTTAGCTTTAGCTCAAAAATGCTTCTGTATAAGCAAATATATCAATTTTAACTTTAGCTCAAAAATGCTTCTGTATAAACAAATATGTAAATTATGCACTGTTATAAAAGTTTAAATAAATTTTATATTTTGTGTGAAAAGTGCTTCTTGAATAAGAAAATATGTCAATTTTAGCTTTAGCTCAAAAATGCTTCTGTATAAGCAGATATATAGTTTAATGCAAATTTATAAAGTATTAATATTCTTTATGGATTAAAGAAATATAATTTTAAGTTCAAATATAAAAGTTTAAATTACTTTTATATTTAGAGTGAAAATACTTCTGAGTAAGCAGATAAATCGTTTTAAGCTTTGAATTAAATATGCTTCTATATAAGCAGATATATTCACTTAAGTTTGTGATATAAAAGTTTAAATAACTTTTATATTATGCAACAAGTATTTTATGAATAAATGAATTTATGATCAAATATTTGTGATGACAAATATCAAGTATAATAAATAATCAGTTAAGCAATACTTGATATAACAAATATGTTTGTTTAACTCAGATATTTTCTGACAAGTATTATATGAAGGATTTTGTGTTCAAGTATTTGTATTTAAAAGAATAAATCAATTTAAGCAATAATTATCAAGTATAACAATTTAATTAGTTAAGCACAACTTGATATAACAAATATACTTGTTTAACTCAGATAATATATATTTTATATTTTATCTATTATGTGATAAAGTATAAACAAAGTTACTTAGTACTATAAGGAATCGTACGGTGTGAATCCCTCATTAAGAGGAATGTCTCCTGTAGCCTTGTGACGTCTTAGTATGACAATATTTATAATTCTCACAATTGATATTTATATAAATATTTTCAATAGATCACTACGATTCTCAAGTTCAGTTCGGACGACTACTCTTTTTGGAGTAGTATCTCAGTGTCGTCTTGAGCTATCAAGTGTCGTATCTATTTACTATATTTATATAAATAATATTAATAAAAAGTTACTTGAGACTATAAGAAATCGTACGGTGTGAATCCCTCTCCGTAGAGGAATATCTCCTGTAGCCTTATGGCGTCAGATTAAGTAAATTTTTAATTTGATAAATAGATGAAATATAAATATATAAAATTGTGTAT
The DNA here is from genome assembly GCA_020205555.1 of Panax stipuleanatus. Taxonomy (NCBI): domain Eukaryota; kingdom Viridiplantae; phylum Streptophyta; class Magnoliopsida; order Apiales; family Araliaceae; genus Panax; species Panax stipuleanatus. The sequence goes on along the minus strand of CM035125.1, from coordinate 816,248 downwards.
AACAATTTATATTCGTATATCTATAAATATAAATAAGCAAGAGATAATTTAAATAAAGTAAATCAAACAACTTATCTCAAATGCTTAGACCAATTTTCTCTTCTCAAATGATTAGAACTTTGATAAGAAGAGAGAGATAGCTTCTTAGAGAGAGAGTACGTAAGAGGAGTATAAGCTTTTCTTTGATAGTGAATTGGCAAATTGAAAATGAAAGGAAAGCCTCCTATTTATAGATTTTTGAAATCAGGGGTAAAATGATAATTTTTGAAATTTGATTTTAAATGAATGGTTGAGTTTTAATAATTTTGAAATCAAAGATCCGGATAAAAAACAATTCACGCGGATTGCCAAATAGATCGCCCTCATTTTTCCGCCCAGGCTGAAAATCAATTCACTAGCATTTATTGCACTATTTGACTAACGCATGTTGAAAGCCACATGCCAGCACACACGGTTTTGTCCAAGAAGAATGTCATGGTTTTGGTATAAAAAATTTACCAGCTCATTCTTTATACACGGTTTCAGCAAATCAACATAAGCATACACACATGCATTTAATATATGTATATTATTATTTATATCATGTAATGCATGCATGCGCCACACATATATATATATATATATATATATATATATATATATATATATATATATATATTATATTTAATAAAAATGCAATGATTACTTATATATGTATGCAATGATTACTTATAATATATATAGATATATATACTAATAATATATATATACGGTTTTATATATATAGGTATAAACATACTTTAGCTAAACATATTTTGTTATATGATATATATATATATATATATATATATATATATATATATATATATATATATATATATATATATATATATATATACTTATATATTATTTTAATAATATATGCACGCAATAAATACTTTTTGAAATAATAAAATTAATCTGAGAATAAATAGAAAATGCCCACATATCAAAAAATGATTTGATCAAAATCTCCATCTTCTTTCCAAATATGGTCAAACAAGCTTTTAATGCTCAGCAAATGGCTTTGTCCCAAAAAGCATGTCACATTTTATTTCCAGCACATAAGCAAGTATTGTCCTAATATAAATGACCCATTTGTTTTAACACTTTATAAATCAAGATCAAGAAAATTAATAAGATTTAGAAAATATTTTCTGTCAAAGTAAATAAGATAATTAAAACAATAATAAAAAATCCTATGGAGAGGATTCTACTCTTTTAATTAATTTATTTACTAATTATTGTTATCATCACAATAAATCTAAAAATTGGAGACCCAACAACCTCGTTAGTCGAAAATCGATAAGACGATGTTGAAAAGCATGATATAAAAATCAAACTTATCATAACATGCATGTTTCTGTATGTGTTACCATTAGAGTAAGAGGGTGTGCAATCTAAGCCAAACAATCTGATGCTCATCTCTGGTTTGGACCGCGTCACTCCCTAGTTCAAATCAGGCGCGGCCGCTCCACCTTACATAGGAGTTTGACTATTTTGTTTGTAATCGAAGATTGATGCATGCTTGAATGGTTATCCTAATCTGTAATGTGACGCCCCCAAAATAGGTTCAATACCAACTCATTCTGAGTCGCCAAATACATGGTACAGAATTTCAAATACAAAACTTTTATAACAAAAGGTCGTAAGAAATACGACCATACAACTGTGAATTTCAATGCAAATCGTATATAATACAAAATATAAACATTCAAATTCATTCCTTATTTATTACAATTATTATCCCAATATTTTATAGAATAGTGAGGACTTCTACAGATCTAACTCTGACCATTACACTGTTCCTCGACTAGTTCCCGCAACATTCTTATTCTCTGAAGAGGACAATAGATGAAAAGGGTGAGCTCAACTAGCCCAATAAAAAATATTATGACTAAGATAATAAAGAACAATTTATCGTTAGTCTTCAACAAATCAGATAAAATATTATGAACAACAAGTTTTAGATCAACAACTGCATCGCAAATAACAATTCATTAGAAGAGTTAAGTAGAAAAAAATGTTTACTATCTTCTATGATTTGAAAGTCCATAATCAATATTTTATCCCTGTAACATCAATCAATATATATCTTGAATCAAATATTCATCTTTGCACTACGGGCCAAAGATATTCATTTGTATCACCAGTAGTCATGTTCATCTCAACACCTGTCCATCTTTGCACTATGGGCCAAAGATATTCATCAGGTAATCATTCATCTTTGCTCTACAGGCCAAAGATATTCAGTTATATCACCATTTAAGACTGAGGATGATGAAAAATAATATAAATAACGAATCCAATGAGATAAAGGACAAATATTAGGGATTCGTAATTTAGTTTATCCAAGTTTAAGAATACTCCATAATGATACGTTGTGGAACAAAATTCAAGAATAAAGATCAAAACTTGGATTCAATCAAAGATAAGACCCATAATAGCCAACTTGAACAAATAGAAGAAAATTTAATTTTTCTGTAAATAGTGCCGTATACGTGAATAGTAACCCCGACGAAAAAAGTAAGAATTTCATAATAAAATTCATGCCAATATTTTGGTATAATGATATTGAAAAGAATAACATCATTTATGAAAAAAATAACATTCCTTACAACTGTTGAACGAAAATAATATTCCTATGAATATTGAATAAAGATAATATTCATTATGAATATTGAACGAAAATAATATTCCTTACGAATATTGAACGAAAATAAAATTCCTTACGAATACGAAAAATAATATCGTAAGCGAATATGAAATAAATAATACCTCTTACCTTAAAAGAAGAGTATTTCTGAACGGTAGGGGGGATATTCTTAAAGAAAACTTGCACGATTTTTTACACTCAAAGCTTCCTTAAACTCTAAAAAAATACGCTCAATATTATAGAAGAAGAATTCTCTGATTCTGGTGTGATTTTCATTTTTAAAATTAAGCATCCTATTTATAGGAGAATGGAAGGATACTATTTGAATAAAAATCACGGACTGCACAGGAAAAATTCGGACAAAGTTCACGGGCGCGCACTGACGAAAAAATTTGATTTTACTATTCATTACTGTGCAATAAAATATTCTAATAAAACAAAAACTTTAAATATATATATATATATATATATATATATATATCTTCCGCCTTTTGGTATCAGAGCCATGAGCTGTTCTTTTGCTAAGCGTAGTTCTTTATCTGTATCTTCTAGTCATTTTTAAAAAATCAAAAGTTTTTGATCTTTCTTTGTTCAAGAAGTCACCTAGTCTCTTTGTATAAACCACCTTCCATCGCCATAGGTCCCTGTCCAGCCTTTGTAAGTCTCGAGAGTATGAGCAGTTTTGGCTTTCTGGGAATCACTAGATGATAGGGTATGTGTTTATGTTAAGCAAAGAAAGGGGTATGTATGGAAGAACACAGATATATTAAAAACTTTAATTTTTAATTATGAGTAGATTATTCAGATCTAGTTCGTCGGTTAGTAATAGATCCTCTCTTCCTCCTGTTCCAAACATAGTTAACCAAGAAGAACACAGCTATGAAAACATTAATCAAACCCTTAGTAATTGGAACATACCTAGTGTGTCTCCTAAGGAGATTTACCAGTCAACTTTTATTGATAATTTTAAAACTGATTATAATGTTAAAACTGTTGAACGTGTTTATGCTATTAATAAAGAATACGAAAATTATAGTCTTCTTTCTCCTGAGGTTATTTCTAAACATCGTAAGAAAGGCTATAATTTCATTCATATTGGCTTAGTTCAGGTCGCAGTTAAGCCGTTAACTATTAAAGGAATAAACTCAAGTGTCTTCTTATGTTTAAGAGATGCTCGTTATCTCAATTACGCTCCTAGTATTATTGGAATTATGGAGTCGAGTCTACATGATGGTCCTATCCACTTTAATTGCTTTCCTGACCTTCCTTTGAGTTTATCTGATATTAATCTATTAAAAGCCTTAACTCTGAATATTAAAACTGCAGGCGAGATAACTCAAATGATTGAGGGTTCTCAACCTATAGCTTTAATATACAGAATTTATTATAAGGTTATGAAGACTAATTTAAATATTCACGCACTTAATAAAAGTTCCAAGGATCATACTATTCTTATTCAAAGCAGTACTAGTAACGTTAATATCCAAACCCCAAAGACTATTCTTTGGAAAGATATTACGTTGCCTAGTCAGTGGATTCTTCCCCAAGAGATTCCACAAAAACCTGTTAATAATAATTTATTAAATCTAGAAAACATTAAACAATTTTTTGATGGTACTGTTCGGGTCAGTTTCGAACGTACTAAAAGACCTTTAATTATAGAAGAATTTACTAATTCTTCAATTCCTTCTATTTCAAGAAGAGATACCGAAGTTTTAAGCGATTTTTCTATTCCTGATATAAAAATAAAAGGTGTTTTGAATCAGGGACAGACAAGTCATCCTTGCTACACTCCAGCCTTTCATGCTGAAGAGGAACAAGATGATGTGTCTCCTACAGTCTCTGTAGGCCCTACTCCATCTGATTTTGACGCCCCTATTAATCACCAGTTAAGAGTTATGACTAAAGTTACTAAGTTAGATTGGGATAGTCTGGTTACAGATTTCAATACCAAATCTAATCAGGATAAACGCCATGCTTTTCGTAATAACTATGATAAGCATGATCGCGATAAAATTATTCATAATTGGAAAAACTATGTTAAAAGCAATAGAGAGAACCTTACATTTTATGATTGGTATGATAAATATCACTCACAATGTAAAGTTCTTACTAAAAGTCAGTGGCTGAAAGAGGATAAGTCTAAGATTTTAGCTTCACATCCTCCTTTAGAAACTGTTCTTTTACAGGTTAAAAATGCTTCTGTGGTTGCCAGCCCTTTTAAGGTTGCTAATGGTAAAACTGATGATAAAAAAATTATTGAACAAAATAATTTCACTAATCAATATTTAGTCACAATAGGTAAACAGCTTGATAAAATTGAAGAAAAATTTGATCATGCTTTGGTTAAAAATTCTCAAGAAAAACTTGACCAACCTTTACTGACTCTTCCTCCTGACAGAGAAGGAAAGGGATTGCCTAATAAAGATTACGATCTAGTTAAAAGTATAGATAAGTTGATTAAAAAAATTGGTTCAAGCTCTGGTGAACCCAGTGGAACTGTTGCCATCATTGACCAGATCCAAGAATCTGACAATGAGAGCAATAGTGATTCTGAAGAAATTTCTGAAGTTTCTTCTATCCCTGATCTTGCTGAACAATGAAATAAATTAACTTTTAATAACACTAGCATTACAAAAAATTGGTATTCCAGACCAACTCCCCCTGATCTTCAGTATGAGGAGAAGAATCTTGATAATCAATTTTCTGTTTCGTCTAATAAAATTTACGAATGGAATATTGATGGTTTTAGTGAGCATCAGATCCTTACCAAAATGAATCATATGTCTATGGTTGCCAATAGCTATATTACAGCATTTAACAGTCTTACTCAGCCTGATATCGTTGAAATATTAGCTAATGGATTTACTGGTGTACTTCGTTCTTGGTGGAAAAAATACCTCGATGAAGATGCAAGGGCTTCTATTATCCATACTCGCCAGTTAGATGACAATGGTCAGCCTATCTTCCGTGAAGATGTTGGCTTTGGTATCCCTGATGGTATTAATACTTTAATTTTCACAATAATAAAACATTTTATAGGAACTCCTAGTAATATCACTGAAAGAATTCATGATCAGTTAAGTAATCTCACTTGTCCCACTTTAAGTGATTTTAGGTGGTACAAAGACGTTTTTATCTCTCGTGTTATGATGAGAAATGATAGTAATAAACCCTTTTGGAAAGAAAAATTTGTTAATGGTCTTCCTAGCCTGTTTGCTCACAAGGTTAGAGAAGAGCTCAGTAAAACTCTCAGATATATTGATTATGATAACCTAACTTATGGTAACATAATTAGCTATATTCAAAAAATTGGATTAAAAATGTGTATTGACTTTAAAATTGCTAAACAAGCCGCTAAGGATAAGAAAAAAGCTAAATATGAGCTTGGTACTTTTTGTGAACAATATGATCTGCCTCCTATTGCTCCTTCAAGAAGGAATCATAAGAAAAGGCAAATTGAAGGTCATAAAAAACGTAAGCATTATAAGAAGCGTTCTAGTCAGTCTAATAACAAAGAAAGTTTTTACGAGAAACCTAAGTCAAGAAAGAAAGCTTATAATAAAAAGTCTAATTTGGTCTCAAGTCTGATATCTCTGAGTTAAGAAAAGATATGACCAATTTGGCCTCTAAAAGGTCAGATCTTCATATTTCTGACTCTTCCGATAGTGACGATCAACCTGAATCTTCAGGAGCCAAGGATGAAGAATCCTTGCTTATGGTTAAAGGTAATTCTTTAAAAAGATTAAAAGATATAACTATTCAAAAATGGTATATCATGGTGCGGTTAATGATTGATAGGAACTTTTGCTATTCAACTTCCTGCTCTTGTGGATACTGGTGCAGACCTTAATTGCATTCAGGAAGGTTTAATCCCTACCCATTTCTATGTTAAAACTAGTGAACGATTAAACTCTGCTAATGGTAGCATTATGAAAATAAAATATAAACTTCCTAGAGTTCATATTTGTCAAGATAATATGTGTTTCAAAACTTCATTTGTTCTAATTCGCAACTTGACTGATAAAATAATTTTAGGCTTACCGTTTATATATTTATTATATCCTTTCACCACTAGTAACAATGGCTTGACTACTGAACACCTAGGACAAAAGGTGATATTTGAATTCATCACTCAACCTAAGGAAAGAGATTTGAAATTCATTCAGGATGAGTCTATTTCAAAGTCGCTCAATTTGTTAAATTGTAAAACTTCTCAGTTAAAATATCTAAAACAAGAGATTAAGTATAAACATGTTGAGGATCTTCTTCTGCTTGATAAGATTCAGGATAAGATAGAAGAGCTTCGTCTTTTTATGGTTAAAAATTTATGTGCTGATTCTCCCAATGCCTTTTGGCATCGAAGGAAGCATGTGGTTAGACTTCCTTATGCTAAAGAATTTAAGGAGCATTTAATTCCTACTAAGGCCAGACCTATCCAGATGAGTCATCAACAAATGGAATTATGTAAGCAAGAGATTAATGATTTGCTTGCAAAAGGCCTAATAAAACATAGTAAGTCTCCTTGGTCTTGTCAAGCCTTTTACGTTAATAATGAAGCTGAAAAGGAAAGAGGAGTCCCTCGCCTAGTTATTAATTATAAACCTCTTAACAAGGTTCTTGAATGGATTAGGTATCCCCTACCCAATAAAGAAGACCTTCTAAGTCGACTTAGTAATGCTACTATTTTCAGTAAGTTTGACCTTAAGTCTGGGTTTTGGCAAGTCAGTATTCATCCTAGTGATAGATATAAAACTGCCTTCACTACCCCCTTTGGTCATTATGAATGGGTTGTTCAAGCATTTGGCTTGAAGAATGCCCCCAGTGAATTTCAAAATATTCTCAATGAAATTTTGAATCCCTTCAGTCATTTTATCATTGTTTATATCGATGATATTCTGGTTTTCTCCAAGTCAATTGATGAACACTTCAAACACCTGAATTCATTCTTCAAAGCCATTAAAGTCAACGGTTTGGTTCTCTCACCAACCAAATGCAGTTTATTCCAAGTTAGAGTTAAGTTTCTTGGTCATGATATTCATCACGGTTTGGTTCGTCCAATACAAAGAGTCATCCAATTTGCTGATAAATTTCCTGACAAAATTACTGACAAAACTCAGCTCTAGCGTTTTTTAGGATCTCTTAATTACGTCGGAAAGTTTTATCAAAATCTAAGAAAAATCTGTAAACCTTTGTTCCTTCGTTTACAGAAGAATCCTCCTCCTTGGACTGATGAACATACTGTCATCGTTCAACAAGTTAAGAAATATGTTAAGGTTCTTCCTTGCCTTGGCATATCTAATGAATCCGCTTTCAAAATTATTGAAACTGACGCCTCCGAAATTGGGTTCGGTGGTATCTTGAAGCAGAAGTTGACTCCTGCTTCTTCTGAGCAAATTGCCCGATTTCACTCTGGCGCGTGGAATCAAGCTCAATTAAATTATAGCACAATTAAAAAGAAATTTTGGCTTTAGTTTTATGTATTAGTAAATTTCAAAATGACTTATTAAATCAAAAAATTTTGGTTCGCATTCACTGTAAGTCTGCAAAATATATTTTGGAAAAGGATGTTAAAAATATTGCTGCTAAACATATTTTTGCCAGATGGCAATCTATTTTAAGTATTTTTGATTTTGATATTGATTACATTAAAGGCAGTGATAATTCAGTTCCTGATTTTTTGACTCAGGAATTTATTAATTCAGGTACCCCTCAAATTCAAAATGAGTGTGAGAGGATCCAATAAGAATGTTCGGGCCCCTGGCCCTCCTGGCCCAGTCCAGCCTAGTCAGAAGCCCATGGGAGCTGTAATCCCTCATCCGGTTACACCTCTTACAGTAGTTAATAGATTTACCCCCCTTATTTCTGGGACAAAGCCCTTTAGCTCGGCTCTGGTCAGCCCCCTCAGATGATTGATCCTTTTGCTTCGACCAGTAATCCTACTGCTGGTCAACGTACTCAAACCGAGTACATCCCTGTTTATTCCACCAATTTATTTCATATTGAAAGACATATAAAATCAATTGATGATCCTATTAAATTGGCTGCCCAGTTCTTCCCATCTGGTTGGCATTTCATTCCCCTGGCTCCTTATAAATCTCTTATGTATTATAAGGATGTCTTACTTCAAACTCAGTCAATTCTTATTAAACCCATTTATGATAGAAATGATTCCTCAAAAATCATCTATCATTCTTTATATATTAAACAGATTATCACCATGCCAAACTGGGGTAATCATCCGTCTGATTTAAGACAGTTAGAAGATCATGATAGCCAGTTCTGCTATTATGATTACATGGAAGCTTGGAACAGGGTTTTTCTGTTTCAAACTCCATCGTTTAGTCATTCGTGGTTCATTCAATTTGACCACAAATTTAAAAGTCAAATCCCTCATTGATTCGTTTTATGGTGGGAACGATTTGGTCTCATCTATAAAATTTTTCCAATTGAGCTCTAGTCTGTTCTTAATGTTTTCAGTGCTAGGGTTCCTGCTGTGCAGTCTAATTGCTGCATTCCAGTAATTCTTCATTTCGCTAGTAAATACAAAATTTCATGGATTCTTAAATGGAATTATGGATTCTATTCTCCTGTTGCTAATGTTGCTCTTTCATCTGTTGTTTCTTCCGAGAAAGAGGTTTCCAGTAATAACCTTAGTCAAATTACTCATGTCACTCGTGAATTTTCAGTAAAATGGTGGGATAAGTTTGATCCTTATCGCATTGTTAGTCAAGTTCAGAAGGAATTTCCTAATCCTTCTCCTATTTAAACGATTCCTCCTTTAAAGGAATCATCTTCTAGTAAATCAAAATCCAAGAAATCTTCAAAGCTTGATTTTGCGGATATTGAGCATTGTACAGATAATGAGTTAAAACAGTTATCTCGTCTTATTAAAAAACGAATGGATAAACTCAGTGAGGACTCAGTTCCCTCTGTTTTTTCATCCTCTTCGTCCCATTCCAGTCACCATTCTAGTCATAATGATCCATACGGAAGCATCTCCCTTCAAGATGCTCAAGACCCATTTGCCTAGGATTCCTACAGTTACAATGGTCAGCCTCTACAGTTACAATGCTCCTGCCCGCGCAGCCCGTGCTCCTTTGTCCAAAGTTGCCGAAAGCAGGTGTTGAGTCATTTGTCGTCTTGTATGAGTCATGTCTTGTTTGTCGGCCATCTGTGGTCGATTAGTCAAAAGTTATTCTGTTTTGTATTTTTGAGTCTGTATTTTATTCAAAACGCGTCTGTAATAGTGAAAAGTTGATTGTAATAGTCAAAAGTTGTAATAATGCTTTCATCTTTTGATAAAGCATTACTGTTATGTAATAGTCATTCATGTTCTGTTATTATTGAGTTGTATTAGTGATGCCTTTTCTCTTCCTATATAAGAAAGGCTTGGCCATTTGTTTGAGGCAGGATTTAGTAATCCAATAGAAAGCTTGTGAAGACTTAGATTCCTATCTAACGAATCTTCAGCTCTCTTGCCTTCTTCCTTAGACATGCTAAGTTTCTATAATCGAGTCTGTTTGTAAGTAAACCCAAGTTATCTGTTTGTAGCTATTACTTTATTCAATAAAAATTTTGTTTATATTAAACTTTTGTTTACATATGAACTGATGTTATTATTTCTTATAGTTTTGCTATAGTTGTAATTCATCTTTGTATGCGCCACTCTTGTAATTCATCTTCCGCCTTTTGTATATATATATATATTACCTACCGTATAAGTTGGTAATTATAATATATATATATATAATAATAATAATAATAATACTCCCTCCCACACACGTTTCTTCCCCCCCCCCCCCCCCCCCCCATTTTCAAACTCCTTAAAATATATATATATAACAAAATTAAGATAACTTTTACCGACAGTTTTGAAAAATGGGTAAGTGGGGGTCCATGTAACAAGCAAAATTTACAACAAATACTTCAATAAAAACCCCTCTATTTATCTCAATTCACTTGGCTTCACAAAACACATTTTTAACATTAATATTATAATTCACAATATTAACAACCAATACTGATAAAAACACCTCAGCACTAATTCCTTCTTTTATATCCACAAAAATAATTATTTTCTTATCATATAAATCAATAATTAATCATTCACAAATAATATTACAGAACTACAATATTGACAACTAGGTCGTTCTCATGAAAGAGGGGGCCTTCCGATAAGAATTTCTCCTTACTAGCGCGCAATTAAATAACCCCTCCTAGGCAGAACTTCCTTAGACATTGCCAATAATGTCATCTAATAATATTATTCAAAATAATATGAATTATTGATTTGATAATGTGAAATACTGTGCAATGACAATTATTGAATCAATAAAATATTATGCAATTATCAATGTAGCAATTATTGAATCAATAATATAAAATATTGAACAGTAATTACTGTAACAATTATTGAGTAGTGACTTCTTACGTAAGAATCAATAATTAGAATTATTGTGCAATACCGTGTGCTACTGTGCAATACCGTGTGCTACTGTGCAATACCGCGCATTACTGTATTTTAACTACCGGATATTTCAACAGTTTTAACGGTAACAACCACGCCGTTATTTTTAGAAAACTCATTCTTGTCGTTTTCTTCATCCGTTAGTTATTCCGTTTTGGGGCCCACAAATGGCTGCGCCGTCGTACGAATATTCCCCGACAACAACAATATTCCACGACCAAACGAATATTCCCCGACAACAATGAATATTTTATTACCACTTTTTAACTTTTGCAAAATTTGCACAAATCACCCCATAACTTACCACATTCATCAAATCAACACCTTACTATTTAAAACAATATATATAGAGAAAATTAAAAAAAAAAATTATTCATAAAAATTGGGCTCTTACATGTAATACATGTCTAGAACATTATTCAAAGTGTCAATAAGTATGCTAACATATAATCATAGAGTTAATAAAGTGTTTATAAACTTCAAATGATAAGTCAAGCGAGAGTTGCGAGCTATGTTATTTGATTTCATAGTGTCTTACAAACTAATTTTATGCTATGTACGTGTTAGTACATAATGACGTACGTATAGTACTAGATGACTAAGTAAGAATCGCATGTGTATAACTTACATATTAAGTTTGTATATCAAATGTACATAGCTAATGAATATCCTATATACGTAAATATATTATAATAGGATTCGAAAAGTGTTGATAAGTTTTACGTTGGTAAACTATGCTTAAGGCAAGTATCTATACTCTTTATTTGAGCATTACTTGAGCTTGTACTGTTATTGGTTGTACAAGTAAAACAATTGAAAGTATGATTCTTGTCTTATAACATAATAGTTAAGATAGAGTTGTTTATATTCTTCGGACCTTGTTTCGAACATTGAACTTATAATTATTCTTATATATATTGAAAGAGCGGTCTAAGCTATTTGATTCGGCTAGACCTATATCATAATTTGAAAGCTATCCAAATCAATTGATGGATGCGGAATCTTATACTTGACTGAGATGAACAACCCTCTTGATGGGGAAATTATATATTGTCGGGAGACCGACGTGCGCACTTGAGTACGATTAAATGTTATGCATAATGTAGGGTACTTTAGGCTGATCACCTGTTGTACTTGTCTTATTGGATTATCAGTAGATTTCTGTTAATTCTAGTAGAAGTTCATAGTCCTTAGTGACTGCTCAATATTCATTATTCTTGAACTGTGAAAAGATTATACCTTGAATCTTATTGATATTTGTTTGTCCTTAACGACTGTTGTTGAAAAACTCTTTATACTTCTTACTATCCTTGAACTATCAATTATTGTCATACCCTTGGGAATTGAAAACTATATTATCCCCTTATTGCTATATTACTTGCTGAACAAACTTGTTGCTCATTCTTGCTTTTTCCTAAAAATATTTCAGTTAAGGCAGAACAAGGTGGACCCTCGGGCATTGGCAAGGGCAAGGGCAAGGCTACGGAGTAGCTTGCATTTGTTTAGAACTTTTTATGTTAATGTAATAAGATTATATTCTATCATGTATTAGTTAAGTTATATATGCTTAAGATATGCAACAGATGTTTAAGTTACGAACCCTTGGGACGTGAATGATTATATTAAATAAATGTAATGTATTCGTAGTATTGTGTTATTCCGCTGTGAGATATATTATTATTGTATTAGATTGTAGAACGTGACGAACCGAATTCGAGACTAAAGTGGCGGTCCGAATTTGGGGGCGTCACAAGTTGGTATCAAAGCTGTAGTTATAAATCTTAGGAGCGAGAGTCCTTAGATTATGACTTAAGAGAACTTAGAAAGTTGGAAGGAGATAAAACTCATGTAGAGTTTTCCTAGAGAGACTTAATGTGTTATGAAATGTAACTTCATTCTATACAATGAACTTTTGTTTTATTTAACATTCTAATCGAGTTGCTGTTTGTTTGTCTTATGTTTGTGATTGTAGGATGACAGACATGGGAGGACCTAGTAGAGTGGCAGAGGAAGAGCCCAAAGATATACATGTGGTATATGAAGCACCTCTAAAGGTTGTGCCTGTGCAGGCTGTTGCACCGTCTGAGTCTGACGACGAGGACGAGATCGAGGTAGAGTTTGACCCAAAGGACGAGCCCGTGGAGGACTCTTACGAGCCTAACCTGGAGGAGCAGATGCTGGGAGAGTACGAGGAGCGGATCCTAGAGTTGGACTGCAGAGTTCAGGAGCTGGAGGCTGAGGCTCAAGAGAGAGTCCGAGTTCCAGAAGCTGAGGGACGAGGACCATCAGAGGAAGCTAGAGATGCAAGAGTTAGAGGTGGAGATTGCATACCGCAGGGAGGCAGGGATCCATATGGGGACCTTGTTTCACAGGTCGATAGCTAGGAATGTGGATCTGGCAGAAAAGCTGGAAGAGGTAGAGCAGAGAAAAGTAAGTGAGAAGACAGAGAAGGAGGCACTCCGTACTCAGTTAGAGTTGGAGGTAATGGATAAGATCCACTTCGAGGAGAAGTGGGAAAGCAGCGAATGAGAGGGCATACGACTTGGAGGATGAAGTCAGATGCAAGAAGATGAGGGTGAATAAGATGGGGTATGTGTTTCGTTCAGCTATCGAGAGGATGATTGATGGTGTATACCACTACCCAGCGGAGCAGGGATAAACCCTACATACTATGAGCAGAGAGTTGATGGCGTACATAGAGCAGATCGAGTACAAGAGCGCTGTGGAGCGCGGGATAATGGGATGAGACCCCTTAGTCTATCTAGTAGTAGTATTAGTAGTTCTTTGTATGTGATGTTTATACGGTGATGTAATCCTAATCTTTTGTGTAAGATATGGGATAATGATGAGTAGACTTATGTTAGAGGGGTAGTAGGTTGGTATATTCCCCATCTTTTGTAATATTAGGGGATATATGTGATGACATTTATAGCAGTAAGCTAGAAAAAATCAGAAATGAATTGGCATATGAATATAAATGATCTTATTTCAGAAACGTGTTGTAAATTTTATTTCTTTTTAGCAATAAAGAAATACTTAAGTAATATAATTGAGTATTAATAAAATAAAAAATTTGTGATGCAGATAATGGCACCAAGACGTAGATTAACTGCACCTGAGGAATCAGTTAACAATGAGAGGGAACAAGTAAACCCGATCCAGAAGCTAGTAGATCTGTTAGAAGAAGCTCTTAGGGGAAAGAACAACGAAACCGTTCGCCCCAATCCTCAAGCAGTACCAGCCACGAATTTTAAGGACTTTAGGAGTGTAAGACCCCCAAAGTTCGAGGGTACTACCGATCCGATCATAGCTCAGACATTGGTTAAGGATATAGAGAAGATCTTTACTATCGCTCGAGTGGGTGAAGACCAGAAGACTGTTTTTTCTACGTATATGATGAGGGGCAAAGCCAACTACTGGTGGGAGGCTAATCAACAAAGAGTGGGAGAAGGGATAATCACGTGGGAGAGATTCAAGATGCTGTTTTTTGAGAACTACTTTTCGAAAAGCATGAAGAACAGAATGGAGGTTAAGTTCTTAGAACTGAAGCAAGGTGATATGACGGTGGCGCAGTACGCAACTAAGTTCAACGAACTAAAGCTATTTGCAGAACACCAGGTAGGAGATTAAGAGAGGAAGGCGAGACGTTTTGAGCAAGGACTGAAGCCTTGGCTATTTAATAAGGTATCAGTTCTTCAGATTGATTCCTTTGCGACATTGCTGGAGAAGGCGATCATTGCGGAAGGTGGAAGTGAAGCCTTAAGTTTATATAACAAGGAAAAGTAGGATAAGAACACGAGAGGAGAAAACCGTGAAGAAGGAAGCAGCAGTGGAGGAAGTAACTTAGGAAAGAGAAAGTGGGAGAACAATAACAACAACAAAAACAAAAACAACAACAATCAGTCGGGGAATTTTCGTGGAGGTTTCAAGAAGAGGGCAGAAGGATGCCCAAAATATGAAAAGAATCATCAGGGTGAGTGCTGGAAGGGGCGCGGTACTTGCTATAACTAAGGTCAGGAGGGGCACATTTCACCCAACTGCCCAAAGCTAAAGAAGATCCAAGGATGTTTTGCTTGTGGCTCGATGGAGCACCGAATCAAGGATTGCCCAAAGAAGGGAAGTGGCGGAGGTAGTAGCCAACAATGGGGAGGTAACAAACTGATGATTGGCGGACCGACACAATCCAACCGCCCAACCGCAAGGACCTTTAACATGATCGTCCAGGACGCAGTAGCTGCGAAGGACTTGGTATCAGGTATAATCTCAATCAATGATATAAATGCATATGTATTATTTGATTCGGGTGCCACCTATTCTTTTGTATCTGAAGAATTTTCTAGTAGATTAAATACACCCCCGAGAATGATTAGAAGATCCCTTGAACATAGAAGATGCGAATAAGAAAGTAATCCCTATAGAATTCGTTTACCAAAATTATCGCGCAAACATTAGAGATCATGAACTGAGCGTAGACTTGATTCCAATTAGATTAGGAGAATTTGACGTAATAATGGGAATGGATTGGTTGTATAACCATGCTGAAATAATAGACTATCAGAATAAATGTGTGAACCTGCAGACTCCGAGTAAGTCTAAGATAGTGTTTTATGGTAGTTCATCGCTTAAGCAATCGTGTTGCCTTACGATGATGCAGACCAAGAAATTATTAAGGAAATGATGTGTAGGTTACCTAGCTTACATTGTAGATACTCGGAAAAAAGGAGTAGAAATTAAGGATATATCCGTAGTGAATGAATTTCAAGACGTATTTCTGGACGATCTGCCTGGCCTTCGACCAGACAGAGAAATCGAATTCGTAATAGAATTAGCACCGAGAACAGCACCGATTTTGAAAGCTCCATATCGTATGGCGCCAATAGAAATGAAAGAATTGATGATAAAACTGCAAGAGTTATTGGATAAGGGTTACATACGACCAAGTGTGTCTCCTTGGGGAGCACCAGTGTTGTTTGTTAAAAAGAAGGACGGCTCGATGAGGCTCTGTATCGATTATCGAGAATTGAACAGAGTAACGATCAAGAACAGATATCTGTTACCGAGGATAGATAACCTATTTGATCAACTAAAGGGAGCAAGGTGTTTCTCAAAGATAGACCTACGGACAGGTTATCACCAACTGAAAGTACGTGTGACACCCCCAAATTCGGTATCTTAATTTCCACAGGATTTAGTGTTTACTGTTTCAATATCATACAACTATCTATCCATAAATAATGAAATTCATTTATTAGATAAATAAATCATCATCTTACATCATCTGACATAATAATACATCATAAATCCCAGGTTATACTTAACCTTAAATCTCTGTTGCGGAAACGTAAATAAATAAGTCTTAAATCATCACACATAAGTCTTGAACTTTAACATTGTTAATGACAACACAAGTCTTCATCACTTGTTAGATTTTCCTTTTCCCTTGCTACTAGAAGGCTCACCAGACTGTTCATTCTTATCTGCAATGTTATTATGCAAGAGTGAGCACGAATGGCCGCAAGTATAAAAGCATGACAGAATAATAACATGCGAATAAAAGAATTCTGAATAACAGAAAGCTCAACTTTTGAATCAAGAATATTAATTGAGAATCAAATTACTTCTGAGGGTCATTAAGACCTTGAACCGAGTCTTAGGTTGTCAAGTATATTAACCTTTCAAACCTTTAACAGTCATAAGACTATAGACTTTACTTTTCGTACTTAGGGAGATCAGACCTTTGTATTGATACTGTGCACACTATCTTAACGCTTAAAGCATCTTCATTAATCCCCTATATTAGGGTTGTTCATCTCAGTTTGACATCAGAATCCGCACCAAATAAAGTTGGTTTGGATAACTCAATAAATGATATTCAAATTGAATATTAACTTCTCAAGGTATACAATCGAATAAGTATTGTACACTTAAATGATACTTTTAAAAGAATCATGGCATCTCATGTGAAATTCTAAACTTGAATATTCAAGAGTAAGAATTTGCTCAACAATAGTAATTAAGCATAACAATTGCTCAATTTAAAGAGGTTAGGGATTGAAAACTTGCCTCGTGCGCAAGCTACAATTATTACTCACTTCTTTAATTACTCTTACCTATCACACATTTACAATATCAATTAATCACAGGTTCGATATGATTATTGATTTACAATAGTATTCTTCGAACTCATTATTAGGTTTTTCAATAATGGTTCACGTTGATTAATTAACTTATTAACTAACCACATAACTTAAGTTATTAACTTGTATTAACAACTTATTACATACATGACATGTCTTCATGTTTATTAGACTTAAAATAATATCTTAAAATTTATAACACATTATTTAAACTAGACAAATAATAGTTTAAGTCACGTAATTAATTTATTAATTAATCACTTAACATAAATTATTAAACTTGTATCAACATCTTATCATATATATACCATGTTTTCATGTTTATTGGATTCAAAATACATTTCTCAAATTCCAACACTTAACAAAAAAAAATTCAAAATATCTAACTGGCGCGGTCGCGCGCCGTTTGGCCTTGCACTTGGCGTGGCCGCGCGGCTGCGGAATCTCAGAATCTGAAGTTCGCGAACGAACACAGATTTTCTCCCATTTTTCTCAATTTACATCATTACACTGATTTATAACGTTACCCATGAAGTATAAACTTCGTAGAAACATTATACAACACTTATATCATGTTCTTAACAATTATAATCACATAGTTACACAATCTAACACTTTTAATTTCACTGTTCTTTAACATTTTACAAACTTTAAAGAAAATATAAAATTTCTCATTGCGGATTCGTTACCATACCAAATCCACTCATTCCAATTTCATTTTCTTTATTTTAACACATACAATCATATTTATGTGTCAATTTTAATTAAAACATATGATTACAACATGTATTTCACTCATATGGGTTACTAACCCATATTCAAGACTCTGTCTTATTTAAAACTCATTTATTAACAAAATTACTTAGTGAAATCACTGTGAATCATGAATGTATAGCCTAAATTAAATCATGGACATATGTTAATATATATATATATATATATATATATATATATATATCCATGAAATCATCAATTGTCAATTTTCTCCATTGACAGAGGACTTTTACAAAACACGTATATGAAAAACTCTGTAAATCTTTGAAAACCCAATTAAAGGCCAAATTATATAAAATTGATCCTTTAAAACATGATTATATGTTAGAATACACGTTATGATCACATACCCCTTCTAGATAAAGCCATATCATAACCCAATTGCGAAACCCAATTTCACAGAAAACCAAAAATACGTAAATAAAAACTTTGGAAAATATAACTTGTGAAAACTTAAAAGAATTAATTACCCTTAGTAGTGAAGATGATATAATCAAAGATAATTCAATGATCTCTCAAATCCTCTCAATTTCCTCTTCTCTTCTCTCTGAACTTTCCTCTGACAATTTATAACTTTGAATATGAAAAAGTGAAATACGTCTGACGACAATATACATATATAAATATATAATATATCCGTTGCAATATAACTCTCACAAGGGCCTTGTTTGGCAATCCTCCTAATTTCTTTTCCATTTATTTTAATTAACTAGTTTAGTATATAGTTAATTGTAACACTTTAATTAATTCAATTAATCTTATTTAAATTAATTAAATAAAATAAGATAATTCACATTAAATAACATTGTCACATAATTAATATTTTTATTTATTAATTATGTCAATTCATTAATTCCTTAATTAATTATTAAATTAATTAAAGTAACATTATGCTTATTTAATTAATTCATTTAATTAAATAAACTCAATTAAATATTTTCATTGAACTATTAAATTACTACGCATTAATTTAATCAGTGTAACACGTATAATTAAATTAATCTACCACAAATTCATGAATTAATTATTTAACTCAATAATTAAATCATTTAAAATATTTATTTATTTCAATAAATATTTAAATATATTTACAAAATTCTCGTTCGTCACATCTTTCCCCCTTTAAAAGGATTCTGTCCTCAGAATCACGGTTCGATTAATAATTTCGTCTTTCGTCACATTCTCCCCCCTTATAAATATTCTGTCTCCAGAATCGCGTTCACCTATTCAAGAAAATAAGTGGGGATAATTCTTCATCATATTCTCTTCGAGTTCCCACATAGCTTCTTCAGCGTTGTGGTTCCTCCAAATTACCTTAACAGAAGGTATTACTTTGTTCCTGATAACTTGCTCTTTCCTATCAACAATCTGAACAGGAACTTCTTCATATGATAAATCTTTCTCAAATTGTGGAGGTTCATATTCTATCACATGTTTGTAATCGGGTTTATAACGTCGTAATACCGACACATGAAAAACGTTGTGGATATGTTCCAGTGCCGGAGGTAAAGCTACCTCATAGGCTACTTCTCCAATTCGTCGTAATACCTCAAAGTGTCCAATGAACCTCGGGCTCAATTTTCCCTTCTTTCCAAATCTGATCTTTCCCTTCCAAGAAGAGACCTTCAAAAATACAAAGCTACCCGATTCAAACTCTACATTCTTGCGGTGTGGATCGGCGTATTTCTTCTGCCTATCCTAAGCCGCTACTAATCTTGTCCGAATTACTTTAACTATCTCTGCCGTTTGTTGGACTAACTCTGGTCCTAGTAATTGTCTTTCGCCAACTTCATCCCAGTACAGTGGAGTTCTGCACTTTCTACTGTACAACGCTTCGTAAGGAGGCATACCAATATTAGCGTGGTAACTATTATTATAACCAAATTCTACAAGTGGCAAATGATCATCCCAATTGAAAATCCATTGTGCATGCTCTCAGCATATCCTCTAATGTTTGAATCGTTCTTTCACTTTGCCCGTCAGTCTGAGGGTGATAAGCAGTGCTCATCCTCAACTGTGTTCCCATGCATTTTTGCAGTCGCTTCCAGAAATTCGATGTGAAGCGCGGATCACGGTCAGAAACAATTGACACTGGCACCCCGTGCCTCGAAACAATCTCTTTTACATATAACTTCGCCAATTGTTCTAGGTTAAATCTAATTTTGATCAGAAGAAAGTGTGCGGAATTCGTTAATCGGTCGACGATAACCCATACTGCATCATAGCCTTTCTGGGTCGTCGGAAGGCCAACAACAAAATCCATTGTAATATGTTCCCATCTCCATTCTGAAATTTCTAAAGGTTGTAACAAATCACTTGGTCTTTGGTGTTCTGCCTTGACCATTTGGCAAGTTAGACATTTGGCAACACAATCGGCAACGTCTCTCTTCATATTTGGCCACCAAAAATGTTGTCGTAAATCCTGATACATCTTGGTACTTCCAGGGTGAATGGAATATCTTGAACTATGAGCCTCACTCAGAATGTCCTCCTTAATTTCTGGTATTGGCGGTACCCAAAGTCTACTTTTAAATCTCAACAATCTTTCGCTGTCCACTTTAAATCTAAGTTCAGTCCCTTTAGATATCTTTTTCTTTACTTCCTCACATTCCTTATCTAGTATTTGAGCTTCCTTAATCTTATCCAACAAAGTTGTACCAGCTTGCATCTGGAACAGCTTCTCATCAATCTCCATTGGACATCCTACTTTCAATTCCAGCTTTTCCATTACTGAAGAGGAAGACAGTGAAGTTTATATGGACGGACAAATGCGAGGAGAGTTTTCTAAAGTTGAAGAAAAGATTAAGAGAAGCGCTTGTGTTGTCACTACCAGATGATGCGGGAGGTTTTGTGGGGTATAGTGATGCATCGCATAAGAGACTTGGTTGTGTGCTCATGCAACACAGCAAGGTCATTGCGTATGCATCACAACAATTAAAGGACTACGAAAAATGATACCCTACTCATGACTTAGAGTTAGCGGCAGTAGTTTTTGTGTTAAAGATATAGAGACATTATTTGTACGGAGAGAAATGTGAGATATACACGGACCACAAAAGTCTGAAATTTATATTCACACAGAAGGAGTTGAATATGCGTCAGAGAAGGTGGTTAGAATTGATCAAGGATTATGACTGTGATATTATTTATCACCCGGGTAAGGCAAACGTGGTTGCCGACGCTTTGAGCAGAAAAGGAAGGGAGAAACTGTTTCACTTGACGACTCAGGAGAAGTTAATAAGGGAAATGGAGAAGTTGGAAATAGAGGTAAAGGGACCGGAAGGATATGAAGAAAAGTTATTTGTAATGGAAGCTCGTTCAACCTTGTTGGATAGAATGAAGGAATCACAAGAAAAAGATGAAGAGTGCAAGAAAATTCGAAAGAGGATCGCAGAAAATAAAGAGGAAAGATTCAGAATGAAAAAAGACGGTATCTTAAGATTCGAAGAGAGAGTGTGGGTGCCAGCGATAGCCGAATTGAGAGAAGAAATTTTACACGAGGCACACAATACGACATATTTCGTTCACTCGGGAGGCACGAAGATGTACCGAGATTTGAGGCAACATTTTTGGTGGCTCAATCTAAAACGGAAAGTCGCAGAGTGCGTTAGTAGATGTCTTACTTGCCAACACGTCAAAGCAGAACACAAGAGGCCGAGTGGTTTACTACAACCGTTGGAAATACCGGAGTGGAAATGGGAGCACATCACGATGGACTTCGAGGTGGGACTTCCAGTCACGCAAAAAGGTTATGATGCCATTTGGGTTATCGTGGATCGACTAACGAAGACCGCATATTTTCTACCAATCAAGATTCGATACTAGTTTGAACCAATTAGCAAGCCTATACGTAAAGGAAATTATTTCACGACATGGAGTGTCGGTGTCAATTGTCTTTGATCGAGATCCGCGCTTCACTTCAAACTTCTGGAAAAGCTTGCAAGAGAGAATGGGAACGCAGTTGAGGTTGAGTACTGTTTATCATCCTCAGACAGACGGACAAAGTGAGCGAACAATACAAACGCTGGAGGACATGCTTAGGACTTGCGTGATGGATTTCAAGAGAAATTGGGACGATCACCTACCCTTAGTAGAATTTGCATATAACAATAATTATCATGCGAGCATCGGCATGCCACCGTACGAAGCTCTTTACGGAAGAAAGTGCAGAACGCCATTATGTTGGGACGAGGTCGGAGAACGACGAATGTTGGGACCAGAGTTAGTACAACAAACCGCCGACGTGGTGACAGTGATAAGAGCCAGACTGGTAGTAGCTCAAGATCGCCAAAAAAAGTACGCAGACTTGCATCGACAAGACCGAGACTTTAAAGTCGGTAGTTTTGTTTTCTTGAAGGTATCTCCCTAGAAAGGAAAAATACGATTCGACAAGAAAGGAAAGTTGAGTCCAAGATTCATAGGAAAACTCAAAATACTAAAGCGAGTGGGCGAAGTGGCATACAAAGTTGCATTACCACCTGAGTTGGAGCACATCCACAACGTGTTTCATATCTCCGTGTTGCGTCCGTACAAGGCCGACTACAAGCACGTGATTTCTTATGAGCCCATTCAAGTGGAAAAGAACCTAGCATATGAAAAACTTCCTATCCAAATACTAGATAGGAAAGAACAAATCTTAAGGAATAAAGTTGTTTCATCTGTAAAAGTGCTTTGGCGTAACCACGATGCCGAGGAGGCTACGTGAGAATTAGAAGATAGGATGATGAGGGACAATCCCCATCTGTTTGTGTAATCTTGTAGCAATTCTGAGGACGAAATTTTTATAAGAGGGGGAAAATGTAATACCCAAAAATTTTCATAAATAATATTAATATTGATATTAATGAAAGTCAAATATTTATTTGAATATAAATAATATTGTGTTATGAGATGAGTTAACTCAATTACTTCAAATTGAATATATAATAATTGAAAAAAATGTGGAGTTTATGATAAGCTTGTAGAATGCCTTGTGTGGCACAAGAATGGAATTGATGGTGATTTAATTAATCAAATAGGGAAATCAATAAGTGAAGGATTAATTAATAATATGTTGATTAATTATTATTGTGAGTAATAAAACATTCATGAGTAAATAATTGATGAATCTAATAAGAGTTATATTTATTTAATTATTTATTGTGTGCAATACATATGATAATTAACCGTATAATAAGGTTATTAATTGTGGTTATGAATAATAACCGGTTAACGAGTAAATGAATAATTAATATAATGATTACTCAAATAATTGCTAAGTGTAAAGTTATGTAATCGCATATTGTATAGTAACTACAACTATATAATATAAAGTATAATGTGACATTTTGATATAACTACGTAATATAGGAACTATATGGTAAAAAGAAGTAAGTCACATAAACAACATAAATGGACCCATGAGAATACATGTTATGTGTACATTGTGCAATGTTGAACCAAACTATATTATAAAGTGTAGTGTGACACTTTAGAGAGACTATATAATATAGAAAGTATATAGTAAGATTAATAAATTATATGAGTTACATAAATGATGTTTATGTGACCATGTGATAGGTATAGTGCATTAATGTGTACTTTATGGAATATTAAATTAGATTATATAAATAATTGATGATAATAGTTATTTCAATAATTAGTCATAATTGGAATAATGAGATTTATGATAATGTGGTATGTCACTATTCAATTTAAATCATAATTTAGCATATTGAAATGTACACGGATTATATATTGATGTGTATACATGTATCCCAATTTACTACCATGTAGTATTGTTATATCATTAGAGTCCATGTATACACCCAATTGAAATTAAAACCCAAGTATATTATATGTGTATGTATATAAACCTATAGTATGTAATATTATTTTATTTCCAACTTGCAAATGCTGAAAATTGGAGACTTGTCCCAAAATGAGTGTCTCATTCTTCTCTTTCACGTGTATAGGCCATTGGCCTATCCCCTTCATCTCTCATTTCTTTTCCTAGCTAGCCAATGATGATGATGATGATGATGATAACAAGAGGTATGGGTTGAGGTAGTAGTTGGGCACTATTCCACCCACTTCCCTCAATCCTTTGGTTCTTTCTTTCTTCCATTGATTCAAGCTTTGGGGCAATGGTTTTACATGGGTATAGAATTCTCCTATAAATACCAAGGCCCTCTACTCATTTGATGTTGCTAGAATTTGTGCTAAGTTGATATAAAGATAGTGGAGTGAGTGTATAATCTGAAATTGAGCAAGCTTAGCAAGTTCAAGACTTCAAGAGGTATAATGCTCATTCATATCTTGAAGTTTAGCATTTCCAATTCACAGAAATTTGCATGATCTAGTTGAAACTGGTTGTGGATGATGATGTTATTAAGTTAGTAGAGTTTGAATATATGTTATAAGAGTAATGTAATAGTTTGTAAGCTTGTTCCATGAACCAAATTTGAGTTGGCCTGAAGCTCTGCACCAGTAGAGAGCTTTCTGGGCTGGAACTGGAGTGGCGCGGTCGCGCCACTTCCTAGTACAAAAAAGGCGCGACCGCGCCCGTCTGCAGAAACAGATGATGAGTTTTTTTTGTCTTCTGAAATGATGAGCATGCTACTTTAACTCTAATATGCCTATTTTGATCCATGATATACTGACAGAGGAGGCCTTGCATGTTAACATCTACCATAGCTTGGTTTCCAAAGGGAACTTGAGTTTCAAAGTGCAAACTCAATGAGCCATGTTTATTTTGAATTCTAAACTTGAAAACATGCCATTATGATCTAATTACAAATGTACATAAGCATGATATAAAATATGTGGACTTACCTTGTATGCTTAAATGATTTCGATAGCCTTCTAATGGAAACTTAGAGTTTCAAATATGAACTTGATAAACTATATGTCCTTTAAGTTTTGAAACTTGTGAGCATGCTTAGGTGGTATGATTATGTATATACAAGCATGAAATATGATATGCGTAGTAGCTTTGCATGCTTGGTGGGTTAATATAAGATTTTCAAGAGAAACCTTAAGAGTTTGAAAAATAATTTTGTTGATAACTACATTATAAACATTCTGAAATTTATGACCATCTTGATAAGATATCATATGCCTCTAAACATGATTGCCATGTATGTCTAGCTAGTCTTATGCATGGTAAACTAGTTGAGCATGGTTTAGAACAAATTTCAAAGGAGTGGAACCATGGAACATGAAATGCGTGACTAAAATAACTTGAACATGTGTAAATGATACTTAGTAACCTCATTGCATGTGTATAATGAGTAGACGTAAGAAACATTGTAATCAAACACGTTAAGCCTCGTTAGTCGGAAATCGATAAGACGATGTTGAAAGAATCATATAAGAATCAAACTTATCATAACATGTATGTTTCTATGTGTGTTACCATTAGAGTACGAGGGTGTGCAATCTAGGCCAAGCAATCTGATGCTCATCTGATTTGGACTGGGAGCAGCACGGCCGCGTCACTCCCTAGTTCAAATCAGGCTCGGCCGCGCCACCTTGCAGAGGAGTCTGACTATTTTGTTTGTAATCTGAGATTGATGCATGCTTGAATGGTTATCCTAATCTGTAATACATGTCTAGAACATTAGTCAAAGTGTTAATAAGTATGCTAACATAGAATCATAGAGTTGATAAAGTGTTTATAAACTTCAAATAATAAGTCAAGCGAGAGTTGCGAGCTATGTTATTTGATTTCATAGTGTCTTACAAACTAATTTTGTGTTATGTGCGTGCTAGTACATAATGACGTACGTATAGTACTAGATGACTAAGTAAGAATCGCATCTGTATAACTTACATATTAAGTTTGTATATCAAATGTACATAGCTAATGAATATCCTATATACGTAAATATATTATAATAGGATTCGAAAAGTGTTGATAAGCTTTACGTTGGTAAACTACGCTTAAGGCAAGTATCCGAACTATACTCTTTATTTGAGCATTACTTGAGCTTGTACTGTTATTGGTTGTACAAGTAAAACAATTGAAAGTATAATTCTTGTCTTATAACATAATAGTTAAGATAGAGTTGTTTATATTCTTCGGACCTTGTTTCGAACATTGAACTTATAATTGTTCTTCTTATATACATTGAAAGAGCGGTCTAAGCTATTTGATTCGGCTAGACCTATATCATAATTTGAAAGCTATCCAAACCAATTGATTGGTGCGGAATCTTATACTTGACTGAGATGAACAACCCTCTTGAAGGGGAAATTATATATTGTCGGGAGACCAACTTGCGCACTAGAGTACGATTAAATGTTATGCATAATGTAGGGTACTTTAGGCTGATCACCTGTTGTACTTGTCTTATTGGATTATCAGTATATTTCTGTTAATTCTAGTAGAAGTTCATTGTCCTTAGTGACTGCTCAGTATTCATTATTCTTGAACTTTGAAAAGATTATATCTTGAATCTTATTGATATATGTTTGTCCTTAACGACTGTTGTTGAAAAACTCTTGATACTTTTTGCTATCCTTGAACTATCAATTATTGTCATACCCTTGGGAATTGAAAACTATATTATCCTCTTATTGCTATATTACTTGCTGAGCAAACTTGTTGCTCATTCTTGCTTTTTTCTAAAAATATTTCAGTTAAGGCAGAACAAGGTGGACCCTCGGGCACTGACAAGGGCAAGGGCAAGACTACGGAGTAGCTTGCATTTGTTTAGAACTTTTTATGTTAATGTAATAAGATTATATTCTATCATGTATTAGTTAAGTTATATATGTTTAAGATATGTAACAGATGTTTAAGTTACGAACCCTTAGGACGTGAATGATTATATTAAATAAATGTCTATTTGTAGTATTGTGTTATTCCGCTGTGCGATATATTATTATTGTATTAGATTGTAGAACGTGATGAACCGAATTCGAGACGAAGTGGCGGTCCGAATTTGGGGGCGTCACAAGATATCTCTTAAGAGGAGACAAAACTACATGAATTAAGTGAAGACCACACTGCCGCAAGAGCTTGTAGCGGTAGACAGTGGCATGAGGGCATTTTAGTATTTAACCGTGCAGTTAGAGTCTCTAGCGGCAGGGGAAATTAGGTTTAATCTAAGCCTTTTATTATCGAGATCAACTGCTAGAATATATATAGGGTCCGTCTCTCTAGCGAACCATAGAGAGCGAATTAAAAACGAATCGGCTATGATGACTGTTTTTTCTGTTGCTATAGCATAGAAAGCCGGTTTTTTTATGCTATAGTGACGGAAAAAATCGTCGCTATAGCTGGTTCGTTTTTAGTTCGCTCCCTATAGTTCGCTGGAGAGACTCACCGTATATATATACAGTCCGGATCTTAAGCTCACCCAACTAAAAGTCACCTAACTCACCCCCTTTAGCGATGGACCGGGCGACGATTTAGTCCGTCGCTATATATACAACCGTCGTCTTAGCTTTTAGCGATTGACAACATATAGACGACTGTTGTATATATAGCGACGGACAAACCGACGCCCGGTCCGTCGCTAAAGGGAGGGTGAGTTGGGTGAGCTTAAGATCGTTATCGACATATGGACCGGATCTTAAGCTTACCATTTATCCAACATACATTGCTTACCCCCTTTAGCAATGGACCGGGCGACGGTTCGGTCCGTCGCTATATATACAACCGTCGTCTATATGTTGTCCGTCGCTAAAAGCTAAGACAACGGTTGTATATATAGCGACGGACCGAACCGTCGTTTGGTCCATCGCTGAAGAGGATACACAAGGTATGTTGGATAAAGGATAAGCTTAAGATCCGGATCGTATATATATATATATATATATATATATTGCAGCTGTATGACTATAAACATCTCCTTTATTTTGGAATGGTTTTAACCGCATTATTATTTCCACCCTCAACGAGACTAGTGTATTCGTAGATACTGGAGTTAACATTTTTAAGAGAGGTGAACCATCAGGTCGGTCAAGTGCACCAGAAAGTACAAGTATTCTAACCTTTTTGTAAGTTTTAGGGGCAAAGATTGCTAGGAATTTTTAAGTAAAGAGATGATAGGATATGTAAGGATATAAAATTTATTTCCTTAATTTTGTTTGTAAATTTACTAAAGAAAAGCGTCATGTATTGGACATAAATGTCCAAATTTATTTTCAGTTTTTCACATGTTAATGTTAAGGGCAATTTAAGAATAATAAAGAAGTTTACTATACTCATTTTACAACCCTTAGCTTTCCTATGATTTTGCCCAAGAAATTTACCTAATTTTCTTTACATTTCAAGAGCTTTTTTAACTAAAAAAATTTACAAACTAGAGATTTCTATTTAAAAAATGTAATTTTCTTAACGAAAGTCCTATTTTCTCAAATTTATCAATGCTAACGTGAAAATAAATAAATAAATAACAATAACTTGTGTATTGTATGGTTTTTCATTAAACCTTTGTGAGAATAATTAAAACATGAATCTTTGCAACAGTGGTTCATCAATTGCTCTTTACAGAAGAAAGCATGAATATTATTCAAACAAAAAATTAGTTTTGAGCCATAATGGTGGATGGTAGATATAGCAAAATACGTAAATGAACCCGTATCAGATAAAATTTGGCAAGTTGAATTCGTGAATAGGCTCATCACAAGAGCAGCAACAATAAATGTGTCTTCTCAATTATTCTAGAGCGGCTATGACAGCATCAACAACCTCTTGGGTGGGGCTGTCTCCTCCAAGGTCTTTTGTCCGATATTTTCCCTCCGATATCACACGTTTCACAGCAGTTTCTAAACGATCAGCAAATGATGGAAACTGGAGATGTCTCAGCATCATGGCTGACGAGAGAAACAGCGCAACAGGGTTTGCTTTCTTCTGATCCAATACTTTAATGTTTCCCACGTTCCCTGCTGAAGCACCTTGCTCAAAAACAGCATGATCAGCGCCAACATTTCCTGAAAATGTAAGTGATCATGACTCGGGGATCCCAGAAGAAGCAACTATGAACATTAGAAATATTTGGAGCAGAACTTGATATGCTCTCGCTCAGACATTTGTACCTAACAAAATAGCTTTCACTAAAATATGGGCATGCCATCTTGTGAACATAATAAAGTACCACCTTCAATCCCAAAGGGAAAATTGCTAAGGCTAATATACTCTCCTCTAAGAATCGAGTGCCATAAGAGTATACATACGACTATTCACAGATTTCAAAAGAGAACTTTTGGCAACAGAAGTAAGAGGTAGGTATATATTTGGCGATAGTATCTATTAGGGAAAAATGTATGTACACAAATGTGTAGTACACAGTCGGCTATGGCGACAGTTTCACCTGTCGCCATAGCTATTCTGGGCTACGGCGACGGGTGAACCGTCGCCATAGCCCAAAAAACTCATCGTCATAGCCCGACTTGTGTAATACACAGCTGTGTATATACATATAACCCTATCTATTAACACAGAAAACAATTTTTTTAAGGAATTCTGATGGAACTAGACTAAAAGCAATATACGTAGAGCATGATGAGATCTCCACACACACACACCCCCTTTTCTCCAAAACCCCTCCAAAATTGTGGAAGTAGGAATTATGTGGCTAACAAAAATCCATACAACATCCATATCATAGAGATAATCCTATATAAAAAATACAATTTGCTCTATATTTGTGGATTTCCCATCTCTTCATTATTTCTCCTCCCATCACAGCTACCTAATTTATAGGCGTCCTTTTGATGCTGAAGCAAGTATTGTAGTGAGTGCAGTAGTAGTACTGTTTTACACATTGTACTTTAAAATTTTCAGGGTTTAAGTGTTATCTTAGATTAATATGCAGCATAGTAATGAATTTTTGGAATATTAATGACATTATTGCCTTTTGGATTTTGAGTTCTTGGAACATTTTAGTGTTTTGCTTTTCAGCACCAATTCAAGGTTTTTGCTTTATAGACTTGGGCTTTGAATATGGATCAAATAAAATTATGCCCTTCTTCAACCTTGTCCCCAGATGATCCTAGCAAGGCTGTGAATATCTTACGTCATTGTGTTGTCTATACGGAGTTAACAAACAATTTAATGTGCAGAAATTCAGCCAATCAAGTTTAGAATTTTCACTTGTTACTGGAAGGGCCTATACGGAGAAAATTTTTCACTAGTTCACTATATTGGATCTCCAATTGTCCTCCATTGAGAAAATTGGATCAAGGTCAACCAGATTCTGTTTGTTTTTTTCCTTGGAGAACCTCTTGTCCTAGCTATTCTTGCAATCTATTACTATTAATATATGGCTAAGTAAGCAAAAATTCTTTGATCCTCCTCATTACCAATATCATCAAGTGTTGGCTCTTTTGACTTCAATTTTACAGGGATAAATCCCCACTCCTACAAAACCGATAGTCAAAGGATAAATAATCATTAATCTTTTTTGAATGGATAAGGTTCGTCCATTAAGTTAAGGTTAGTCAATCATGTCTGGTTAATGTGGTCACTCGCTCTCCGATGTCATTTTGAAGCAGCTCTTAATATTTCATCACCTGATCATAAGAATAGCTAAGAACTGTTTCTATCAAGGGTAAAATAAGGGTTCACTACGCAAAAGAAAGAGAATAACTGTCGGGCCCACGCAGAGATAGATTTGAGATTAGGTAGAGATTCGGAAGAAGGATAGAATTTAGGTAAGAACAAACAGACATAGAGAAGAGAGAAATTGGGAGCAAACATGTTTCTCAGCTTATCAATTGACATTCATTGCCACCGAAATATTTCTAATTACATATATATAGACAAAGTAACTTGCTTTCTTATCCTACACCCCATGGTAACTAATTCACACTAACCATGCTTGACACTAGAATATTCTAATAGATACTAATCAACCAATATGCCATTGCCTGACAATAACCAATCTTGGACCAGTGATATGATCTTGTTATTGAGAACAACTATATCACTCTGTCCCATAAACAAGGATACAGCAGCAATACAGTGAAGGAAAAGGCTTGAAAAGGCTCTGGTTCCATCATATGGAACTATACAGTTTGCCAACACAAGGGAACTGACTGTGACAGTAAAAGGAATGCCCTCAAGTAGTCATGCATGTCATCAAGTCCTCGGGTTGTGTTCAATTGGTTTTAAATACCAGATTCATGAATGCAAAATGCCTGGTAAAAGTGTTTAACACCAGGTTTAAATTCTAAGGATAATAAATAAGCTACCATGATCAAGGATTTAAAATTGAAAAGCTACAAGCTTTATTGATCTGGCATTTGCTGAATTTTGTTTCAATTAGCTTAGTGCAGCTAAGCTGCCGGCAATTGTTAATTACTAAGTTTCCACAAGTTCAGAGAGAAAGATTATAAAAGATATTAACACGCTGCACCAAAATGTAAATATGAAGAGTCGGACAAACATATAGGAATAAATCTGAAGTTGGAATGTATTGACAGCTGTACCTCCAGGCATGACACCGGTACCACCAGCTATACCAGCAGCAGTATTTGCAACTAAATTGCCGTACAGGTTGGGTGTCACCTGCAAAATGCAAAAACCTGTCCATCAGCCAAAATTATTCAGAAACTACAA
The DNA here is from genome assembly GCA_020205555.1 of Panax stipuleanatus. NCBI lineage: Eukaryota > Viridiplantae > Streptophyta > Magnoliopsida > Apiales > Araliaceae > Panax > Panax stipuleanatus. Next base: position 784,641 of record CM035125.1, on the reverse strand, counting down.
CATAAGATACGCTGTCTGACAGTAAATTGTTGCTACTGAGAGTGAATCCATGTAAGAGCATATGTGCATGAGGAGTGAGGACTGTTATCATACTATACTTGCAGACAGCAAAAGGAAATAATCAATGTGCTCCCCTCGACATTCTCCATAATCCAAGCTAGCTAATTATATCCAGTCAAACATAGTTCTCTCTCTACTTTACCAAAAAACCTTATAGTTTTATAATTAGGCATTTTGCATTAGTTAAGGTGATATCCACACTTCAAAGCTTCCTGAAGATATTTGTAAATACACCAGGATAGGTAATTTGGACCTACAAATACTTGTTAAAAAATGGAAAATTATAAGGACCAACTGATGGGATCACAAGTCAATAGCAAAACAAAGATTATTTAAACTTATTATTTTAGAGTTTTTATTATATTTAATATAAGAGTAATTGGTGTGTAAATTATTAGAGGGGATTTAAGAGATCTAATAGTAACTAGGATTTTAATATTTAGTAAGGTTATTTTAATTGTTTAGTACTTTTTTTCATCCCCAAGTAGTATTAGGGTTTTAGAGTCTCTATAAAAATTGATGAATTCACCACAAGTTCATAAGATTATAGAATATTAATATTGAATGAAGCTACTTAGCTACAGCTATTTTCCTCTCTTTTGCAGTTGAGAAACCCTTTGAGTAGTGGTGTGCGGAGCATCTCAACCACGTAAAACATCCTCTGGATAGTGAGGTGCGGAGGGAGGCTCACCCGAGTTAATTTCCCGTGTTTTTTCACTTAATTGTTCTTCAAAATCCTGTCCTACATCACCAACAATGGATTCTAGTTCCATATTCCATAATATTAGTTAATCAAGAAACAACACATTTGTGAATGATTATATGATAGATGCATTTGAAATAAAGGCCAAATAGCAACACACAGTGAGGAAAAGTGTATTAAAAAATGAGAAGATAAACTTGAAACCCACTAAGGGAATTTAAAAGGATGTCTTAGCAAACTTCAGTTACGAGTAACATATCTACAGATGGAGGTAGCATTGATAAAAATGGTCAAAACAAGAAAAGGGAAAAGTAAATATATATTCAACCAGGAGAAGTAAAGAGTGGCCACCATTAAGAGAAATTAGTAGGAATGTCTTAGATGCTTTAGTTATGCCAATGAAAGTCGTCTGAAGAAGCATGAGGATTGCAGGCGCAACAATCCAATGGTAATGGCAAAAAAATCATGGCAGAAGGTGAGAAATACCATTATCACTGGCACGGTTATTTAAGTAAGAGCATTTCACTAGACAGAGGAAAAAGGCCTGAAATCAAGTAGTTGGAAATTTTCAACAATCCTTTGGAGTATTTGGACTGAAAGGAGTGCAAGGACTTCTTATATGAGTGCTTTTCAAAGGGTGGCTGTTTCTGATGTTCATAGAGGCTGTATGGCATTTCATTGTCATTTTGTTTCTTCTACTATCTTGATATTCTATCTTTTATAATGAATTCTTTAACCCAAAACAAAAAATAGTTGGAACTTAATGATGTCATATATTTCACCATTCCCAGGTAAATTATACTTGGTGATAAGGATCAATCCATGTAAATATGATCACAAACATTGGGATTAAATTGTCGTACCACCTTATGTAAGCCTATATAAGAGCATCTATCTCTACCTGTTACAACTACAAATTCCTCACTCCCTCTTTTCGGACCCACTAGTTTGGTTCTTAATATATGTTGATGCTTTCAGAAATAATAAACATCAAATTAGAAATGTTCACTAACACTAAAAGATATAATAGGAAGAAACACATATCAAACTCATTTCAAAAAAAATATTATTTGTAACTTAAAAGTGACAAAATTTCATCATCACCAGGTGTAAAGTATACTTGGTACTAAGAACAATCCAAGTATTGGGTGTAAGTTGTTGTACCAACTTAGGTAAGGCTATTTATGAGTATCTATCTGAAATTGTTATGCTTCGTTTGGATTGAATGAATGGAATAGAGGAGGGAATGGAATAAAAATAGTATATTTGATGATCATTTTGGAGGATAAACCATTCCAATGGAACGAAAATTTATTACATCCCTTTGTTTTTTTATTCCACGTGGAGACGGTGGAATAAAATTAATTCCAATGGAATGGATATATGTGATAATTTTGTCATTATATGACAACACCCACCATAAAAAACAACCAAACATACACTTAAAATACCTTAAAATCATTACATTCCGTCCTTCAATCCAAACACAACTTTAGTATTACAAATTCCACACTCCCTCTTTTCCAACACTACTCCCACTAGTTTGGTTCTTAATATATGCTAATGCTAATGCTTTCAGAAATAATCAACATCTAAGTAGAAAGGTCCACTAATGGATATCATAAGAATTGACACATATCAAACTGAAACACCAAAAAAAAGAGAGAACTTAAAGTGTCGTGTATTTCACCATTACCAGGTAAAGTATATTTTCGTTATAACTGATAAGAACAATCCATGTAATATGATCTCAAACATTGGGATTAAATCGCTATGCCACATTATGTAAGCCCATTTAAAAGCATCTATCTCAACCTGCTACTTTTACAAAATTCATCACTCCCTCTTTTCCAACACTACTCCCAATAGGTTGGTTCTTAATATTTGCTAAATTGTTAATGCTTTCAAAAATAACCAACATCAAAGTAGAAAGGGTCACTAACAGATATAGTAGGAATACACAAAAAAAACTCAAAATAATTATCAGTCCACTGTTTGAAATCCAGCCAGCAATCAACGTGATCAATTTGACAGCAGCGTAAACCTATACACATCCAGGTGCATCAATACAACACCGCGGGGTGGGGGGGAGCAGCAATAATCAGGGAAATAACAATAAACAGTCACTAGTTACTCGCCAGACAAGCTACCTGCCAAATGCAACAAACATACCATGACATCAAACTGCTCAGGCTTTGAAACAAGTTGCATGCAGCAGTTGTCCACAATAATTTCGTTGTACTTGATCCCAGGATATTTTGTTGCGACCTCTCTACAAGATTCTAGGAAAAGACCATCAGCAAGCTTCATAATGTTTGCTTTGTGCACAGCTGTCACCGTCTTTCTGTTATTTAGGTAAGCATACTCAAACGCATACTTCGCAATACGCTCTGAGCAGAACTTTGTGATTACCTAGCAAAATGCATTATCAGATATACAATCTAATTTTAAGTAATGCAAGAAGCAAACATAACTTGCATAAAATCAGTAAATTGTTAGTGATTTAAATTTGTGTTCATTAACATCTGATATTAATGTAACTAATGATTCTAAACTTCAGCAATCCAATTTTTACATTATTAATAGACTTACAGTATAACATCAGAAATAAAATCATGGCCACAACTTGCAGGCTAGTATAACCTATTTTCAAGATATCAAGATAAACTCCGTCTATACTTTCTTGCATGACCTTTCCCAGTCCAAGATAAAAAATAAAGTAAAAATGACGGTCGCGTCAGACATTACTAACCAATTGTAAAAAGTACTAAGCTACCTCTCATGAAAATGGATCCCAAAAAACATACATATTGGATTCATATTTCAGCACAGCCCAACTAATTTGGGATAAGGTTGCGTACTTGCGTTGGATACAAGATATCAATATAGGATTTCATGTGGTCTTTTAGTATTGTGTTATTTTAGCTAAACCACATTCTCCAATGATTTGCAATCTTATGAGATAAAATATCTGCTTTCAAATTACAATATATAGGATCATTTTTCACTTCTGAAGTCAGTTGAAATATTTATATATGCATATTCAAAATTGGTATAAATTCGTTTAATTTTATATAATACAATTATGAAAATTGTAACTATTTAAAAGTGCTACTAATTACAATATTTATTGTTTTCAAAAAGTCACTTCAATGTTGAATTTACAAAAATCTCATTAACTTTGAATAATCAAACGTGATATTATATTTTGAAACAGAGGAGTAATTTCCAAAATGTAACTATTAAACAAATTTTTTTATGATGGTGGAACCCTGATGTACGATATGGGTCAACCACTGGAGTCAATACCCTATAAACAACGCACACCAGATAAGCAATAGTAAACCATGTTTCACACCATGATTTTTTTTCCTTTTTAGTTTCTCACTGAAGCAAAAATAAAAAAACTTCTCCAAGTAACCTTCCTCTATAATAAAGTTAATAAGTGTTATCAACCTCAACAATCCCTATGTTTTTTTACTGAAAAGATTATAGATTCTACCATCTTTTATCCAAAGAAAAGCTTCTATTAGACAGTTTTGTTATTTTCTGACTTTTCATAATTTTGTTGTTGCAAAACATGGTGATGATAGCTTAGAGATATTACACAATTGTTTGAACCTTCAGAAGTTCACGCGATTAGGTCAGTCTAGTGTTATCAAAGCCACACCTAGGCGCAAAAGAGTTTTTAAACATCGGTTTCAATGAGCACACGCCTCGGTGCGGAGGCACAAGGTACGTAAGGCACAACTCTTCAAAGGTATGCGACAAAATCTCATCCATTGGGATCTTTAATTTAGACTCCATCTTAGTCATTCGTTATAATTAAAAGAAAAAAAGGAAAGCCAATCAACCTTAAATAGAGAAGGAAAGAAAGAACTGCCACATTTTGCATAGCGAGTCGTGATTTCCCTCACTCAACAATTAATGCAGAACAAATTTAGAATGAAGAATTAATGGAAGATAAATTAGGATTTAAACTCCACATTTAAACCACTAGGATCTCTCAAGTGTATCAACTCCACACATCAACACCAAGATGGATAAAATACCTCTACGGTATGAATAAAATAATTAACTTCAATATCAATAGTATGTAGTCTAAATGACTTGTAGGGATTACATCACTATTTAAAGAGACACAAAACCCAAATATTACTTGGGGAATAATAAAAGAATTAAACGACTAAAATACCCTTATTAATCAATCCTAATCACTAATTAATGTCCTAAATCCCCACTAAAAATTAAAATACATAAATCACATCAACTACTTTTATATTAAACATAATAAAAACTCCAAATAATAAATATAAAAAATCTCTTCTTTGTTCTTGACTTGAAGTCTCCATCACTCTCCTTCGAGTTTTATAATATGATAGAATAAACCAGGAACTCCTCTACAATGGAAGAACATTTTGGAACACCTTTGACAACATTATCACGCGGTAAAGCTCAAAAAATTTTAGAAAGAGAATTGATGAAAACATCGCTTTTGTATTCAAAGAATATGTGCCCGCAAGTCAATAAGGCCCTCTATTATAGAAGAGATGTCATCTTTTATAAAAGAGATGCTATCTTTTATAAAAGAAAATATAAAACTCATTTCATGTGTAGCCTTTTGAAGTTTTTTTACTTTAACTTATTGACATTTCTTTGCTTCAACTTTTCTTTGTTCATCTTGATATTGACGATGCAATTTTCCAAAGTAATCTTGTGCATCAACCATATCTAAGCTCTTCCTGCTTGGGGTTTCAAATATTTATGGCCACGTTAATAAGGTAGTGTATTTGATCAATTTCACTGTTGAGAAACCAAATAAACTCCTTTATTATTGGACAATGGGTTATAAAATAAATAAATAAATAAAACTTTTTCTTGTTGATAACTTAATGGCCTAACTGAAAAGAAATAGAAAACAGGCCTAAAGTATGAATTCAGAAAGTGCAGCGGCTAATTTAGAAAGGATGAAAGGGTATAAGTGAAAAATGTATAAACTACGGGCCAAAAATTTAAAAGTAAGAAAACTATGGGATGTAAACTGCAATTGGAAATATATTAATAAGATTAGGATTACCACTCTATCATATCAATAGCCAACAGAAATCGACAACTAACAGAAAAGAAAAAAGGAGGGCCAAAGGGAGCAAAAATAGATGAAGACGATGGTGGCAAGGAGAAGGTCGGCAAAACAATGCAATAATTTCTCTCTCTTCTACCTTCTTTTTTCCTCCTTTTTCTTTTCTTGTTTTCCTCTGATTCTGGGCTGATTTTTGCAGTGTTGCAAGGATTGTTTTCTCTGATGAACAGTGTCGGTACAGTAGTCTGTGAACAATAGATTCACGATAAACAGTAATTATGCATGCACAGTAACTCCATCCGGCGATGAACAATTTTTTTTTTAAAACCCAAGATAATTGATGGAGAAACCTTAAGCTCTGATACCAAAAATAATGTAGGATAGATTTAGGATGAAAAATTAATAAAAAATAAACTAAGATTTAAACTCCACGTTTAAATCTTTAGGGTCTCTCAAGTGTATCAACTCCACAAATCAACACTAAAGATGAAATACCTCTACGGTATGAATTAAATAAAACTTCAATATCAATAATCTGTAGTCTAAATGATTTGTGGAGATTACATCACTATTTAAAGAGACACAAAACCCTAATATTACTTGAAAAATAATAAAAAGTACTAAACGACTAAAATACCCTTATTGATAATTCATAATCACTAATTAATGTCTTAAATCTCCACTAATAAATAAAATACATAAATTAAATCAACTACTTTTATATAAAACATAATAAAAACTCCAAATAATAAATATAAAAAATCTCTTATTTGTTCTCGACTTGGAGTCTCCATCAACAACTCCCTTAATTGGTCACGATGACAGTAAGTCTTCTGTTCCATCTCATCCTTTTATCCCATCTTGTCTCCATCTTCCATCTCTCTTAATCGGAAGATCATCTCTATTTTTTCTCTTTCATGTGTACTGTATATATGCATATATATACTAGAGGTGTTTGATGTTCTTGGGTAAACCATAACCATCCCCTTGTGGGTTTTTTTAGTTTAAGTTCATATTGGTCTTTTGGTGTAGTTTCATGTGTACTATATATATATATATATATATATATATATATATATATATATATCTCTTTTGGATTCACTTCATGTTTTAAATTCACTTCATGTTTTAATTTAGCGCAAGTGCCTCGTCCTATTTAAAAAATAAAAAGCTTCTTTGAGTAGTGTGTAGTCGTTATATATGTCCCCTCAACTCCCTAATTAGGAAGAGGATGGTACTTTTCAAATAGAGCAAATAGCTTCGCGAATACTGTGAGACCTTCAGTTTGCTCTCTCGACATCTTTATTTTAAGATGGGAATCCCAACCCATTCGGGCAAAGAGAGAATTATATCTTCTCTTATAGAGACAAGATCCAGTCAGCAATCCAAGTTGTGTAGCAGTTTGTCCACTAGAAGCTAGAATAGAGTATAAACATTTTTATTGTTAACGATATTGAGTTTGTCATTTAATTTGTAGTAGTTTGGTCACTTGTTTGAAATTTTTATTTTTAGTATTGTGTATCCTCTCCTCTCGGCTTGCATGTCTACTGCATATATATACAGTATTTGTTTTTTTTTTGGTTGATGATGATGAGGGCCGAATTGGTGATACATTTTACACTTGGAAAAAAAACTTTTTAGCTATATTTCCTGTAAATAAAAGTAATAAATAATTTGTTAGTGGAGACAAATTATTTGGTGGATAATTGGATATTTACGTATTAGTTGGTCTTATTTTATAGTAGGCAATAGCATCAAAATGGCATATGTAGTAGTGGATATATACATGTATATATACTTTATCGTAACTTTAGTATGTGCATCTCACTTCAATAAGGTGTGTGCCTCGCCCTACGCCTAAGCCCTGAGAAGACCTTTGTGCCTCAAACCTTAACTAACAATGGACTAATCAATGTTACTAGTGGCATCAATTTGAGCCATCCTATTTCAGACAACAATCCAACTAGAGTTGCGAGACAGGAACCCCAATTTGGAAAGATCTCGACGGTCTATAAGGCCCACCTTCTGCCTCATAATATGTGGTTCCAAACCCAAACAAGCAAGGAAAAGAGTAGTTATGGTCCCCTAAGTTTTTAAACAGATTTTGTTGTTTTTTTTTAATTTATTGTCTTCATAAATAGGGTTTTGTTCTCTATAAATATGATGTAATCGTGACTCTTTATATATTGTTGGGATATATTCTAAAGCCTAAATTTTGATTGCAATCAATTACTCTTTTGTGCTTGAGGATCTAGGAGTAGTCCACCTTGATAATTAGTTCTTTTATTCGGCTCAAATTTAAATAGGGTTTTGTTCTCTGTAAAACTATGATGCAATCTTGAGACTCTTTACATATTATTGGAATATTATTTGAGGCCTAAATTTGATTGCAACCAATTACTCTTCTGGATCCTAGGGGTACTGGAGTGCGAAACTCCATCCTAGTTATAGCTTTCCATTTCCAATTATTTTCCAAAAAAAATACTTCACCTAAATTCGTCCTATATTATTTTGGTCAAGTGATGTGAGAAACCTACAAGTGATTGTACTTGGATTGTTAGAGGAGTTTTATTGTCTTGATCCAATTCTTATGGAGAGCTATAAGACATTTTTATAAAAGAAGAAATTTTATTAATAGAAAAAAAAAGGATACAAATAAAAGGAGAAATAAGAAGTCCACCCTCAATGGACTAAATAAAAAAATAAAGAAAAAGAGCACTTAAAATAGTGCGGTTCTCCAATCTCTACACAAATTAGTGAGATGCCTCTAAAGACCCCCATAGTAGAAGCCCAAAGAAATGCAAGTAAAATAATCCGATCACTCAACAGCTTAATGTTAGACTTCCTCAAACAGTCTAATATTACGCTTATTCTAAATTCCTCATAAAATAGAAAAAAGGCATACTTTCATAAAATTTTGACATCACTTGTGTTTCCAAATCCTCCAAAACGAATTAGCAACATACTCATTTCTTAGCACTCCAAAGAGAGAGCTCCACAAGCCCAAAGGAACAGGACAATGCAAAAATAAATGAGCATGAATCTTATTACTACGACTGCACATAAAACAAAAGTCCCACCACAAAAGTCTTGACTTTGGAAGGGACCATGAATTTCCAAATACACAAAGCTAATGGAAGTGGAGCGACTTTCACTTCGTCAGTGGCAAATTCTTCACAACCGCATAGAAATGATAGGTATATTTTGACACATCACCATCGACGTGGATGATTTTACTTATTATTTTTAGTTTTAATTTTAGAATTTTATTAAAATATTTGTACTTATTTTTTTATTAGATTTTTATTCATTGGGCTATTTTAAGTCAGCAACGAATGTCTTGTATCTATGAAGAAAGATTTCTCCCCGGGAATCCAAATAAGGTTTGAAATATTATTTTGAGAACTAAGTTTGATCACGATAAATTACTCTTATACAATTGAAGAGGATCCTAAGGGTGGTGAAGTGTGGCACTCCACCATAGTTATAGCTTTCCTTTTATTTATTCAATAATTTTTCAAAGATACTTAACCCTAAATTTTCCCTACAGCACAGCTGTTAATTATATGTTACATTCAGTTTTATCAAAAAAAATAGGGAATTTTCTCAAACTCGTTAGTTTGTGAGGGAGAATTAAGCTAAAGCAAATGTTCCAAACATTCTGAAATCAAATGGCCAAAAGGCCCAGAACCATTCTATAACTTGAGATAAGATATAAATAAGATAAGACATAATTGAGCGCAAAACTATTCAAACCTGAGAGCTATCAAAAAACACAAAAAAGTACTTAAAATGAGAGTTAATGAACCATAAAATTGTTGCAAGGTTATCATCATAATCCTTAAAATTGTAAAGTTATTCCCCAAGGAAAACACACAAAAATAACACTAAATAAGTAGGAAACACAAACACACTAGCAACACTACTACAACACAAAAGTTACATAACTATAAACACAATCAAGATAAATTACAAAAAAAATGCATGGTATAAAATTGAATAAAACAATTACCTTGAGGCTTTCTACAACACCAGGAACGACCTCATGCTCGAGACCAGCGTACTCCCCCTCCGTATTCTCCCTAATCACGACGATATCCACGTTTTGATGCCTTGTGGGCAATCCAGGCAAATTGAAGCAATTGACAAGCGAAGCAAAGAGATCTAGTTCCTTCCTCAACTGAACGTTCAAAGAGCTCACCCCTCCACCTACTGGAGTAATTAAGCCTCCCTTGAGACAAACCTTGTTTTTCCTGATGGACTCGAGTACTTCTGAAGGGACTTTCTTCATGTCTCCGTGAACTTCAAATCGCTCGAAGTATACCGGCGCGTGCATCGCGTCCATGACTTGTTCGACGGCGCCGGTGACAAGAGGTCCGATTCCGTCGCCTGGGATAAGGGTTACTGGTCGTGGAGTTCCGTCTCCAGGACGGGGCATGTAGGTGACTAATCGGGTTGAGGTCAGACGAGGAGTGTAGGCGGATTTCAGAAGGTTTTTTAGGAGGATCGGAAAAGTTCTTCGGGCCATTGGGTAGTGCTATGAGATTCTAGTGCTGTGAACTAAGATTATTGTACAGATGGACAGATGTTTGCCTTTGGTATGAAACGGCTACTTTGCGTTCAGCGATCCGTCATTATAGACAGGGAGAGAATAATAATATTGAAGTTATTTTAATAGGAAAAAAAAAAGATGAGCGATCGAAATACTAAACTGACCATTCAATTTGTAAATTTTTTTTTTAAAAAAAAAACTTCTTTTTTAATTGGATCAAATGTAATGTTTACATGCGGAGCATTATGAGGATGAATTACGTATAAGTCGAATCGGATCGAGACCGTCCCTACAAATTGTCCAGACCACCCACACCCAGAAACTCTGTAGTGTTTTCTCTACTATTCTTTTTATTAATATCATTTTTAATAATTTTTATATTTATTTTAATTTATTAATTATCATTAAATTTAATTTTTAATTTATAAATTAAATTGATGAAGAATATTTTTATTTATAAATGGTCTTATATTTTAACTTATAAGCCATTTAAAATAAATCATTACCGAACGGGAAGTGTGCCAAGTGCCAACTACAGTGGCCTAAATGTTCCTTCTGGCAAGAAGAAGCGTGAAGTGAGAGCGAGAGCATAACCACAGCTGGCATCTCTTGCGGTTATTCTTACTCCGATCCGATCCCCTTCCCTCCATTTAAAAGGTAGATCTGCAGCACAGCAGTTGCAACCAATATACAAAATCACCTCTCAATTTATCAGATTAATTTAACGATAATAATTGTTAAATAAATAAGAAAAAGTCAGTATTTTCCATCGTCTCAATTCTTCTTTATTCAAATTTCAGTTTCATACTTCTCACACAATTATGTATGTATGTGAAATTATGTAGGGCAATTGTTTGGAATGATTCTGTTAATTGATTCCAAGACTTGCGATTGCTCTTGATCAGTCAACAACAATCATGCGAATGTATGTTTTTCCTATTTGTTTATTTATGGTTATGGACTCAGTTACAGTGTAGTGATGGTTATGGCTTCAGTTACAGAGTAGTGATGTTAGCTGGAGACGCGATTCAATTCTTATGTATTCATTCTCCTGAGGGATTTATGCAGCAGATTCTTTATTTTGTGTTTTCTTTGGTTTTTATGTGGGCATTTCATTACATTTTAACAACTGGATGTCATTAAGAGAGAACGTGAGAATTCAGACGAATGGGGAAATTGAGGGAAAAACAAGAATGTGTCACAACTGTGAACTCCCACATTTTCATTCATATCGTAATCACCAATACAATGCTTAGCTAACTATGTTTGAAGGAGAGAATACACATGGATTCTCTGCAAAAAGAAAACAAAGTAGAAGACCCTAGTACACTCCTAACAACCTCACATGCATATTAACTTATTTGAGAAATTGCTGTTCTTTCCATTTTTTGTCCGCAGTCTCTCTTAATTTCCTGTGGTTGACAACTTCGTTGTCATTGCATAAGTAGTAATTGAATTCTGGTTCTGAAGTATAGCCTCTGTGCTCAAACTAAACTAAACAGAAATACCCATGGTCATTGTTGAATTTCTAAGCTTCTGGGGTATTTCCTGATGTTCTCCATTGGTCATTGCTAAATGATCACTTATGTAGTTATGTTACAAAAGCCTACTCTATGCTGATGGGTAAATCTCTTTTAATTTTTTGTTTAATGAAGAACTTGGGAAAAGAAACCAATATGGTATTTTGTTTGGGGAGAATACTGCTGCCATATGGCTTAACTAGGTCAAGTTTTACTTTTTAATGAACCCCAAGTTGTGGGAGAAATGGCAATGACTTTGAGGAATAACCTCAAGGTCACCAGTTCCAATCCCCATACATGGGGCTGCCTATAAAAAATGTTTTTACTTTTAAGTAACAACACACTGAATTAGGAAGTTGTAAGCTGACTTACTCTATTGATGATGAAGGTTATACTCCTTTTACTGTTATCGAGTCCTAATGGGTAACTTTCGCACTTTGAAAGTCCAAGTTGCTCTCAGACTTATCAAGTTGGAATTGTGCTTTTCACATTATTCGCTTCATTAGTTAGTTGATATGTATAAACATTTAAGTCTTTTTCCACATGAGCTTTTATTTTTCAAATTTCAGCTCTCATCACGGACTAATCACTGATCATTTCTTTCATTTCTACAATCCTTTTTATTGGATGGAAATCAATTTCTAGTTGACGAGAAAAGCACGGTGGTTTTTCACAAGGACTAAAGGTGCTTTTCTAATTTAGAGACTACAACAATGTCGACAGAGCAAGGTGATGATATTATGTTGCTGAAAAATCCTGTGGAAGATTCTATGAAAGCTGAGAAAGAGTTCATTGACATGAATCATGAGAATGCGGCGAATCTTCTGAAGGATGATGATAATCATGTGGAAGATGCTATAAAAGCTGAGAAAGAGTTCGTTGGCATAAATCATGAAAATGATGCGGGCCTTCCCAAGGAGTATGAAAATCATGTCGAAGGTGCTATAATAGCTGAAAAAGAGTTGATTTGCACGAATCAGAATAGTGATACAGATCTAGCCAAGGAGAATGAGTTATATGATATCAACCCATACGCTGTTGACACTCACGATCAACTTGTTAAAATGGTTGTAGAGCTCACTTTCCAGACTGAGTATTTGAAGTCTCACTTTGAGGACTTGAAAAATTTCCAGTCAGATTCTGGTGGTTCTTACCAAGAAAAGAAAGCGATTATGCATGATGGTACGGCACACAAAGATGTTAAGGTATTCTATGAAAAGATAGAATCTTTAAATAGAGAACTTTTGGAAGAAAGACAAACACGAGGTGCTGCAGAAGAGGCTCTAAAGCATCTTCGTGCTGTTTATTCAGAGGCGGATGCAAATGCTCAAGAGCTTTCTGCTAAACTTGCTGAAGGTTGTACACTACTCTTGACATTTTCAATAGCAGTTTCAGTCTCCTTTCTCTTTTGGAAGTTTGATTTTACTTATTTACTTTATATTTTTTTTCCTTAATTTATTTCCTGGTTTATTTGGATAGCTCAACAGAAGACGGATGAACAAGTAAAAGAGCGAGATGAGAAGTACAATGATCTTGATTCCAAGTTCAATAGGCTTCACAAACGAGCTAAACAGCGTATTCAAGAGGTTCAGAAGGTAACTCAATCTCTGGGTTCTTTTAACGTAAGGGTTTGTGATATTGTGTCATATGGTGTACATTGGATGCCAGTCACTTTTTGATTTTATGTATGCTTCGTAGTAACATAAAATCAACTATTACCTCTGGTGTTTGAGGGGGAATTTATATTGTAACTCAAGTAATTATTACAACCAAAATCCTAGAAGCTTTTACATGCTTTGGCGCCAATGGGTAGAGAGGAGGAGAAGGGTAAAGGGGCTCTACGATCGTTTCATATGTTAGGTACGGGCTTGAAAGTAATAGATTCCGTCATGTGGTATGCAGGACTGGAACCTCTACTCTATGCTTTCCTGTAAATTCAAGTAACTCCTCAATTTTTTTAGTCAGTGTATCAGTTTCAATAACCTTATTTGAGTACCCTTTTTTGAATCATTTATGTTAGCAGATGTCTCTACAGTTGTGATGTCATGTCAGTTGATATAGTTGTTAGGAGAGTATGGCATGGAGCATGGGCTCCTTGTACTTGTTAACTGTTTTTCCTTGTATAAATAAGCTTCATGTAATCTAAGAAATATAATAGAAAATAGAAATTACATTCTTTCATGGTATCAAAGCTAGATTCATAATCAGAGAAATCAATGTTCATAAATTTTTCCTTCTCTATTTTCGCGTCCGAGCATAGTTTTTCATATAAAACTTGCAAGATCAGTTTGGTTGGAGAAATTGAAGCCATATTAGGGTTCTAAAGTGACAGGCGATCCAACCGGAGGTTTCAATTTTCCGACCCACCGTCACATGCGCCATCACACTTGCCTGCCGCCGACGCCACGGGCTTCCATCTGCGGCGCGTGAGCCATTTTCCGACAGCTTTTTCCGGCGCGGCTTCTCCCAGCTTGGTTGATTCTCTCTCCTCTTTCCATCTATAGAGGTTGTGTGGAGTGAAATTCAGGTTTGATTGTATTGCTCTTACAATTTGTTCACTGTTCTTTGAAATTCTAAACTGGGAAATATTGGTTGAACTTTCTGCACTAATTGAGCTGCTAGTTCACTGGTATTTGTTTACTATAGCCATTTAAAGTCGGTTGCACTACTATTGTTGCCTTAGTGTTCAATGTTACCTCAAATTCTAGCGTAGACTCAGTGGTCCTATTGGGTAGTACAAATAAGTTTTTGTTTGGAATATTTCACTGCCAATTTGTTGAGCCTTTAGATTATCCTTGTTGATATTCCTTGGATAATTCTTGTCACTCCTATTACTATGGCCGAATCGAGTTCCATTCATAATGCTGATACTACGGAAACAAATAAAGTATAGTTAAGTAGAAACAATCATCTCAATTCTGTGTTGACTCTCAGTCCTTTTAAATTAGATGGATCCAATTATTTGGCATGGCCTCAAGCATGTCGTATGTCAATTGAGGCCAATCGTATGCAACATTTCATCAATGGGACAACTACTATGCCTGCACAACCGGGGATGACTCAAGAAGAATGGAAGTCTAATAATTCCATGGTCAAAACATGGATTTTTAATTCTTTGGAACCAAATATGCGAAGTAGTTACATGTTTCTAGGCACTGCCTATGAACTTTAGGAGGCTATTTCCAAAACTTTCTCTGTTTCTAGTGATATGTCTAAGGCATATGACATTCGCAAGCAAATCCATGAGTTGGGTCAAGGGGAGAAGCCTGTTGCACAGTACTTTGCAGAGATTAACGCCCTTTGGCAGGAGCTTAGTCATTACCGGGTTTTTTCAGCCAAATGTACTGAGGATACCGCAGCTTATCAGAAGTTTGTTAGCAAGGATCGAGTTGTTGATTTCTTGGCTGGTTTAAACATTAAGTTTGATCAAGTTCGAGCCCAACTGATTGGTCAGACACCTTTTCCATCACTGCGAGAGGCTCGTGCTCGGGTCCAACAAGAGGAAAGTAGACGTCGGGTGATGGTTCTAAATCTCCATCATGTGGACAAATCAGTCTTGGTTGCTTCGAATCCTATGTCGGGCATTCACATTCCATCTCCTATGAGAAGGAATCCCGCGACTGTGACTACTGTGGGGGAAAAAATCATACCAGGGATCGCTGCTATAAGCTTCATGGGCGTCCTAAAGGACGTGGAGGACGGTCTGGCCGTGGCCGTGGACGTGGATCCCTTGCCTACATATCTACTCCACCCCTTCCTATTGACACACCCAGTACTTCTGAAACTACTACTGCCCTCACCCCTGAGGAGATCTCAGTTTTTCGGAAATTCTATTCTCAATCTATTCTTTCTCTTTATGCTCTGTCAGGTACACATTCTTGTGTTTTACATGTTTCATCCACTTGTCCTAGTTGGATTATAGACATAGGTGCACCGAGCATATGACTGGGTCATTCAACCTCTTTACTTCATACACGCTTTGCTCTGGAAAAGACTAGGTTCGGATTGTTGATGGCTCCCTGTCCTCTATCTTCGGGCGTGGTTCTATCGTTTGTATTTCTTCATTAACATTATCCTCTGTTCTTCATATCCCTTTATTTACTGCAAATTTATCTTTGCAAATCTCTACAATGTTCCGTAATATTTTTTCCAACTCATTGTGTTTTTCAGGACTTAGTGACGGGGCAACAGATTGGCAGTGGTAGTGCAGTTAATGGTCTCTACTATTTAGATGTTCCCTCGTTAAAAGTGTGCTCTACTCAGGCTCTACACTCTACTCTTGACTCTCGTCTGACCTCTCTCCATCAATGGCATTAACGTTTGGGACATCATTCATTTTCTGTATTGGAGTCTTTATTTTCATCTTTAGTTAAACAATGTAACAAAACTCAGTTTTTGTGTGAACCATGTGAAGTAGGTAAACACAAACGGTCTACTTATTTGTCATTCATAGTAGACACTCTGAGCCTTTTGCTATTATCTATTCTGATGTATGGGGACCCTCTCTGGTTGTTTCTCGTTCTGGTTTTAGATGGTTTGTTAGCTTCATTGATTGTCATTCTCGTGTCACTTGGATCTATGTTATGCGATCAAAAAATGAGGTGTTTGATTGTTTTTAGAATTTTCACAAAATGATTCAAACTCAATTTGACGCTAAAGTCAGGATTCTTCACAGTGATAATGGTCGTGAATATAGTAATAATACTGTGTTTGCATCTTAACTCTCTCAGCATAGCATCATCCTTCAAACCTCTTGTGTCAAAACTCCAAAACAAATTGGTGTGGCGGAAAGAAAAACCGACACTTACTAGAGGTTGCACGATCTCTTATGTTTACCATGAACACCCCTAAATTTCTATGGGGAGGTGCAGTTCTGACTGCTGCATTTCTTATAAACTGTCTTCCTTGTAGGGTTCTTGGGAACAAAAGCCCCATCTCTTTTATCCGACACCCGACCAGTCATTCTCCTTCGCCTCGAGTTTTTGGTTGTGTGTGCTATGTTCACGATAAATCTCCCACTTGAAAAAAATTAGATCTCAAAGCCCTTAGGTGTGTGTTCACTGGATATTCTCCAACACAAAAAGGTTATAAATGTTATCATCCTGCTTCTCACAAAGTCTTTGTCACCCGGGATGTAACTTTTTGGGACTTAAAATCTTTTTATGCTTCTACCCTTATCCTCAGGGGGAGAATATTGTTGATGAGGAGAAGCTTTCCTCTGAGACTAGTATTCCAAGCCCTATTTTTCCTGTTACTATTGTTGTTCCTGATAATTCTGCACAAGGGGAGTTACAGAGTGCTAGACAGAATGAGCCTGAGTTGAGGACCATGCTCGAAAAGGCAAGCATAAGGTCACCATTTCTGCATCACTACACCAACCTTCCTCCGAACCTAGTCAGAATGATGCAAATTGTGAGAATCCTAATACTACTTATTCTTCTGATAATACTGATGTTCCTATTGCTCCTGTTATCTCATCTGATGATACCGATATTCCTATTGCTCTTAGAAAAGGGGCTTGCACTCAACATCCTATTTCTAATTTCTTAGCCTATAATAAATTATCTGCATCCTATCTCTTCTTTGTTTCCTCCTTGTCTTCAATATCTGTTCCTCAGGGGTGGAAAGAAGCAATGAGCAATGAGAATTGGAAAAAGGCTATGATTGAGGAGATGAATGCCCTGAAGAAGAATGATACATGAGAACTAGTTACTCTTTCTTATGGAAAAAAACCAGTTGGATGCAAGTGGGTATATACAGTCAAACAAAATTCTGATGAGACAGTTGAGAGACTCAAAGTCAGGCTAGTTGCAAAAGGGTACACTCAAACTCATGGGATTGATTATCAGGAGACATTCGCTCCTGTAGCAAAGATGAACTATGTTCGTACCATAATCTCATGTGCAGCAAACTTCGGCTGGGATCTTCACCAATTAGACATAAAAACTGCATTCCTTCACGGTAACTTGAAGGAGGAAGTGTTAAGTGGACATACCTCCTGGTTTGCTTCATCCGTCACTGTGGGCAAGGTTTGTAAGCTACGGAAGGCTTTGTATGGTCTGAAGCAATCTCCTAGAGCCTGGTTTGGTAGACTCCCACAAAGCAATGATAAGGTTTGGGTACAAGCAAAGTCGAGCAGATCATACTCTTTTTGTCAAACAAATAAAGGGTAAGATTACCATTCTTATTGTTTATGTTGACCACATTGTGGTGACAGGGGATAATAAAGAAGAGATAGCTAATCTCAAAGTGAGTCTGACCAAAGAATTTGAGATCAAAGATCTTGGTTCTTTGAAATATTTCTTTGGTATTGCAGTTGCAAAATCTTGCAGTAGGATTTTTCTATCTCAACGGAAGTATGTCCTTGATCTTTTATCAAAAACCGACATGTTAGGATGTAAGCCTGTTGATTCTCCTACTGAAGTTAATCATCATCTAGTAGGCGGCACAGGACCCACGGTTGATAGAGAAAGATATCAACGTTTGGTGGGAAGATTGATATACCTTTCTCATACTAGACCGGATATATCTTATGCTGTGAGGATAGTAAGTTAGTATATGCATGATCTCCGACAGTGTCACATGGAAACGGTTTACAGAATTTTGAGGTACCTCAAGTCTGCTCCTGGAAAGGGTTTATTGTTCGCACCCAATGTTCTAAAAGGCGCTAGGCGGGCAGCCAGGGGGGACCTAGCGCCTACGGGGCCTAGGCGGGATTTTTTATTTTAAGCCAATTTTTAATATTTTATCTTACATTTATCCAAACAAAACAATAATATAAAGCAAAACAATCTATAAAAAAGATAATAAAGGCATTTACTTCAAGTTCAAACACATATCCATATTGTCAATGTCAAAGTTCAAACACAAACATGCAATTGTTCAAAGTTCAAACATATCTTTAACGTATTAGTTTTATTCATAAACAAGATTGCTATTAAATAATAAAATTTAAAATTTCAAGAATTCATTTCAATATTAAAACTTAAAAAATTAAATATAAATTTAAGAATTATATTGAATTAAACTAAATATTACAATTGTATCATCATTTATATAATTTGAAGTTGATACAAGTTCAAAAAATTACAACTATAATAAAATTATTCATTTTAACTTGATCTTGTTCACTTCTTGTTGTGATTTGATATGCTACAAACTGCATTATGAATATGGTAAATCATTAGAAAAATAAATATATCAAGATCTGGTTTGGGTAGTTATTAAAATAAAAAAAAACATTTCCGCCTAGGCCCCGTCTAATTTTCTGGAGGGATTTTTTTGCCTCCTTAAGTCTAAGCGAGGCGCCAGAGGAGCCTCGTGCCTAGGTGAGGCGCCAGGAGGGGGCCTAGCGCCTAGGAGGGGGACCTAGCGCCTAGGCGGACCTAGGCGGGAATTTTTAGAACATTGTTCGCACCACATGGTCATATGAGAGTTGAAGCTTTTTCCGACTCAAATTGAGCTGGTTCTATAGAGGATCTTCGTTTTACATCAAGTTACTGTTCATTTGTTGGAGGTAATCTTGTTACGTGGTGCAGTAAGAAACAGTCCGTAGTGGCAAGTTCTAGTGCTGAGGCTGAATATCGAGGTATCGCCTTGGGTATATGTGAACTAATGTGGCTTCGAACTTTGCTAGAAGATTTGAGTGTTACAACTAAAGGGCCTATGCAATTATTTTGTGATAATAAGGCAGCCATTAGTATTGCAAATGACCCAGTACAATATGATAGAACGAAGCACATTGAGA
This sequence comes from Panax stipuleanatus, assembly GCA_020205555.1. Lineage (NCBI taxonomy): Eukaryota > Viridiplantae > Streptophyta > Magnoliopsida > Apiales > Araliaceae > Panax > Panax stipuleanatus. Next base: position 764,979 of record CM035125.1, on the reverse strand, counting down.
TTGATAGGCACTTCATCAAAGAAAAGTTAACCAATGGTCTTATTTGCTTACCTTTTGTAAAAAAAAGATCATCAGTTAGCTGATATTCTGACTAAAGGTCTTAGTAGTAAGATGTTTCATCCATTGTGTTTCAAGTTGGGTATGCGAGATATCTATACACCAACTTAAGGGAGAATGTTAGCAGATGTCTCTTCAGTTGTGATGTTTGATATAGTTGTTAGGAGAGTATGGCATGGAGCATGGGCTTCTTGTATTTGTTAAATGTTTTTCCTTTTATAAATAAGCTTCATGTAATCTAAGAAATATAACAGAGAATAGAAATTACATTCTTTCAATTTACATATATTTCCAGTCTTAACGTTTAAGCATTAAACATAAATCAAACAGATACTCCAACCTTTAAGATTTATAACATGCTTGATCAGCTTAGCATCATAGCATGACATGGATTCAGCTGTCAGCCTCTGTGCTAGCATGGAGTAGCTCATTGGGTTGGTTCAGTATTCCATGGTTTTTGGAGGTGAAAACAAGACCGATCTATGCTTCCGTAAGTTGGTTTAATATAGCTTTCATAAGTAGTCACCATAGAACAGGGATGCCCTCCTGTTTATCAACACTCTCCAAACTTCACAAATAACTATGCTTTGACTTTTCCAAAATTTTGAATGGTATGGAGAATAGTTCCTCAAGTTTGGTTTGCAGAACAAGCATCCATAGAATCAGCTTTATATAATTTCGTTCAAAATTTCATATCATTTGGACACAACAATTTGTTTAGATTTTATCAAAAATTGAAAAGCTTGAATGGCTAACCTTATATCATTCTTTTGCTCTGTTCGCTAATATACGATTTGAAATGGAAGTTTTTATCTACTACACTTAATGGTTTGTCATGCATGCCATCATAGTGATAGCAATTTTCTTGGCAGTTTCACCTATGTAGGGCAAGAAAACTCCAACTAAAGTTTGACAAAATAGGTTGATATTGTCATTTTGAGCTTCTGCTAATGAATGAGCTAATGTAAAAAAATGTAAGATAAATCAAAGTTCTATTCTGGTACTGATTTTTTGATGTGATTTAAATTTATATACTGAATATTATTTGGATCTGCTTAGGTCACATCATATGTTAGAAGAAGTAATATGCAATATTATAATAATCCTTATATTATCTTTTGATTGTATGTTTTTGACCTTAGATTTTTTTCTTTTCAAAATGAAATAGAATATATTGTTTGTATATTAAGTTGAATTGGTGTTTGGAGATTGTCCTTCCAGGAAAAAGAAGATCTTGAAGCCCAGTTTCGTGATGTCAATGAAAGGGCTGAGCGGGCATCATTGCAACAGTCTGCCTTGCAGCAGGAGCTGGAGCGCATGCGCCAACAAGCTAATGAAGCACTGAAAGCAATGGATGTAGAGAGGCAGCAATTACGAAGTGCAAACAACAAGTACAGACTCCAAATAACATCAAACTAGGGAATTCTGTGCATAAACATATTACTAGTTTCTTTTCAGCAGGAATGTAAAACTTGATTCTTTTCAGTTACTCTCAACTGCATCCTCTTGCATGGAATTCCTGCAATCCCCTACTTGATGTTGTATGGTACATGGTTGAATATCTATAGTTTGTTCAATCGCTACAGGATGCTAGGTTGAGTAGATTAGAGTTAAAACTTACATGCCAAACATAATATTTAACCAAATTTCACATCTACATAGAATTTTAAGTCCAAGGACTTCAGAAAAATGAACCCTATCATGCTTATGCGAATAGAGTTGCAACTTTCGAACTGGCTTTTTTTTAGGGAAAGGGATAGTTCTTAGCCATTGAATGCATTCACAGTTGACATGTTTCCCGTGCTTCATCAAGTTGATGTTTCCAATTGTTAATTCTGATTACTTGATATTCAGACTTCGAGACAACATTGAAGAATTGCGCCATTCTTTGGAACCCAAAGAGACTGCTCTTGAAACATTACAACATTCAATTCGTGAAAAGGAACAGGTAGGAGAACACTTGGTACTTTTTTGTAACTTAATTTCCTATTTATCTCTATATCTATAAAACCACACTAAACCTCATAAATGTATGTGCTTGTCCTTACTTGTGTAGGTTTTTTTAATGCTTATTTAGAAAATTATCTCCAAGGGTGTCCTACGCAAACCTTGTATTCAGGAAGAAAATCAACCAATTTTAATAAATAAATAAAAATCAGAATCTCATTTCCAGACTAAAGGAGTATTAACTTGGAGCAGTAGCAATATTTGACGTCTTATGACTTAAATTGCTCAAATGCCAGAAATTCATTACTACCACCATTTTAGAATGTCTGATGATGAATATTTTAAGAAATTCATCTATTTTTTGGGAACCTTTAATTGTTCAGAGTAGTATAACATTCTTTGGCAATTATTTTTATCTTATTTTGATGTGCAAAAGGAATTATGAAAATATAATTAAACAATTCAAATTTGTGTAAGGCTAAACTTCAAACATATTGGAGAGAGCGAGCACATTGTTGTTCTGTTGTTTCATTTATTTTTCTTCTTGATTTTTTAAATTAATTATGTACCAAGAATTTAATGTGATGAGAACATATTACATCTACAATGCTGTTAATTTGAGCTGTTACTGATATTTGTTTGTGCGATTCAGAGAAAAATTTATCAGATGTATATTCCTGATGGTTGCAAACTTTGGTCTATGGCTGAAGGCTGAAGATTAGGTTGCCATTTCTCATATATCGATTCCATCTTACCATATATACTGGAGAAAATATTAAATGTGACCTGCATAAACAATGAATGATGAAACCAGATGCAATAAAGAAAAACTAGTTTATTGCTAACATAAATAAGAGGCTATAATATTTGCATCAGAATGCAATAAAATGCGTTGTTTGCTTAAAAAGGTATGTGGAGTATAGTTTGTACAACTGGGGAATGTAAAAGTACTTAATTACTCACTGCATTTTTATTCAATGAAAGCCAGACCCCATTGGTGAGTATTTGATTATATTGTGTCATTTGTGTGTGCATTTAATATGCATGTCTTGTAGTATATTTAATAGATTATAAGATTCTTTAACATACATCCCCGCAACATCTATAGAGAATATTAAATATATATGTTCATGTATAATCTTGGACATCCATAGATTTTGGAAGACATGCATGGGCTACTACTAGCAGCAGATGAAAAAAGGCAAGCTTCAATAGCTGAACTCTCTTCTAAACACCAGAAGGTAAAATAAATCAATCACCTTATTCATGGGCTTGGCTGATTGGAAATATTTATTAGCAGTGGTTATGCTTTGCGAATTAATTTTTGTCTTCTGCTGCTTCAGCACATAGAGAGTTTGGAAGCCCAACTTGCTGAGACAATATCAGATAGAAACAAAGCAACCCAAAACATCTCTTCTCTGCAGGTATGAATGAACTGTCACAAGGTTTAATTTCTTATTGCTTCAGGAATAAATGGAGATTGCATTAGTGTCATGAGCTCATACTAACCTTCTTGCTCAACTTTTAGCTCCCTTGTATACTTGTATACAATCTCCCTAATGGGTTTGTACTTCGTACATTCTATACCATTGCTTCGTGCTATAGACTTTTATCTCAGCAGTATAGTTTATCTGCAGAAGCTTTTGGGTGCTGCTGATTTTTTGGATTGATCAAAATAATATTGGTGAACATGCCTTTTTTTTAATCAGAAATTGGTTGCAGAGAGAGAGTCAAAAATCGCAGATATGGATGCAGCTTCAAGTGGTGACGCAGCACGACTTAGAGCTACTATGGAAACTGTAAAGGGAGAACTTACTCAACTGAAACAAGAGCATGTATGAATTGAAGTCTTCCAATACCAGATTAACATTAATTTTATGTTATTTATTGCATTAAATATCATTTGCTGTATTTTTACATTTCTATTCATTGTTACACTGATTTTTGGGTGATATATAATGTTTTTGGGTTATAACTTGTTTAGGGCAGTGAGTAGACCTGGCCACCTACCTTGATGCAGTCGATTTCTTTGCTGATATATTCTAGCTACTTGAAAGTTATTTCTTTAATTCTTTATTTGGAACTTGACTCAACTTCGCCCATCAATATTTGATATTTCAATTCAATTGTTCCCATGCATTCTCTAGCATTACTCTATTTCGTGGATTGATATTTGAACTAAATACCTGATAGGTCATATCATATATAGTTGAGATTTGCGTCCTGTACTTATTCATCTTCAAAATATATAAAAAGAGAATAAAGGATTGGTGATGCAAGTGTTCACGAGACAGGATTGGATCAAATAAAAGGCTTTGGAAGCCCATGCCAAAGCGTCCAACAAGGAGAAAATTGAAGTTAATTTTGTGAAGTTTATCTTGATTTGTTATTCCAATAACTGTCATATTGGATTGTTTGATTTGTAATTCTCATATTAGGACTGTAGTCATTATATTTGAATTATGTCTGGGTTAGGGAACTCTATTAGATCTAAATATGGTTGTAATGTACTGTTTATGAGCAGAAAATTAGTATTACGACTTTCTGAGAGTTTTTTGTTTGTGTTCTTCCCTAAATTCTTCCCCAAATTCCCATCCAATCCTAAACCCATATTTGGTCCATATTGGTATTAGAGCCGAGTTCTAAACCCCAACTCTATTGTCATTGACCCATAATCATTAATCAATGTCCCAAATCTACCGTCCCAAAACCACCATCATCACTAAACAGCATGTAGCACTTAGCACAGAGCTTAGCAAGGAAATAAAAGAGTTTCACAAGAAAAGTGAAGAGTCCATCGCATCAATTACATAAAATGTTCAAGTTTTTATGGCTGATCATACATGCAAGGAAAATGTTGATGATAGCCCCCCAGGTTTACCTAAAGGTTCTGAAGGTAATAGGTTCTTAATCCTAGGTTAAATCCAGTCAACAATCTCTACCATACCAACTATCACGATCCCCGTATTCAAATCAAACCAAATTCACCTAGAGCATGCTCATCTCTATGAATAAACATCAATCAATGAGCAAAATCTGGAGAAGCCTAAAAATGCAACAATTAAATTTCCGAAAACTGCTGAGCTCTTAGTCTCCAGCAAAGAGGCAAATACTTCTGTAACTATGTAAAACTCAAACTAAACAAAATGAAACCTAAAAAGGACATAATTTCCCATGTCCGCCTTTGATTAGAGTGGTAGTGAATTCTATACCTTCAATTGTTTTACAAATATTCATACTCTTTCCCTCTCACAGCCCTCTCTCCAAACAAAAAATTACATCTCTCCCCAGATCAACTAGAATGCCCTATTTTTATCACGTATTCATTTCATCCATTCAATTTATCCTTTTTTACCCCCTATGCAATTACCCTGAATCAACATACCTAACCAATATTTTCCGATGGTGACCATGGCTACCAAAAGATTTATATTTACTAGCCGAAAAATACCATTCTTATATATAGATTCCTCGGGAATGAAATTTGCTAATTACACCTTTTGTTATGTGAACATCTTATGAGAGGAGATAGAATTTTGGGGAGAGAATTCATGGAGGGCTTCACTTTTCTTTTGTTGGGGTTGGCAAAGAAATGATTTGTATTCCCGGAGTTAAAACTATGGCTATGTGCGTGGGGTTAGGAATCTCTGAAAGGTTATGAAAAATGTTTGAAGTTGGAGCAAGGGGGAAGAAAGCACATGCTGAGGCCTGAGATTATGGACTAAGATGAGTGCAGAAAGTATTCTCCATCTTATTCTTAGTCTTGAGAAGTCTCAAATCAGCCCCTCTATATATATATGCACACGCACACACACACACACACACATATATATATATATATACATACATTATGTGGGCCACGTTTCTTAGTGGGCCACAAGCATATAACAAGAAGTCCATAACCCCAGCTAGGCTTTAGGTCTGTCCGTATGATATGAACACCCCTTAAAAAACTCTCCTTTTCAGCCACCAAAAACCATAACCCTAAACATTTTCCCAAATTATGGAGTATTGGACCCTAGACCTCTATGTGCCTTATGCCATTAGTCCAAAAAGGTCAAAGATTGTACTACGTTGGTTGAATAAGTTCATCTTGAGGTGGGCCAACACTGCTCGCAGGCCCAAGTTGTCATTATATGGATTGTTAGGCCCAGTTCTAAATCATAGTCTTTTGCTTCTATTTTTGTGTGTACCACGTGTCACAATACTATTTGATCACGTGTTGTGTTCTTGTTTAAGGGTCTACAAAAATCATTGATGAAGAAATGATTTACAGGGAAAAAATTTGGTGGCTGGCGATTTTAAGAACAGGTGGTCGGCGCCTAGGTAGTAGGGGATTTGATGATAGAAAGATGAAGATGTTAAGGAAAAGATGGTCTTTAAGCAGTAACATGGCTGCATGCTCCAGGATATGTCACTTCTGGAGTTTTTTTCCACGTCATTGTGTGACGATTTCTTTGTTCTTTTAAACTTCCATGTAGATACTAAATAGACGGATTGACAGAATGACCCAATTTAGTATTTGGATAATTTTGATTATATTTTAGTTCATTTTTCAATATTAATAAGTTTCTATTCAGGTTACTTATTTTTAGAATAACAAGAAGTCTCTGTTAGAATTACACACCTTTCTAGTATATACACTAGAGCCTCTTTTAAACCTTTATAGATGATCAACAGTTGCTAGCATAAATCAGTCAGATCTCCTTGAAATTAGTAAGTGAGACAAGAAAAGCCCATTTAACAGTGTACACAGATTTATTCAAGTGTTTGGCTGATGTGGATAATGTTCTCTTAGATATACACTAGAGCCTCTTTTAAACCTTTATAGATGATCAACAGTTTCTAGCATAAATCAGTCAGATCTCCTTGAAATTAATAAGTGAGACAAGAAAAGCCCATTTAACAGTGTACACAGATTTATTCAAGTGTTTGGCTCATGTGGATCATGTTCTCTTAGATATTCAGCATGTTGTCGACTGCTGTTTGAAACTTGTCTCGCTTTTTTGTAACCAAAATGTTGAAGAGTAACATTATATGTTCAGGGAACTTTCTTTGTTCTAAATTGCTGTTGAAATTCATACGTAGTGGAAACAATCTTCTTCATCTTTTCCAGTAACTTCACAGGGCCTTCACATGTGGCCTTGTGTTTTTAACTTATCAAACTTTTGTAAATGACCTTGCATACAATACCATTTATCGGTACCTGTATATATACGTTTACCCTGTGATAGTGGTTGAATCCGTCTACCCATTCAATGAGCGCATGCACTACCTTCCTGGGCACCTCCTATGATGCAGACTATTCGACGACCTATGAAGCACGGATACTCTATTTTGGGCTCCGTATCGCGTACTGTACGCGTATCGGATACGGATACGCTCCGATACGCTCCGGATATGTATCGGATACGGATTTAGAGTATCCATAATTTAAATTTAAATTTTATTAATCGGATACTTTTTTGATACGCTCCAATACGTTACGGATACACTCCGATACGTTACGGATACGTTTTTTAAGTGTTATTTTTTACTGTGTTGTAAAAAATAGACCCATTTTGCTCTTATTGATGGCTGGTAGCCTGGTAGTTGGCAGTTGGCACTTGGGCAATATTTTGGATGGATAAGGCCAATCTTTTGACTTTTGATGATGTTAATTGCTCTTTTGTTTTTGAAATGGTGAACTTGTGTAATGAAATTTTAGAAATTAAATATATAATATTTTTATTTTTATATTCAACGTATTGTATCCGAGTTTTTGGAAAAAATCACGTATCCGTGTATTCATATCGTATCCGTATTTCGTATCTGTATCCGTGCTTCATAGTCGACGACTAATCGTTCAGTGGCTCCGTAAGGGCCAAGTCGAGGGTACGACTTGGTTAATGTTTCTAAGTCGCTCGACTTGGAAGGAAAGTTATCGCCTTGTGTCGACTAGTCGATTACTTGGCCGACTTCCTCCATGTCGCCCGACTTAGAGACCACATACCTCTTTTCAAGTCGTGCGCCAAAAGAGAGGAATTGGGATGGAGAAGGAGGATGTTAGAGTTTATATAGAACACATACCTGGGTTGCTCGACACCACTTTTACGAGCTCTCTTCTTCTCTTCTCGTTGTGGCTGTTTTCTCCTTTCTTGTCTCCTTTTTGCAGCGGCAGTTAGATCAAAATTCTAATCTTATCTTGTTCTTTTTGTTATGACCATTATTAGACTCCTATCTTTATTTTGCAGAGTTGTAGGTAGGCCTTTTTTGAATAAAAACATTATAAGTTCAAGCCCAACTTATATTTTTTCCAATATATTTCTGCTTAACTTTAGTTTATGTATGAAAAGTTTTTTCCAGCACATTTGAATCGTCTAAAAATATTCTCTAAAATATTTTATATGCTAATTATTGCACAGATTCCTATGTCTCACAAATTAAGTGATGGTTAATTTGTTTCCTTTAGTGCAGTAAATAACGTTAACTAAATTTAATTTTTGTTGTAAAACTGATGGATTAAAAATTTGCTAAGTTTCAAAAAACAATTGTTTTGGAAACAAAGTTTAAATATAATCAATTATATTGTAAAAAATATACTATGTGTTTTACTAATATTGTTATTTTGATGAGTGAAGTAACCTATATGTGTTTGGCTACTTATCAAATGTTTTAATATTTAGTTGAGAAATGATATCTAATAATATAGAATAATGTTTTTAGTATTTAATATAATTTTAATTTTTAAATTATATGTATATATATTAATATATAAAATACATTATAAATAATTTATCGCTTTATGGACGACTAGTCGACTAATCGCTTAAGTGGTTGGCCATCGACTCGACTTAACGACTTGATAACTATGGTTGTCATGTGTGATAATTTGCATTGTAATTGTGTAACAAGCTTTTGAGTACTAAAATCAAGCCTATCAGAGGATAACAACTTGTTCTACTATAATTAATTTTCAAAAGCATATAATTTTTTTAATACATTCAGGAGAAAGAAAAAGAGAGTTGGGAGGCTGCCTCGCAGGTACTCAACAGGAAGCTGGAGATTGCTAAGAGTAACTACATACGTGCTGAAATTGAAGCTGCTAAAATAAGAAGTACTTCTATATTTTTTTTGCTGAACTTATGATTAATTTCTTCATTGTGGAACTAAGATGCTTTTCCTTTTCGAAATAGGTCAGCTGGAATTGGAACTGTCAGTGCAAACACAGTTAATAAACACGAGAGAAACCGACTTACTGACTGCAAGAGAGGAGGTAATTATTTATCCTAGACATTACCAACTATAGCCTCTTGAAGACTCCAGTATGGTATAGATGATCTTTTTTGTTGTAGTTGAATACCTTCTTTTCCTGTCCTCAATTGGAGTTGGTTTTGTATGTCCAAAATGTAGTTGAAAACATCATATCTCTGGATTGGAAGAATAGATTGGTAGCCTGAACAAGGGGACCCTAATACTTGGATGTATGAGGTCCACCTCTTGGTTATCAGCTAGAAAAGAGCGTGTTTGAGGCGCAGGTTATGGCATAGCTCTCAGTCAGGCTATTCATTTAGAATTTGGTCAAAATATTCTGTTTCGGCTAGTTACAGAGTATCTAGTACAAAAGAGTTGTCCTTGATTGATTGGCTATAGTTTTAGCAACATTGTTGCTGATCAGTGTAAATAGCTATACTTGCTCTGTTTGGAAATGAATGACTATTACATTATCATTTCTTGTTGATTCACATCTGTGACATTTGGTCTTTATCTGTCATATTCAAGAAACTTTTATTTACCTACCTTTTACACATGGTACATTGTTCATGTAATTCTCCAACTAAGCTCTTAAACAACAATTACTATCAGTACTTGCTCCTTTTGTAATTAATAAGGCAGCATAGTATTGAGCTCCACTTGTCTAACCAACTTTTCCAACAGTAACAAGAAAATCATTTGATTCTTTTTCTGATCATTTATGCTGTTTTATAAACAACTGAGGTGCATCCCTATTCCCCTCTCAACTACAATTCCCATCTGACTAGGCACACACCACTGCCCCATGTACTGTTGAGATCAACTATGCACTATGTACTGATGCGATCAACTGCTATGCTATGCTGCTATCTCGAGTACTTTATCATATGTGCAAAATATTTACCTTCAAGTCTGTTTCCTATTCTTTATTAATCTCCTATCATCTTCAACTTGCAGATCAAGCGGTTGGATAGTGAATTTGCTTCTTACAAGGTGCGTGCACATGCACTTCTTCAAAGAAAAGATACAGATCTGGCTGCCGCAATGGACAATGAAAAGCTCAAAGATCAGGAAGAAGCACTAAAAGTACATGCTTCTTGGCACAATTATTATATAGTATAAAATGATTTGGACAGATATCTAAGTACATCGTATCAGTATCATACTTACTACATGTCTTCTCTCCTTTAGGAGGCTGAGAAAGAAATAGTGCTGGTATCTGCTGAAAGGGATAAAGCACTCCAAGATCTAAAGAATGCTTTGGAAAATCATGAAGAGGAACTTTCGACAAGGTAACATTGTTGCTAACAAATGTATGTCAATAAGAAATAATCTTCTGACAGAAATTTATGTTGCTTGATTACTTTCTTATGCTCTGATTTTCCCAAGTGTGTTTATACTGTTGAATTGTTCCCCTGAACCAACACAACGGTGTACCCGGTAGTGGAAAATGAATGCTTCAGAAAGGTTTTAAATGTTTGGGAGAATCTGTTATACATCCAAGTTCAATCTAAGCGAAATACTTTCATTCTGATTTTGTTCATCACAAAACGAGCTTTGTTCAAATTAAAGTAATCTTCTAATACATTTGTTTCTCATTCCACAATATTTCAGAGATGCAGCTCTTAACTCTGCACAGCAGCAGATCAAGAACATGGAAATGAAGCTCAATTCTGCACTTTCTAGCTATGCATCAGTGAAGGATGAGTGGGAAAGGAACCTGCAAAATGTGGAGGAAACTTGGCGATGTACTAATCATGCAATACTAATTATGTTCTGTTCATTTTTTCCCTTCCCAGTTATCCGTATTGAATTTCATAGTGTTTGAACTGAAAACTTTAAAGACATTTATATTTTGATGAATGTATTTTACAGTGAGATGTGAAGCATTGAAGGCTCAAACCAAGGTGTTTTCTGGTGAAAATATACATAAAGAAATAGAGAACATGAAATCACATTACACAAAATTAAAGGTACAAAAGTTTAATAATTGGAGTTAATCTATGCCTTTTGTGCTAATAAACTTCTTTACTGTAGGAAGAGCATGATTCATTTCGTGATCTTGCTGATAAAATGATCGAGGAGAAGGATAAAGAAATTTCTAGACTTTTAGATGATAATAAGAATCTTCATCGATCACTAGCATCGAGACCATTGGTATATCTGTCTGCCTCTCTCTCTTTCTCCCATTCTCTTTCTTTTTATGTGTGTGTGTGTTTTGGCAAGCCGGGGGGGGGGGGGGGGGGGGGCTTGATTCATTTGTGTGTGTGAAGTTCTATAAGGTGTGGACTCCTGCATGAATTTTTCAATGACCCAACAATTTGATAACAATTGCAGGCCGATAACAGTGATAACCACAACACAGGTATGAGGCTATAATGTCGCACTGACATTTTCTCTTGTTTGGGTTATAGTACACTCTGGTATGTCAGCTATAAAGAATTTAGGGTTATAGTACACTCTGGTACACTCTGAGTTCTACTAATGTCCATCTTACATTGTGAAAATTGCAGTCTCCCAGAAACAGGATGGACCAAATTTAAGCACCTCGGCTGCAGAACATCAAATTCTTGTATGCCAAAATTTATTGCTTAAATTTTTCATGGATAAATATCAAATTTCTTGAGATCTTGGTTGGGTTTCATTGCATCTATTTGAATGCGATCTAGCTTATATCTGGATGCAGAAGATATTAGAAGCAAACTCTCGTCAATCTCTGAAGTGGTTTTTACTACAAAGGACACTTTGGGATAAAATAGAGAACATACAAAAGTAAATAGAAACGAGCTTCCTGTGCCAACTTTAGGAAAAATGGAGAGTACATGATTATTGAATGTAACAGTTGTTATAGAGATAGATATCATCTGAGGATAGATTATTCGGGATGAGGATACACGCGCGCGCGCGTGTGCGCGCATAAATGCATATATACATATATGTATAATATTGATTGGCACATGAAAATATGAATTCTGCTGTCTGGTCATCCACTGAAGCTGCGTATGTGTGACCTTCCATGTATATTTCTTTTTGCTATTTATGCCTTGACAATTAGTACATGATTTCTACGTGCAGTTGAAATATTTGGCTGAGTAACCACATACTAATTTTGCCAGCTCTTTACTTTTAATATCAGATTCTGGCACGACAACAAGCTCAAAGAGAGGAAGAGCTTTCTCAGTCCCAGCGGCACATTCTTGTACTTCAGGTAACTTGTATTTATTTTAAGTTTCATTTGATGTTTATACTTCTATTATGCACTTACTGATGTACTTACTTCAGGAGGAAATTGAGGAGCTCGAACGTGAAAATCGTCTACACAGCCAACAGGTATATGTACAAAACATATCTGATATATGTAACTCTTTGTTTGGGTAGGGTAAAGCTTTCTACTTCAATCTAATTTCATCTTAGTATATTAACGCAAGTAATTCTACGTTACTCCAGTTTGTCTTCGACTTTCTTCACATAATCACAACATATAGATTAGGAAAAGTAATTGCGGGTATTTGAAAAGTGCCATCTCACCAGGGCATGCAATTATTGGCTGTCAGTTTTTTTTTAATTGTTGGTTGAAAATTTATTCTCTTGTGATAAGGAATAGTCTACAGCAGCAATAATTTTCTTTTTTTTTAGTTAAATTCACTTTGCATATCTCCAAAGTTTATCCCATTGTGCACATTGCATCTTATACTTCAAAACGTGACACTTTGCATCCCGCACTTTTAGTGAACGGCAATTAACACCCTCCGGCCCAAAATCCGTAGCTAAAAGTAACGGGGTTAGTGTTTAAAAAGTGATGGATTTTGAATTTTAGTGACGGATTTTTGGTCGAAGGGTGTTATTTGCCTGTTCGCTAAAAGTGCGGGATGCATAAGTGTCACATTTTGAAGTATAGGATGCAATGTGCAAAATGGTAAACTTGGGGATGCGAAGTGCATTTAACTCTTCTTTTTAAAAAAATAAAATTGAAAACCAAGAGAAATATATTTATATTTGCATGATTTTGCCAACCAATAATTCCGTCTGTATTAATCACACGCATATGTTGACTGTACTATTATTTTTTGTGAGGACAGGAAGCTATGCTAAAGGAAGAGCTACGAAACTTGGAAAGAATGCAGAAGAGGGAAGGAGTAGATATGACGTACCTTAAAAATGTCATCTTAAAGCTTCTTGAAACAGGTACCTGGTTAACATGTTTGACTCTTGGAAGATGGTCAGTTACGTTATGTTGTCTTCCTCCCTTGGAAGTTTTATAAACTACATAAAAAAACAATGAAAATTTCTGGTGATTGCCTCTGAAGTAATTTAGTATGGTAACTTTTCTGTTAATAGGTGAGGTGGGGGCTCTGCTACCTGTGGTCGCAATGCTTCTTCAATTTAGTCCTGAAGAGGTGCATTTCTTGTTCATGCCATAATTCTCCATTATTTGCTACAAATTTTTAATTGTAGAGAATTATAGGTCTTCCTTCATGGAACCATATGTGAATTTCCATTAGCATTATATTCATGTGCACAAGGAACATAAAAGTCCATTTTTGTTGGCCTCTGGTGATTTTTGATATAGTGACGTATAATACTTCCTGTAGTTTATCAAAGGAAATATACACAATATGCTCGCATCTTACAGAATGTTCTAATCCGGAATTTTGGCCTTGTCCCATTTATGCCTGGCACCTTTAGATAAATCAAGGTATTGGACCATGTTGCTGTTGTTGTTGTTGTTGCAGTTCATAATATTTTAGTAGCACATGGGATAATTTCATTTTAGAGACCAGTCTCTAAAGCAAGACACCAATTGTCGTCATATTGGGAATTTAGTTTTAGTTTTTTTTTGCACTGATTTTTAAAATTTTCTAGTAGTTATATGACAAATGATGATGTTGAAATTGGAGGTAACAATTATTTAATATCATCAAGGAAATGCGTACTGAATCTAGGCAGTTTAAATTGCAATTACAGATGCAGAAGTGTCAACAAGCTTACCGATCTTCAACTGAAGTTCAACCAAGCCCAGCAACTGAGGCTTCAGGATCTAGGCTCTCTCTTTTCTCTAGATTCTCATTTGCATAATACCACAAGATGGTTGAGGAACATGTGCATGTTTTTAGCATAGAAGATGGTTTGTTTGCAGACTGTAAGTTGGGAGAAACGAGGTCACTGAAATGATTGTATTATTTTTGTAACTATGGATATCCATTTCATGAAACGCTAGAATTATTATAAAAACTACATACAACAGAAAGCAATGTGCCAGATTCAATAGAAGAGGGCGAACATCGTTGCCAGAATTTTGTATTGTTTGCCAAATAATGCATAGAAAACTTTTTTTTTGCTTATTCGTTCGGTGGAATCTCTCCACGGTGATATTTACTGGACGGGTAAATAAATTAAAATAATTAACTTTACCAGTGGCTATTAATTTTACCAGCAATGTGCCAGATTCAAGAGATGAGGCCTTTACCAGTGGCTATTATGTTCAGCTCGGGATGAGGTCTTTTTAGTATTTATTTAATTATAATAATTAATTTTACAAATTATATATACACATGTATATAAAAATTAATTTAATAAGAAAAATGATATACATGTCGATAAATATTTGACGAAATTGGATTGCGACTAACGTAGAAATGTATACAATAAAATAAAATATAATAAATTAAAGTGTGACTTTTTTTATTTCTTACTTATTGTACGTATGTACGTCACAATTATAATTCAAATGAAATTTTTTACAATGTATAACATAATTAATTTAATAATTATTTAGATTTGGTTTAGCCCGATTATAACTTGCTTAAGCTAGACCATAGATATGGTCAAACCATTGCCTAAGCTTTTAGGATTAATTGTTATAGAATAGTTTCTTTAAAAAAAAGTTGTTTACACTACTATATAACAATTAGAAATTAATTACAAAATTAGTGCATCCACAAAATAATTACAAAAACAATGCAACACAATAACCACATCAGATCATTCAGTTTCACAAAAATAAAGAAACGCTGAAATCAAGGAGAAGTTACTGTCATTTGCGGCAGTTACCAATTCTTTGCAAAGGTTCTACGATCAAGCAACCCAAACAAATCGATCATCCAAACCGAAGAGCAACGAAATCGATCAGTTTATTCAAAATCACGAGAAAAAAAAAGAAGCTGGAGTAGTCGAATCCCGCAAAGAGGAAATCCAAAACCGGCATTCACGAAAAGATCTAAGGATTTGGAAACTGACATTCTGCTGCAGAGGCTGAAATTTTTTTATGACTATTTGGTTATCCATAAAAACTAAATGGTTACATTTGTATGATGGTTTGGCTACCAACTGCACCATATTCAAAATAATTTTATTTTTAAAATGTTATTTATAAGTAACCAACAGCTACATAAATGAGAACTCTTACATGGCATTTCAAAAACCATCTACACCTTCTGTTAAAAAAATAATAATCATACATACATTACTATTACTATAAAATTGATCATTCGGGATACCTCAATGAGATTTATTGGTCCTTACATATTAGACAATTGAACACCTGTTTATTGCATTGTCTAATTGGGTATATTATACAGTGGAACTTCGACATACCATAACTAGATACTTTCAAATTAAAATTCAGAAAACATTATAAATTGGATAAGTAATAATGAAATTCTTCAATATGTTCAATGTGTTAAAATAATCAAAAGGTAAATAGTAACCAACATGATGAAGTTCTGTCACTCACTAATACGCATTTGATTACCTTTAAAGGAAATAGTCTAAAAAACCCAATATGAACAAACAAACAATGTCAAACTACTAGTAATAGAATCAAAGACCAATCATCATCCAAATATATAAGCACTAGTAACCAAAACACAATCAGCATGTTTCCAAAACCAATTTAATCAATCTCCATATTGTCAAAAAGTACCTAGTAACCAAAGCAGAATATAACACTAACCAAACGAAGCAGTGGCGACGACCACAAACGAACCAAATGAAGCAGCGGCGTCTGAAAACTTAGAAACAGAGCGGCGACGCACTTAACTCGAAAACTGAGCAGTGAAAACAGGCAAAAGAATGTACCGACGACGAGTGCAGACGAGCCCGGCAAAGACGGAGCGGACAATGGCGGCAACGGGAGATCAACGCCGACAAGAACGAAAAGAGCGCCGACATAAATCAAAGAGAAGAAGAGAAATTTAGTTTCCAAGTTCCCAAATTAAAAAATAAAGGTTTCCAACTAAAGAAGCCTTCAGTAAAAAAGAGAGAGAAACGACAAAGGAGAAAGTCATGCAATTCAAATTGTCACAGATTAGGCAACCGACCGAGAACAGTTACCATTGCATAATTGATTTGCCACATCAGCAACCCATTAAAACACACAACTAAATTAAACAGATACCAAATGCACTAATTTTATAAATAAAATATTTAAAATGTATTAATTCTGTAAATATTTTCTGGATGCACTTTAGTTGTAATTTTTTTCAAAAAATGTATTATGAAGTGTAAATAACCCAAAAAAGAAACTCACTTAAACTCGATTCAAGTTCGAACTTGATCCATTTACAAACGAGATGAATTCAAATAACATATTCCAGGCTCGTTTAACAGCTCGGCTTGACTCGAGTTTGTTCAACATTTAGTTGAATTCGAACTCGGTCAAAACTCGATTCATTTACAATTTTATTTTCCTTTCTATATTCATATACATGTACATATATGGGAGAAAAGGGAGTATGTGTCTTAGACACACAAACTTGTGTGTGTATTGAACCTAATACCGCATAGTTTTGATTGACAAATTGGTAAAATGTCAAAACAATCATTAATGAAAACGGTGAAATGCCAAAAACACTATTAATAAAATCTCATAAAACAATGACACAAGTTTGTGTGTGTTTAAGACACACTTTCTTCTATATATATATTTAACCATTCGATCTTCGGATGAAGGGTCGCGATGTGTTGTAAGGTTAGACTAATTTTTATAACATTTACTATAGACCGGTCCCCATAAATATATATATGTGTGTGTGTGTGTGTTCTCGACCTCGGATGAGTTACTATTATAAACGATTATGTCACAAAGGTTTTCTTTTATGAAGTATTCAAGGTAAGGGTTTGAGCTATCTATTGGAGTGTGGAACAAAAACATGAATTAGGATGATATTCTACTTTGTACATTATTATGGAATCTTCACTCCATGTTGAAAGTTTTTTCAAATATCATGAGCGTGGAAGGTCTTCAATTAAACCTAGAGCATTAGATTGTTTCTTTTTACTTATTTCAAAGGGGAATGAAGAAAAGAAGAGAGGAAGAACGTAGTTCATTGGAGTTTTTTTTTGTTGATAATTCGTTTTATCAGGTTAATTATAAGAATCGCTGCTCAAAGCCATAATTGATTAAATTGAATAATTTAAGTCAATTTAAGTTCTAAAGAGAGGAAAAATTTATTTCATGGGTGTGTTGCTTAGTGAATCAGATTCCTAATTCTTTTCTCATTATTAATTTTCATATCTAATTAGTTTTTTTTTTAATTTTAGCTAATTAAATTTTACATTCCAATTTTAATTTGATTTTCATATCTAATTAGTATTTTTAAAATTTTAGCTAATTAAATTTTACATTCCAATTTTAATTTGTCTGAAATACATATGAAGAATCATAATAGAAAAGGGTAAAATGCATGGGTTGCCCCTGAACTTTAGGTCATTTTGGATATTGAGTCCCTCTCTTTTGGTCAAGGCAAATTGGACCTGTTACAATTAAATTCCAAAAACATGTACAGCCCATGATTCGAACTCAAAACCTCCCATTTGAAAATTAGGACATCAAACCACCTAAACTACACAAGACTAGTTATTACTTTAGCAAAAGGATTAAGATTTATGCAATTAAGAATATTGATTTGAAGGCGGACACTCAAATCTTGTCTACAGACAAGTCAACACTCAAATCACATTTTGGGATGGAGTGAGTATATAAACTCAAATCAAATTATTATTATTATTATTATCGTTATTATTATTATTATCATCGTTATCGTTATTGTTATCCTTATTATTATTATTATTATTATTTTATCCTTATTATCCTTATTATTATCGTTATTATTATCCTTATTATTATTATTATTATCCATATCATTATTATTATTATTATTATTATTATCGTTATTATTATTATTATTATTATTATCGTTATTATTATTATTATTATTATTATTATTATTATTATCGTTATTATTATTATTATTCTGTTGGGGGAAATAAATTGATTTGGTATAAATTTTAATTCTTTTGTTAAAGAAATTGCAAGTTTTATGTAGCTCAGGTGGTTTAATGTCCTATATTCCAAATGGGAGGTTCAGGTCCACCACTACAAGTGGATATCTAATTGGAAAATGCCAAATAATCCATGTAGACGCCACGAGTGCCACGTAGGAAAGTCAATGTTCATGTGGCGCGTTGGGGCTCAATATCTAAATTTACCCATGCATCTAACCCTAATAGAAAATGTACTAGTCCAAGTTTTCACTTGACAGGGTACGACTACCTGTGTAATGCTTATGCTACTTCTGATGTTGTGCAACGATGCTACTTTACTTGAATGCTGACAAAATTACAAATATGACCCTCTTATTTGTTATGGTTTTGCTAAACTGTTCCCTAATTTTTTTTAGCATAATTGTTTCTCATAAATGCATTAGTCGTGCAAATGTATTCCTCCAATATTTTCTAAACTTTTTTTAGCACAACAGTTCTTCATAGATGCGTTAGTCATACAAAGGTGCTCTTCCAATGTTCCCTAAACTTTTTTTTAGCACAATTGTTTCTCATAGATGCGTTAGTTATGCAAATATATTCCTTCAATTTTTTTCACCTATTAAAAATTGATTTTATCTCTCCTCTCTCCTCGTTTTTTTTATTTATAAAATTTGTGTAAAAAGTATACTCTTCTTCTTTTTATTATTTTTATTTTTTTATTATCATTTTTAATTCAATATGAAATATCTCTAAATTCAAAATAAGTATAAATTAATTAATTTTAAATAACATAATTTTTATAAACTTTACTAATTTTTTATTTTATCTAAATGGTACTAATAACTGTATAATTTATTTTAAAATTAAATATATATCAAATTGATTTAAACAAATCAAACTTGATCCTATATTTTGAACAAGAAAAATATATAATTTGAAAATATTTTCAAAATTTTCATCATATGACTATTATTAAAAGTTGAACTCAATATTTTTGAAAATACTTGATTCAACTTTTAACAATAGTCGTATGATGAAAATTTTGAAAATATTTTCAAATTTATATTTTTTTGTTCAAAATATAGGATCAAGTTTGATTTTTTTAAATCAATTTGAGATATATTCAATTTTAAAATAAATCATACAATTATTAGTAATATTTAGATAAAATAAAAAATTAGTAAAGTTTATAATTTTGATAATTATATTGTTTAAAATTAATTAATTTATACTAATTTTGAATTTAAAGATGTTTTATATTCAATTTAAGATGTCAATATAAAAATAAATAAATAAAAAGAAGAAGAAGAATATACTTTTACATAAATTTTAAAAATAAAAAAAATTAGGAGAGAGGATATAGAAAATTAATTTTTAATAGGTGTGAAAAATTAGAGGAACACATTTGCATGATTAACGCATTTATGAGGAATAATTGTGCTAAATTTTTTTTAGGAAATATTAGAGGAACACTTTGGCATAACTAATGCATTTATGAGGAATAGTTGTGCTAAAAAAAAATTAGGGAATAATTTAGCAAAAATATGACAAATAAGAGAGTCAGATTTGCAATTTAGTCTTTGAATGTTAGGTGGTTGATACTCCATTTGTTCCTATTTATAAGATCATTGAAGATTTATTGATTTATAATTTTAAACGAATCTATATATAATAAATAAATTGTAAGGGTTAAATAACTTTACTTTTATTAGCAATTTTATATATAGTAAAATAGTTAGTGGCCATATTAAATGTATAAAGTTTAATTTTATTAGCAACAATAATTTATGACTGTTTGGGTGGGTATGTGATGAGTTAGAATAACTATAAAACATGTTAAATTGACATTTTTTAAGTCTTATTATGAATACTTTATGCAGTGTTCTAAAAATTCTCGTCTAGGTCCTCCCATGGCGCCCCGTTTAGGCGCTAGGCCCCTTCCTGACGCCTCGCCTAGGCACTAGGCTCCCCTGGCGCTTCGCCTAAACTTAAGGCGGCAACAAAATTCTTTCAAAAAATTAGACGGGACCTAGGCGGAGAGGTTTTTTTTATTTTAATAACTACCAAAATCAGACATTGATATATTTATTTTTCTAATAATTTATCATATTCATAATGCAGTTTGTAGCATATCAAATCACAACAAGAAGTGAACAAAAACAAGTTAAAATGGATAATTTTATTTTAGTTGTAATTTTTTTAACTTGTATCAACTTCAAATTATATAAATGATGATACATTTGTAATATTTAGTTTAATTCAATATAATTCTTAAATTTATATTTAGTTTCTTAAGTTTTAATATTGAAATGAATTCCTGAAATTTTAAATTTTATTATTTAATATCAATCTTGTTTATAAATAAAACTAATACGTTAAAGATATGTTTGAACTTTGAACAATTGCATGTTTGTGTTTGAACTTTGACATTGACAATATAGAAATGTGTTTGAACTTTAAGTAAATCCCTTTATTATATTTATTATAGATTGTTTTACTTTATATTATTGACTTATTGTTTTGTTTGGATAAATGTAAAATAAAATATTAAAATTGACTTAAAATAAAAAATCCCAGCCTAAGCCCCCTAGGCGCTAGGCCCCCTGGCCGCCCGCCTCCCGCCTAGCGCCTTTTAGAACATTGACTTTATGCCAAATGATTACATTTAACTAGTGAAATTTTAAATTAATAAAGTTAATTATAAGAAAATTTTAAATTCAAAATTGATAAGTTTTTCATAAAATTCAAATTCATTAACAAGACGGATCCGCTTCATTTTAAATGAAATGGAGATTTTTTATTTTTTATATATTATCCATCATCATCTTTCTCCTATTATTATAACATCATATTCTAATATATTTTAAATCTGATGACATCATATTTTAACATTTTTTAAATCTGAACCAGTCGATGGACAGGTTCCTATTTCTAACAAGACTGGGTGCAAGGGGGAAATTAAATAAAGGAATGAAAAGAATGTGGAGCCCTTGCGCGATGATAATACCGTAAATATGAGAAGGAATAAGGACAAAATGGGGGATTAAATGTTTGGGCGTATTTTAATTGTATATATATAGAGATAAAATTACACATATACGGGCTCAGTGGAACGAAAACATTTCCTCTCTCTAAATTTATCGTTATGGAGGCAGCAGTCGGTGATGAATCTCAATCAGCCGTGGCGGCACCATCAGCTGAACCACCTCTACCGCCGAAGGCGGTAGATGAAGAAGACGAGCAAGAAGAAACAAATAATGAAGAGGAAATATTGGTTTCAAAGGCCCAAACGCTTATGGACAAGATCACCTCCTCACCTGATAATCCTAACCCAAATGTCCTCCATGCCCTAGCCTCCATTCTTGAATCCCAAGAATCTAGGTTCCCCTCCCCCTTATCTACCTATCTCTCCTCTGTCTCCATATGTAAACAGATGTATCATGTATGAATGAATATACATACAGACATGATATATAATATATATGTGTGTAATATATACACACACATACATACACACATACCCAGTATGTAATAGTGATTTTATGATATGAAATGGGTCACGAGGGGATAACTGGGTTTTGATTAATTAGTATTACACCAATTAAGGTTAAGTTTTGGCTTAACAGAAACGAATATATAATTGGGGTATGTGTTATGTAGGACACCAATTAGCCTACTGTGTCTTTTGAAATAGTTTAAACACCTTTTAATGTAATTTTTTGTTTTGTTTTGTTTTTGTTTTTGGATGCAGATACATGGAAGAGACGTGTTATTCCAATTTGAATAATGGTCGCGTTTCTCATAACATTGGCCGGTTGGGAAATTTGATCCGGGTAATCTATATTCGCTTTTGGATTTTATGCCCTTAGCATTTGATTAATTATTTTAATATATATTTACTTGTGAACTTCCTGAATTGTTTGTTCCTTGAGTGAAGATACTAGTTCTCAATTTTTGAGTTAATTACCGGTAACAATCCATTGGCGCCCTGAAACTTCTGTGATTATTTTTGCAGGAGAATGATGAATTTTTTGAATTAATATCTTCAAAGTTTCTGTCAGAATCTAGATATCCAGTGTCTGTCCAGGCAGCTGCTCTAAGGGTTCTTTTCAGCTGTTCGTTGACATGGATGGTGTGATAGTTACTTAAGTTTATTTGATTTGATTATCTTTTAACACATTTAAGGATCACTTCATTGAAGTTTTATTTGAATACAGTACCCCCATGTTTTTGAAGAAGATGTTTTGGAGAACATTAAAGGCTGGGTGATGAATGACAACACTAGGTCTTCTGGTGAAGATCATAACTGGAAGCATGACTCTGGAAGAAGGAAATCCTCAGACTCTGAAATGTTGAGGACATATTCTACTGGAATTATTGGTGTATGTTTGGCTGGGTATGCTCGGTTTTCCCGCTGTTTTATTTTCATATCCATTACATATTCTTTTAAAAAATTTTGGTTTGATGACTTGCAGTGGTGGTCAAGTAGTGGAAGATGTGTTAACATCTGGATTATCAGCCAAGCTGATGCGATATCTTCGTGTCCGGGCTCTAGGGGAGACAA
This sequence comes from Panax stipuleanatus, assembly GCA_020205555.1. Classification (NCBI taxonomy): domain Eukaryota; kingdom Viridiplantae; phylum Streptophyta; class Magnoliopsida; order Apiales; family Araliaceae; genus Panax; species Panax stipuleanatus. The sequence goes on along the minus strand of CM035125.1, from coordinate 741,914 downwards.
ATACAAGTCAAAAGGATGTTAGCTATTTAACAGAGAGTAAACTTGCATCGGCAACTACTTGCATAAGAGGTAAAGAAGAAGTTCGGAGTAGGTTCAGGCAAGTTTCAGAGACTTCTCAATTGGATGCTCCTAGGATAGTAGAGGAGGGAAATTTAGACGAACATGTTACTGAAATGGATCCTGATATAAACATCAGTAGGCAAGCATGTGAACCCTGGATTGATGGCAGAGAACCACCTGATGATTTGGCTGAAGATGATAATTATGAGGCAGATGCAGAAGGCGGTAATAGATGGCATGGTTTACGTGATGGGAAGATAAAGTTTTTAGAGAGAAATGGTCAGGGCAGGTCATTAAGAGAGGAAGATTTGGATGATAGTGTCAGAGAAGACTCTTCAAGGCGTAGGGCAAACCGTGGATGGGCAAAATCTAGAGGAAAAGGGAGGGTTAATGAAGATGCTATGGAGAATGAACATTCTTTGACCTCTCCAAGGGCCGGAAGAGGACAGGAGCGGAGCACCAAGGACAGGGGTTTAATAAGAAATCTAGATTTGCTAAGGGTACCAGATGTAAAGAAATGTTTGGGGATGATTGGTGCTGATAGTTTTGCCGTGGAAAGAGATGATAACGATGACTGCTTCCAAGAATGCAGAGTTGGCTCCAAGGATATCTCGGATCTGGTGAAGAAAGCAGTCAGAGCTGCAGAAACTGAAGCAAGGGGAGCTGCTGCTCCTCCAGAAGCCATCAAAGCGGCTGGCGATTCCGCTGCTGAAGTTGTCAAATCTGCTGCATTGGAGGTGAGTAAAACAGCTTTCTTCCTGCCTTCACTTTTTTAGGGTCTGTCCCTTTGGTAACACTTTTATGAAGTATGCTCTATAAGTAAAAGCTTAATGCATGATTCAAAATCGCGGTAGCGGTTTAGGTTGCAGAAGTATTTTTGTTTGATTCGGCTTCGGTTTTGGCTTTGAGCTATACACACTGTTATGCTAGAGCTTCAAAGTTATTTATTTATTACTTATTAGTATTATTTTTAATTGGTTAGTGTGCAAGTAAACATATTTATTATTACTTCTTCTATTTCACAAAAGGAGTCCTATTGGTTGACAATATTATTATTATTATTATTACTCCCTTTGTTGATTTTCTGTTACATCATTATTTTATCTTGATTTCTCTGTTACGCCGTTATTTCTCCTTGATTTCTCCATTATACCGTTATTTCTCTTTGATTTCTCCATTATACTGTTATTTTTTTCCGTTACTGTGAAATTTCATCTATATGCTACTTTACGCTGATAATTCTTGAAATTACAACTTGCTATCGGATCAGTGAGCAACGAAACCAAACCAATCCGCCAAGATTTCGGAAACTCAACTGATACTTTGAACCATGAGTTGTAATGCAACCAAATTCTTTTAGAATTTCTTTTTTAATTTTCTCTTTTTTGCTTAGAAGTTGTAGAAGACTATCTAAAGTATGTCTCGTAAATTATTATAGAGCTCAATTTTAAAAGATAAATATACATATGAAAAAAGTATTAAGGGATAAATATAAATTCATAAATGATTTCAAACTTTAAGGATAAATATCAATGGTGAATGGAAGAAACAAAAACTTCTAAAGAAGATTGAGATAATTAAAATGTTGTCTAGAAGAATATTTATTTTTACATATAGAGAGAGTTCGGAGAAGAGAGAGATTTTGTATTTGATGCGCATTGAAAGATGATTGGCAGATGACATTTCTAGATTTTAATCCAAGGAGTGAGCGGCCACAATGCATTGAACCTGAGAGAAATGAATGCAGAGTTATAGAGAGTAGTGTCAATTGAGGGAGGAGAGTGAGAGAGAATGGAGGGTGAAGCACTTTGGGCTTTTGAGAGAATAGAGGCTGGAGAGAGAGGAACAACTAAGAGTTGGGCTGGATCGGCGAATTTGTTCTGGAAGTAACAGCACTAGAGAATATACATGGAAACAGTACTTTATGCGTTTGAAAAGTAGTATGTAGAATCAATTTTTTTTTATTTTTTCAATATTTAAAATTTGTCTCCTGTAATACAACCAAAGTTACAAAAACTACCTTTTTACTCTTTTATGTTAAAAAAAAATTACTTAGAAAAATATTTTCTAAATGAATCCTTAATTATATGTATATTTTGTATTCACCTTTAATTCTTAGTTTTGTGTTTTTACATAATAGGAATTCAAAGGGACAAATGATGAAGAAGCTGCAGTTTTGGCTGCATCTAGAGCTGCATCTACAGTCATCGATGCTGCTAATGCAATTGAAGTCTCTCGGTTAGTAATTTTATTTGAATATGGGAAGTGCTTGAGTATATTATTTTGGCCTGGAATAGTTGGTATAACATGATCTATGTGTTTGTGTCATGCTGGTGCTAGGATTTCAAGTGGTGTGGATGGGGATTCAGTGAATACGAAAGGAATAGAACCAAAAGTAAATGAAGAAGTTCACGAGTTTTTCATTCTGGACAGTGAATCCTTGGCAAAACTCAGAGAGAAGTTTTGCATTCAGTGTCTTGAGATACTGGGAGAATATGTTGAGGTTCTTGGCCCTGTTCTGCATGAAAAGGGTGTTGATGTCTGTCTTGCGTTGTTGCAACGAAGTTCCAGACATAAAGAGGCATCAAAGGTCTCCGTGCTTGTGCCTGATGTGCTAAAACTAATCTGTGCTTTGGCTGCTCACAGGAAATTTGCTGCCGTTTTTGTGGATCGCGGTGGCATGCAAAAACTTCTTGCTGTCCTAAGAGTTGGCCAGACATTCTTTGGTCTGTCTTCATGCTTATTTACAATTGGTTCGCTCCAGGTACTGGTATGCAGTGGTATTAGTTTCTTAATAGATTGTTATATTGTCTTTCCCGTCACCTATCATTATCTTGTTCTGTTTCAAAACTGTATGTCTTCTTATATATGTTCTACTGAGTCTAACTTTAGAATGGTCTTTTAGGCGATAATGGAACGTGTATGTGCGCTCCCTTCAGATGTTGTTTCTCAGGTGATTGAGTTAGCTCTTCAACTTCTCGAGTGCCCCCAGGATCAAGCCAGAAAAAATGCAGCTTTATTTTTTGCTGCAGCATTTGTCTTCAGAGGAGTATTGGATTCTTTTGATGCTCAGGACGGTTTACAGAAACTACTGAATCTTTTACATGATGCTGCTTCAGTAAGATCTGGGGTTAATTCTGCTGCACGGGGACCATCTACTTCAGGATCGCTTCGAAATGATCGATCTCCCCCAGAAGTATTAACCTCTTCTGAGAAGCAGATAGCTTACCACACCTGTGTTGCATTGAGACAATATTTCCGGGCACATCTCCTCTTGCTTGTGGATTCAATCCGCCCAAATAAAAACAATCGAAGTGCGGCACGAAATATTCCAAGTGCTAGGGCAGCCTACAAGCCACTTGATATTAGTAACGAGGCTATGGATGCGGTATTTCGGCAGATTCAGAAGGATCGGAAGCTTGGTCCTGCATTTGCGAGAGCTCGTTGGCCTGCAGTTGACAAGTTCTTAAATTCAAATGGGCATATCACAATGTTGGAGTTATGTCAGGTCTGGGTTTGAATTTCTCTTCATGTTTTTGTTTTAATCATGACCTGTTTCCTCTGCTATATATATAACTCTTGCTTTGTTTGTAGGCTCCACCTGTCGAACGTTACTTGCACGACTTGCTTCAATATGCATTGGGGGTTTTGCACATTGTTACATTAGTACCCTACAGCCGCAAACTAATAGTGAATGCTACTCTGAGCAATGATCGTGTAGGGATAGCAGTCATTTTGGATGCAGCAAATGGTGCTGGTTATGTTGAACCTGAGGTATAGGTTCTTGTAACCTTTTGGCTTTATTTTGTTGGATCCCACAACCGGACCTTTAGTGCAATTATTATGCTTCCAGTCTCACCTGATACCCGCTTATGTCTGATAGCTATTTATCTTAATTTGCCAGATTATTCAGCCAGCACTTAGTTTACTGGTAAATCTTGTTTGTCCTCCACCATCAATCAGTAATAAACCACCTCTACTTACTCAAGGTCAACAATCTATAGTCCAAACTTCAAATGGTCCTACAGTGGAAATGAGGGACAGAAATGCAGAACGGAATATCACAGACCGAACCGTTCACATGCCCAACCAGAATGAACTGAGAGAGCGGAATGCGGATATGAGTGCTATAGAACGGGGAAGCTCAGCGGTATTCAGCACACCATCTTCTAGTAATGCTTCACAAACACCTGCGTCAATAGTAACTTCGGGATTAGTCGGAGATCGTAGAATTTCCTTGGGTGCTGGAGCAGGTTGTGCTGGCCTTGCTGCACAACTTGAGCAAGGATACCACCAAGCTAGAGAGGCTGTCCGTGCCAACAATGGTATCAAGGTTCTTCTTCAGCTGCTCCAACCACGCGTTGTTACACCTCCTGGTGCCCTTGATTGTCTTCGGGCTCTCGCATGCCGAGTTCTGCTTGGTTTATCGAGAGATGATACAATTGCACACATATTAACGAGGCTTCAGGTAAATACATAGGTCATTACTTTGTATCATAGCATATATATAGATAGAGTTTGTTCGTATTTATAAAGAATTCCGTTCTGGAGATGAGCTTTGAGTTACCATTTTGCTACTGTTTTGATGTCTACAGTTATATAACTTAATTGTAACCATCTTCATTATTTCTTTTACAATATCCCCGTGGAACAAAATTTTGTTAAGTCAAGAAATGGGATGAGAAGGGGCTGAGTGAGGAGGGAAAAGAGGGGGGGGGGGGGCTCACTCCGTAAAATTTAATTACCTGAAAGGCGGTGTAGAAATATAGAAGCCTTAAAAGAAATGAGTAAATGCAAAACTGTCCCAAAGTTCCACACTTTTGTCATTTTTGGTCATGAAGTTAAAAGTTCTCAAATGGGTCCATCTAGCTATCAGAATTTCCCTTTATACGTTGTGGTCAAAATATTTATTGGAATATGTTATGTGTTGGCACATGACCTATTTAATATGATTTAATCGTATTTTAGAGGCCTTGATTTAATTTCAAAAGGTATATCACTATTCCAATACTTATTAAATTATTTTATTGATATTTGTACTCGTAAAAATAAATAAGTTTTTAAAAAATATCTCATTTTAAAAAACCATTCCACCAAAGCAATGCCCAAAGACTCCCATTCCCCCAACATCAAATTATATAGCTTAGAAGTTATCTCTTTGGCTGATTGTTAACTGTTAAGAACCTTGTAAGTACTTCTATTGAAGGTGTCAGAGACTTGGCTACCTAATTAACATTAGCGCAAGGTGCATTCCCCTAATTAGACATGCACTGTACATGCATCATTGTCTTTTACTGAACTTCAACTAAATATTTCGAAACTTTGACTACCATTTCTTGAAATACTCAAAGACTATATATAAAGATCAAATAAAATATTCACAACTGATAATAAGACTAATGAACCTAAGAATAGTGTATGTCTAAGAACTTGTAGGTGGGCTGTACTTGACATAAAAAGAACTTTACTAGCAGCATTTAGTCCATAGCAATGCAAATACGTTAGAATTGATTAGCAATACATACAAAAACCCATTTTCCCTGAGTTGGTATGTTGTTTGTCTTTTATAATCCTTAAATGCTTGGAACATAGTTGTTAAAGAAGCAAAAAAGGTGTCTGCCGCCTAGGCATAAGGTAAGGTGAGACGCACCTCTAGGGCCTTGTCTTATCTTGGCTAGGGCATGACACGTTGAAAGAGGCGTGCGACTTTTGGGCCTAGGCTTGAGGTATAAGTCACAATTAAGGCATGCCTTATTGAAGTCTTCTAAAACAAGACTTCAAGTAATTATTTTTTCAATTTTTTTTCTTCCTTTGGTTTTATCTTATTTTTTTTATTCTTTCTTAGTTTTTCCTTACATATTTTTTTCCTGGATAACATTCCTTCCTCAACTCTTTTTCTTCCTTTGTTTTTCTTCTTTCTTATGCTTTATTATGTATTTATGACATATATTGTCAATGTATTCAGTACATGCTTTATTGTAACAAATGTGACACCACACAATCCATTATTTAAGGTTGAGCACCTTAGTTCGGTGAGAGGCGCACATTGCCTTGCACATCAATTTTGGGGAGACCTTTGCACTTGGTGTGCCTTTTGCCTTTAATAATTGTAGTTCTGAATATATAATACTTGATATCCAAATTTTATTACTAAGTTGGTTGTTTATTAGTTAATATCTCTAGTGTTAACTCGTCATTTGTTGAATATGATGACTAGCTTGATCTTCTCTAAGTAAGATTAATTAGTACTAATCTTGATTAAAGTAATCATTCAATTTTTGCTTAGTCAAAATAGAGGGATTAGTGTTATAATTAATTAGTGTTAATACTTGATTAAGGAATGGGGGCGACGCCTAGACGGTCCAGGCGATGGAAAATTGATACGGCGATGGGCGCCTTGAGGTAGAGCTGCTAAGGCGTGCACCTTGCAACTTTATTTTCGATATGGTGTTTGTTGAATTTTTCATTTCTTTTACTAATTTTTAATATTAAGTGTTTTGTTTTTGGATTGTTATTGTTAAGTATTTACATAATTATGCTTTTAATGGTATTCCATAGTGTTATGTTGAGTTTTAATGTATATGAATTTTTTTTGTCAATATACTTGTTAAGTAAAATAAATAATATATAAATTGCACATTGTAAACAACTCGTCGCCATGGCGGTCGCTTTGTCGCCTAGGCGTTCAGGCAGTCGGCTACCGCCATGACTTGCCGTGGCGCTGTGACAACTATGCTTGAAAATGGCACATATCACATCTTTTGATACCTGGCTAATGATGAATAAAATGACGAATAAAAATTTGTAGCTCCAACAAAATCAATATATTCGTGTAAATCTTTATACTCGTAATCCTTTTGAATTGATTTTTCTTCTTGTTGCTTCATAAGAGCAATATATTATTTCATCCCCATTTGGAATACCTTCCAAATCTAAAAAAATAGTAACAATCAAGATAATATTTGTGATATTATCAATTTTACCATTAGTGGCCATGAACAAATAAGGGGTTTACTAATACGAATTATTGATTGTTGTAGTCCTTCCCACCAATTCCTTGGTATGTCTTCAAGCTTGTTTAATACAAATGCAACTTTATTATCATTTGGGATCAACAAATAGTTAAAATAATTATCTAAGTCATCATCTACCCAATGATCGATAAAGTATTTAAAGTCCCAATCTCTTCGATCGCTATTAAACTCTTTAATGTCTTCATAATCAATTTTTGAAAGGCTAAAATTCATCCAAGTCCCAATATGATCTTTCCTTTTGAGAATGAAAATGCATATGAAATTGTTGGCACTTCACACGAGACTAGCTTCGTTTTTGTTATCTTCCATACCACGATACTAAAGAATTATGATACCAACTGATGCAAGATGGAAGCGGCTAGGGGCTAGATATCGTTCTAGTGCAGCCACAACCTACATAGGTAAAATAACCCAAGAATCCACTAATCCGCTAAATGCCCATGAAACCATAATGAAAATAGAATTCTAGAATCCACTAAAGACAGGGAAAAGAAACCCAGAGATATTTTCTATTTATCAAAAGATGTCTTGTAATTAATGCTCTAAAATGAGCAAAACGTTCGGGCTCGATTCATACTCGCTCGACTAAAAGTTCGATTCGAACTCGACTCGAAATATAAATGATTCAAATATGAACAAATTTTAAAGTTCGATAAATTACTCAAACCTTCTCTAATTATAATTTTCTATTGATACTCGGAATATGATCAAAAAGTCCGTTCGGTGTCGATTCGAGATCGTGCTCGACTCGGTAGCTGAATGAGCCTCAATCAAATCTTATTTTATATTTGATAAATTTTGTGAATCAAATATGAGCAACTCAATATTCGTCTCGACTCGGTTCATTTACATCCTTACTTGCAATCAACATTAAAGACCTTTTTATAATAAAGGTCTATTACAATTAAAAAAGTAAATTCAAATAAGAATTAATATATAATCATGTCCCTGTTATTCCTTTATTATAGCCTAAAAATAACCCTAGAATATACTAATCACTATAATTTAGGAAATTATAAATAACGTTATTTGTATAAAATAATACAAAATATCTTCCTCCATCAAATACTACCTCCATCCCAATTCACTTGACAAACATCAACTTTCATGGTCAAATTGGCCACTTTTGAAATTAATGTTTGAGCGTTCTTATTTAAATTTTTGGAATGACGGAAGTTGGGATTAGTATCAAATTCTATGTACTTTACTATGATTATAGTCCCTTCACCAAGATTTTAGAAAAAGAATAAGATATTTTGATTGTAAAAATGGTCAATTTGACCCTACAAAGTCAACTTTGTCAAATAAACATAATATAACATACATGCTTATTTGTGTGTTCTTGTTTAGATGGAATACGATTATTTATATGTGATAAGATTTCATATTAATTGTTGTTTGATAGTTAGTTAGTTTTAGATGTGCCATTTGATTATTAGCAGGACCTTTCCTTTATATGAACTTAGTAGTTTTTCCATAGATCTTGAACTGTTTTTGGTAGTCGGATTTCTATTCTCTGATCTGGCCTTAACTTGCTTCTTCCTTTTCCCCTTGAAAGCGCCTTTACTTGCTTACAGCTATGTGGGTTGGTAAATTGGACTCATATTTCCTTTCAAGTCGGTTACGAAAAAAATAGTCATCATCGAACCATTTCGCTATTTTTAGCTTACAGTTGAGAAAATGAGGATCTTTATGGTGGTTTGGTTTGAGGATCTTTATGAGATTTATTTAGAAGCTTCCTTCTAAAGGAACAATTTGTAAGATGATTTGAAGTGAATTCCATAATCTTTTTGTAGATTTTTTAGCTCTGTATTGGATGTTTATTGTTATACAAAGTTAATACTTATTTTCCCTTGACTGAACGAGTATGGTTTTTTCTTATGTGATATTTTTTCTTGTTTTATATACAGCGATACTTTGACTTTGTAGTTGTCAAGAGTTCTGGTAGTGTATAGGTTGTGACTTATGACTTCGTGTCTGACCTGAACTTACTGTTTCAGGTTGGGAAAAAACTTTCGGAACTTATTCGAGATTTGGGTGGCCAGGCACCTGCAAGTGAGCAGGGCAGATGGCAAGCAGAACTTGTTCAGGTGGCTATTGAGCTTATTGAGGTAAAGAATCATCGCTTATGATTGCATATATTCTTGCAGGCTGGAAACATGTTTGCGCTTATCATGGTTGTCAAATCGAGAGTTGTATCGTGAATCGAAAACCCCCATATCATGTCATGTATTGTATCGTGAATCGTATCATAAAATACGGAAACATTAAATGAAATAATAATAATGATATTTATTTACATTGTCAACACAATTTATGACTTAATATAGTCCAACAAAATGCTAAGTCTTCAAGTGTATTAATTAAAAATTACAAAACATATTAATTAAAAACACATTAAATATTGTGTATTAATTAATTATAAGTTACAAATAAATTGTAATAAGACAATAGAATATGATAGTTAAAATATAAAAACGGAAACAAAGTTAATTAGTGTTGTTAGCATGTTACTGCTGTGTATTTGTATATAATATAATAGTTTATATTACTTTGTGGCACCACTAGCAGAATCTATATAATTTTAGTTGGTGTTTGATAAAATTGAGTAATTAAGATCTGAATGATTAGCATATCTTAACATAAAACCAGTCCCTAAAATGCATTCTCTTGCTGCCTAGTTCAGCTCTGCATCAGAATTTATAATCAACTTTCCCCCATATATATCATACATCACTTTGGTATCGGTCTCTGCATTAGAAAATATAGTTAGCGTTTTCCCCTTTCCCCCCATGCATGTCATGTATCAATTATTCAATTGGGTATTAGAGCTTAAGGTTTCCTCACTATGTTCCCACATAGTGAGAGATCTTCTAGGCCTAAATTAACAGATTGGAAATGGGATTCTTGGCTTCTTGAGATTGTCTGGATGGAGAAACTCACTGTCAGGCCTCAGTAATTTCACCTAACAACTGAGGTTTCTTTAGAAATTTATTAGGAAATGTCAAGAGTAAATTGAGAACATGTGAGTTGGTTAGAAAGAGGGAGTAGGATAACCGTGAAGCATAGGATAACATGAGAGAAGAGTATCCTTTATGTATTGTAACGAAATCACTTTATTTCAAGTAATGAGAAATATATGAAAATTGATATTGGCTTATCTTCTTCTCATGTTTCTTTCATTTATTGTCCTCTGCTCTCCCCGGCTTATGCTCAATCTATCTTAATTCAGCTAGTTCAAGCCTTGTGGGGCTCGACACTCGCACTCGGACATAAAAGACATAAAATCAATTTAGAAAAACGCTTTGTCCATTTAATTGCCCCCAATAAGATCTAAGATAATCCTTTGAGTCAAAACATAATTGAAATCAAGATAGCTTGATGTGGCTATAGGGCAAAGGTAGTGAAGTTCAGTGCACGACACATGATACACCAATTAGAGTTAAAAGATTTGACTTAGGGTTTTTACTGAAATCAATTGAGAGAGAGGATGTGGGAGAAATTAGGGCATACTTCAAGTAGATGATTATGGCAGATATGTCCTTGAACCCTTAAAAGAGAATGAACCCAAAAATTTCCCTCAGGTTGTGACGAAGGGGGTATATGCGTAGGAACCCTAGTTCATATATGTCGTTTAGTCTTGTTATGTGCAAATCACTTGCCCCTTTCAAGTTGCTCTTATAAATATTACAATATGTCTTATCCAAGTGAAACATCCCATAATTTCTATCCACTAAGCCAAGTCCCTCAATTGAGTTCCCTTTAAGAGGGATTGCCTCGTCTCCTCTGCCGTGGGGGGACCCAGTGAAGTGCTCTCCTAACTGAACTTTTGTGTCTATTTAGTTCTTAATCATTATAAATAGACTGTAGGAGCTGGAGGTACATGTGACCGATGGGTCCAAAGGCTGGAAGCAAGTCAGTTTTAATGATAGTTAAAGCAGGAGCACCAAATGAAGAGAGTTGCTGGTTCCTCAAGTCATGTACTGTTCACACTTCACTAATTTAGTAGCAGCATGGGTTCAAAAGTTTGAAACTGGTTCGCTTGGTCAGGATGTTATTTTAAATTCTGCGACAAATAATTAATGAAGGACCTACGCAAACACGAGATACAGATGCGAAACATGGAACACTACATGTTTCATAAAAAACAGGATTTGATATGTTGATGGATACATCTAATTTTATATATACATATATATTTATATATATATATATATATATATATATAATAAATATAAGTCTTTGGGTACAAAAATAAATTTAATTATTGATAGAGCACAATAAAAATCATAAAAAACACAAGCACAACCCATAAATTAAAACCAAAATGAAGAGGGGTAAAAAGGTTAGAACTCATAGATGTTATGATATGTGGGCCTAAATGCATACATGTGATGTGGGAATGAAAAAAGGGAAGAGGGCAAAATGTATTAAATAAACTGCCTAGGAAAACACCTAGGACCCTCTGAGCCATGACTGGGAGACCTACACGCTAGTCCCTTCTTCCGCTGCTTAGGGCCGCATAGGTCCATGTGGTGATTTTAGAAGACGGTTGATATCACCTGTAAAAGAGAGTGCTAGCTGATTATTCACTCATTACAGCGCATATTGCTGTTATCTATTAATACTTTTTTTAGGGTGCCTACTATTATGGTGTCGCCAATTTTACCTGCCGAAAGAAAGCTATTATCATTATTGCTGAGATAATTTTCAGTAATATCCCCATCCCTTGCTGAGCAATTGGGCATTATTTTCAGCTCCCCTTGTGTTCTACTACATTATCTGTTAGCTAAAGTAGACAAATTTCTTGTTCGCTTGTAAACATGATTTAAAGTCACAATAGCGGCTTATGTTTCAGAATGTTATTTTTTGAGGTAGTATCAGTAGGGTTTCAAATGCGCATCGTTAGCTAGTTAGGAGTTTCAAAAGAAATAAAAATAATAAGAACAAGACGAATCAATTAATTTCACAAAAAATAGCACTGTCAAAATGATAAAACAAACATCTCGCAGATTTGTTTAATCAATTTCGCGTTTGAATAAAGTTGATATTGATGTTCTTTTAACTCAAATGGTTGAGTATATATGTTCTATAGAGCACACATATTTAGTATAATTGAAGTACAATTTAACTAATTATATATTTAAGTGCAATTTTTTCAATTTGTACTTAACTAGTTACTATATAGGTACAATTTAGTTATATTTTAAATACAATTTGACTTAACTAATTATATATGAAGAACATTTTCTTATATTTCTTTTAAGTTATACTTAACTAGGCGCTATATAGGTACAATTTAACTTAACTAAGTATATTTTAAGTGTAACGTTTTTTTATTTTTTAAGGTATCTTAACTAGGTACTATATAAGTACAATTTAAGTATAATTTATGAAAAAATGTTCGGTCTCTTTTATCATCTCTCTTTTATAGCCATATTCGATTATTTTTTTGTGAATTTTCTCCTCTTTATGTCATCATTTCTCCTTTATTTGGTCTGAAACTGTTACATTATGTCGAGTTGCCGAAATTTCACTGAAACACTACTCTTTACATGAATAAGTTCTAATTTTGCGATTCGTGCCAAGGTTGTGGTTATGAACCGGCCGATACGCCAATAGCCGATACTTTGAACCACGCTTGTGAATATCAATTGCTTGTCATGTTTCGATGTAGTTGATTGGTGACTATGCTTTCTGAAGAATAAGGTTTGCGTTAATTGGACAAAAGAACAGATACATATTGTCAACATTCTTTATGTGTAAGCACATGTTTTGGGATGCATGCACATGTATTTCTTACCTAGTCTGTAGAAGTGCGTGAAAACTGTGTTGACCACTTAAAACACTCCTATGGGCGACTTGAGAAATGAGTAAACTTCGTGTGAACGATGCATGATGCTAAATATGCTTTGATGAATTGTCATTACGCTTTCACCTTTTGATGGAAATATATATCATCACTGTCAAAATGCACTTCAGAAGTTGTCTTTTAACTGGTGAAAGAAGCATTCATTACTAGTAATATTACAAAATACCATTGTTACTATCCTGAGTAAGCTTGAAATATCTAGGCAATGTTTATTGTCATCGTTGGTAATAATCCATGGGATGGAGGCCTGCCCACGCCGAGCTGCACTTCAGAAAAATTTGGCAGTAGTTGGCATACGTAGTTAAAAAAGAAAAAATTAGACTTTGTTACCCTGCATTCTATCCTGTCCTATTGTCTTTCAAAGCATGAGTTGTGATGTTGGAATTATTTTTAATGAATTCTAGATAGTAACTAGTTCCGGGCGTGCAAGTACATTAGCAGCTACTGATGCTGCTACACCTACTTTGAGGCGCATAGAGAGGGCTGCTATAGCTGCTGCCACTCCTATTACTTACCATTCCAGGTACTTGGTGATTTATTGTTCCTGAGAATAGATGCATTCACTTCCTACTCTTCAATTGATTTGTTTTTTTGTCCCCCTGCTGTAACATGTGTTTGCACTTTTCATATTCAGGGAACTTCTACTCCTTATCCATGAACATCTGCAAGCATCTGGTTTGGCAACAACTGCAGCTTCACTTTTGAAGGAGGCTCAATTGATGCCTTTGCCATCATTAGCACCCCCTTCATCTCTAGCACATCAAGCCTCCGGACAGGAAACTCCATCACCACAAATTCAATGGCCTTCTGGGCGCACATCCTGTGGATTTTTTTCTGAAAAATCGAATTTTACCTTGCGGGATGAAGATTCCAGTGTGAAGTATTATTCAGCAGTGTGTTCCTCAAAAAAGAAACCATTGGTTTTCTCATCCACGCTTGGTTCACAATCAAAAAATCAACCCCTATCTCAAGATTCCGACCTTCCGTCTTGCAGTAAATTGAACAATACTTCAAAAAAATCATCTGGTCCTGCAGACAAACCAGATTCTCCATCAATATCTGCAATAAGACCTATTGCTGATGCAGAAATTCATTTAAAAACTCCAATTGTATTACCAATGAAGCGCAAGTTGTCCGACACAAAGGATACTGTGCCATTGTCATTGAGTAAACGACTCATGACCAGTGAGCATGGATTTCGGTCTCCAGTTTGTCTGACACCTAATATTGTTCGTAAAGGCAGTCTACTAACCGATGCAAATGTGTTTTACACACCAAGTTATTCGTTGAAAGATAATCACGGACGATTAGTACAACTAGATAACTCGGAGGATAGCCACAATAACAGCAATTTGGGTCAAGTGACACCTTCACTTCAACATGGTCTTTTAAATGATCCACAACCCACCAACACAGAAAGGTTAACTTTGGACTCTCTTGTTATTCAGTATCTGAAGAACCAGCATCGCCAATGCCCGGCTCCTATTACCACATTACCACCGCTCTCTCTTCTGCACCCACATGTCTGTCCTGAATCAAGGCGAAGCGTTGATGCACCATCCAATGTGACTGCCCGGCTTACTACACGGGAGTATAGAAGTACTTATGGTGGAATCCATGGAAGTCGCAGGGATCGTCAATTTGTGTATAATAGATTTAGACCATGGCGTACTTGTCGGGACGATGGTGGTGCCCTTTTGATGTGCATGACTTTTCTTGGAGATTCCTCTCGGATTGTTGCTGGTTGTCATTCTGGGGAGCTTAAAGTTTTTGACTCTGACAACAGCAACATGTTGGAGAGCTGTACTAGCCACCAATATCCTTTGACTATTGTTCAGTCATATTTCCATGGAGACACCCAATTGATTCTCTCTTCAAGCTCCCATGATGTGCGATTGTGGGATGCACCTTCAGTTTCAGCTGGACCTAGGCATTCATTTGAGGGGTGCAAAGCTGCAAGGTTGAGTAATTCTGGGAGCAGATTTGCAGCGTTGTCACTGGAGTTAACACAAAGAGAAATTCTGTTGTATGATATACAGACATGCAATTTGGATTTTAAGCTTACAGACACGTCCTCAAGTCCATCGGGTAGGGGAAATGTATATTCCCTCGTTCACTTTAGCCCTTCAGACACTATGTTGCTTTGGAATGGTGTCTTATGGGACCATCGGGAGTCCCGCCCTGTACATCGCTTTGATCAGTTTACAGACTATGGTGGTGGCGGTTTCCATCCTGCTGGGAATGAGGTATAGTGAACCTGCTCTTGCATTTCTTATATTATGTTAATTCACTTAGCTAAGTGATAATTCCACCTTTTGGTGTAATTATTATCACTTGGTCTTGTAATATCATATATTCTAAGGTCTGTATTCCAAATTTTATTTTAAATTTTGAATTTAGTGATAAATTGTTACTCTTCAGAGTTATGTGAGCAGGATGTATGGGTGGTAGCGGCAGGATCTGAAAAATCTTTAAATCAAAAGCTATATTGTCCGTTATAAGAGTGTGACACAGCTTCAACATGTTCTACCAAACTCCTCTAGCCGCCCTCTAGCTTGTTTAATTATATTGATAGATAATGAAGAAAAATGCAACAACAAAACTGCTATTCATTTGGTAAATTCTATTCCTAAAAGAGGTTCTAACATTTATAGTTTTATGTGTAATACACTACCTTGGATGCAGGGATTCTTCGTTACTCGGAGAACTGCCGTATTCCCGACGAGCTGAATTGGATGTGTTTTTGTTTTTCTCTTGTAGTATCGATTTTGTTGAATATTATATATATATGTATATATAATAATAATAATAATAATAAGTGTTCTAAAAGTCCCTAGGTGGCTAAGGGGGCGTCAGGCGAGCAAGGCGTTTTTTTAGACGGTCTCATTTATTTATTTTTCTATTATACATACTTTTTATACTGTACAAAGCATAAAATAGATGTAATTTTTTTAGAATTTAAATGAAAATTATATTAAAAAAATCTTGTAAGACTTAAAAATTCATTTTAAGTATTGAAAAGGTTCAAAGTAGAGGTCTGATTCTACCTAGGTCCTGGGCGCCCAACTAAATTTAGGCGGTAGAGGACCGCCTATAGCTTAGGCGGGGGATTAATCGGATCTAGGTGGGGATTTTTAGAACAATATGTGTCAGATCCCCCTGCACCTGAATCCACATATTTTGATATTTGGCAAATCTTCGTATCCCCGTATGAGACACCTGGCGGCTTAAAATATTACTAATATGTATAGTATAGATGCTCAAGTATTTATTACTTTTTTTTTTTAAACAAAAATGTTCTTTTCAGGTGATTATAAACTCAGAAGTATGGGATCTTCGGAAGTTGAGGCTTCTTCGAAGTGTGCCTTCGTTGGACCAAACAGTGATAACTTTCAATGCTAGTGGAGATGTAATATATGCTACACTGAGAAGAAATATAGATGATGTTACTTCAGCACTAAATACCCGACGAGTCAAGCATCCCCTTTATTCTGCTTTCCGCACTGTGGATGCTGTCAACTACTCTGACATTGCTACCATTCCTGTAGATCGTCGTGTACTCGACATTGCAACTGAGCCAACTGATTCTTTTGTCGGGTTGGTTACAATGGATGACCCAGATGAAATGTATTCTTCTGCGAGAGTTTATGAAATTGGTCGTCGGAGACCGACTGATGATGATTCTGATCCTGATGATGCTGAGACTGAGGAGGAGGACGAAGATGATGATGAAGACCTAGATGAGGATTCATTAATGCAAACCAATGGGGAGGGTGAAACAGATGGGGATGATATGAGCAATGATGATGATAGCGTGAGCGAGCTTGGCGATGATGAAGATGAAGAAGATGGGGATTTCATGATGGATGACATAGACTTCGATGGTGGAGCTGGAGTGTTGGAGATTGTGAGTGAGGAAGATGACGATGACAGCCAGTTAGTTGAATCTCTTAGTAGTGGGGACGAGGATGATTTTGTAGGTGCATTCTAAATGTTATTGTATTAGTTTCTAAATAAATCAAGTTGTATCAATAGTATTCACATTATATAATTATTGGTTTATGAATTTTAGTAGGTAAGGAATGATGATTATTAGAGTCTAATTTTTGAGGAAGCTTGAGTTGCATAATCAAATTGCTTTCGTTGTTAGATGATCGGTTGTTTGTTGGATGACTATCATATTGCTCGAGCTGCTTATAATTGTTATCAGTACCTTGGGTGCACTCTATGATGAGCCTGACAATAAAGCAAATATCAATTTGGTTTCTAAAGATAATAAAACTTTAAACAATTAAGTTAAAGTAACATCAGATGCTTGCACTTCAACGGGTTACCAGAAAGTGGGATAATGCTACAAAGTCTATGGACGAGATAAAACAGAATAAACACGTCATAATATAGTCTGCAGTCTGCAGACAACTAAACACAGTCTGTTTTCTCTCTTGATTATTTGTCATTCATTTACTACTTCCCTGCCTGGATCCAATTCAAACATGAGAGAATTAACAGTTTTCAGGAAAGTTAGACGGGACAAAGTTGATGCAATAGCTATATTAAATCACTTTCAAAACATTTTGTAATAAAATAAAGAAAAACAAGGATTACCTTAAGGCTGATTAGCACTTCTGTCCCTTCAAGTTGCCATTCACTTTCAAAGTCGTCCTTAAAGTATCATTTTCGTCAGTTAGGTCCTTAAAGTGGCATTTTATAGGCGTTTCTGTTTCTTCAACCCTTTTTAACCTAAACCCGACCCATTTTGACCAAGTTTAACCCAACCCGATCCAGTTTGACCCAACCCAAAATTTTAATAATTTAAAATATAATAGTATTTTTAAAATAAGAATTATATTTAACATTTTAAAAAAATAATATTTAATTATTTAAAATAAATTATTATTATTAAAATAATAATTATTTTAATATTTTAAAATAAAATAATTATTTTAAAAATAGTTATTTTTAATATTTAAAAATAAAATATTAGTTTTTTTAAAAATAAAAATAAAAATTATATTTAATATTCTAAAATAAATATTTTTTAAATATTTTTTATTTTAATATTTTTAAAGTAAAAAATAATTTTGTAAATATTATTTTTAAAAATAATATTTACTTTTAAAATATTAAAAATAATATTTATTTTAGAATATAAAAAATAATAATTATTTTAGAATATTAAATAGAATATTTATTTAGAATATTAAAAATAATAATTTTTTAAATTTTTTTTAAATTTTTTTTGAATAATTATTATATTTATATTTATTTTAATTTTTTAATATTTACTTTTAATATTCTAAAATAATTATTATTTTTAATATTCTAAAATAAATATTTTTAATAATTATTGTTTTTGAAGGAAAAATAATATTTAATATTCTGAAATACTTATTAAAAAAATAAAAAAAACTTATTATTTAATAATAATAATTATTAAAATTATTTTAATTTTTAAAATAATAATTATTAAGCTTATTTTAGTTTTTAAAATAATAATTATTAAGATTATTTTAATTTTTAAAATAATAATTATTAAGATTATTTTATTTTTTTTAATAACTATTAGATAATAATTTTTTTAATAGTTATTTCATAATATTAAATATTATTTTTCCTTCAAAAACAATAACTATTAAAATATTTATTTTAGAATATTAAAAATAATAGTTATTTTAGAATATTAAAATTAAATATTTAAAAATTAAAATAAATATAATAATTATTCAAAATTTTTTATAAAAAAACTAAAATAATTATTATTTTTAATATTTTAAATTAAATATTATTTTTAATATTCTAAAATAAATATTATATTTAATATTCTAAAATAAATATTATATTTAATATTCTAAAATAATTATTATTTTTAATATTCTAAAATAAATATTATTTTTAATATTTTAAAAGTAAATATTATTTTTAAAAATAATATTTACAAAAACATTTTTTACTTTTAAAATATTAAATATAAAAAATATTTAAAAAATATTTATTTTAGAATATTAAATATAATTATTAATTTTTTTTATAAAAAACTAATATTTTATTTTTAAATATTAAAAATAACTTTTTTTAAAATAATTATTTTATTTTAAATAATTAAATATTATTTTTTTAAAATGTTAAATTTAATTATTATTTTAAACTTATTTTAAAAATACTATTATATTTTAAAATATTAAAAATTTGGGTTGGGTCAACTTGGGTCGGGTTGGGTTAAACTTGGTCAAAATGGGTCGGGTTTAGGTTAAAATGGGTTGAAAGAATAGAAACGCCAATAAAATACCACTTTAAAGACCTAACTGACGAAAATAGTACTTTTGGGACGACTTTGAAAGTGAATGGTAACTTGGAGGGACAGAAGTGCTAATCAGCCATTACCTGAATGACGGTTCCTTTATTAACATCATGAAGAGAGAGATGCACAAACCGTTAGGATGTTTCTTTACACCAAAGTCCAATCATCTATTAGGATTACTCTAGATCAACAATTAATTTATTTATGAATTAGGAAAATAAGAACATAATTGAAAATAACAGAAAAGGAAAACTCGCATAAAATTTTTGATAACTCAGGCAGTACAATGATGACGGTTGTTAACGCCAAGATTTCGCCACGCGCTTCAATCACTAAAAATGCGTTCAATCCTGCACAATAAACACGTCAGCACCGGATCTCGACGGCTTAGGCCGCCAGGGATCGCTCCGGTGTGAGAATAAGTACAGGCCGGAAAAAGGATTAACAATGGAGGTTGTGTGCTCTAGTGTATGGAAAGTAAAAAATGTCCAGTTACCTTTTTTTCGTAGTGCTCTGTACTCATATATTATCTCACCACCTTGCATGTCACCTCCCTGCTGATCTCATCAGATTTCATGCAGGCTTTAACAAACCCTTGTTCCCCACTAAGCCAATATTATGTCAAGTCCTCATTAATGAAGACGGCTGGACCAATCAGTTAGCCGCCTGTTAATTTTATAGATTACAGCTAATCCATACTAGCTAAGTTATTGGGCCTACAAGCTGCCACCTGTCCACCTTATAAATAATCAGCCCAAGATTTGTTTGGGTCACCAATTGAATGATAGCCCATCACTCCAAATATTAAAATGAATTTGATCCGGAAGGTCCAAGATGAGTCTGACCCGACCGGCCCAAATAGTCACGGCCCAACATTGCCCCCCAGTCTTTTACCAAACAGTATGTTTTATGAAAGAGTATAAGAAATTGGCCCAAAACACCGAAGGAATGCAAATAAACTCGGCAAAGCCCACTCAATAAAAGGCCCATGACCGGATACAGACCTCCCAAATTCAAAAGCAGACGACAGTTTCTTCAATTCTAAGAACGGACGCCAGCCTTTTTCATCATTATCTTCATTAAATGTGCAGCCCTTAGGTTTTGTGAATCACCGAAAAGACAACCCTATAAAGCCTCAAACCCTTCATTTTGGATAACTTTACCTGTTCACTTGAGATCCAAAACTCTCTAGCTTTCTTCTTCCTCCGGCTTTCTCTTTCAATCAATCTGTCAACAATGGCTTCCCAAAACACAGAGAACACTACTCTGACTTCTGAGATCCCTCCATCTACCAATCCGACCGCTCCAAACCCTCGGTCTGCTCTATCTTCCAGCAAAAATCCTACACCCCCATCCCTGTACCTCCTCCTTTCAACTTCGAGGATGAGGAACAACACCCCATTGTCAACAGCCCTTCTAAACTGACAGAGGATGATCTCAAACCCATCCGAGAACGCTATCTAATTCCAGACACCCATCATTTGAAAGCACCCGCCCCTACTGACCGAATGTATCATCGCCCTAACGGCTGGACCGCTATGCCTCTCATTTTCCTAAAAAGAGGAATGCGATTCCCCCTTCATACTTTCGTCGTCACCCTTCTAGGGTTCATGGGCGTTGGATTTGCCCAATTTGCTCCTAACTCCTATATCCACATCTTGTCTTTCATTGCTTTTTGTAGCAAAATAGGGGTTCCACCCTCTATTGACTTTTTCTTTTCCCTCTTCACTTCCGGTAAGAGCCGAGAACAGGATTTTAAGGTGCTGGGTAAACAAGCTCCAAAACCCAACGCCAGGTTGGATAAACGCCCCTTGATGGACACCCCTTCGAGCAACAAGAAATGGTACGAAAAATGGTTTTTTGTCAAAGGACCCGAAATCTCTTCTATTCCTGATTGGATCACCTCTGCACACACCACTGCAGATCTTGATGATCTTCCCGAAGATCGTATAAGGGAGATGGCAAAGCTTATGGAGAAGCTTCCAAGGAAGGAATGGAGCTTCGCCCTTCTAAGTAAGCACGACTGGTTATTCGACCACAAATGTAAGTCCCGAACCCAATACTTGTATAATTTTTCAAATTTTCTTCAATTATTATTCTGAAATATTCTTCTTTGTGCACAGTGTCCTTGATCAGGCCTTCTTCTCCTGGCCGAAGGGATCTAGAACAGTTTCTTTCTGCCAAGCTAACCCAAGATCCTCCTGAAGCTCAAGAAACCGAAGAGCAAACCGTCGAAAACCAAACTACCGATCCCCCAGTCACGGAATCAAACCCTCTCGTAGGACCAAGCCATCTTCGCCGTAAGAAGAGAGCTGCTAGAAAGCCCAGACTTACTCCAGCCCCGTCCTCACCGAGAGCCTCCTCGACATGCCCATCGCTGATCGTACCAAGATTCTCCTTACCAAGAAGCGAAAGGCTAAAGTCAAAATTATCCCTCTCACAGCTGAAGAGTTAAGAGTACCTACTGGCCAATCCCATCCTTCACCGATCGAAGCCAATGAATTTGAGGCCGAACCCAGTTCTCCTCTTGTCCGAAAAAGAAAACCCTCTTCGGATAACCAGTCACCCCTACCAGTTGACCCTCTAACAGCTTCCGACCCTCCTCTATTTGAACAACCAATAACTTCACCACCACGACCAACCCCTTCCTACTTGGATCAACGCCTGGAGCGTCTCGATCACCCAGCTTATGGCCTGACCAGAACGAGGAATTCCCTCTGCACCTCTACAACTCTTTCGTTCCGGACACAGACAACCATCGGTTTGGCAACAGTTCCATTTCAGATCTGATGGAAGAAGGCCTAGCTAATCAAGCCCAAGTAAGTAATTCATTACTTATCCATTTTTATACATGAATTTCCTCTTACGACTTTTCTCCTAATTCTGAATAATTGCAGGCAAATGGAGTCTTCGGGCGTCTTTATCAAAGATATAAAGAAGCCGAAGCCGAAGAAGAGGCGGCCCGAAGAGAAAATACCATCTTAAGATCTGCTCTAGCCAAGGAAAGAAGCGAACATGAGAATACCATGTTCAACTCCAAGGGTCTCCAGAATGACCTCCTCAAATTAAAAGAACAATTAACTGCATCCGAAGCTTTGCAACAAACAACCATCTAACAAAACCAAGAACTTCAACAAGCCAACGAACAACTAACCCAAAACAACAAAAGCCTGACCAAAGCGGTTGCAGAAGCCAAGATCTCAGAAAAACGACACCTTGACCTCCGGGGCAAAGTCAAGAAGGAGCTTCGTGACCTCAAATTGGCCGGCCCCCCACTTACCGAGGACCTCCGCAAATAAATACAAATCGACTACCGCAAATCCGTCGAACTTACAAATGAAATAGTTCAAATGTATACCGAAGGCTATGAGACGGCTCGAAGCAATGACAAAGCTAAACTAGCCGCTGTTGCTGTAAACTCATTGCTCCTTGATTCTTCTGAAGACGAAGACGAGGAGTAATGCCGAAAACGACCCACCTTCACCTTAGCTTCATGAACTTGTAAATTTTCAACAATATTGTAACTCCTTTTTTGTTTATTTAATGCAATATGTTTTATTCCTTATTACTCTTTTTCAATTTAAGTTATATTGTTATCCAAACAATATATAATCTGAACTCAAGACTTTAAGTAGAATCAAGTAACAATGTAAGGCAAGACTTACTCATTACCGAAGAATGATGTAAACCACCGTTAGAATGAACAAATCACCGAACTTCCAATAAGAATAGGTGTTCCGAAGAGCTTATAATATCATTTATCCTTATGACTGACAACCTCGTTCTCTCCGAGAGCCGAACGGGTTTAACCCAAAGATATTCCATTTTGCTACGAGGAGTCGAAGGGATCCATCCTTATAACAATTTGGTAACCTCGTTCTCTTTGAGAGCCGAACGGGTTCGACCAATCAATATTTTATTTTGCTACGAGGAGACGAAGGAATCCAACCTTATTCCCAACTGGCAACCTCGTTCTCTTAGAGAGCCGAACAGGTTTAACCCAAAGATATTCCACTTCGTTACGAGGAGTCGAAGGGATCCATCCTTATAACAATTTGGTAACCTCGTTCTCTTCGAGAGCCGAACGGGTTCGACCAATCAATATTTCGCTTCGCTACGAGGAGACGAAGGAATCTAACCTTATTCCCAACTGGCAACCTCGTTCTCTTCGAGAGCCGAACAGGTTTAACACAAAGATATTCCACTTCGCTACCAGGAGTCGAAGGGATCCATTCTTATAACAATTTGGTAGATAAATCAGTCTTGAAGAAGAAAACCATCTTTATTGATAACTGCTATCATTATTACAGACTCCTGTACTTCGACGCTAACCCTATTGAAAATATTTACGAAGTCTTCCAACATGCCAAGTGTTCCTTATCTTAGACCCATCTAACGCTCGCAATCGGTAAGTCCCTGGCATTGGTACATCAAAAACTTCATAAGGGTCTTCCCAATTTGGCATGAGCTTCCCTATATTCTGAAGTGTAGAAGCTTCTACCTCCCGATGAACAAAATCTCCGACTTCAAACCTTCGAAGCTTTACCCCTTTATTGTAGTGTTTAGCAACACGACATTGATATGCTGCCAATTTTATCAAAGCTGCCTCCTTAACTTCTTCAAGCAGATCCAAATTGACTTTAAGTCCCTCATCATTATACACATCCTTGAATTGACTGACCTGAAGACTTGTAGACCCAATTTCCACGGGCACTAAAATATCTGAACCATAAGCAAGTCTAAAAGGCGAATCTACTGTTGTAGTCCTTGTCGTGGTTCGATAAGCCCATAATACGCTGAGCAACTCCTCAGGCCATCTTCCTTTTGCATCGTCCAATCTTTTTTTAATCCCATTCAAGAGTATTCTGTTGGTTACCTCAACTTGCTCATTAGACTGAGGATGAGCAACCGAAGTCTTTCTATGCTGAATACCCAACTCTTTCAAGAATGCTTCAAATTTTGAACCAACAAACTGTCGACCATTATCCGAAACTACTGCCATGGGGATGCCAAAGCGAAACACCATGTTCTCCTTTAAAAACTTCAAGCATTCTTTCTCCGTAATCAGCCGAAGTGGTTTCGCCTCTACCCATTTAGTCATGTAATCAATCGCCACAATAACGAAGCTAACTTGCCCTTTTGCCTTCGGTAGTGGACCTAGTATATCTGTTATAGAAGATAAAATCGAGTATAACTCTTCTGGTGGCTGATGTGGGATCGGACCATTTAGCTGGCATTTCTGGACACTTCTTCACATATTCGGTAGCTTCCTTAAAAATTATAGGTCAATAATAACCTTGACGAAGCACTTTATATGCTAACGACTTCATAGCCATGTGATCATCGCAAATTCCTTCATGAACCTCTCAAAGGGCATACTCAGCCTCAGATGGAACCAAACACTTCAGCAAAGGAGACGAATAAGCCCTTCGATAAAGATCTCCATCAATAAGCACAAAGTTTGTGCTTTTATACTTCACTTTCTTTGCTAACATCTGGTCCGAAGATAGTACGCCATCTGCCAGATAGTTTATATATGGCGTCATCCAGCAATTAGATCGCTTGATGCACATCACTTCTCCGTACTGGACGCTGGGTTATGTGAAAACTTCTAAGTAAACTAACCCATCAAAAACACTCGATTCAGTTGTAGCCAGCTTTGACAAAGCATCGGCATTTGAATTATCAGTTCAACCAACCCCTTGAAACTCGTAAGAGTCGAAGTATTGAAGCCGATCTTTCAAATCTGCAAGATATTTAACCATTTTCGAGCCCCGAGCCCTGAGCTTCATATTCCCCCGAAACTTATTTGATGACGAGCTGGGAATCACTATAGATGATCAGTTTCTGAACCTCCAAGCTCTTTTCCAATCTCAACCCGGCTAACACTGCTTCATATTCAGCCTTATTATTCGTTGCCTGAACCCAAATTTGATAGCCTGCTGCACTTTGAATCCCTCCGGACTGGTTAGAATTATCCCAGCACCGCTGATGTCCGAAGTAGAAGATTCATCAGCATATAATGTCCAAGAATTGAGCGATTGTTGAGGTGTTGCCACCGTTTTCATAGATCTCTCAGCTTCATTCAGACTCTCATCAGCTTCGGAGAATGAGCATTCTACCACAAAATCGGCCAAGGCTTGACCTTTAATAGCTGCTCGCGGATGATACTTTATAAAGAATTGAGATAGCTCCATCGTCCATGCAGCAAGTCTTCCCGAAACCTCTGGCTTCCCCAACACCTTCTTCAGTGGTTGATTTGTGTATACCACTATTACCCGACCTTGAAAATATTGCCTAAGCTTTCGACTGACTATTATCAAAGCGAAGGCAAACTTCTCAAGATTTGGGTACCTTGTCTCTGCATCCCTAAGGGCATGGTTCACGTAGTAAACCGGGTGCTGCTTTCCCCCAACTTCACACACCAAAACTGCTCCTACTGCCAATGAACTTGCAGCCAGATACAAATACAAAGGCTCGACATGAACCGGCTTCACCAACAAAGGTGCTGCAGACAGATACCTCTTGATTCCTTGGAAAGCATCCTCGTACTCTAAAGTCCACTGGAATGTTTTTGCGTTTTTAGGCCCTTTTAACGTATTAAATAACGACAAGCACCTTTCTGCCGACTTAGACATGAATCTCTGCAACGATGTTATTCGACCAGTTAAACGTTGGACATCTTTGTACGACTGTGGGGATTTCATGTCCAAGATAGCCTGAATCTTTTTTGGATTCGCCTAAATACCCCTCTTGCTAACCAAATAACCCAGAAATTTGCATGCTCCGAGCCCGAAAGTGCACTTAGTAGGATTCAGCTTCAGATCATAGACCGTTTGGAAGCACTCCTCTAGATCGTCCAGATGACCTCGAACAGACATGCTCTTCACTATCATACCATCGACATAGACCTCCATATTTTTCCCCAGCTGCTTCGTAAAGACGCGGTTCATCATCCTCTGATAAGTAGCTCCCGCATTTATCAAACCAAATGTCATCTTCTTATAGGCGTACACCGAGCGATGAGTAATAAAAGATATCTTCGGGATATCCTCCATGCACATAGAAATCTGATGATATCCTGAAAAAGCATCCATGAAACTAAGTAAGGCATACCCAAAAGTTGCATCAATGAGTTGATCGATGTGAGGCAAAGGATAGAAGTCCTTCGGGAACACTTTATTCAGATCGGTATAATCTATGCAAACCCGCCACTTTCCATTCTGCTTCTGTACCAGAACTACATTGGCCATCCACTCTGGATAATCAATCTCAAAGATGAAATTCGCAGCCAGCAGCTTTGCAATTTCCTCATCAATTATCTTCTGTCTCTCTGGTGCAAAGATCTTCCTCTTCTGCCGAACTGGCTTCTTCGCCGGATCCACATGCAGTCTATGTTCGGCCACCATTCGGCTCACTCCCGATATATCATTAGGAATCCAAGCAAAGATATCAGCATAACACCGAAGCAGCTCCATCAGATTGGTCCAGAAAGGCTCTGGCAGCCCCGAACTGATTTTCACAGTCTTTTCCTTCTTCCCTGGCATCAGTTCAATCTCCTCAGTCTCTTCGGTTGGCATAACCAATGACTCTATGCTGCTCTCCGTAAACGGCTCAATCTCAATGGCCATGGTCTGCTTCTGCCTGCTGACTCCTACTCCCGAAATGATCAAAGTATTCTGATAACACCTTCTGGCCAAGTCCAGATCCTCTGCAACTTCACCAACTCTATGTGGTGTCGAAAACTTAATTTTGAAATGGGAAATTGATGTAACGG
Organism: Panax stipuleanatus; assembly: GCA_020205555.1. Lineage (NCBI taxonomy): Eukaryota > Viridiplantae > Streptophyta > Magnoliopsida > Apiales > Araliaceae > Panax > Panax stipuleanatus. The sequence goes on along the minus strand of CM035125.1, from coordinate 714,873 downwards.
TCTGAAGAGCTGTCAAAGTAGGTCTCCCCAAAATAGCATTATATGCAGAATCCATATGTACAACATAAAATTTACACATAATTTGAACCTGTTGAGGAACCGTCCCGAAGACAACTGGAAGCTCAATAGTTCCTGCCACTTTGATTGGGTCATTACTGAAGCCGTATAAAGGAGCCTCCTGCCCAATTTCCATCTTCTGTCCATCCAAAGGCATCCTATGGTAAGCATGTGCGTACAAAATATCAACTGAAGACCCATTGTCTATCATCATCCTCTTCATGTCCACCGAACCCACTTGCGCAGTAATCACTAAAGCTCCTTCGTGCTATTCGATTGGTTCAGAAAGGAGATCATCATCTATGAAGGAGATGACCAACCCTGGATACGCCCTCTCAGCCTTCAGAGGCTTACCCGTCACCGTCATCACAGAATCCAGATAGCCTCGATGCTTCTTCCCAGCAGCCTTGCCGAAGTTACCTCCGGTAATCACGTCCACCACATGTCTTGCCTGTTGATTCTGAACTGGTTGTACTGGATGATTAACTTGAGATGGTTCCCTATTCCTCTGTAGCTCCCTTTGCTGCTCTCGTCCTACCACGTACTGAACCAAGACTCCGCTTTGAACTTTCTTCTCAATGAACTCCTTCAGATTCCAACAGGAATTAGTGTCATGCCCAACTGCCTGATGGTAATCACAATACCTATTGAGGTCTCCTGATCCTGGCTTAGGATTATTTCGGGGTTGCTCGAAGTACGATTGGTTCTTTATCTGCTCTAGAATAGTAGCCCGATCTGTATGAAGATGGGTATACACCTTGTTTACCTTCTGGTTCAGGACAGGTAGACGATCTCCTCTTGGAACCTAATTGTTATTATACCTCCTCTGGTTACCGTCAAATCGATCATTGTTGCCACCATTCTTCTTATGAATGCCATCGGATTTCTCCTTATCTTTGTCCTTCGCCTTCTTCGTAGAACCACGCTTCAGGCTGTTCATTGCCTCTTCAACCACTATGAACCCTTCCGCCTTTTCAAACGCTTCGGCTAAGCTCTTCGGATGATTGAACATCAGCTTTTTTACCATTTTTTCAGACTTCACCAGGTCTAAGCCATTCTGAAATAACCCCACGGCCTGAAGATCGTTGAGATCTGACACTTTCCCCACCGCTTCTCTGAACCTTTTTACATACTGACCCAGAGTCTCGTTCGAAAACTGCCTAACCTGTGCCAACGACCCCGTGGGTTTCCCTCTTCTCTTATTGCTGCCGAACCGAGCATGGAACTTGTCACACAAATCAACCCATAATGAGATCGAAATCCGAAGCCAAAGTCCCCATCCACTGCCTTGCATCTTTTCTCAATATCATCCCAAAGGTCTGACACTTTGTCGCATCCGAATAGTCGTAATAATCCATCAACCTTTCAAACTCCTGGCTATGGTCATATGGATCTCCTGAGCCATCATAACTTTCCATATGAGGCAAGCTTCTTATTAGGATCGGCCTTCTCCCGAAGGATTTCCGCAGAGAAGGGAGATACCTTCTTTCCCGAAGTCTCTTTCCCTTGCTGAACTTCGGCCAATTGCTTCCGAAGTTCTTTGAGCTCTTGGGCTAAGAGTTCAACTCCTTCAGGCTTCGGGTTTGGCTTTGGCGAAACTTCCCTCTTCGGGGGGGGGGGGGGTACTTCTTCCTTGAGGAACTCTTCTTCTTACGATCAATTTGGCCGAAGCGAGAATCCACAGGGCGGTGTTCCCTCTTCAGACTTCTCGGAGAATGACCACTTAATCGGCTTCGGCTACTATCTTCTTCACTATACTGAGAATAATATTCAACACGAGGTACCTTCTTATAAGCTTCAGGAGAGCATCCCCTTGATCTGCTTCGTCTCCTGTCGTTACCTTCACCCCGAGAGTCCTCATGGCGAGATGTCCTCCTCAGATCTTCGGGAATACGACGTCTTTCTCCAGTTCGGTTAGGAGAACGGCTCCGAAGCCTATTTTCTGAACATCTAGAATTTTCATCACCCCTTGTTTGCTTATCCAAAGATCTACCCTGCTCTTTGGGTTGAGCTGTAACTGGATGCTCCACCTTCCACCTCAGCCACAAGAATCATCTGTTTAGCAATCTCCTCCCTTTGTTGCAGAAGTGCCTTCAAAGCCATGTCAGTTTCTTGTGCCATCTTTGCTAAAGTAGACGCCTTGTCCACCAGTTCTTCTTGGTACTGGGTTCTAAACAGTGTGCCTTCTACTCTTTTCCGATCTTTAACAGGTCTTTTACTGGTAGTAGCGAATAACTTCCTTTTAGCATCACCATGATCTCTTGCACGTGACCTCTCTGTAACATCTTGTGACCCGAGCCTTTCATGAACATTCTTTGAAGGACCCAACCTATCTTTTACAGAAACCCTCTGTTGAGAAGAACTTGCCGTCATCGGTTGCCCTTCGGCTGTAACCGTCTTACTTTTCTACATAACTTCCGATGTAGGACGTTTAATAATTGTGATTGAAAACCAGAATCACTAGAAAAGGTCCTCCTTCTAGCGCTAATGTTAACGCCAAGATTTTGCCACGGGCCTCAATCACCAAAAGCGCGTTCAATCCTGCACAATAAACACGTCAGCACCGGATCTCGACGGCTTGGGCCGCCGGGGATCGCTCCGGTGTGAGAATAAGTACAGGCCGAAAAAAAAGGATTAATAATGGAGGTTGTGTGCTCTAGTGTCTGGAGAGTAAAAAATGTTCCGTTACCTTTTTTGCGTTGTGCTCTGTACTCATATATTATCTCACCACCTTGCATGTCACATACCTGCTGATGTCATCAGATTTCATGCAGGCTTTAACAAACCCTTGTTCCCCACTAAGCCAATATTATGTCAAGTCCTCATTAATGAAGACGGCTGGACCAATCAGTCAGCCGCCTGTTAATTTTATAGATTACAGCTAATCCATATTAGCTAAGTTATTGGGCCTACAAACTGCCACCTGTCCACCTTATAAATAATCAGCCCAAGCTTTGTTTGGGTCACCAATTGAATGATAGCCCATCACTCCAAATATTAAAATGAATTTGATCCGAAAGGTCCAAGATGAGTCTGACCCGACCGGTCCAAATAGTCACGTCCCAACAACGGTAATATAGACTCCCGATCTAACGGACCCTGACAGATATCTAACAAACTCTCATCTTACAAAAAGACACGTATTATTGATCAAAAATAAAAGACAATTAACAACTAAATTGAAACGCTGCTTTTGATAGCAACTCCTTCCCCTGCTCCCAACCACTATAAATTTAAGGAATTGATATTTCTACAAGATCTTACTCACATGAATGCGGGTCCCGTTTACTATTCATGTGATGGTAGCCTTGTGAAAATATCAATTTCTCTTGTGAAAATATCAATTCTCTAAATTTAAGGCTGTAAACGAGACTCGAATTCGTTAATAATATGATTCAAATCTGAGTATAAAAAATAGTTCGAATAAAAATATGAGTAAAATATGAGCAATGTTATACTCGACTCGCATTCTCGATTGTGATTCGATACATACTTGATTGATTTAGATTCGATTAGATATTCGATACAATCTCTTATAATATATAAAAAAAATTAAATCAAATTCGGATAATTAATTATTAGATTCAGTTTTAGTTTTAATTTTAATTATGATTTTATATTTTTAAAGTGTAATAGTAAATATATTTTCTCATTTCTAAGTAATATAAACAATTCAATTTATAATTATATATATTATAAAACTAGTTATTATGTGAAGACTCGAATTCGAGCTTGAATTTGAAGCTCGTGAGTAGTTTGAATATAATTCGATTCGAATCGGATCGAATTCGAGTAATAAATATTCGAGTCGAGTCGAGTCGAGTCGAATTTGAGTAGAATTTTTTAAGTACAATTCGAATTCGAGTATGAATTTATTATTTTGAGTTAAATTCGAGCATCTCTCTGTTCGATTCGATTCGTTTACACCCTTAACTATAATTAGCCCTTACTGAAGAACTAAAATCAGTCTACGGATTTTTCATCGTGACAATTCCCCACTGCTTGAGATGATCCTTGCTCCCAAGGATTACTCAATTTACTCCACTCTTCCCAAGTGACATCTTCTTGGAGAGAGAGAGGATAGAATGCCATATATTGATTAAAGTGTTTTGAAAAAAATAAAAAAAAGGTTTAAAGAAGCCCTACTTAATTAATTAAAGTGTGCAACCAAGAGTTCAGTTGGGACCCATGGTCCAATTATAATGTCAAAGTTACCTATCAGCATAAACTTATTGTTTTTCACTACTGTTGTTAGCTCTGCTTCCCAAAAAATAATCTTTATATATATGTGTCTTAATTCTTAAATTAGATTTAACACAACACATGTCCATGGTGAAAATTCTTCACTTTCTGGCTAGTAAAACACCCATTTTAGTAAATATTAATCACTCAAAAATTTACTACTTCATTTCCCGTTTTCTTTTTCCCTCTTTAATTTGTTAAAAGATACAAAATGAACAAAAGTTGGAGTTTTTCCAAACTTTAGCACAAAAAAAAAAATTGGAGTTTTTTTAAGGGTACTTCTAATGCATACAACCATAATTTATTTTTTTAAAATAAAAGTGGACGGTTTTCTTCACACTTCTAAATCTTCCTGTTCTCTTGCTCGTGTACTCTATTTTTTCATATAAAAATGTAAAATATAAAAGTGATGTATAGTTATTTATGATGTAGACATTTTTAATAATATAAATATTTTCAAATAATTATTATTAAATAACAACATAATTTTACTACCGTGTCATTAAATAAAACACTAATTATCTTTAAAGATAAACATGCTAAAAAAATATAGCCCATTATTCTTTCCCAAATTTGTTGGCGGACTTATTCCCTCTGAAGTTCAAATTTATATTAAAACAAATCAGATTTTAAAATTATATATTTTAAAACAGGATGAATAGTTGATATTAATTTAAGGCTTAAATATATTTCACTATTCTACACTATCTGACATATTCCACTTTGGTGATCCGTCTTTTAATTTTTTCAATTAGATGATTAAACTATTAATTTTTTCCGATTCCATTCAATTAGATCTGCCACATCAGCAATTTCAGATGTGACATCCTAATATGCTAAATTGTGCTTATGTGTAAAAAGAATATATATTTTTAATGAGATCAAAGGACAAAAAGGTAAAATAACAAATAAAACAATAAAAAATTACACAAATAATATAAATTAGAAAATATATAAAACTAACATTAATAATTAGCAAATTACAGAAGAAAAAAAACATAATTATGAATAATTACACAAGAAACTTAACTTAAAAAATTACACAACTAACATAAATTAAATGTAATAAATTAACAATTAAACTAAACTAAACAAAAATATAATTAAACAAAACATACATAATAAACAAAAAAAATGAAAAAACTAAAAATAAATATAAAGTCTTCACCTCCTAGTATTCCACTTCTCATATATTCTCTCTAAAACAAAGAACAGAGCACCAAACAGTATCTACGAAGTTCTTCCGATTGGCCTTCAATACACGGTCTATGAAGGAGTTTTTGAGTACCCCTTCAATTATATACAATGAAATAATTTATGTTCTCAAAAATTCAAACTTTAACCCTGTAAGTCCCACTCCCACATCCCCGATTCCTGTTCCGTTCCTCGTTCTCCATTCTCGGTCCTCGGTTCCTATTCTCCGGTATCTCTTCATCTTCCCCGTTTCACTTTTCTAACAGAGATGACAAATAAGAGAACATACAATTAATACTCACTTCAGAGTCGGTCGGGACTTTTAGGTCGGAGGAAGCTCGACCAAATCGGAGCTCCGACGCGCCTTCACGCGCCGGTTTTATTTCCCTGCGGTTATTCATCCCCTGCTGTTCGGAAGGGGTGTACAGTGCGTACAGTTACTGTTTAGTGATTTTACAGTTCGTACAGTTACGGGTCGGAGCCCCATTTTCTGTCGGGTTTTCGGGCTCCCTCAGGTGATATGGGTTCCGTCCGGTACATGACTGTTTCCGGCTGTTCTTCGAACTTTTTCGCGCGGTTTCCTCTCGGTTTCTTCTGGGGGAGAAGCGTAAAACCCTCCCAAAACTCAGGTTCATGCCCAGAGTTTATGGTAGCAGACCATTTGCATGAGAAGATTGTAGGATCCATGGCATCAGACTTTTGGGAGGCTTTTTGGGAGTTAAAGGAGCTTGATCCTAGTGTTAAATTGTCATCCGTCGGGTTGGGGGAGGGGGGTTCTGTACAATGGTGGAGATACCCATGCTTAAATTAATTCAATACCCATGCTTTAGCTTTGTTTGGTGTTGTGGTTTTGTAGTTCAATTTTAAGGTTTGATTCTAACCATTTTTTCATTCTGTTCTAGCAAACAGGTGCTAGTATGCTTTAATAGTATCTGAAGCTTTATTTATGCAACATGAATCATACCTGGATTCTCTGAACTCTTTTCTTGAATTTGTCAAGGAATTTTGCTTAATAGCTTGGCTCATTTTTCTTTTACCCTTTGTGTTGGGCTTTGGCTGTGTTTCCATGATTCTTTTTGTTATACTCTAAATCATACTCTGGTGGCAGCCCTTTTGAAGCATTTGTTTGTAAATTACTTTGCTTATCAAAAACAAGAAGATAGCTATTATTTCCGTGAGTGCATCCTTCCTGTACATCTTTGTTTTCAGACAAGATACGAATGAATTGTTTTTTGTTATTCCCCAATGAGTTTTATAGAGGACTTTCCACTTGGTTAGTATTTTGTGTATTAAGTAATGGCTCGTTATAGGGTCTGTTTGCCAAGTGTATATGTAGCTCGTTGTAGGGTTGGGAGGTTGGCTGGTTGGTTGGGTTTTTTGTGTTCTTCTTTCAGAGTTTGGGGTGGGTTAATTTGATATTTTTGCTGGTTTTCGCCTCCTCTCATAGGTTTGTTATTTTCCTAATGTACAGTATCTATAGAAATTGATTTTCTATTATTTTCGATTTGGGTACAGCCGTGGAGGATTACTTTTCTTTTGTCTATATTTTTTCAACGTGTGAATTCTATCTTTGTACGCATGTTTTGTTGTGGATCAAACTAACACCAATTTTTTCCCATCATATGTTTCATAGATAGTGTGGGAAACCCATATGATGCTGCAGTTAAGAGGTATGCAATAACATTTGTTTTTTATTATTATTATTTTCTGTTTCTGTTTCATTTATTTATTCTGGGTGATTTTAGTAGTAGCTAGGGATCATCTTTGACAAGTTGATATAGCTGTGTCAGGGTGATACTAAGGGATCTGCTAGGTGTGGAGATGTATCTGCCAAGAAGGAGCTAGTTGAAGCTCAGCTTATAAATCCACAGGTATGGTAGCAAAGAGTCGATCTTTGAATGTTTGTTCTGGTTGTAATAGCTTTATTTAGCATATTTGATAAGTTGGAATGAACTAATTACAAATAGTTAACTCTTTATTGTTATTTTGTTTGGTGGTGTATAAATATCGCAGTATGCCCATCAGGGTTCTTTCACACAAGGAATTAACTATGTGATTATGGCAGATATGTCCTTGAACCCTTGAAAGAGAATGAACCCAAAAATTTCCCTCAGGTTGTGACGAAGGGGGTATATGCGTAGGAACCCTAGGTCATATATGTCGTTTAGTCTTGTCATGTGCAAGTCACTTGCCCCTTTCAAGTTACTCTTATAAATATTAAAATGTCTTATCCAAGTGAAACATCCCATAATTTCTAGCCACTAAGCCAAGTCCCTCAATTGAGTTCCCTATAAGAGGGATTGCCTAGTCTCCTCTGTCGTGGGGGGACCCAGTGAAGTGCTCTCCTAACTGAACTTTTGTGTCTATTTAGCTCTTAATCATTATAAATAGGCTGTAGGAGCTGGAGGTACATGTGACCGATGGGTCCAAAGGCTGGAAGCAAGTCAGTTTTATTGATAGTTAAAGCAGGAGCACCAAATGAAGAGGAGAGTTACTGGTTCCTCAAGTCATGTACTGTTCACACTTCACTAATTTAGTAGCATGGGTTCAAAAGTTTGAAACTGGTTCGCTTGGTCAGGATGTTTTTTAAAATTATGCGACAAATAATTAATGAAGGACCGACGCAAACACGAGATACAGATGCGAAACATGAAACACTACATGTTTCATAAAAAACAGGATTTGATATGTTGGTGGATACATCTAATTTTATATATACATATATATTTATATATATATATATATATATATAATAAATATAAGTCTTTGGGTACAAAAATAAATTTAATTATTGATAGAGCACAATAAAAATCATAAAAAACACAAGTACAACCCATAAATTAAAACCAAAATGAAGAGGGGTAAAAAGGTTAGAACTCATAGATGTTATGATATGTGTGCCTAAATGCATACATGTGATGTGGGAATGAAAAAAGGGAAGAGGGCAAAATGTATTAAATAAACTGCCTAGGAAAACACCTTGGACCCTCTGAGCCATGACTGGGAGGCCTACACGCTAGGCCCTTCCTCCGCTGCTTAGGGCCGCATAGGTCCATGTGGTGATTTTAGAAGACTGTTGATATCACCAGTAAAAGAGGGTGCTAGTTGATAGTTCACTCATTACAGCGCATATTGTTGTTATCTATTAATACTCTTTTTAGGGTCTCTACTATTATGGTGTCGCCAATTTTACCTGCATAAAGAAAGTTATTATCATTATTGCTGAGATGATTTTCAGTAATATCCCCATCCCTTGCTGAGCAATTGGGCATTATTTTCAGCTCCCCTTGTGTTCTACTACATTATCTGTTAGCTAAAGTAGACAAATTTCTTGTTCGCTTGTGAACATGGTTTAAAGTCACAATAGCGGCTTATGTTTCAAAATGTTATTTTTTGAGGTAGTATCAGTAGGGTTTCAAATGCGCATCGTTAGCTAGTTAGGAGTTTCAAAAGAAATAAAAATAATAAGAACAAGACGGATCAATTAATTTCACAAAAAATAGCACTGTCAAAATAATAAAACAGACATCTCGCAAACTTGTTTAATCAATTTCACGTTTGAATAAAGTTGATATTGATGTCCTCTTAGCTCAAATGGTTGAGTATATATGTTCTATAGAGCACACATATTTAGTATAATTGAAGTACAATTTAACTAATTATATATTTAAGTACAATTTGATGTCCTCTGATGCAGGCAAGGCTGTTGAACAAGATTTTGTGGCACAAGTATATCGAGAGATTGGTTATTGAACCTTTCTTTAAAAGGATGATGAGTATTTAAAACAACCTTTTACATGTCTCATTATCTTGTTTGTTTCTTTTTTCTTTTTGACAAACCAGAATAATTCATTAAACTATCCAGCTTGACATTCCTGGGAAACAGTTATAGACGTCTTACAAAAACTTGCGTAAATGAAACAAACACAGTTGAGGAAATAGATGTTTATTGAGAGACCAAATCACACTGAATAGGATCATATCATGAGCAATTTTGATACAATTTTTACTTACCCTGGTTTATATATATACATATATATATATATATATACATATATATATATATACATATATATATATATATATATATATATATATATAAGAAATAAATAAAAATAGAGGGAAAGAAAAGTGAGTTTAAAAATTTTTTTTGGCGATAATGGAAGAAGATTAAAATAAGAAATATTTTATTAGGTTCTTATAACAAGATTTTTTTCTCTTGTAATGTCGAGCCATAAAATTTTTGTTAGTCTACTTGGGGAGATTTGATTAATTTAAAGAATTCAGAAAGGGCTCGCTTTGATCGTTGTCTGCCCAAGATATTATCAGTCTTTAGCTTCTGCCTGGAGACTGAAATTAGCTCCACGTTGCTTGTCACCTTTTCCCTGGACACTTTGTAGTTAGTCTTGACGGTCGTCTTACATTATAACCTGAAAACTTTTTCAATCAACCATGTTTCGAAACTTGTGCTCCTGTTGTCCTGCTATTGGATCACTATCTTACTCGGTTAAGTTCAGGGTCATGCTCTTGGTATAAAGTCTGCGCTTCGTTTTCTTCCAATAATTTCCTATCATTAATATTGAGGCTGGGTTGTCAATCGTGTCATGTAACGCTGGTTCATATTAAACACGACATGATCGGATAAATATGAATCAACATGAATGATTAACTAATAGCATCAAAGACCTCTAGCCATAACGCGATTCTTGTTTTATGTTGCGTGTGAGCTCGAAGCAATTTGCAAAGTAATGCGTTAACTCGATATCAAGGGTGCCATTAGGATACTGAGACATGATTCAAATCTTGTTGTGATGTTATTCGCTTCATGAGGGTATGATCTGACGTTAAAATTGATATTCTATCACTTCATGAAGGATAAATTGGAATTTAACCTCTTATAACACAATCTGACTAGAAATATTTTATTATCTTAAAGAGCATTTACTTAAAGAGTATGGCTAAAAGTTTTGCTCCTTGTTCGCGGTTTCCTGCTACTTATTAAGGTTTTGCCGTCGTTCTTAGGGAGAACAACTAAGCCAATATAAAGCATGAGTTGGCAAGAAAGTAATGTACTAACAGTACATTAAGCAATGCTTGAGAAAAAAAAACTCTGTTCCGTTCACTGCATCCTAAATCCTCTGAACTTGCCAAGCACACGTGTTCTCCTTCCATCTCAAATCTATTTCTTCTCCCTCTTGATTACCGAATTTATGCACCCCAAAATACTATCAAAACTTCTCTTCTTTGTCGACTAAACTAGTAAATTGAGCAAGGAATGGAGCAAGATAGTTTAAATGTAAACTGAGCTGGATAATTTGGATAGCAGGGCAGCAAAAAGAAAGGGTTCTAACTGAATCATAAGTGTCAATTTCAGCTTATTAAAATGTTAAAGCAAGGTAAGTTTTAAATCTTGATTTTTGAAGCAAAAATTAACTGATAAAATTTAGAGTATTATAACTTTGCTAATTGGGTTGTATGTTAGATTGAGTTTAGTTGTTGTGCGGAGAAATAAGGGAGGAGAATGTGGTTTAAAACACGTGCAAAGGTTTATGAAGTCTGTCCATAAAGCTTGTGCCTATGACATGTTTGATTGTATGCTTCATAGAACTGTAAAGACCAAAATGAGCAATTGAGGTACTGTAGTGAGTAAGGTATCCTTCATATATGTTATAGAGTATACATGGAATGTTTTGCATAAGCTAAGTGTGGCTGGAAGTCTGTTTTAAAGTAAAAGTCATATTAGTGCATAGCTTCGAAACTGTTTCAGCAAGAGCAGTTTCAGAGCTCCCTAAAATCCATCTAAACTGATCATTTAAGCTATTTTATATTTTCTAAAAATAGCTTGCTATACCAGTTATAGCATATTAGAAATTGACTTTGATTGGATCTATGGTTTGCGAATTATAAAATAACAAAACTAGCAACTTGGCATTGGAGCAGTAGCAGCAGCAGCAGCAGCCGTGCGCTGCGCTGAACAGTCTCAACTGGGCAGCTTTGGCACCTGATTTGCCTGTCTTAGAGTGTCCATTTCAGCTGAGTTACAATTTTAAAAAATACTATGCCATGCCTATTAGAACCTGTTAAACGTTTGGTTGCATTTAATGATGTGAGTTGTAAGATAGAAATTAGCAAAGGAGAGCTGTTGAGGCTCGGTTGCAGGGCAGTGCTGGGTAGCAGCTGGCCTGGCCTGGCCTGCTTGTTGACCGTTTTGCTTCTGTTGTAATCATCTTGACAGTTAGTTCATGTAAGGTGGAAGCAAATTGATTAATACATATAAGTTGATATATTAATTATAATTAGTATATAATATTAGGAATAAATTTAAGAAATGTAGTAATTAAAGTGAGCTGTTTAAATATTACAAAAAAAAACACAAGTTTAAAAGGAATTTGTGAAATATAGTGGTTGTATTATATCTAGTAATGACCTTATGTGTAAAATAGGTGCTTTTGAAGAACATAACGTTTCGGATTCACGTAATCGCGTAGAATCAATAGTTTTGCACCAAGAAGGCAAGTATTTCAACTTTCCTCCATAATTAACATATGGTTGAAAAACTTTATTCAATGACAAGCCTTATTGCAAGTATACTAACTTTTTTCTTTGAGTAGAAATCGTGGATCAAAGTTCCTTTTGAATCTTGAAATGAATAATTTGTATCTTGAATTTATAATTCCCTTATGAATTCATTATCTAAATATTATTGAAGTTTCTTTTGATTCGTGAATTTATATTGACAACCTATGTTATTCGAGTTCGGCTAGACTATACTTGATAAGTGTTCTGTGATTTATCTTGAAAGCCTTCCTGTAATCCATTTAATCGACACGAGTCGATCCATCCCCTATTCAATAAAACAAGTTCAAGAATTACTTGGGATGTTTTGTGCTTTTGACAAATTTTCATTTTTATATGAAATTCTTATGAATATGTTTTAATGTGCATTATGTGCAATAATGTGACAGAATTGTAAAAAATGTAACGAAATTGTAATGAAAATAACGGATATGTAAAAAAAATTAAGATACGGCAAATTTATTCAAAATTTCAAAATTAAAGGGAGATGAGTAAAGGGATAGGAGTATATAAGTTTATCCAAAATTTCAAATTGGCGCTCAAGGCCTTTCTTTATTCACCAATATATTATTCCGTGTCCCTCCCTCGTGTTATTTTGCACCGACCACGCTTCCCCATGCTCTGCCCTTCTTCATTAGTACTAGTAGCATCACTTCCCAAAAAAGGACCTTTATGTGTCTTAATTCTTAAAGGGAATTGATATTTTCACATAAAAAATTGATATTTTCACATGATCCCTCTCACATGAATAGTGAGTGGGTCCCACCTCCATGTGAGAGACTCGTGTGGAAATATCATTTTAACATGTGAAAATAATAGTTTTCATTCTTAAATTAGATTTAACATTCTTTGAGGTGCACTATGGGAAAGTTCTCCACTTTTTGGCAGTAAAACACCCATTTTAGTAAATATTAATCACCCAAAAATATACTACTTCATTTCCCACTTTCTTTTTTCCTCTGTAATTTGTCAAAAGAAACAGAACGAACAAAAGTTGAGTTTTTAAAGGGTACTTCTAATGTATATCTGTTCGTCTCCCTCCCACGTTCGTGTTTCATTAATTTTTTATATTCATATATAACATAAAAGGAGTGAAAAAGAAAGAATCATAAAATTTTATTGATCTTCTCTGCTATCTTTAGTTCTTTACCTGTTCCAAGCTTTTCCATTATTTATTTTCTTCTTATGAATAACTTGTTTTAATATTTTTAGCAATAACGCAGTTTTTTGGGTGCTGCTAACTCATTATTTTCTTGATAGACAGGCTACCTTAAATACAGTTGTGAATAAAGATGTTTTCTAGTGTATATAAGTCTTTGTTAGATTCTCTTGAGAAACAAGTCCTTTTGTTTATGAGAATCGTATTTAATTTCTAAGATCAAGAGCAGGCTCAAAATAATTACATAGGTATATCAACTATGGGAAAAATGAAAAGGTATACATTGTCCTTTTTATTTGGTTTTACTGGAGATAAACTGTTTTTCAGGTAAGTTTGGCTGCATTTTCCTTTTGTTGTTTCTGACTTTCTGGAAAATAGTCACTTGCTTAACAACAATGTGGCACATGGGTAGTTAATATTTTCCTGGTGCAAGTTAGCATGTCTGAGTTGCTCCATCTCTTCTTCTAAATCTCCATTTTAAAAAATCGATTTTGACATTCATTTGATATATCGCTAGGGTTGTGTATAGATGCTAGAGCTAACAAAGTTTTACTTGTAGTAATTGTAGTAACTAGAGAAAAAGTATCAAAGTAATAAGTTCCTTCTTTTTGTATAAAACCTTTAGCTACTAGTCTAGTTTTGTATTTATCAATACTCCCATCTAATTTGAGTTTCTTCCTAAGCACTCATTTACAACCTATTGGTTTATCTCCCGGAGGTAAATTAGACCAACCAAGTATTATTTTGTAAAATTGTGCAATATTCATCATTTATAACTTCTTTCCAAAATGGAGCATCTAAAGATAACATATCTTCTTTGCAAGTCTTAGGTTCATCTTCAACTAGGAATGTAAATAAACCTCTTAAATTCTTTTCTATTCTTCCTTTTTTACTTCTTCTAAGTTCCATAGGAGACTCTTTTTCACTGCCTACGCTACTCCTAGTTGATGGAAATCTATCACTATCATGGTTTTCAGACCCAGATTGGACCGGTGGTCGAACTGGTAAAAAACGGAACCGGTCTACCCTCCGGTCCGATTTGGACCAATGACCCATTTTAACTCAAAAACAGTTCAAACCCGGAGAACCGACTATTGAACCGCCTAACCCAGCGAACCGGTGATTGGTTCGCGAGTTGGGCCAGTTCTCTACTTAAATAGAAGAAAAATAATAGGGTTTCACCGCTTCAGCCCTTTAGCCTTCAGCTCTGCACTTCTGCTTCTTTAGCCTTCAGAGTTCAGCCTTCAGCTCTCTTTTTTGGCCATCGCCATCATCTATCTCTCTCACGGCTCACCAATCGCCACCAAATAACAATTGTCATCATCTCTCTCTGACGGTGTCACACAGCCCAGTCGCTAGCGGCCACAACCCAATCGCTAGCGGCCCCAGCCGTGCACTAACCCTGCTGCCCCCTGCCTAGTCGCGCGACTCACACCTCTGCTGCCACTAAGTTAAAGCAATTTCATCTCTTACTTCTAAAGTCTAAAGTCTCTAAACTCTGTTCTTGCAAAAGTCCCCTCTTCACTACGTAATCTCCTCCACTTATATTACATACTTTTTAGCTTGTACTATTTGGAATTAGGTCATTAATCTTTTTATTATGAATCAATTGGAATAAATCACGAATTCAGAGCAATTGGTGACTTGACTCTATGTAATGTGCTTTCATTCCTCTTCTTTTTATTGTAACTTAAATAAAGTGATTCACCACTTTATTTGCTCAAATTGTTCTGCGTGTTTGTGCATTTTGCTAGACCCCATGTTTCTTTCTTTTGGATGCCTTGTTTTGTCAACTTCAAATCTATTAGTGTTTGTTATGACTTCTAAAGTAATTTACATGTATACATAAAGTTATGGGGTTTCGGGAGATTTGGTAGTTCGTGGTTTCTTTTAGTTTTCACCTTCATGATTGTACTGGTATGCATTTATTAAAATGTTATACAATACTATATCTTAACGCACGTCCCCACAGCTTGGGCATGATTTTTTCGGCCAATGTTATACAATACTAAATTTTCTTGTCTATTTGTTTTATGTAGAAGTGAATGAAGATGAAGAAGACATTGTGAATTTAGATGTGGATGATGTAAACTTTACGTCATTCACAAATTTGTCATTGAGTAACCCGTTTAAATTTGTCGGGAGATTTGGTAGTTCGTGGTTTCTTTTAGTTTTCAACTTCATGATTTATTTGGAATTAGTTCATAATTTGTAGTTTGTACTATTTGGAATTTGTTCATTAATCTTGTTGTAACTTTTTCTAGATTTGAGCAGTTGACAAGTCATCATCGGGCCATTATTCAACTGCGCAATCACAAGCATCTACAAATACAAGGGGAAAGACGGATGTTGCATGGAATCATTGTCTGCAATTATAAATGTCTTCTCTCAAATTCTTTTTATTAACTAAAAATGTGAAGTTTTACCAACAACAAAAAAAGAAAAAGAAAAAGAAAATAATAATTATAATAATAATAATAACCTTAATAATAATAATAATAACCATAATAATAATAATAATAATTCTAATTATTTTAAAATTTGAAAATTAATTAGTTTTATTATTTATTAACTAAAAATGTGGAATTTTACCAATAACAAAAAAATAAAAATAAAAATAAAAATAAAATAATAATTATAATAATAATAATAAACATAATAATAATAATAATAATAACCATAATAACAATAATAATAAATAATAATAATGGAAATACATTATATATCGTCTTTTCTAATAAATTTCATTGTTAACCAACACAGAACAAGTTCATTCACAAGAAACATCAAAATTTTCAACATCTTTTTTTTCGTTGATGGTTCCAGTGGCAAGCCCACGAGCAGAGAAGAAAGAAAACAGAGACTTCCAGGTTACAGAGGAAACTATGAGATCGACCCCTCTACTTATGAAGTGACCAATGAGTTTTATCGTTGATGGGTTGAGCCCAAAAGTTCGAGCTGTGGAGCCAAGATCGAGCCTTTGCTCTCAGGGGCGGATCCAACCTAAAAGTTCAGTGGGGGCAAATTCGAAAAAAAAATTCCTTAAGAATAAAAATTTAATAAAATAAATCAAAAAACTAAATAATCCTCAAATATTGTTTACAATAACATTTTTCGAGGTTTCATTGTTTGAAATTGTTGCATGATATCCTCATTTTTAATAGTTACAAAAATATCACGTTCAATTTATAGATTCAAATTTTGTACGTTTAGTTATTGTAACTCAATTACGTATGTCCATGCCTGACAATTAATAAATATTTAAAAACTAATTCAACATCAAAACAAGATCAATATACAATATAAATAGTCAAGCGTAATTAGCACCAACAATAAACAATCTCAATTAAACCACTAACAAGTAACAAGTAACATTATAAAATAAATTACAAAATTTAAAGAAACTAAAAATAGAATATAACACATACTTGAAGAACTTTTATTTGATGGAGTTCTTTTCATTGTTGCAGTGTTGCTTTAAGAAGTAAAAAGCCCTAATTTTATAAGAGTATAAAAAAGAAGAATCCATAAACAATTATAAAAATTTCTAAAGCAATTGTTAAATTTGTGAAATTAAAAAACTAAAATTAAAATATACTTTTTGAAATTGCTATGATTGCAAATCGTGACCGCCTATTTTAATTTACCTGATTGGAATTTGGAGACTGAGTGAGGGAGGAAAAGTGTGTTTGGAGAACCGTCTTTTAAGAAATTATAAAGATGAAGATGTGGGTGAGGTCCGTGAGAGAATGTGGGATTGGTCATTTAGGAATTATAATAGTTTTTTAAGTCTAAAATATGAAATTTCATTTTAACACCCTCCTAATTTATTTATTTTTAATATGCTCTCCTCAAAATTCAGTGGGGGCAAGTGCCCCTCTGCCCTCACACAAATCCGCCCCTGTTTGCTCTTACGGCGCCACCAGCTGCACCACCTTTGATAAAGACGGGTAGAACAACTTGATTGTTCTTGTTCTCTCCTCCGTCATCTCTTTTTTTTTTCTTTTTCTATCTCTTCTACAAGTGCTCTAACCTTCAAGATCGAAAGGAGCCCATACAGAATCTCAAGTCGCCTAAAAATAAACGGAGCCATTAATTACCGATTTCAAAATTTGGTGAGATCTAATTAATTTCAAAATTTGGTCAGATCTAATTGATTTGGTTGGCCACAGAGCTTATACCGTTTATAGGGTTTTATGTTTCTGTGTGATTTGTTTGTAGTGACAGATTTTGAGCTAGAAATGAAGAATTCGAGTTTGGATCTATATGATCCTCGAACGGCCGTGATGGACTCCGACTACTCGTCGGAAGGTGTCCGTGACGGTGATTTTGGATTCGCCTTCAACGATAGTAACTTCTCCGACCGGACTCTACATATCGAGATTATCGCCGAGTCCCCGGAGACCCGCTCCGATGGTGAAGGTTTATTATTATTATTATTATTATTTTAATTATTATTATTATTATTATTGTTATTATTATTATTTTTTAATTTTAATTTTAATTATTATTATTATTATTTTTTATTTATTTTTTGTTGCAGGTAAAACTCCACATGTTTAGTTGATAAAAAGAATATTAAAAGAATTAAGTTTTATACCAAATCCTTTTAATATTCTGTTGGGGGAAATGAATTGATTTGGTATAAATCTTAATTCTTTTGTTAAAGAAATTGCAAGTCTTATGTAGCTCAGTTGGTTTGATGACCTAGATTCCAAATGGGAGGTTTTGAGTTCGAATCATGGGTTGCACATATTTTTGGGATTTAATTGTAGCATGTCCACGTCAGCCATTACAGGTGGAAATTTAATCAGAAAATGCCGATGTCAGATATTCTATATAGGCGCCGCGAGTGCCACGTAGGAAGTCAATGCCCATGTGGCGCCTGGGGCTCAATATCCAAATTTTCGGATAAAAGGGGGCTCCATTTGCGTTGACCAAAAGAAGGGGGCTCAATACCCAAAATGACCTATAGTTCAGGGGCCACATTTGTATTTTACCCCTGTTATCTCCCAAAAGCCAACTGTCACCATCAATGTCAATGTCCTATTGTCATTGCTGTTGATACTGCTTAGCTACTGCGGCGGCACCAACTACCCAACCGAACGCCAGCTGCCTGTTCTCATCCCTCATCTTCCGCCTCCGTCTGGTGTCCCAACAACTCCTCTCCCACCATTCCCACCAGTACCCTAAACTCCACAGTTCCATCGTGGTCTTACATATTTAAAATTTCCAAGATTTGCAGACATCGTTGCACCCACACTATTCCGGGGAAGATGGCTGGAGGCAGGGGGGCCGAATTGGCCACTCGACGCGCTCGCACGAGCCGGTTTTCTTAGGGTACGGTTCGTCTTCTCTGCTGTTCGGGAAAAAATTACAGTTTGTGCAGTTACCTTTTGGTAATTTTACAGTTCGTGCAGTCGGGTTCTGGGTATGGTAGATTCTTGGATTTGGGCTCTCTCCGGTTATCTGGTTTCCCTGCAGTAAATCTTACATTTTATGTTGTTTTAACATTTTTAGCCGGTTTCTTCATCTGCTGCTTCGTTTGGTTCGGCGGTATAGTCTCAGTTTATGCTAATCTTTGTTTGGTAATTAGAGTTTTAAATGCATGAATGAATGAAAATATATTCTTCTTGTTCCTTGATTTTGACGATGGGTTGAGTGTTTGATCCAAATATGCAAGTCTTTCTAGTTAGTTAGTTAGTTAGTTATACAAATTGATGATCGAGTGAATATTGGAGCAGTATATCAGCGGCTTGGTTTTACTTCTACTTGAATGAATGCCATACTAAATTACATTATCAGCAACTGGAAATTTCAGTCATTATATTTCATCGGGAACTGATGTTAATTAGCTAAGGAGGTATTTGTTGACCACAAGATTATTTGTTTTCCTCTGTCAGATGGCCTCTTTTCAAATGCGTCAAGGATACATGCGGAGTATATCAGCGTCATGCACCCATTCTCTTCTTGTTTGTGGGAAAATTGTCTTTTTCTAGCAAATAACAAGAGCTTGGATGATTTAGCATTAAATTTTTTTGACTTGGAGTCATGGTATCGAGTAGGGTAACAAAATTTTTAAAAGTAAATCAAATTGTAACTCAAAATTACCTTCTGTAAGTGTATTCATCATTAATAGCTGGAAAAAAGGAGCTCTCTTTAGATAGATCCTATTTTCAAGTACCATTTCATTTCTCTCCTATACCTTATGCCAAACCATATGCACTGTATAGTGTGAGGTTAACTTGTTTTCTAAAACATGCGACTTAATTTTCAGTTTAGTGTCATAAAGTATTTGTTATTACACTTGACTGTTTTCTGTATTTGATATTTCATGGCTACTGCTGTTCAGGGAATTTTCAGCCGTTAAGGGCTTTGAAAAAAGTCCAAGGGCTTTCATAATGCGTGTGTCGGATGAGGAGATGGAGGTTAAAAGAGTTTGACAGTGATGGGGAGGAGATTCTTGGTCAACCGTTAGCTTTTGGCATACGGTTTGCTTATGTCAGGTTTTAAATTATTTGACTAGCTCATTCTCAGATGTAATGATGGAATTAATACATGCTGAGGGAAAAATATTAGATAAGCAGTAAAACGTGCAATGGTTGGGAATGTTAATGGGATTATTTTTTATACTTTTCTTTGTTTTTTCAATTTCTTCTTTTTAGGCGACTGTGCTTGTTGTGGGTGTGTTTTGTTGGTGGTGGGTGGTGTGGAGAAGAGTTAACTCGGAAGTGCAAACCTTTTCATCTTATATATTTCATTATCTCATTTCTTAGTTAGGGATGCAACTTGCCATTATTCGTTATAGTTACTTCTAGTAACTGAAATTGTCAGTGCATTCTTTGTTACCTAAGTGGATATTTTGTTGCATGGTTATATATGACACCATAATGACAATAAATTGAAGACATTTCATTTACTAATTTTAATCAAAATAAATCTTCTTACAGTAGATTGGACAATTGAAGATAAGAACTTTGAACTTTTTTCGTGTCTGAAACTTAGGAAGTGTAGTGTTGATTCCAATTTCCGTACTTAGGGCCTGACATACCTATCAAACTTATCATGAAGCGCGTGATACTTAGAGTGCTTTGTATTGTTGATCCAGAGATCTTGATTTTATATGAACACAATGCATAAATTACGATGTGATTTTGTTATGTAAAATCACCTAAATCTTGTGTTTTAGAATTTTCTTATGATCATTTATTGATTTGATGTGTACATTTATGATTAATTTATTTATTGCTCTCTTGACGTAGATATTGCTATAAATTATAGCTTTTGGTTCTTAATTGTTTAATATGGTGATCAACTTTCTTCAGTGACAGTGAGGATTCTAAGAATGAGTGGTGCTTGAAGGCCTATCTGATGAAGAAAGTGGAGGTAGTGGAAGGTGCTCTATATGAGCTAACCCATGAACATCAGCTTGGAGTTACGGTGGGTAGTGTTGTTGAATATGTTATCATTCACTTATGTGATCCTTGAAACTAAATAGACTTAAACCAGTTTGTCTAGATATTTTTTGTTCATCTCTATATTCACTTACGTTCTCTTCCTTTTCCTGTTATGTTTATAAGTTATGGGAAAAGGAAAAAATTGCTCCACTAGAGTTTCTAAAACATTCATTCTCTGGGTCATGTTTTTCTAGTTGTTCTTGCCCACATCCTTTTCAGTTCCATGTTCCATTTTCAAAATAACATGATATGTTCGTTCAACTAGCGAATGGCCCAATTATCATTTTTAATTCTTTGATTGACAAGAAGAAGTTAGAAGCCAAATCTTTGCCTTGGAAATAGATCTGGCAAATAGAAATGAGAAGTTCACTTCTGCAATTGCTCGTGTAGAGAAATATGTTGAAGCACGAAGGGAAATGGGAAAAAAGCTATAATAATCTTCTGAGATATAATAATCTAACTACTAAACAACCTTAGACACGCGCTGAAGATTTAATCCAGTAGCAGCTTTAAGCAATAAAAAGATCGATGAAACTAAACAACACAATCATACGCGGTTGTATTTAATTTAGTTGGGTATTCTTCCTAAGATATAATAATCTTCTGATCTGCAACAAATTATTAATCCTAGTTGCAAACAGTATGAAGTACCTAGGGGACGACTTGTCTTGTGATACCTACCTACCAAGGCGCTCGCCTTAGCAGCTGCCCCAAAGTCGTGTGCTCACGTTATAGCTTTGGTAGTGCCTGAACATCTAGGCGACGCCTTAACAACATTGTGGCACATGGGTAGTTAATATCTCCTTGGTGCAAGTTAGCATGTATGAGCATGGTAATTATCCATCATTCTTTACTGTTCGAGCTCAACTCTTCCACTATTAACCATTGTTAAGGCCAACGTATTCTTTTACATTTGCTCACGGTTCAGATTGATCTGGCGTAACTATTGACAATTGTTATGGCTAACACATTCTTTCATCTTTTTTATAGTTTTGGTTCAAGAAGAAAAATTGGTATAAACTAATCTCAGTTTTTGAAGATTATTTCTTCTATTTTTTTAAAATAAAACTTGAAGATTTTTAGTTTAAACTATACTCTCCAGTTGTATAGTAGTTATGTGATTCTTTTTGGATGTTCTAAACTTATTCTTTAGCTATTAGTGGAAGTGGTTATTTTCATTTGATCTTCATTTTTTCATGTAAACTACCTACGTAAATATGTATTTTAACACGAGGGATTATATCGTGATCAGTAACTGACGATTTGTGTGTTGTGCAGGATTTTAGCAGCCATGGAAAACAAATAGCTAGTCTTATAAGATTAAGTTATTGTACATTCTACCTGTCAAAAAAAAAGAAGTTATTCCATGCTCTTTTCTAGTTTGAAGGATCACAAGTGACAGGAAAATTACTGTCTTTTTTCAGACTGAAGTTGAGGGTTTCCGTAACCTGCATGGAATTGAAGAAGGTTGGGCATGGATTGCCAGATTTTTGAATGCCCTTCCAGCTATTGAAGTTTTACATCTTGAGGCCACAATTGAAGGATTAAGAGAAGAGGTCTCAAATAAGACATCTGGTGTTGAGTGTTTGGAGAAATCTGTGGCTTAAAAGGATGAGAACTGAAATGGAAAGAGAGGTTGGAGAAGCAAAGTTTGGCCGACAATGAACTGTCAAAAATGAGGAGAAGTCAGTTGAAGAATATAAGGTTATGTTGAAGAATTTGGAATTGAAGATGGACTCACAAAGGCCTTTACTGGTAGATCAGTTGAACTATGTAGCAAAAATACATGACCAGATTTATAATGTTATTAGGATAGTCGATGCTAATAAATTGGATCAGTCAGAGTTGGCAGAGTCCTTGTTTCTTCCACAAGAATCAGATATGGAGGAGAATATACGTGCTACCTTAGCAGGACTGGAATCAATACATGCATTAAGTAGAACTGTTGTTGAAAAGACAAGGGATTTAGTAGAGGAAAGGAGACGTGAAGTAAAAATGCTAAATCAAACGGTGACTCAACAAATTCAGGAAAAAGAGCATATTGGAGCCTTATTAAGAAATGTGTTATCAATAAAAATATCAACAGATTAGTCATCCAGAACCAATGAACTTTTTACAGTTTCAGAAAATGGATTAAATGAGGCTGGTTTTGATAATAAATTTCATAATCATCTTGGGGACGGAAAAGTGGCAGCTTCAAATGATAAGGCATGTACTCTGGTGACGGAGGACAACGAAATATCTAATTTGGTAAGTGTGTCTTAGGCTCTTAACTTGTAAGGTCTTAATTTTTTGTCTCTTTGGCTGAGGTATAATCTGCTATAAGCAGGCCGGTGCTCTGGAGAGTATTATTAAGCAAGCCCAGCTTGAGATAATTCAGCTGTAGCATACTGTTGACGAGCTAAGGTACCTTTTAATTTATTTTAGTAGTGAAGATGGCTTGACGTACAAAATTTTCCTGGATTGATCATGTGTAAATTAATAATATAGTATGATGATAAGTTTTTTCTGTAAAATTGAAGTATATAAATTGAAATTGAACCTGGAC
Organism: Panax stipuleanatus; assembly: GCA_020205555.1. Lineage (NCBI taxonomy): Eukaryota > Viridiplantae > Streptophyta > Magnoliopsida > Apiales > Araliaceae > Panax > Panax stipuleanatus. Next base: position 691,640 of record CM035125.1, on the reverse strand, counting down.
TTTAGAACTTCACCTTTTGTTGTTGTCTTTGGAAAATTCCTTAAAAGTTTACTACTTTGTATAGTATTCCCAAACCACATTCTTGAAATGGATTTAGCTATAAAGAGAGGAGGTATGCTGATCATTACATATTTGCATGGTCCTGCTATAAACAAACTATCATACAAAGATTCTTTGAGGCAGGAACTTCTGGCTTGTTTAGTCGTCATTTAAATTTATTTATTTTTTGTATTATTTACATTTTATTTTGTCAATCTTGTGATGCATTGTCTGCCACTTGACGTTACTAGTGAGATATGAACGCATCTGCTAGTTTTCCTAAACCTCTCGTGCTATTTGTTCTCCATGCTTTTTGTGTTATGCTGTAGAGAAGAAATTATAAGATGGACGGTAACTGCGCAACATGAAGCTGATGCAGGCAAGGCTGTTGAACAAGATTTTGTGGCACAGGTATATCGAGAAATTGGTTATTGAACCTTTCTTTAAGGATGGCGAGTATTTAAAACAGCCTTTTACATGTCCCATTATCTTGTTTGTTTCTTTTTTCTTTTTGACAAACCAGAATAATTCATTAAACTATCCAGCATGACATTCCTGGGAAAAAGTTATAGACTTCCTACAGAAACTTGCGTAAGTGAAACAAACACAGTTGAAGAAATAGATGTTTATTGAGAGACCAAATCACACTGAACATGATCATATCATGAGCAATTTTGATACAGTTTTTACTTACCCTGGTTTATATACATACATATATATATATAAGAAATAAATAAAAATAGAGGGGAAGAGAAGTGTGAGTTTTAAAAAAAAATTGGCGATAATGGAAGAAGATTAAAATAAAAAATATTTTATTAGGTTCTTATAACAAGATTTTTTTTCTATCTCTTGTAATGTCGAGCCATCAAATTTTTGTTAGTCTACTTGGGGAGATTTGATTAATTTAAAGAATTCAGAAAGGTCTCGCTTTGACCGTTGTCTGCCCAAGATATTAACAGTCTTCAGCTTCTGCCTGGAGACTGAAATTAGCTCCACGTTGCTTGTCACCTTTTCCCTGGACACTTTGTAGCTTAGTTTTGACGGTCGTCTTACATTATAACCTGAAAACATTTTCAATCAACCATGTTTCGAAACTTGTGCTCTTGTTGTCCTGCTATTGGATCACTATCTTACTCAGTTAAGTTCAGGGACATGCTCTTGGTATAAAGTCTGCGCTCTGTTTTCTTCCAATAATTTCCTATCATTAATATTGAGGCTATTAGTAGGGTTGTCAATCGTGCCATGTAATGCTGGTTCGTATCAAACACGACATGATCAGATAAATATGAATCAACATGAACACCACATGATTAACTAATAGCATCAAAGACCTCTAGCCATAACGCGATTCTTGTTTTATGTTGCGTGTGAGCTCAAAGCACTTTGCAGAGTAATGCGTTAACTCGATATCAAGGTTGCCATTAGGATACTGAGACATGATTCAAGTCTTGTTGTGATGTTATCCACTTCATGAGGGTATGATCTGACATTAAAATTGATATTCTATCACTTCTTGAAGGATAAATTGGAATTTAACTTCTTATAACACAATCTGACTAGAAATATTTTATTTTCTTAAAGAGCATTTACTTTAAGAGTATGACCAAAAGTTTTGCTCCTTGTTCGCGGTTTCCTGCTACTTATTAAGGTTTTGGCGTCATTCTTAGGGAGAATAACTAAGCCACTAAGCCAATATAAAGCATGAGTTGGCAAGAAATTAATGTACTAACAGTACATTAAGCAATGCTTGAGATAAAAAATAAATAAATCTGTTCCGTTCACTGCATCCTAAATCCTCTGAACTTGTCAAGCACAAGTGTTCTCCTTCCATCTCAAATCTATTTCTTCTCCCTCTTGATTACCGAATTTATGCACCCCAAAATTCTATCAAAACTTCTCTTCTTTGTCGACTAAACTAGCAAATTGAGCAAGGAATGGAGCAAGATAGTTTAAATGTAAACTGAGCTGGATAATTTGGATAGCAGGGCAGCAAAAAGAAACGGCTCTAACTGAATCATAAGTGTCAATTTCAGCTTATTAAACTGTTAAAGCAAGGTAAGTTGTAAATCTTGATTTTTGAAGCAAAAATTAACTGTTTTATATAAAATTTAGAGTATTATAATTGTGCTAATTGGGTTGTATGTTAGATGGAGTTTAGTTGTTGTTGTGCGGAGAAATAAGGGAGGAGAATGTGGTTTAAAACATGTGGAAAGGTTTATGAAGTCTGTCCATAAAGCTTGTGCCTATGACATGTTTGATTGTATGCTTCATAGAACTGTTAAGACCAAAATGAGCAATTGAGGTACTGTAGTGAGTAAGGTATCCTTCATATATGTTATAGAGTATACATGGAATGTTTTGCATAAGCTAGTGTGGCTGGAAGTCTGTTTTAAAGTAAAAGTCATATTGGTGCATAGCTTCGAAACTGTTTCGGCAGAGCAGTTTCAGAGCTCCCTAAAATCCATCTAAACTGATCATTTTAGCAATTTTATATTTTCTAAAAATAGCTTGCTATACCAGTTATAGCATATTAGAAATTGACTTTGATTGGATCTATGGTTTGCGAATTATAAAATAACAAAACTTGCAACTTGGCATTGGAGGAGTAGCAGCAGCAGCAGCCGTGCGCTGAGCTGCACTGAACAGTCTAACTGGACAGCTTTGGCACCTGATTTGCCTGTCTTAAGAGTGTCCATTTCAGCTGAGTTACAATTTTAAAAATTACTATGCCATGCCTATTATAACCTGTTAAAGGTTTGGTTGCATTTAATGATGTGAGTTGTAAGATAGAAATTAGCAAAGGAGAGCTGTTGAGGCTCGGTTGCAGGTCAGTGCTGGGTAGCAGCCGCGCCGTGCTGCAGCAGCTGGCCTGGCCTGGCCTGGCCTGCTTGTTGACTGTTTTGCTTCTGTTGTAGTCATCTTGACAGTTAGTTCATGTAAGGTGGAAGCAAATTGATAAATGCATATAACTTGATATATTAATTATAATTAGTATATAATATTAGGAATAAATTTAAGAAATATAGTAATTAAAGTGAGTTGTTTACATATTACAAAAAAAAAACAAGTTTAAAAGGAATTTGTGAAATATAGTGGTTGTATTATATCTAGTAATGACCTTATGTGTGTAAAATAGGTGCTTTTCAAGAACATAACGTTTTGGATTCACGTAATCGCGTAGAATCAATAGTTTTGCACCAAGAAGGCAAGTATTTCAACTTTCCTCCATAATTAACATCTGGTTGAAGAACTTTATTCAATGACAAGCCTTATTGCAAGTATACTAACTTTCTTCTTTGAGTAGAAATCTTGGATCAAAGTTCCTTTTGAAGCTTGAATTGAATAATTTGTATCTTGAATTTATAATTCCCTTATGAATTCATTATCTAAATATTATTGAAGTTTCTTTTGATTCGTGAATTTATATTGACAACCTATGTTATTCGAGTTCGGCTAGACTATACTTGATAAGTGTTCTGAGATTCATCATGAAAGATAATAATAGACTCCTGCCTTCCTGTAATCCATTTAATTGACATGAGTCGATCCATCCCCTATTCAATAAAACAAGTTCAAGAATTACTTGGGATGTTTTGTGCTTTTGAGCAAGCTATTCAAGACGTTGAAAGGGCGCATTAGCGTGAAGTTATACAGTACATTTAAGGAAAGTTTTTCAGAACTTATTGTTATGTATTACATGCAAATTTTCATTTTTATATGAAATTCTTATGAATCTGTTTTAATGTGCATTCTGTGCAATAATGTGACGAAATTGTAAGAAAAGTGACGAAATTGCAATGAAAATAATGGAACTATACAAAAATTAAGATACGGTAAATTTATTCAAAAATTCAAAATTAAAGGGAGATGAGTAAAGGGATAGGAGTATATAAGTTTTCCCAAATTTTCAAATTTCAAATTGGCGCTCAAGGCCTTGCTTTATTCACCAATATATTATTTCGTGTCCCTCCCTCGTGTTATTTGGCACCGACTACACTTCCCCATGCTCTGCCCTTCTTCATTAGTACTAGTAGATAAAGGACCTTTATATGTGTCTTAATTCTTAAAGGGAACTGATATTTCAACATAAAAAATTTGATATGATCCCTCTCACATGAAAAGTGAGTGGGTCCCACCTCTATGTGAGAGACTCATGTGGAAATATCATTTTAACATGTGAAAATAATAGTTTTCATTCTTAAATTAGATTTAACACATTCTTTGATGTTCACTATGGGAAGATTCTCCACTTTTTGGCAGTAAAACACCCATTTTAGTAAATATTAATCACCCAAAAATATACTACTTCATTTACCGCTTTCTTTTTCCCTCTGTAATTTGTCAAAAGAAACAGAATAAATAGAAGTTGAGTTTTTAAAGGGTACTTCTAATGTATATATGTCCGTCTCCCTCCCACGTTCATGTTTCATTAATTTTTTATATTCATATATAACATAAAAGGAGTGAAAAAGAAAGAATCATAAAATTGTATTGATCTTCTTTGCTATCTTTAGTTTTTTACCTGTTCCAAGCTTTTCCGTTATTTAATTTCTTCTTATGAATAACTTATTTTAATATTTTCAGCAATAACGCAGTTTTTAGCAATTAACCCATTGTTTAAACATACATACATACAGATTGTGGACTTGTTAAAGTAACTCAACATACACATACTAACTTGATAACAAATGTACAGAGTTAATTTCTGTACATTTGTTATCATATGTTGACAGCCCTCTCTGTTTGTATAATTTTATATTATATTGTGTTCCCTAATTATAGTTTAATATTGTCTTGAAGGTCAATTAATACTCAACAGTTGCTTCACAATAAAATTGTATCATGGAGGTCAATTTTCTAAGGATGAGATTGAATACATAAGAGGCGAAGTGAGTTATATTGATTATTGCAACTTTGAGACTACAACAATGATTGACTTGAATCATATGGCTTACTTATTGGGGGCACAAAGGGATCATGGGTGCTTCCTAGAGCTACATCAGCTACATGTACAAGGGTAATATTACTAATTATAATTATATCTACCATTGTTTTCACTTGCTTGTCCTTGATTACCATTTTAAATAACTTGATTACCATTTTAAATGAATTGTGTAGATTCCAAATGAGCCACCACTGCCACCACCAACGAGGGTGTATAACTTGAATCCAAATGAGTCATCATCTGCTACATCTAAACAAGTAATGTCATTTTATCATTACAGTGCATTTTTTTAATTGAATGTCATCTCTAATTTATATCACATAACCTGATGTGTAGTTTGCGGGAGTGGGAACCCAAAAGCAATAACTGAAGGTTATAAGGAAGTGGTGATTAAGGGTTGCCGGAAGACAATAAATAAGTAGTTTATTATGTTTTTGGTGTTCGTTAAGTAATACTTCAAATATTTGACTAATTTTTTTGGGTATTTATTGGCAATATTTTTCACCATGAAAATTATTGTTGGTATCAACAATGGGTATTATTTTGCTCAAAACCTGGTGTTTTAAGACATGTTGACTGTGTGGTGGATTGATGGACTCTCCTCCCTGCGTGTGGATTGATGGACTCTGTACAAAGAGGGAAAAAAATTCATGGCTTAATATTTAGAATGGAGCTATATGTGAATGTATTTATTGCTTTGATTGACATGAATGAATTTTTTAATTCTATGAGAGTAATTTTAGTTTTGTTGGTTTATGAAGATCATACACTGCTTTAAAGGCCATCTCTTGTGTTTTTTCCTTGAATTTCTTGGATCAAGCCTTTCTTACCGAACTTTGTTGGTCATGCTATCAATTCTTTAATTTATTTGGATCAAGCCTTTCTTACCGAACTTTTGTTGATCATGCTAACAATATTAGTGGAGATACTAGTCGTTACTAGTTCTAAAGTCTTTCTTGTTTAACAGTCTAATTGGATATGAATTGGGAAAAGAAATTTTTTTTATTATTATAAGGAGGCACAAATAAAAAACTAATAGCCTTTATTGTTGTATTCTGCATTTTTGTATGATCCCCTTTCACCATCTAGCTACAAATCTTTCAAAATATGCAGTGCTTACAACTCCTTATGTATAGATACTGGATAAGAGTTGGTTTCTCCATAAACAAGGTGAAGCAAGTATTGCACTCCTTTTCCCACGTCATATACCAACTATGGATTAAAAATTACTAGTATTATTAGGAAAACTGAAAGATTTGAAGTACTGCTTGTTGATAAACCCAAGTATTGCTTGTTGATAAACATGTATAGCTCCCTGATGAGCTTTGAAGTCATAAAAGTGGGGAGTATGGGGTTGTTCCCTCTTGTGGCTCTTCATATATATGAGTACAATAATGTGGTGTTGTTTTATCACTGTGTTTCCCTAGTTTTCTGAGCT